>CM024799.1:15740424-16365424 GCA_014281875.1 Nibea albiflora
AAATGAAAATCAGAGCTTTGATTAAATAAAAAATGGTAGTTCTTTATCCAGAAATGTTGTTAATCCCAAAAAAAGTCGGTGAGAAATCATCTTGTACAACATCCCGTGTACAACGTTTTGTTATTTTCCTGCCACAGATGGAAATCCATTCCATAACATCTCCAGATCTTATCCAGAACACACAGAACTGTAGTTACATACGCGACTCTTGTTGTAATTTGAAAAGAGTTCATTAGATCTAAAGCGGTCATCCCGCAACGGCCGGGTCAGAGTTACCTGCGAGTGAAATATGAGCCGCTGTCCTGCTGGTGTACAGAGCTGATTAAAGGTGCAGGAGCTGGAAAGTGTCAGTGGTCATGTGTTCAAGCTAACACGGGGTGTTAAGTTGCCCTTTAAAGCTGCTATAATTAATATAGCAGTGACAAAGCCACCCGACTGCTGTGGCCCTCCGCTCTACACAGCTACCAGCTTCAAGCTTCAATCATTAGTTCTGTAAATACAATCTGCCCGTTGTAACACCTGAACCAGAGCAGTGGGAATAGCATCCGATTAATGACATGCTCAGCTATCTGTGTAGGTGTATGTTCACTTGTCCACATATTTTGGGCCATGTATCTTCTCCAGCTTCTGTATGACCCGAATATAGCACAGGACGAGCATGACTGACATTAAACAGAGTTTCCTGTCATGTAGTATTAATATTAGTACCGTTTGTAGGTGTAATGACTGTGTGTGTTTGTTTTCCAGGGCCTTTGTCTACCTCAGTCAGAACAACTACGGTGAAGCACACGCATCTTTCACAGAAGTCCTGAAAATTGACCCGAAAAACCCTGTTGTAAGTGTTACCACAACCACTGTGGACGTCTTTTACTCACTGTGGATGAATAATCCACAGTGGATGTAGCAGGATTAATATCCAAAGTTAATAAGTTCACATTCAAACCATCCCGCTGTACACAGGCCAACAACAACGCAGCAGTGTGCCTGCTGTATCTAGGCCGTCTGAAGGAGTCCCTGGGCCAGCTGGAGGGCCTGGTGCAGCAAGACCCCGCATTCTACCTCCACGAGAGCGTCCTCTTCAACCTGACCACTATGTACGAGCTGGAGTCGTCCCGCAGCACCCAGAAGAAGCAGGCTCTGCTGGAGGCCGTGGCCTGCCGGGAGGGGGACAGCTTCAACACACAGTGTCTCAAACTGGTCTAAGAGGCAAAGAAGTTGAACTGGGGGAGGACGCGCAACGCTCCGGCCTTCTCCTCCTGTGTGACAGGAAGTTAGACCCTAACAGTGGAATCTGTAGAGGCGTAGAAAGCTGTAGCTTCTATGAGTGTGATGACAGAAAGGTGAATGCTTTGGTTTAGTTAGTTTGGTTTGGTTTCTCAAAGCAAACTGATACAAGATCTTTCAGGTGCGGCTTTATGTTCCTCTGAAGAGTGACTCACATATTCTCATATTTACTTACTGTAACAGAAACAGTGGCCAGCTCACACACACTGCTGGGCTGATATTCTAGTAAAGTTAGAACACCCACTTCTTTGCTTTCTTGTTGCAAGTTAGCCAAGTTAGCTACTCTCATGTCTTTACGGTAAATACATGCAGTTAGCTTAGCATAAAGACTGGAAATCATGGATACAGCATCAAAGGAGAGGTTTACGTTCATTCCTATGAAGTGATGCACGATTCTTCAACAACAACAACAACAACAACAATTGTAAAACAGAAAACTTTTCAAAATGTGATCAACTGAAAGCTTTACTTGCATTAACATTCATGAATTTGTATTTTGTACGGAGATTAGCTTCTTACTAGTCTTAACTTCTGCTTCTGTCATATTTACTGAAAAGTGTTGCACTCATTACATTTGAATTACAGATATAAGCAACTGTTTTGTCAAAACTCAACAGAAAAATGAAGTATAGCTGCAGGTTGTTTAACAAGCTTTACATTTGTTAGTTATATTATGCACTTTTTAACCAAAATACCTTCTTACAGTTCTAGCAGACAAGCTAGCAAGGCTACAGAAAATTAAAATTAGCGTATTAATCTGTCACGTGACGCTCGCCTTTCAGGTCACCGTCCCTCAAAAGTGTCCCACCAAGAAACAGTCCACCACATAACCCCCTGCCAAACCACAAGTTTTACAGGCTAGCTGTTTCCTCCTGTTTTCCAGTCTTTGTGCTAAGCTAAGCTAACCAGCTGCTGGATCTAGCTTCATAATTAGCATGCAGACATGAGAGTGGTTCTCAGTTGTATCTAAATCTCTTTTAAGAAGGTGAATAGATGTATTTCCCAAAATGTTGAACTATTCCTCCAAATTATTCCTGAATGAGAGTCGCAGAGGAATCATCAGATTAAGCGGTGTGGGAATAGAAGAAAGTCCTCAGAACATAGGTGTGCGTTTGCTCTGCAGACCAGTGGTGTTTTTTTAAGAAGTCCGTCATGAGAGACTTGACGCGGGCATTATCCTGGGCTTCAGTGTGCTTAAAGACTAATAAACTACCACAGAGGTCCAAAGCCTCTTCCTCAGCAGACACCTGTAATACTGGATTAACAGTCAAAGACCACTCGACTTCAGCTGCCAGGTTTATTAACTCACGCAGTGAAAAGGAATAAGCCCTTCAGATTGCATCGTAGCCTGTCCACAAAACAAAAATGTAAAATACTAGAAATCTAAAATTGTACATATCAAAGAAGGTGATTGTTTTTTTCCTGTTTAAATGATTATATCAAAACATTTTCTTGTTAAATCTTTTAGTGATTTGTCCTGGTGGATCTCTAATTATGACTGTTTACATATTATGTTGATCATATTTATGTATATTAAAATTCTGTTTTATCCTCAATAAAGCTCTTCTTTTAAATCAACTCGTCTGGTTTAATGGACAGATGACAACAAACAGTGAAAAGTAGTGAAAATAGCAGCTTTATTCTCCATAGAACAAAGAAAATCATATTAATCACATTAATCTGTAAGTAACATCACTCACTTCTGATACTGAGATATTTGAACATGTAAAAAAATATTGCTCACTAATTCATGTTTAGCCTGATAGCACCTAACACCATACAAACCATCTAAGAGAACAAGGCACTATAGACAGACTGTCCTGTGGAGAAAGACGTATTCAGACTGAAACTAAACTGAAGTAAGTAATGCTCCATTGTAAGTCATTCATGCAAACCTATAATATGCACTGATGACAATGGGCCCGTTATATTATTGCATTATCATTGCTGTAAGGCAGTATTTCCAGTGGTATTAGAGTAAAATAGGATAAAATGTAAAGACGTCTTTGAGTGAATGTACTAAGCGAAGCTCCACCTCTGAGATTGTCTCCATGTAGACTACGTCATTTTGTTCAGCACTAAACTGCTCTGCTCCAGGACATTGTTAATCATCCACAACATTCTCACTGTAAACCTACTCACACTAGAAGAACTGATTCTGGTATAAACGGTGGTCACATGAAATCCACTTTGTAGTTTGCAGCTCTCTCTCAGGATCCCTGCAGAGAAGCCACATACTTCTGTCGGATCTCAAACTCGTCAGCGGGACGGTTGTAGGCTTTCCACACCGGCTCCCCGACAAACAGCCTCATGGCTTTAGTGTAGTTCTACAGACAAAGAAAAACAGTGTACAGATCAGTCTAAATGAACAAACTCTGCATCCCTTACGCAAGAGATGCTTTGCACAGCAGCAATGACAAAGCAGCGTGTTAGCTTTCCTCACAGGAATCAATTCATTTAACTTTTTAATATGTAAATGAGAATTATATTTCATATGTTTGGTGATAGACACTGCTGTCAAAATTTGATGCCAGCAATATGTTTCAAGCAGCAACAGGTTAGTAACGGCTGGATATAAAAAGGGCAACCATTTAAGAATGTAAAATGACAAATAAATGTCATGGTTTACAGTTCATAATGGAAAATCAATCAATAAAAATCAATAAAAGGAAATCTCTGTACACGATGGACAAGGCTGAAAACCCAACATGGCTGGCTGTGATCTTCAGGCCTTCAGACGGCACTGCATCAAAACCAGGCAGGACTCTGTCGTGGACGTCACAGCATGAGCGGGTGAACACTTCCAAAAATCATCGACCATGTACACAGCTCATCGCTGCATCCACAAACGACAGCTGAAACTCCAGCATGCAAAGAGGAACCCGGATAGAGACCAGTTCTAGAAACGCTTGTTTAAGCCTGAGCTTGTTTAAGGTGGACAGAGGTCTGAAAGTCAAAGCACCTTTTTCAATTATATATGGTGTTTCGATGTTTTGCACATCACCACATTTAGTTTCTATTTACATTTTACACAGCGTACCAACTCTTTTGGAAATAGAGTGGCATGTGGAAACACCAGTCAGACTCTTAATATTTCCTCTACTCTTACTCAGATATTCTGTTCTGCAACAACAACCTAATTCCTCGCCAGGCATCACTTAAATTTCATCTCGCCCAATCCAGTGTACTGGGGTGCGATTTCAGCGTCAACACAGTCAAAAAGCAGTTAACTACTGTCATGTTTCTGTTTGTTTTTGTGTGTGTGTGTATGCTACGTACGGTCTCATCCAGGGTAAAGCGGTGGTAGATACCGGCCGGCAGGGTGATCAGGTCCCCTTTGTTCATGGCAATGCGGATCCATCGGTCCTCCTTGTCCCTGACGTCAAAGTAGGCCCGTCCATCCAGGATGTAGCGGATCTCATCATCCAAGTGTAGGTGCTCCTCAAAGAACATCTTCAGCTGACAGACACACAATGAATGAACTATGAAGCACACAGCTCAGGCAGTATCGGTCCTAATGGTGCCATTGTTTTCACCACTGACTGAGGACGATGGTCATCTAAAGATCATAAAGCACCCTAGAGCATTATGCTGATTGTCCACAGATCATAAAATCTTCTAATGGTCAGTTTCAGTCTTAACAGTATGAAGAGTGCTCTCTAACATAGTGAGAGGTTCTGAGAAGAAAAAACATGGAAGACTTTAAATGTACACTTTTTGCAGTGTTTCAGTTACCTTTTCCTCATAGTTAGGTAGTGTGTCCTTGTGAATCGTGATAATGTCCGTATAGGAGTAGCCTTGCTCTTTACGGATCTGCTCCAGCTCTGGGTCTGTTTCATAGATATCAGCATTCAGCTACAACAACAAGACAAGCCAATGTGAATGTAAAAAACAAAGATTGTAATTCCACTTGAGGCTGGCTCCAGAAGTGAGTCAGTCTCCATAAGTCCCCATGTTCAAATATCCAACTTCACAGCAGAAATAAACATGTTTACAGTCTGGTACAAAAAACAGTTTTGGTCTCTGTAGCTAATTTCCCCGTTCATGACAACTGTACTGAGGGTGAATTTATATACAACTCACCTGTTCACATTATATTAGAACTTAAAGATAGTTAAAGTGCAAAATTAACAGCTTGGACATTTTAACATGGGGGCTTATGGAGACTGATTCACTTCTGCAGCCAGCCACAAGTGGACTGCAGTTTTTGGCACTTCCTCATAGGCTTCATTTCCCAGCCATGGAGGTTGCCGCTTGGTTTAGCCACTGCTGCTCCCCTTTAGAGGGGAAAAGTCTATTGAAGTGAACCAAGTAAATACTCAGCTCGTTTTTTAATCACAAGCCACCAATTGACACTAAAACAATCAGACCAATAAATCAGGAGAAATGTAACTTTGTTGAAGACCTGTCTCTGTCTCAGCAGCCACAGACTCTCACCTGGTGGCACACACCTCCTCTCTCGCAGATTCATAACACTGAACTGAAACTTAAATTACTGCATAAAGCTTGTCTGCTACAACATAATGGGAGACCACGCCCACATAGTGGACAGGTGGTGTGCCCTGTCATGTCACAGGTGGAGACTGTAAGACCTTACCTTCTCTTATTGAATATCTCTGAAGATAAACCAACAGTGTGGCGTTCACTGCCAACATTTAACTTTAATATGCTATTTGTGTGTTTGTCCCCGCAGGTCTTAGCCATCTGTTATAATCGGTAACTATTATCATAAGTACCTGTAATAATAACACATAACTAACATAACTGCCACAAAAATGTCAACAACTCGGGTCACGGTGCATATTTAACACGACTGAACGTGTAAGGAGCTTTGTAAATTAATATAGTGCATATAAATAAAACTTGACAAACTTTGACTGTAGCTGCACAGGAGTATAAGACACAGTTTATCGTGGTTACTCCGACGGCTAGGTTAGCTGTTAGCTGTGTTGTTACCTTCCAGGAAAACACTCCGAGTGTTTTTAATTCGTCCAGGGAAGCGGGCTGATTTGGGGTCAGTCTGTGCGGCTTCCTCTGGTCTTCATCAGAGCTGTCCATGAACCACGCTTCCAAACTCATGTTGGAGATAACTGCAGGTCGCTTTTTCACAGACGGACTGTGAATGAACTCTGTGAGAAATGTGTGTGTTTCGTTGCAGGACAAGTGACAGCAGCAGCCACGACACGTGCTGCGTTCACGTCCGCCTGACGTAAAGAGGTGGCGTAGCCGACGGAGGAGGTCCGTCTGTTGACAATTATTACTGTTTATGTGTTATACATTATGAGTTATATTATAAATTACAATAACTACACGTACCTTTGCGGTATACATTTTAGAAACACATCCAATTTAATAATTTTATTTTGAAGGTTGTCACCGGAAGTGTTACTTTCTCCTAGTCATGTTAGTTTACGCCATCGTTTATACCATATATATATATATATATATATATATATATATATATATATATATATATATATATATATATATATATATCCTTACCTTTGCGTCCTTACCTTTGCGCCATGACGCAACTTTTACGGCTGAGTAGCATGAAGGTCCGAGATGAGGTTACGATGGAGATGCACGTGATTCAGGACACGAGAGGACACGGTGCTGGAAAGTTTATTTAGTTAAGTACATTTGATTTCAGTCCTGTAGCACTACTTAACGTTAAGCCAACAGTGATAAGATAATGAATTAGCAAGAATTAGCACTAGTTAGTTGATATGGCTATTAGTTAATGTCATTTAACTTCACATTTAAATTAAGCCTTACATAAATATTTAAAAATGGTTTTGTCATCAGTCAGCTAAAATAGGTTGATTAGATAAATTTAATTGTACATTGTTTTATTTTTTTATCTCTCTATGTAGTTATATTTCTTATTAGTTCTTATTTGCATGAACATATTTCTTTTATGTTTTTTACTTTTTGTGTAGTTTTCTATTTGTACAGATCTTAGCACAGGTTGCATTTCTTAACGGATTTATCAGGTTCATTTTAATGTATGTTTACTGTCTCATTATGCTGTGCTATGTGTCTACTCTGGTGGAGATGACTGCAGTATGAATGCACAATCATGAGTGAATACTGCCCTCCTGTGTTCAAAGTGAGGAGCTACAACTCTCAGGAAATAATTCAAATGATATAACTGTTCTCATTATTACAATATTCATTTACTCGTTCACCATTGTTATTATAATTATTTCTCACAAGTTTCAATACTTGCAACAGTAGCCGTGTTTGATCTGATGTTTACATCATTTATGTTCATTATCTACACGTTTGGAGTCACCAAGAATATATAACATTTGATGAGTTTTATTTTGAAGGTTGCCACCGGAACTTTAAATATGCATGTGTGTACGACATGACAGCGTGACACCGACTAGTGTTCATAATACATATGAACGTAACATAATGACGTTGTGTGATAGTATAAGTACAACGTTTCGCGTCACTTTCCTATATTAGATGACCGCGGCATGAAAACAGCTGTCTGTCGACGAGGATGGGATTCGAACCCACGCGTGCAGAGCACAATGGATTAGCAGTCCATCGCCTTAACCACTCGGCCACCTCGTCTGTTTGAGCGAGGCCTATGTGCCACAGTGAGGCCAGAAATTATGAGAGATAATTTATTACAGTCTCCGCCAATGAAATGACACGATACACTTCCTGTCTCCTAAGTGGGCGTGGTCTTAGTTCTCGCGAGAGAAACAAAGTTACATTTTCTCCTGATTTGTTGGTCAGGAAAACGATGTTTTAGGGAAAGTGACTTGAGAGACATCATTTCAGTATTTACTGCAGTGACTATGAGGTGAAATAATCGCCCATAAATCCTGCTCATGTTTGCCTCTCTCTTTCTATCCATCTGCACCTGCCTGTCAAATAAAAAGCAACTACGCAGTTAATTCTGAATAATTTTAAGCTTCAGTATAAAGTGAACAGGTGAGTTGTATATAAATCCACCCTCAGTACAGTTGTCATGAACGGGGAAATTAGCTATAGAGACCAAAACTGTTTTTTTTGTCTTCCAGGCTGTAAACATGTTTATTTCTGCTGTGAAGTCATTCTAACATGGGGACTTATGGAGACTGACTCACTTCTGGAGCCAGCGCTAAGCAGGCACTTGTTAAATTACAGTTTTTACCACTTCTGTATCAGCTTTCCCAGCAAAAGCGGCCAAAATTTCCAACATATGGGCACTGACATCTTGTACAAATGATGTAATTTGGAGCCATATTCTGCACTGAGTCCCGCCTACATTCATCCGTTAATCGTAAGCACACCTCGCTGACCTTCCTCTTTGACGCTGGTTTTACAATCAATCAATCATATTTAACATGCTCTATTTATGAAAATGCTTATGATCTAGAAAGGTTAGCATGCATTCAATATGTTAGCAACTGGTAGCTAGCAACGCTACATTGGTCTTCTTTTCGCATTCATGTATTCCTTATATAGTCCTTATATTCAAATGGATTGTTATTCTTTGTTTGATGATTGAGGACAGCCTCATTTAGGGTTACAAGACAGAACCAGCCTTGATGCGCCCAGTGGTGATTGGAGAGACCTCCTCCCCTTTTGCCATCAGTAAATTGTGAAATATATTTATAATAGCACACTGATACATACAGATTCAAATATTGTATAAAGCAAAATGTTTAATAAAACACTGGCATGAATAAGAGAGGAATAACTTACACCATTTCCTTTATAGAATTAAAAAATATATATATTTTAATGCCTGATAAAATATGAAAGCATTATGCTGCCTCATTTTGAGACAGGATGTATTCACATCTGGAAATTACTATGGCAACGTGAGCATAATCTGCTGCTGATGATGTAATATGATTAAATATAGTCAGGTCAGATTTGATCTTTTACTTTATATGTTCTGTTGCCTTCAAGTCGATGAACATCACAGAGGCTGAACACTAAATGGTTGGAGTACTCATAATAGTTTGCTGCTCATATGAAAACAAACAGCAGTCAAACCTCTCTTATTATCATAACAAGAAATGCACTGATACCGTGGTCCCAACCAAACTGAGGAAGATAATGTGATATAATTCATGAGTCAGCAAGAACAGGTCAACATCAGCTCCCTATATTCTCAAGAAAACATTTTATAGTAAATGAGGTATAGTCTCAGGAGATTATTTTACTGACAGACTATTTTAATTTTGGTGAAAGTCCCTTTTGCAGCCACCAGAGGGCACCACATTTTACTAAGAGACAGATTGGGCTCCACCTGGCTTCACCTGGAGGGTGTTTCATAAAGCAGGATTCGAGAGCCTGAAAGCTGAGAATAAAATTTATGATGCTGATGTGACTCATGTCAAATCAAGTAGACAAAAATTGAATACCATGCACAGAGATATGAGTATGGGTGCCTAAAAAACCCAATGTGGCTCCTGTCCTTTACGTCAAGGTGAAACTAACACCTCTGCCTCGACAGGAAGGGAGTAAGTCACAGGAACGTGTCATATCAGCTGGCACTACTCGCTGTTTACTGACGTAAACTGAACTATGTGTGAAACCTGAACACAGACCAGAAGACACATTTGACTCACAGGGCTGGAGGGATTCATTTGATTCTTTGCCATTAAACACAAAATGAACAACATTCCCAGGATTGTTTTACACCCTGAATTAGAAAGACGTGAAGAATGAGCAGAGAAGAGAGACGTTTAATTCCGTGTCATTTCCAGTCTTTTTCTGTTGCTGTATTGGAACAACTTTAATTCGACATTTCAGCTGTCATCCAAGTGCGAAAATAGAGCACTTTGTATGAAAACAAAAGCAAATTGGACAACAAGAGAAATGTTGAAGGATATAATCCTGTACTTTACCTAATGTAAACCAGTTTAGCCTTGTATTTATTTAGCTACTTGTAATGTTTCCTTGCTTCTGTTTAACAGTAATAATCAGGCTCCAGTCGGACAGACATTACCATGCTTCTTTATTCGTGTCTCACGCACTCACATACAGCTCACGTACCACTGATGCCCCTTCTAGTTAATGACTTAAATTACGATAACTCATCATGCGACTCCTTAACTTGTTGACCACACACCAACCTGTAGTAACATATGTAACTCAATTAGACTCAATTATACTCTTACTGTGACACTTCTTGGTGTTCAATACTCTTGCATAGAAAACATAAACTCCACTTTATTTTACTGTAACCAAAGTACTCTGCTTTGCTAAGGCTAGGAATGTGTTCAGACTCATCAATTTAAACAACAACCTAATATAAACTCAACTTCTTCAGTTTACTCAAAATATACAAAATAAATTCAGGAAACATTTAATTCATAAAACATAAATGGCTTCGTTTTAAACAAAATATATCAAAACATTCATCTTTATCTTATAAATCTGGCTTTACTTCAGAAAGTGCATTATCATTCACAACCTGAAAGGCGAGGGGTAGACTACCCTGGCATTAAGACATCATTATTATTTAGGGATGAACCTCTCACGATAGTTCACAAGTCCTAAAAAGCTTCTCACCTCAGCAGCATTCATTGGTCGACGTGTATTCTCCACCGCCTCAATCTTAGACTGAGCTGCTCCTATGCCGTTTTTGGACGACGCATACTCCATGAATTCCAGTTGTGACATTCGGAATTGGCACTTTCTGCTGTTGACCGTCAGTTGCCTCTCTTGCAGTCGTTGCAGTACTTGGTCATTTATGGACAGTGTTCCCTCCGCAGCACAATTGTTAACTGTAAACACATGGTCATCTTCACTGTCACACACGCTCCTTGTTTTGTACTTTGTGTGTTCTCTTTGTCTCACCCATCTTTGCAAAATGTCCTTCTTTTGCAGTTGTGACACTTTTTGTTCTTGGTTACCGTGCACTCACTCTGCTAGCTTCTTTAATCTACACACAAAATTGTCTATGGATTCTCCTTGCATTTCTTCTGCTTGTCTGAACATGTCTTTCATACCGGATATTTTTCTGCAGTGTAAAATAAACGTTCAACTTGTTCACTGCACCGTCATAGTCAGCCTCGTCTCTCCGTTTCATCCATAGTGAAGAATATGTCTTGGACCTCAGCTCCTGCTAGATCAGGCATGGGCAAACTGTTCCACAAAGGGCCGTGTGGCTGCAGGTTTTCTTTCCAACCAAGCAGCAGCACACCAGACTTGACTCATTTAATCAACTGATCTCAGTCTTCAGAGAGTTGATTGGTCAAACTGTGTGCTCTTGGTTGGTTGGAACAAAAACCTGCAGCCACACCGGCCCTTTGTGGAACAGTTTGCCCATGCCTGTGCTAGATGTATCCACGGAAGCTCTTTTCCGTGGGTTGTCTTGAATTCCTGACGCCACTAAATAGAGTTTAAAACTATTTCGTTTTAACTATTTATTTTCCCAGCGGACGCCGACATTAGCTGGGTCGCTTGAAACATCAAAAGAAGTTACCAGTAGCCGGTAGCGCCATGCTAACTCCGTTCACTTCTCCTGTTCCTCCTCGTCATATTAAACTTCATGCATCATGTTTAACATTAATAATCGTCACGCATATATCTGTATTCCCAGACACTACACTACTTTAGCTATTTTTTTTAGTATTTCTTTGACCCCAAACACATTTGAGAAACAATATTCAAACTAGCTTGAAAGTCTTGGTAAGTGAAAGTAAGTAGCTTGAAAGTAAGAAAATAACTACATTTGGTATAAAATAGATAAGGTGTGCAGGTGTTGAATCTACTATAGCACCTTTTGTCTTGCCTATAGTTTGAGGTACTTTCAGGAGAATCATAAAGAGGCGACTGGCTTTAAAGATGGAAGATAGAAGAGGAGAGAAGAGGTGTCTAGACTGTCCTGAAATAAAAAAAGGTTAGAGCTCACAGACAGGATTTTGAAGGTCCTGTAATGTAGAAAATGATTCACATTTTTTTCTGTTATTATGCAGCCTAGGTGTTACAGAACTACGGTATCAAAACACTCAATCCATAGAAAAATCCACACAACCCATAGGATTTCTGTAAAGTTGTGATGTCACAACTGTACAGTCACCGCCCACAGCCACGCCCAGCACAGCCTGCCAGGACTCAGGACTCTCTTCTGTGTATGCTACAATCTGGACCTGTGCTTGGCTAACACTTCAGAAAACAGTCAGCCAATCAGAAGAGAGACTCAGCAGTTTGGAGGCTCATTCACGTTCCGGGGCGGCTCATCATCGGTTTGTTTGTACCTTTTTGGAGAATTAGCACGGTATGTTATAGGAATTTATTGTCGGATGTGTGTTTGTAGTGCATTTGAATGTGGACGGTTGTTAAATATGTTTAATTCTCTTTCAGCTCACGCGAGTGCACGTTTGCTAGCGGTCAGAGTTTGCATCCCTTGGTTAAGTGGAGCAAGGTATGGAAATATTTGTTTATACTGTGAAGTCATAGCATATGATGTATTCTTTATAAGTTGTAACATGTTCAATATCCCAGATATACTTATAACTATATTCATTTCCTTAAACCCTTAATCCTTTTATGTAAAAATGTGTATGAAATATTTCTTTGCAATTTTTGTTTATTTTCTTTAGTTGGTGAAGTAGGTGCCTAAAGATCCAGAGGAATAAACAAGTGCGCCCGTCAGAAAATCTCCACTGTCGTTATTCGAAATGCCAAAGGCTGCTACAATTAATGAGACAAACTGCGACACAAAACAGCCTGTTCTCACTAGAGTTCCAGACAGGAGATGTAAAACTGTACAAATATGTATTTTCTTCTGGAAATCAAAACTTCAAATAAAAAACTGGAACAGTGTGAAATGTGGGACCTCTAAAACGGCGCTCATGTAAATATTCCTGCTGCAGTCAGAGGCCGAAAGCGTTAATTAGGATGAAGATTGCGGGAATAGTTCCCCCTAGGTGTTCCTGGCTCACGGTGCAGGACAGGTGTATAGCAGCACTGAGGTAAAGAACCCTCCCATCAGGAACCTGGAGAAGACGTGGAGAGAGGTGGAGAGCTTTGAGATGCAAGCGCGCACTGCATGTGACAGGTGGTGTGGCTCCACTTGCTGAATCTGATTTGGTTCGACTGTGTTCCACACAGCACAAATCAAACAGCAATATAATTAAGTCTAATTCTTCCCAAGTTTAGAGCGCACAAATCATCCCAGATAGAGTTTCCAAGAACAGAATATTCTCCAATTAAGAACTCTGCTGATGTAACTGTATGTAGCTGCAGAGAAAGGGTTAAAGGAGAAAACTTACCAAAGATCTTCTTTTGTTGGTCTAAGTGAATTACTTCCTCCTCTGGTTTCCAGTTTACTCTGCTGAGAGAATATCATCTCCAGACTCCATCAAGTTATAAACAAAGAAAGACATTTATTGTTTGTGGAAATACAGACCCAAATTAAACCATATCTGCTGCAGGCTGCTGGGTTGGATTTTAATAAGCACGCTGAAACCAGATAGGACATGATATGTGAGTTTACAAATACCTCTAGTTTCATTTCTTTAAGGGATGGGTCACCCATTTCGCAAGTGGTTTGTCTAGACTAGAAAGGCATTGAAACAGGCCGGTGTGACTTCTTGTCACTGAGCTCCACGACAGCGAATGACTCAACATGTAAAATCAATACAGGAAAGTCACACCATGAAATAACTGAGAGGGCAGTCACTGAAGCTATTTTTATGCACATTTTTATGAGTCATGTACTTGTGCTGTACTATATGCACTCTAATTATGGTCTATGTGTATCATTTAATTCCCCCCTTTCATTAAATCCCTTTATCAAGTCATCGCACATACATTTTAATTAAATGTAACCCTCTTTATTGCTTTACTTTACTATACTTTATTGTTTTACTGGTTTGTGATTTCTACCAGCCGCTGTGCAGTAATGCAAAACTCACTAGCTGAACAAACACTGAATGTTGGGTTTGGGGTAATCTGAAATGCATACCTATATTAGATTCAATGTTTTGTTTTTTTTCAGGCACTTAAAGCTGCACTAAACAGTAGTTTATATTAATGATGGATTTGTATATGAACCGGTGCACCTGCAAACCCACCAAGAACCAACGCTGCAGTTCCCTTCAGGTCTACTGAAGTTTTTAAGAGAGAGCGTTGGTGTCCATCAGTTGGTGGTCAGAGCCGGCTTAACTCATTGTTCTACCCAAAATATATTTCACTGTGTTGAGGTCATCATTTACTTTATTACCTTCCGGATATATTGGGATGTGGTCAATCAAAAAATGCTAACATTTAAAAGATAATGTATTGTTTTCAGAGTCAGAGTCAAACTTAAGGTGGCTAAACCCACATCACATTTCCACTGTGTCATCATATGTAGTCCTTCGCGATTAGCTAGCTAACAAAGGGAGACTGTTCATGCAAGCTGGCAACACCAACACTGTTTTCAATTATCCCTTTCAGTGACGTTATCTTTGAGTTGGTTCAAGGTCCAATTCCCAGCAGAGGGAAATGTTTATCCTTCATCCAATAATACGTGTATTATTTCATTAGCAACATCACATACATCCACCCACCATGCTTGCACGTGTACTCTGCGATCCTCGGTAGCTCAGTCTGGATTTGTTCAGCGCTGTCCATTTTCTGCAAAATTCTGAAACAACAGGGAGGATTTCTTTCCTTCTTTTTTTTTGCAATGATTTGGCCCGGTGACAAATCTAGAGGTGCATCACTGTGAAAAACCCCAGTCTACATTATGTAACATGTCTTTAAAGTCCCTGTCCGTTATCTGCCAGCTTTCTGCAGGGAGGGGAACACATGCTTTATGCACACACACACACACACACACACAAGCACAGTTTGCTGGTATGGCCAACATATCAGCCCACACTGCTTCTTACACTGAGCTCTAGCCCAGGTTTAAAATAGCTCAGCTCCCTCTCAGGTCTTTACCATGATATTTGTGATGGCTTTATGTAATCGGCACCTCCTGATCTTCTCTTGCTCTTCATCCTAACGTTTGTATCCCATTCTGCCTGCCTATATCTGATTGTCTCGCTCGCTCTTCTGTAGCTTTGACAGAGGAAAGGCAAAAATGCTCATGGCTTAGATATCCGGTCTGCGCCCGCCCAGACAGACTGGCGAACGTTAAACTCTTCTTATTTCCAGCTTTCGTTGCTGCTTTTGTCTTGTGATAACTGAGGAATGAACGGATGTTAATATGCTAATGTTAGTGCATTTCATTCATCCTACAGTAGAAAGAGTCTGTTTGCTTTGCTGTTTGCTACACTTCATCTCCTGCTATCCTCCGCCAGCTGCTGGTTTCCTGCGTGTCGCAGAGCTCCCTTATTACAGTCTAGAGATATTTTACCTTTACGCTGAAAGTGAGTGAGCCTGGTCCATCACAGCTGCTGGAGGAGAGATTTTGGCTGTGAAAATACACCTGTCTCACCAACTTTTGTTCAAAAACTGAATACATTCAGCATCAAAGAATTCTCAATACTCCGTGGATGTTATTAGTCATGTTGCCATGAATGTTGGACTACAAATGTCTGCCAGTTTCACTCTGCAAATATGCAACTGTAACTAAGTACATTTACCCAAGTACTGTCATGCTCAATGAGCAAACATGCCAGTCAAAATCCATAATATTAAGAAACCTGTATCTTCCTCCTGAGGTAACAGTCAATACATAATGCAGAGTGTGAAAAAAAAAACAGTAGTGGCAGGTTTGGAAAAAGTTTAACCATTTATTTGCAAAGCTAGTCGGTGGTGTGTGACTTAGTGCGGTGAAGCGTTACGTACTTCTCCCGACCCGGAGCCCAAAGTTACATAGTGTGAGAACAGACGTACGAATGACAGAGACACCATTCACCTGATTACAAGTCAGTGTAGCGCCAACAGGATTTAACAGAGGTTAGTTTATGAGAGATTACACAATGGGAGCTTTAAATAATTATCAATTCAGCTAGCATCATCAAGATATGTAGATATGTTCATTCCTCTTATTCGTCCTGGAAACTGCAGACCAATCTGTTTCTGCTCACGACGTGTTTAACAAAAGAAACTCTCACATGTATCACATAAGCTTTCAAGGTGTATGGCTCTTTACTGTACAGCCTGAGATACAACCTTGAATGTGTGCGTGTGTGAATGTTACATTCTGCTGAGATTCAGCAGCTACTTTCATCCTCCTCTCTTCACACATGCAGTACATACAAACAGCTAGCACCCACACAGACCAACACACACTTAGGCAACAAAAAAAAAGCCAGTAGCCACCCACACACATACAACACACACACACACACACACACACACCCACGCAATCAAATACATAACAACGATGTGAGGGATAGACACCTAACAGGCAGAGAGAGGCAGAGAGACACCGATGGATAGAGTGGCTACATGTTCTGCACTCCTGACATTAACACTGTATGCATGATGATCACTGAAAAAATGAGAGACATAAGCCCTCAGCTGAACGACCAGCACTGGGCTAAACTCACTTATTTGCTGGGTTTCCCTGCAGTAGGCGAGTTTAAATGTGGACAGTGCGTTAGCGTTACTGAGCGCCACCGACATCTTGTCAGTGGGAAGATAAAGAACTGTGTTTTTATAAACTACATTTACATTTGGCAAATGCAGCTTTTATTCTCATCTGTTCCCATTTGAATATTTTAATAAATCACCATGACTTCATATGAACACAGAAATACAGATCTTAAAGCAACATTGTGTAACACACCACCAACAATTTGACTGATTTTGGTGAAACTGGATCATATTTTATGGAGAAAATGTTTTCTGCTTTTCCCTCTGATGTCCTCCGGCTGCTCCGCCTACAACTCTCTGTGATTTACAGAGTTTCCTGATGGACAGTGAAGTAAACCGCTGCCAACTGTAGCTGCTGTTAGCTAATGTTAGCTCAGTTTGTTAGCTGGGCTGCCCGGCCTGTGAGCTCAGAGCACCAGGTGAGTGCTAACGTTTGTACGACTGGCGTTTTGGACAACCAGGAACAAGAGGGTTTCAGGCCCGGGCGCAGGGGTATTCTGATGGGGAGTGGAGCTGGTGTCATGCCAGAACCGGAGCTCAGCAAGCAAGCTATGAAAATGGGCTTAGCAGCATCTATAAACATAAAGACAGAGGAAACAAGTCTGCTAAAATGGCCACCACCATTGTGTGATTATTAGGAATAAGTTAATAATCCATGATGAGGATATTTTCATGATGTTAGCCAAGTAGTTTCACCGATGGTGTACTTTCCACAAAATGACAATTTTGTCCCCATTTCATTGTTGCAAGTTAATATATTATTGAATAGAAGTCTCTCTGAACATTGTGTGTTCACTGTCCAGCTGCCAAAATCCAGATAAGAGAGAAAGATGAGTGATTATCAGCTGCAGGAATCAGCACAGTAAATGTTGGTTTATGGATTGTTTTTGACCTGGGTTTCACCTCTCAGGCTGAATAAACACTGTGTATCATATATACTGTATGTATATGCAGTTTCTTTATTTTTTAAACTTTATTTTTTTCAGCTAACATTTTGTCACCATCTTTTGAGTTTGACAAAAAAATATCCTTTCAGTCTACATGGACGTCCCCTGAGAAATACCATTTGTGGTTGAAACGTTGCCCAGTCCATGTAGAATTAAAGAAGAACATGGTACAAGATAGCAGTGTGCAGAGACTTTATCGGGTCAGGAAACAGTTCAGTTGTCATCATGTGACCTAAATGTGGATTTTGGATAATAGATTTTATATGGGGAGGGGAGGATTGTGGAAATGAGCAGGTAAAAAAAAGAAAATGTCACATAAGCTGAGCAGCATGAACAAATAGTGTACTGTTGGTTGTTTTGGATCAACCTTTTCAATAACTGAGGTATTGTAAGGCAAATCATCTTGCCAATTTTATGACACTGAAATTTAAAATAGTACACTACTGTACGTGATGAACAAATGTGGTCATCTCAATCAACTAAACCAAATTTTATTCATAAAGCTGACATTACCCATTACGAGGAGCCTCTGGAAACAGTTGTGTACAGTCTTCTGTTGCTTGGGAGGAAGGATTGTCAAGTGTGGCCCTTAGGTGTCCATTAAGAGCTCAGAGAATTTAAATTTAGAACAGAAAGCCTAAGTTACAAATTACGGATGTCAGTTTGAAAGACATGGACATTTACCAGGCAAACGAGGCCTGATGAAAAAGGCTATCGAGTTGGGAAATGTACAATCTGGTGTTTTTTGGAGATTGACCTATTCTCGGGGAGCCGGTCCAAGGGAGTCCAAAAAGCCTTTTTATATTTCCCATAAAGGGATACTGGAGAGCATACATCCTGATACTTCATGGCATAGAAGATGAGAAAAATAATTACCTGCACTTGCAGCCGCAATACATAAACAATCACATCAATCCCTGTAGACTCACAGTATTATGATTGTGTGATATAGACTTCTATGAGACTATAACGGTCTGTGCCGTTATATTTAACCAGAGAAGTCCCATCTTTCTCAGAGTGCACTGATCCTGAAAAGTTTGTTTAAATTAGTTCAAGAATTATAGTAAATCTGGTTGTATATTCTTACAGACTGTGTGACAAACAGACTGTGTCATCTGGCCCAATAAATCACCACAGTCCCTGCGGTGGCTGTGGAACTGGCACATAGATTAACTATTCATAATGGTAGTCTCTCTCTCTCCCTCTTTCCCACTCTCTTTCTCTCTGGCCTTATTCAAAGTGCTCTAATTAATCAGCCTTAAATAGATGGACAGACCTACATTACTGACACAACTCCTCATACACCATGTACTATTTAATACACAGATGGCACCACAGGCTGTGTGTGTGTGTGTGTGTGTGTGTGTGTGTGTGTGTGTGTGTGTGTGTGTGTGTGTGTGAGTGTGAGAGAGAAATACTATAAACAATGACATTACAGATATGGATGGACAGTGAGGCTTCCCAGTAAAGAGTGATTAAATGGATTATTGCTGCATCACACGACCTTCAAGGAGTCCATATTTCTGTGTATATTTCTACAGTCAATAGAGCGTTTGCTTTCTTCAAATTCAAACGAATCTGAAATCACACACAATTTGCAATTTGTTTGAATGAATTTGAGTGTTCAACTGAACTATTCCTGTCAGCCTAGTTGTTATTTGGTCCTTTTCCTTAAAGGTGCAGTGTGTAAGATTTGGGGACTTTAAGACAGACTCAAGACAAACAAACATGGAACATAATATTTATAACTATGTGTTCATGCATGTATAATCACCTAAAAATAATAATCTTTTTTGTTTTGTTACTTAAAAAACCTTTTATATCTACAGTGGGAGCGGGTCCTCTTTCATGGAGGCTGCCATTTTGAAACACCATGTCTCAGATTAAACTAAATAGTGACTCTAAACAGGGCCTTTAAAATGTTGTTTCTCCTTTACACCAGGAAGGTGAGGGTGATGTGAGGAGATTGCAACGCAGCAATTAGACCACTAGATACTGGACCTTTAACACCCCATATACACACCCACCACTAGGCCTGTAATTAAAATAAAAATTGTAGGGGCCATTTGGCTTGAAGCTTTGTTTGAGGGCACAAGGCCAAGTTACCTTTTTTCCATTTTGGTTGACATAAAGCAACATTTTTACCAACATTTCTATCATGAAACAGATTTGAAATCCTGTTGGTGCTACACTGACTTGTAATCACGTGAATGGTGTCTCTGTCAGTCGTACGTCTGTTCTCACACTATGTAACTTTGGGCTCAGTTTGGATGGCGTATAGCAGATGAGCTCTTTGTGGTTCTATGTAACTTCGGGTCGGGGAGAAGTACGTAACGCTTTATGGCACTAAGTCACACACCACCAACTATTTGACTGATTTTGGTGAAACTGGATCATATTTTTATGGAGAAAAATGCTCCACTCTCCACAACTGTTTCAGCTCCTCCGCCGCCATTTTCACAATTCAGTTGGGCCCGCCACTTCTGCTATGTGGCCAAAAAGGCGACCACTGAGGGCAGGAAGTGGCCGCTGTTCCACAATCACACTAACAGAAACCAAATCAATTAGCTGAAAAACACTCAAACACTTAGTAGAGCTGAGGTGGTTGGTTGTGTTCAATGTTTCTGAGAACTGTGATTTCATGTAACACATAGTAATTTGATCCATTGTTAATCTAAAAATATTGTGAGTGAGATGTAGTGCCCTGCTACTTACTAATGCCAAGTTAGCGGAGTTTTAAGAGACAGACACCAAAGAGGCCAGAGTGAGTCACCACACACCATCAAGTTTAGTCTTTATTTGTACATTAATGCATTTTAACAAGGCTTGGAAATACAGCACATAATAAGAGTTCACATAAATCATCTTTTTCCACTAAGAATTCCTCTCCGGTTTTAGTTCTTAATCACAGCTAACAGTGATCAGCGTTTACATGAACAGCAAAGTATTACGCATATGGCCTCATATTACTGTATTTTACATAAGTCAGTGATGGATGTGTAAAGTAATTTATCCTAAATATATCACAGTGAAACTAAATGTCTTGCCACAGTTTATGCGAGCAAAAAATCAAAGATTATTTCATTGACAAAAATAGTACATTTAACTATCTTTCTAAATCCTCTCATTTGGTCCAATTTGGGAGCTTTAAAGATTAAAATTCCTTCCAGCAGACATATAAAGCAGCAGGATTAGAAAATATGCCATTATTCCAATAGAAAGCAGGTTTTCAAATGCTACACAGCATAGTGCCAATTGTCTAAAATATTAGAGACAAGCCCACACAGGTTACACAGGGTAATGAACAGTATTATGTAAACAGACCTCAGCCAGAGCATAGGGCCAGTGTGTAAGTAACAGGCAACCTGCACCACCAGGCAATTTGTCCATTTTCTAAATGCCACGGCCCCCTTCAACATTAAGAAACAGTCAGCCTCAAATAAGCAGTACACCCATCCTCGTACATGATCACATTGAGATGCCAGAGCTGGCAGAGAGTCATCAAGAAACTGCCTGAAGCCCAACGGAGGAGCTGCAGGGGGAAACTGGCTCTGATGAACTTGATCTACGGCCATCTTTCATATAGCATAAAAAAGGAGGACATATGAGATTGCATCAGTGAAAATGATGTCTCTCATAACACATACACCCTCTCCATACCTTTAATATTGCTCATGTGTGAAATGTGGGTGGAATGTGTCCAAACTATCACAATCTGAGCTTGGCCACCTCCAAATTAGAGCCAATTCAGTCATGCAGGATACAATCCCCGATTTTCATATTGCACTCACAGATCTCAAAGTGCAATGCTAGAACATGACCCGGGCGTCTCAGGTGGTAGAGCGGGTCACCTACAGTAATTATCAGAGGGTGGCTGGTTTGATTCCTGGCTCTTCCAGTTGACGTGTCTTTGGGCAAGACACCAAAATTGCTTCCAATGGCCGTGCTGCGTGTGAGCTTAGTATTCACATGAGTACTTTGAATAGTAAGTGGTACTTCGCAGTGTTTGAATGTGACAAGTACTGTGAAAGTGCTTTGTGCCAAAGTCCATTCACCATGACCCAGGGTCTGAAACGTTCCACGTTCACTGGATGTAAAAGGTTGGTTTGGTAATTTGATTAATTGCAGTTTTGTTTGAACTATTTTAGTTTTTATACAATGGCTGCTGAGAACTTCGGATTCTGATTGGCCCAGCAGGTGTGCATTAACATTTAATACCTAGACTCTATCATTTGACTTGACCATGCTGTACAGCAGCACCTAGTGGTCACGTCAAAGCCTAGAGTCACATTAGAGTGGTTATTTAAACTGCACAGGGAATAAGTTGTCTGTATACAGATTATTAAGGAAAGAAATTCTTTTGGAAATAGGAGAATGCTGCTAGTTAGTAAATACAAAACTAAACATCACACAAGGAAACATGTAAAAAAAAATCTCCAACCTCAAAAAAATGTGTCTAGTCTATGCATCGGGATATTTCTGGTCAAATTAAAGTCATATATATATATTCATAAACACGAAATCTCCCCAGAAATCAGTAAAAAATCACAAATTTAACTATTTTGCTCTCAAGGTCCTGTGAGGTGCAGCGCTAACTTTTAGCATGTGCACGGAAATCTGACCAAAATAAGAAATGAGATTTGTTCTTGTTTTGTTCTTTGTCTTCTATTTTATTTGATTACCCACTTTAATGTGAAAAGGGGAAGACACACATTCATTTGTCGGCTTTTGATGGCCACCAAAAAATATTTTTGTTTCAGAATAATAGACAGGCTTAGCTAATAAAACAGAAAAATAATGCAGCAAATTGAATTGAGCGTGCTGGATTATTAGAATCTTGAACACCAAATCAACTTGTGGCATTTGGAGGAAAGAGAGGAGTTTAAAATAAACTATGTTAGCCTTGATGAAGCTGATGAGTGTCTGGGGGACAGAAGCTGGCAAAGGAGAGAAAAAAATGTGAGCAAAACTCCTAAAAAAGAAAAAAAAAAGTTGTGGACAAAGACAGGGACATCGACATGTATGTGGGTGTGTCTGTGATAGAGAGAGAGTTATGTAATGTTAGCAGTGTGGTGTATTCGTGTGGGTCGAGTATGTTTCGGACAATCAGTGAAATTTGAAATTTGAATATTGTAGAGCTCCCCCTAAGTTTCTCACATGAGGCTTTCTGTGCACTCTCTTTCTCATATTTAAAATCCCGATTGCTGTCCCAACAGGAGTTCGAGGGTGGGATGTATCAATTTGGATTCTCTGGTCCAGGATGTAGTAGCTGAGCGCACGGGCTGGAGTTGAAGGGAGGCAGCCTGTGCCCAACAAGGAGAAATACTATTCCCAGCAAAGTGGTCTTATTCACAGGTTGTGTGCTGGCTTGCTCATGTTAGTCAAAATGTATATCTACATTATAAAATGACCTAGCTTCGTGTTGAGTTTGCGTGGAGCACTGGGTGCAGTTACCAAAGTTAAGCTAGCTGCTCGATTGTCAGTAAATCCCTATTAAATTGTTGGCAGGCCTGCTTGTTAACCCACAACGGCTCCTTTATTATTTATACACGTGTAAATACAAAAGATGCAACGTGTGAGTGTGGAGGATCTGGAGGTCTAAAGGCACTTTTGATGGAGCTGTGGCTTTTTCAATAAGTAATGAGTTATCGATTACAGTTTTCAAATAACTTGCACAACATTCCAAGTTGTATCTTCCATGACTGTAGAACATGTCATGGAGGCTAACACCGCCTAATCTGTTTATATAGTAAAAAAAAAAAAACTGGGCCCAGGTCGAATGTCCTCAGCTCACTGCTCACTGGGTGCTATCAGTGTGGTAGTCAAGATCACCTAAACCTAGACCAGGTCATGACCAAGACTGGGGTGTATTATGACCAAGACTTTGAGGGGTCAAGACCAAATCAAGACCGAGCCCGGCTTGCGTGAGACATGGGCCCAGCTGTCTCAGTTTGGACGCCATATACCAGATGAGCTCTTTGTGGTTCAGGAGGTCAGATTTCATTACATAAGACATCCACTTTCTTGATGTGGCAGGGGGCAGGGAGGTTTTACATCCAATCGCAGTACTGATGGTAAAACATCATCATTTATTCTCTATTTTCTGTACTGAGTGTCCATGCAGGTCTTTAACTACAGACCGTATGACAATTTTGGCTGGTATTGTATAGAGACAGCTGAAGAGTGACAGGGAGAGAGAGAAAGAGAGAGAGAGGTTATGCTGACATGCAGATAAGGGCCACGGGTTAAAATCGAATCCATCAGAAAACAGACATGAATCAAATCATGAAACTGTGGCGGGACAAATCAGACAGTCTAGGTCATTAATGGGAAACACTGCAGTTGTGGTCTTGACTGGTCTTGAAATAAGATCCTGTGTCAGCTTTGTCTGAGACCTTCAAAAAGTGGCTGAGACACTGGTCTCAAATACTACAACAGTGGGTGCTATTGGGTGTCATAGTTGTATCAAGTAATGTACATTCATTGCAATCTGGCATAGTCATGGAAAATCAGAAGAAGCCAGAGTCTGTGATCATTTTAAACCTTTGTCAGTCATAAACACTTCCCATCACTTCCTAAGGCATCATGACAACCCTGCAGCTTTTAAAGAAAACCCAGACATGTAAAAGAAGCACATAATTCCTCTGCTGATGTGCTCAGAAATATAACCACACCATGTCCACAATCGATTCTCCCTCGAAATTCCAGTGTCATCACCTTCACTTCAACCTTCAACACTAAACACACACACTGACTTGAAAGTTGCCAGTGTTTCTCTTACTGTTGAATTTGAATTTCCAGTGCAAATGTAAAATAGCACAACTAATCCTGCTTAGGAAGCGATTTGCCTGTCGGGCCATGACCTCCCACACAGTCTTTCATATCCACCTCATATTGTATGATAATCACTTGTTAGCCTGCCACCACCCTTTTGTCACGTTTGTAATAGGACAACAAATCTGATAGCACTGTGCGTCTCATTTAAAGGTGCTACATGTATCGCTTTTAACATCACTAAATGATTGCCGCATTCGTTTCCAGACATTAGTATAATTACTCAACATTAAGACCACTGCTGGGATGATTGGCAGCTCTTTCAGCCTCCACACTGCACTTGACAATGTGTGCCACCGGCTCGGATTTAGACAGAGATCTTCTGGATTGCTTTACTCTCAATGCAAACGGAGATAATCTGTTAAATTTGACGGCGGTCTCGAAACATGTCTGTCCTCCTCAGTAAAGGGGATTATGGGAGATGAAGTCTTTTGAAAAACACTAGCACTGAAAATAATATTAGCGTGAGACAAAGGCAATCATCTCAGCCGTGGTATCATTGTTTCTGTGGCTGATGGTAGCTTGATGTTTCAAAGTCTCACAAGTAGAACCTCTAAATGAGCGTAAGACGGCATTTACAATTATTTGGCTGTATAAATAAAATTAAATTCAGCCCGTATTATACACACCACTCAGGTAACACTTTCCACACAGGAAACATAGAATATCGCATGAATCTGTAAGCATATTGCTCAATTATTACATTCACAATTTCAAATCTAATTGATAAATAAAACATTTAAATTAAATGCTATGACTAAATCTTTCCATTATTTGTTAATGCACATTCATCATACACACACACACACATATATATATATAGACATATATATATATATATTATATATTTCGTTCTATTATTATCTCAATCTTCAAAATATATTATTAACACACTGTAAATACACTTTAAAGTTGGATGTGATTATAAAATACATTGACAGTTTTTAAAAGTCTGTTTTTAAAGTACATACATGAAGTAGTAAGAGTAGGCGTTAAAGTGAGGCATTGTCTGGGGAAGGAAGTGTAATTTGATATAAGGCCTGAGACACATTACTGGAGACCAACTCAGATTCTTTTCCCCAACTGCAATCATGTTTAAGTGTTACTTTGTAATAATGTTTAAATACAGGTGACCGAGCCAAATTACTATTGAGAATATCCGATATGTAAATTCTTAGTTTTAGGAAGGACTGTCATTGTAGTTATGTATATCCTGTACATTACATTCAATAGAATAAAAAACCCACAGAACTATTCATACTTATCATTTAAACAGAGAGTGATGTGAGTGTGCAAAGTAATAAATCAACCCTGTGTTTCAAAATTTGACTGTTGATAAAAAAAAAACCATTAGGAACGACCCTGTGCACTGTGCACACGTTACCTAAGTGTTCAATCAGTGGCCATGTTTCCACATCGTCTCAACCTGAAGTGTTCTGTTTAGCCTGAGTCATCTCACACTGTGTCAAACACTTAAACTGATTATATATAATATTCAGTCGGCTATTCTAAAAAAAAAAAATGCGATAATTAACTAGTCTTTTATGCAGCCTTTATGTGGTCATGAGAAGGAAATGGCAGCAGCTTGACGCAAAATTCAAAATTTACAGGCAAAAAAAAAAAAGCTGCAGTTGTTCCAGCCACTGAATAAACTGAAGACCTTTTCTACCTTTATGCAACCAACTCAGTTTCAGGCAATGAAAGCTCCACAACCCTTCACAAATCAACCAGACGAGGATGACGATGGTGACGATGATGAAGACGATGAAGATGAAGGGGAGGGTCTATGGGTCTCGCCGCCTCCCAGTTCCGTGAACCTTACCGATGACGATGAGGTCACTTCCTTCTCTTTCTCCTTCCTGCTTCCTGTGCAGACCGACCTCTGTGCTGGTTTAAACTGCCACGTCACCTTCTTCGTTGTTGACGACTGCTCAACTGTTGACGTCTGCCTCACTGGTGTAGTGGCAGGCTGGGTTGCCATGGGGATGGCTTGTGTCGCTGCCATGCTGGTGGTAACCCCGGTAACCTTCCTCGCTTTGCCATTGTTATTTCTGTCCTGTTCCCGGAAGAGCTCACTCAGCACTTCAGGTTCGGTGGTTTCTCCGAACAAGTCCCAGCCCATTTCAGCAGGCAGCCGCTTCGGCCGTGCTATGCCGGCAGATTTGTTACTAGCAGCTGAGATTCTGGAGGAGCGACTGGGATCAGAATCCGACAGGTCTGAGTCCCAGTCACTGTCCCCGGCCACTGAGCCACAACCCAGTACTGACAGATCAACGGGGCCAGATCCTGAACTCTCCGAGTCTGAGTCCCTGGAAGAACACAACAGACAGCAAATGTTGACATCTGAGATATTGTGCAACAGTGATATTGAATTGCAGTGCCCAAAGTAATCACTGGCATTTTGAGCCTATTGCCAGCAAAACAATTTACTAGTATCTTGACTCTAATGGCGCTAAAGCACTGCATTCAAAAATGCTGCAGAAATCTGAACTCAGAAGCAAAAGCAATCTTCATTCTTTGCTATTGGGAATGATGAATGATGAAGACCTTGGTGGCTTGGTGTCCCTCAGGGTGAGAAGAAAGACGTGGCTAGGGAGAACAACAATGGGCTACTGTACCCAGACCTGTGCTGTGTCTAGATTTCCAGTTTGAGAGCATGATTTCTCCTTTTCATGCTCACATTTATTCTCCTCGCGATCACCTTTTGTGCTCGCACTTTCTTTCAAAATGTGTGCTTGGGCTCAAAACATCACATGCTTGCACTCACATTTCTTCTTCTTGGACACAAACATTTCACTCGCACTCAAAATCTGTCCTGTGCACTCTCAAACTTTTTGTGCTAGCACTCGGAACAACACGTCCTCTCAGGTTGAGGTGTCTGCCCAGACTGACAGATGCCCCTCCTAATATTAGTGTTTTTCACCAGCCAATAGGGAGACAGCTAGAGTGTGGCGTTCCTTTGCCGTTTTTGAGCGCTCCGTAGGGGCGGGTACATGGTCTGTTTGTAAAACTGCTTCTCTCTTAAAATACACCAATTTACCATACTAGCCAGCTGTTTGAATGTCACCTATTTAAGACGCCAGCTTATTTATATATAATTAATCTTAAATAATCCTAAAAAGAGTTATCATGGTTTAGATTTTTTTCGGATTTCATATTAGCATTATATGATAAATACTCTGACTCATTTTTCATTATACCTTTTTAATCACGTAGCCTAGCCTATTCAGCCCTCATCTCTTGTTAAACGTTTCAATAAGAGAATCAGCTGGTTACACGATTCCACTACTGTAACAGTAATTTATGAATTTAAAATCATAATATGACATGCAGCTGAAGTGGAGCAGCTGGGATGCGAACGGGCGTCGTCATGGTTTGAAATATAACAGGTAACAGTGGACTTAACCATTCAACTATCGTAATAACTCTTCTTAGGATTACTTAAGATTAATTACATATAAATAAGCTGCCGTCTTAAATAGGTGACATTCAAACAGCTGGCTAATGTGGAAAATTGGTGTATTTTAAGAGAGAAGCAGTTTTGCAAACAGACCATGTACCCGCCCCTACGGAGCGCTCAAAAACAGCGAAGGAACGCACCCAAGATTGGGCCACACTCTAGCTGTCTCCCTATTGGCTGGTGAAACACACTAATTAAAACGCAGGGAGGGGCATCTTTCAGTCTGAGCACACACCTCAACCTGAGAGGACGTGTTGTTCTGAGTGCCAGCACAAAGAATTTGAGAGCGCACAGGACAGGTTTGAGTGCGAGCGAAATGTTTGTGTCCAAGAAAAAGAAATGTGAGCGCAAGCATGTGATGTTTTGAGTCCAAGCACACATTTTGAAAGAAAGCAGCAGAAATCTGAGTGCGAGCACAAAATGTGAGCGCGAGGAGAATAAATGTGAGCACGAAAAGGAGAAATCATGCTCTCAAACTGAAAATCTACGCCCATATCTACGTCCATATACGTCCATAATGCACTACGCCAGGAAGTACATAGTGTACTATATAGAGGTGTACTAATGGAAGTTTCTGGATTAAGACACAGCACAGGATAAGCAGAGCACAAAACTGATGGATGGAACTACAGTAAACACATAAAAATGCACAAACCTGCCGCTGTAGTGTGTTGTTCCTGCGGGGCCCAGTAGGAGGCATGCTGGAGCAGCCAGGTAGACAAAGCTGTCGGTGCAAAGAAAGTCTCCTTCCTCTGGTTTTTGTGGGACAAGGTGAGTTGGCTTTGCATCCCGTTCTGGATTTGATTGGTCCAAGTGTGTTTTTATGCCATCTGAATGTTGCTGTACACTGTTGTGTTTCGTATCATGAGTGGGAAATTCTGTCACCGTGGTGACTTCACCCCGGGAGGCAGGTCTTGCGGATACAGCAAGGTAAACAAAGCTGTCCGATTGGACAAAAGGATCTAAGTCGCCGCAGTCCAATCCTGAGCTTCTGATTGGCTTCTGATTAGGCTCTAGAAAGTGTTTGATTGGTTGCTTTGAGGGAGACAGAGGAAGAGGAGAGTCACCTCTCATAAGGGTCACTTTTTTCCTGGGTGGTGTGTCTTCACTTAGCGGGGAATCCTCCATGTCTGTATCATCAAGTGGGGTCTTAATTGAAACCATCTTACCAACTCTCCTTCCATTCTCATCTTTCTCGGTCTCTTCATCTTCCCCTGGGTCTCTACTCCCTGCTTCCTCTCTTTCACCATCTCCCTCTGCGTCTTCATGCTGGGAGGTGTTGAGGAGAGACGGGTAGCACCACTGTAGTTCTGTACTCTCCTCCCTTCCCCATTCCTTTAACCCTCCATCGTCCCCGTCTTTCTCCAGCGATGTGCTGCTGCTGCCTAAGTCCGAGCCACTGATTGGCTGGTCACTGTCGGAGCCAGCCTCCTCCTGGCTCTGATTGGATAAGGAGAGGAAGATGCCACTGGAGTCTGACTCCAATGTAAGGTTAGAGTCTGGAGAGCTGTCCTCCTTAGTGGAGCTAGAAAGAAAAAAAAAAGACAAGGCAGTCAGATTACTGCCAAGTCCCACTGTGTCTGCTAAATCCCTGACTTCTAATGATCTCTCTCTGCCATTAGTTACCACAGAGTCCATCAAATCTGTCTAAACCTACTTTCTCAGACCAGGGCCATTGATTTGTTTTTGTCTTTCAGCCCCACAGAGCCTTGTGATTTTTTTATGGCTCTAATTTGAATGTTGGCATAGTTGTCTTGGGTGATGGACACCTCGTTATGAACATATTAGCTCTCTAATATGGCTGAGGCCATGGCATGATTTGGTTTGTGTCTTCATTTATTAGCCAGGAACGAAACACATATATTCATGGCTGTCATGGGAATTTTTTAGACCCTTCAATAAGGAAGACCGGATTTAAAGTATCAAAGTTTAAGTTATTATTCTTGTACAAGAAGGAGCGTTTAACGGTGCAACACACAAAAGGGGTTACAGAGAAAAGGGCTCCCTGTGGTTGGTTCTTATACACTCTCTGATGGATGTGTTTTCTTAATCTCCTTTAATAGTTAGCATTTCCCCAATTTAAATGTCACCACTCTGACCTGTCCCTGACCTTATTCTGTTCTAGACTTCCGCTATTTACACATTAACCTGAACTTTACCTTACCGAACTTTAGCAATAAAGTCATATTAGAGAAGTGAAAAGCAGAACATGTGAGGAGTAGAAACTCGCGTACACATCATGATTTAAGACATTTGAAGCACAGTATAAAACTAATTTTTATAACAGTGGTTATAATGGTAATCTGTTAAAGCCAGATTCAGGAAAGAGTAGTTTCATTTGGACGTGTGATGTGCTTCAGTCATTGTGAATTGTTGAATCATTGTTATAATGTTGAGTTTTATAGCCAGACCAGTCCAGACCACAAACATTACTCCAAACCCCTACAACTGTTAAATACAGAAAATATAGTGTAGAGGGGAAATATTGAAAGCTCACTTAGATAATTAGGTAAGAAGCCTGTATACCGTATTGTATGTCCTGCCAGTAAAACCCCCCAAATCACTAATATTGTACAGTATCATTTAAAGCTGTCAAGTCCACATGGTTCACAGTCCAAAACCAGCCAATGCTGTAGTGTGAATATGGACCATATGGACTGCAGAAGTGCTGCTGTACTGTTGCTCACATGCATAGAACATATCTGTTCTCATCTCATGGATAGACCCTGCTATTCTACCAATATGGGGTCTTCATAATAATGCAAAATGTGTTTGGTAGTCCACTGTAACTACCAGAGAAATGTGAAATCAAGTCTACCGCCAAAGCATCCAAATGTACAGCACAAGATGATGGCTTTAAATTGAGCTGTACACCAAAGGCATTTATAACCTCCTCTAAATGGGATCAGATCTTCAGTATCTCTTGGCTAAATTTTGATTTTGCTCTTTGCGATGAATCTTCAGTCACCCGGGATTCATGTCAACATGTGGTGGTGAAAAGTTCAGAGTCAATGCTGATGACAACCATTTACCTCGGGCCCACAGTGGAAGTCCCAGCAGATTTGGCTGACCAGTCAGCAGGAGATCTGTCTGTGTCTGTAGCTGGTGAGGCCATAGAACTGAGCTCCAAACTGACCTGAGATCTGCTCCCGACTCCTGGAAAATAGAGCACAGGTTTAACATAATTAAACAAAAGAAACATGAGATGTAATAAATACATTACATCATTCATTCCATTTCGTGTCAAGGATATTATGATCACACTCAGTGGATCAGTGTTTGCCACCGTCTAGTGGATGCCAACTGTTCTAATTGATTCTGCAGGATTAGAAAAGTGACAGACACATGGCTTTCGATCCTCTAATCTAAGTAATATAGTGGTGAATGGATAGAGCTGAGATAGGAGGATCAACCAGCACATACCACGCTTCAGACACATGACAGTCGAGCAAACAAACTTCAATCCAAACTTCTCATTAAGCCTTGGTATCCCCTCAGTGAAACCATGACTGAGCATTTACAAGTCCTCACCTTCACCCCAACATTTACTGATAGGCTCTGAGTTCTAAGGGGGATCTGTGTTTCCTTGTCAGAAGCTGGATGTCAAACATCAAAGCTGAACATATAATAATTCACTCCAAATGAGGTGGCCGACTGTGTTATACTTACCTTTTTAAAACTACACTAGAAACAACTGAAGTGATTAAAAATATTATATTATTTATATATCATAGATACTGTGTCTTTATTAGACTTAGATTTTCCCTTTATGACGTGCAGAGTGAGATCGAGCTGTGTGCTCAGGGAGATGGGAAAAGTGGGAACCATGAAAGGTGAGACAAAACAAAAACTGGATTGTACTGATGAGAAATAATCCACCGAGGATCGCTTACCCGGGGAGTGGCTTTTTTAGTGCACAAAACCATATAATTGTATATTTATTAAGTTTCAGAGATTCAGCTTCCTGTGATCCTAAAAGAGGCTCTCCGTTACCTGTCTCATTACGCCTTTCTGAAGTCATATTACAGCACTGTGCTGATATTAATGAGGAGAAAATACTGGAAAACAATGTCTATGCCTGGCAAGAACTGTGAACAGTTGCACTTTGCTGGCACCAATTCACTGCCTGTTATTTTGGTCCATGTATAAATGAAATAATTCACAGCCAACATCCTGGCCAAACTCTCAGGCAGTCACAAACAGAAACGTGTACACAGAGTATACAGTAAAATAATACGGCTGTATTGACTGGTCACATAATGCAGTAAACATAAACAATGAATGTCAATTAATGGGTGTCACTGCAAACTGTTTTGTTTATTTGATTTATTTTATTATCTTTAGACTTTATCGGGGAATACTAGTTATATAAATACTTAGTTATTTCCTGTAATCATCTTTATTTTCGTCCATATACTGTATGTAATATACTATTTAATTTTGATACAGAAAAAAGTATCTGATTAAGATGATGATAGTTGTTAGTTCTTATATTTCTTTGCGCACACACTTGTGGGTTCAGGCTGGATTACCAATCAAGCGAAGCCAGCAAACCTCAACTGGTCCCCAAAGTTAATCAGATAAGGTGGATCCTTCAACCAATCAACACTGGGAAGACTCACAAGAGACAGATGAAATAATAAAAAATAAAAAAACAATGGTTAAAATCACAGCAACAGAGGTCCAGCTATTTTCACTTTTGCAACCAAGTGCATTTTTTCCTCAGGCCATGCTTTCAGTTTGTCAAAAGACAAGTTTTATGTTTTGGTTGAGGCAGGTCACTTGCACCTCTTGCAAGTCTCAAGTCTTTGATGGGCAGGGCCAAGTCAAGTCTCGAGTTTCTGTTAGTTATAATATGCATACTATAATCTGTTGCATTCCACCCAGTCGAGAACACTGCATAGCTACATCTACAGTAGCGTTTCTCAGACTTTTTACATCACGTACCACCACAGGAAATGTAACCTATTCAACTATGGACAGTTCACATGGAAGGCGGGTTTATGGACATGATGTCATAATGTCAAAGGTCAAAGACAATGTTGATGTTGATGGAGGAAGGTGGTTGGTGAGAGCTTGGTGAAATAAAAGGCTGAAAGACAGACGCCGAGCTGGGCTGACTGCTGTTGGACTAGTCAGTAATATTAGCTGGCTGCTATGTCTTGTGTTGTTGACCTTGCTTGATGATTGGCTGTTAGCAAAGTTGTCGCCTCGCTAGTTTCTGATCATAAGTAATGTAAACATACTGTAACAAATGCATGTGTGCAGCTGAACATATTTTCCACAGTGGGATTACACTCTGAAACAAATCACAACAAATACTGATTTTTATGCATTTTTGCTTTAAGTGCGACTTGAGTCCAAGAATTGAGTCTCCATGTCTGCTCCGTGCCCAAACCAAGATAGCATCACTATGACAAAATCAGGAGAGTTTCCCTCGGCAGGCACATGAGTAAAAAAAAATAAAAAATGGGAAGAATGAAAACAAACAAGCTACCTGTCAAGAGAGCAGCTTTGTCTCTCTGTGGTCCAGGATGTGTTTGGTACATGTCAGCTCGCTCTCTCTGTGGCTCCAGCAGTGTTTGGTATAAATCCTGTGTGTCCCTATGGGGCTGAGACAGGTCTAGGTGCTCCAGGTCTGAGTCCAGCTCCCTGGCTCTCCTTTCTAACTCTGTCAGGCTGAGCTCCGAGGCTGCTGAGGAGGGGGGGTGGGATCCCCCAAAGCCAATCGGAGGCCGGAGAAGAGGCCAACGTTGCAAAGAGCCCGAGAAGGAATCAGTATCACCTCCACCTCCAGCTCCCCCTTTCTCCCAGCCGTCATCCCACAATGTGGTGACCATCTCGAGGACAGCATCCCAACTCTCCATCCCTCCTTCCTCCCCAAATGTGTCTCCTTCCCCTTCCTCCACCTCACCTTCTTCTGGCTTTAATTTAACCACCACCTCCTCCAACTCCTGTCCATGTTGCTCCTGTATTCCATGCTTAATCTTCATCTCTTTAACTTCCACCTGTTCACATTTTATTTGTACGTCACTTTCCTTTTTGTTTCTGTCCTCTTGCACTTTCCCTTCAACCCTTCTCTCTGACTTTTCTCGTTTGGTTTCCTCCACTGCCCCCTCACTACCAGTAATCCTCTCTTTCTCCTTACACACTTTCTCCTCCCTTTTGTCTTTCTCTTCCCTCCATTCCTTTTCTCTCTTCTCCTCTTCCCCCATCCTCTCCTCCGCCTCAGTCTTCTCCTTAATTTGTTCTCCTTGTTTCTCCCTGCTCCTGGATCTCCTTGGTTCCTCCTGCTCTCTGCAGACCCTCCAGTGCTCCAAGTTCTGTTCCTTCAGGGAAGCCCTGCCCACCAAACCAGCTCCTGGTTCTGGATGTGAGGGCTCTTTCAGTGAGCATCGTCCTACAATACTTGAAGCATTGATTAAGTTTGTCAGCGGGTTCTCTGAGTAGTGGCCTGGACGATGGTGGAGGAGGCCAAGCGGGCGTCTCTTCTCTAATGCTGAGAGGACAGAGGGGAGTGGGGGGAGAATAGGGAGGTTGTGGAGTGCTCCACCTTGCCGAACAGTCCTTTTTCTGACAATAAGTCGACGAGGCCAGGTGGATTCGATGCCCTCAGCGGGGCCTGTTGACTCAAGATCCCCAAGCCCTTTGCTTAATCGGGGGCTGGCCGCTCCTGGTCGGATCCCTGTGGCTGTTCCAGGTCGAGTCCTGGAGCTGGACTTGGATGATTTGGACTTCCGTGATCTGGAAACTTTCTCTACATGGCTAGATTCAATTTTATCAACGTCCACAGTCTTATTGTCAGCCTCCTCTGCAAATGGAGTATCAGTTTTTGTCCCATCCAAAATACTAATCTGAGCTTTATCATTTGTCTTGTTGCTGTTCTGGCTTTCACTAACATCTCCAAGCACAGTGTCAATCTTGGTCTCTGTCTCATTTCTAACCCCAGCTTCTAGTACTGCCTCGGGCTCAGATGTAGGAGCAATTTTAACTTCTGTCTCAACTCTAGTTTCTACCCTGGGCTCTGCTGCTGAACGAACCTCATTATTAACTCTAACTATACCTCCAGCTTCTGTTACAGTCTTGTTCTCCGCCCGCCTTGGACTAGCTTTAGCCTCAACCTCTGCCTCTATCTCTGGCTTCATCCCTAGACTTGATCCAGTTCCAATCTCAGGCTTACCTCCAGGCACCACCCTATTCTCAGTGTCAGTCACAGTTGAAGGTGTAGCTTCAGCAATACGTTCATGTTTGGCCACAGCCCTCCCAGCTTTCTCCCCACTCCTTGACCCTCCCCTGTGTCCCTCTTTGTTCACAGCTGGAGCCGTATTTTCTATCTCCATCCCTGATTGCACTTTACCTTCCAAATCTCGTCCCCCTGGTCTTGTTTTCACCTGGGAGCCCCTTCTTGGTTCGCACCCATTTTTAACACTAGCCCTCGATCCATTGTCATACTTCCAACTTTCAGTTCTGTGGTGTTCTTGTATTGCAGCCCTGATTTCAGCCTCGGACATGTTTCCTGTTCCAGCTTCACTGATTAACCTTGGCCCACACCCAGATTTACTGTCAACTAACACCAAACCCACACTCCCGTTGTCAAACTTAACCATACCGCCACCTACATTTTCAGGGCCAACCTTCGACCCAGCTCTATTCCTACCCACAGCACCGGTGCCCATTCTGGGGGCAGCGCTTGGGGAGGGTGAAGGTGAGGGCTGGGGGAGCAACAGGGGTGTTGTGTCTAGGTCAGGCTCTAAAAACACAGAGTCTCTGTCTGAACGCAGAGGAACTGGTCGGCCATACCCAAAGGTCCCAAAAGTCGATGTTTCCCTCCTCTCCCTTTCTCTCGCCCTCTCCCTCTCCAGCCTGCCCCTCTCCCTCTCTCTCTCCCACTCTCGCTGGGCCCACCCTCTCTCCATCTCCCTTTCTCTCTCCCTCTCCCACTCTCTTTCTCGCTCATTCCGGCCCCATCCTCCTCCTCGTTCCCTAAGGTCCTGCTCGAGGTCGTGAGCAGACAGTTGGACCAGCGGGGCACGGTAGGGGGATCGTCTAAGCTCCTGGGGTGGTGACAGCCTGAGGCTCTGGGTTTGGGAGTAATGCCTCGGCTGGATGACCTGGGGAGGGGAACAGCGCAAACTCTGAGTCTGACTGGGACGAGGTTTGGCAGGGGAGAAAAAAACCGGAGTATGGTAACCTGAAGAGAGAGGTGAGCCAGAGAAGGGAGAAATGAGGGGCGAGGTAAGAGAAGAGGACTGGCCCCCTGGTGGAGGATAATGCCCTGGGTTCAGATATCCACCTCCTCTGTCCATTATTTCAGTTGTAGTAAGCTCCAGACACTCCAGGTGCTGTGGAGGTGTCAAGACTTTCCAGGAATGTCGGCCATCTCTGCTCTTTGTGCTATCTCCATGGTGATGCTGGTGGTGATGGTGATGTTTTTTGGATGAAGATGACACTCCCGGCGCTGAGAACGAGGACACGGAGGGAGAAACTGATCGGTTGAAACGTCCTGGAGAATGGCAGCCACCACCATCTGCATCCTGACCCCCAAGCTTCAAGGAATCATAGATGGCTCTTTCATCCAGCCGCCTCACAAACGAGGGGTTCGGAGTTAAAGACCGGGGCTGCGGATCGAACATGTCAGCTGGAGATCTGCTCACCCTCAGGGACCCACTTGCAGAGTAGCTAAAACTGCCCTCGCCAACACAATCTCGCCTTACGGACCCTCCAGGGTGATGGTGATGGCTGTCAATCTGTTGATTGATACACATGGTATCGTAGATGGACCGCTGGGGTACGTAGCCGTCTCCGTATCCCCCTTCCATTCCCCCAGCTCGCCCTCCCACTCCCCCATCCCCAGCTCCATGTTTCTCCAGGCAGCAGGAGCTCTTCCTGAAACACCCGGGACGGCTAAGAGGCTTGCCCATGATTGGTCGGATGGCAGACGGTGGGAGGGGTTGGTGGGAGGCACCTTTGAAGCTTGAAGAATGAATTGTGAATCTGTTAATTTTACTAATTCTGAAAAATTTTGCTTTCAGAATGTGAAAGATGCACGCCAGCTGGCTTGAACGGAGACATGTCAGACTCAGACTTTCTTTTCTGGTAAAATGCTAAAGCATATTCCTGTTTTAAGTCAGAACAAAGCGATCAAGATATGGCATCGCTGGAAAAAAATCTGTCTGTCAAAAGCTCCAAGACATAAAAACAATGTAAACAAGATAATATCCAAATGAAATCCTAATTTAAGAAATATTCCAACAGATTTGGAAGAAAAAATGAAAATATAATACAAAATATGTCCAGTTTTTATGTCCACAGGGTTACTGTTCTTAGTTCATCTTCTTTCCCACTCTCTGCCCAGCATGACTGCATTTGTATTTATTCTGGATGTTTATTGTTCTGGCTGTCTGTTCAGAGCCAATTAAGTCTTTATCCAGTGGAGCGTTAGTCAGTCAAACACAGAAGCGACAGAAAGACAGAGCACAGTGGATGGAGGACTGAATCCGGTTAAAGCTTCTCCGCTCATTCTGGCTGTGTTTGTTGATTACTGTCGTCTGTCTGTGGGAAACAAAAAAAAAACAACAAAAGATTTGAACGGAAAACAGCTTGAAAAAGTCTCTCCACAAATATGGATATTAGTACTGATATTAGCATATTCAGCATTAAGGTATTAGTTAATAGTCATTCATTTTCTTGTGTGTGCAATTAAAGGGGCACTCCACCCACTTGAAACAAAAAGGATGTCATTAGAGGTATCTCTGGGTTTCAAACTTGAAATGCGGGGTCTGTCCAAGACGGAGGGCTCTAAAAAAAGAAACTATTATGTTGCATTATGGGAATTGCAGGATCCAGTTTTGTTTGGAGCTTGACGCATAGTAGGGACTAACAATGAGGATATCTCTGCCTCTGCTGCTTCGATTTTGACCATTCATTTTTTTTTTTTTTTTTAAATCTGTCTCTTGTGAGTACCACAATTTAATAAAAGAGTTTTGCTAAATTGCTGGAGTGCCTCTTTAATTTCAACAGTTCCTGCAGAGCACTTTACAAACAGTTGATATAAACAGTACCCTGCAGCTATCTAAAGCTCTGAAGTCCCAAACCATTTCCTCTATTGATTAGAAATTAGAATCACTTATGTTCAAGGATGTACTCAAAAAACTTCAAACAGCACAAACCCAATGACCTCCATCCACCTGTGGGTTACCAATAGAAGAGGAGCCCTATAGTGCAATTATGGGAGATCCAGAAGGGTTTACAAAATTGTTAGTTTTTAACCTTCTTCATCACGGGTTTCTCCGAAGGTACTAGCTTTTTGGAATTGGGAAATGAAGCCACCACTTCAAAACAACCGGTTGAACACTCAACTACTCTGGTCCAAGTAGCCTGATTTCATAAAAGCTACGTCTCTTATAGTCTTCAAAGCATGAATACTTCATAATTAACAAGCCCTAACTGGAATGTCCTCTTTGGCTATTTTCTTACAAATGATACAATAGGACATATACCAACACTACTACAAACCTGAACGGTGAAGAACTGTTCATGACTAAGGAAACAAAGAGTAAAAACTAAAGCTAAAAGACCACAATCCTATTCGGCTAATTTTTTTGGTTAATTTCATAGAAGTTATGTCTTAGAGCATATAACACATCAGCAGTCTTCATAACCTAAAGGGTAAAAACATTTCAAAGGTCGGTTTCCTACAGGGAAACATCAAGCTAAACACTGAAGCCATATTTGGCTAATCATATACACTTCTCACAATCTATAGCTTGAACAACTCAGCAGCCAACACAACTACTGTTTAAAAAAAACCCTTAAATTTACTCTGTCAAACCTTTTCTCCTCAGGAACACCAAGCTAAATGCTGAAGCCCTTGTTAGCTTGGGTCAGTTTCTAAAGGGTGAAAAATTGCCCAGCAAAAGACAAAAACCTCAAATAACTCAGGAAAGCATTTCGAAGTTGGAGAGATGTTACTGCGACAGCCTGCACCAAGCAGCCTTAAACCCCCGTGCAAATTTGGAACCAAAAATGAAGTCAAGATGACGTCAACATTCCTTCAAAGCTGTTCCCGCCTTAAGTCTGAGAATTTAGAAATGAGAAATTGTGAAAATTTGGATCAAGGTTGACATTCCTTTCTTGAATGAACAAAAACAAATGTATGTACAACAGCTAGCCTGCTAACTCCAGCTTTGTGGAAGATAATAACAGTATGTTAGCTGACGAGAAGTCACTAACATCAACAGAAAAAAAAGCATTTACAAGACTGTGGTGAATAGCAAGACATGCAGACCATCAACCACACATGCTGAGACACCTTGGAACTCAACTTCTACGACACTTGAACCAGTTCAGAGGGGGGAAAGTTACATATCATGCACATATCAAAACACATTTTTAGAAAGCTTTCCATGGTGGTCCTTAAGTAGCCATCTCAAATGTAACATTAAAGAGTCACAACTGTCTAATTTGCATGTATTAGGGATGCCGTCCTCACATATTAGTTAAGGTCCATCAAAGGAGCCTATTGATAGTTGAGAGCCATTCCCACTCTCTCTATCTTTTAATCTTTTCAGCATGCCTTTGTTCTTAAACATCCTTTCTCCCTCTCTCCTTTTCTTTCATCACAGCTGCTGCCACCTGCTCTATTTTCTCCCGATCAATAGAAAAGCCAGAACCTTATCAACGTGGTCACAGTCATTAAAAGGCATCAGTCAATCCAGCCCGTCGATCTCAGTCCCATCCTGGTAACCGTCTTGTCATTCTGCCTCAAAACAGCATCCTCATTTGTTTTTCTTACCGGCATCTCTGCCCCGTTGTTTCTCTCTCTCTCTCTCTCTTTATCTCTGCCGTTTTTCTCTTTTTCTGTTCCTTGTCTTCCTCTCTCTCCCTCTTTCTCTCTCCCCTCTCCCCTCTGTCTCTCTGCTGTGAATCATGCCTTCTGTCAGAGGAAGGTTTTTTTTTTTTTTTGACAAGCGCTCTCTCTGCCAACCAACACACCAACGCAAACCCTCCTCCACCTCCTCCTCCTCTCCCTTTCACTCTCTCTCCCTTCTAGCTTTTCTTCTCAGTTCAGCCTCCCTCTACCTCTCGCTCTCTCCCTCCCATTTACACTCCACACAGCTTCGGGGCTTTAAGAGCTTTGGAGCTGCAAAGAGACCAACTTCTCCTCTCCAGCTGCTTATCTCTCCTATCGTCCTCCATCTCTTCTTTCTCATCACTCACTTGTCATCTCTCTGTGCTGCTATCTCTCTCTCTCTCTCTCTCTCTCTCTCTCTCTCTCTCTCCCATCCTTCTCTCATTCCCTTCTAGATTTAGTTTGACCTGAGTGGGTTACCCTTGGGAAATCATCACCGTCAGACATTTAAGAAATGAGGTAACGAAGGAGAAGAGGAATGAAGGAAGAACATATCTATCTATCTATCTATCTATCTATCTATCTATCTATCTATCTATCTATCTATCTATCTATCTATCTATCTATGTTGCAGTCTCCCACACACTCTTTTCTTCTCTGGCTCTCTCTCCATCCCTCTTGTAGCCCTCTCAGTTTGCCCTCTGCCTCCCACTCTTCACCTCAGCGTTAATGCAACACGCATCACTGTGGAGGCGGCAGCGAGAGCGCGAGAGAGAAAGAAAAGGCAACAATGGATACACACATAGGCCTACTGTACAGTGCAGTTTGAAAGCATCATCATCGGCAGCGTCGTTTGACCATGAACAGCCGCGTTCATCGTTAAGGGATGCGAATGTGATGTGCGGTAGGACCATTTTGGTTCCATCTGAACGATGATGCTACATTTGCTGAATCAAACACTTCTAGATTGAAATGATGTGCTGCACAGACAGTCACGTCTTTTTCTCTTTCCATTTTGTGTGAAAAAAAAAAAAAAACAGGAAGTAGAAGAGTGAGTGAGCTCGAGCAGCAGTAAACAGAAGCAGCGGCCACCATGTTTGGGCACGGAAAAAAACAAGTGCCACCTACAGAAACACAAAACTTCATCCAAATCTCCATCCAGAAAATGATGTCACAGCGCTGCCCACATTGTTTGATTGGCACGGTGAGAGATTGATCTCTTCGGGATCCACTGGAAAACAGCAGTAAACCGCATAATAGACTGCAGCCGCCTGCCAAGGTTGAACAATCCTGTAAATTGTATCGTAATATTTAGAAATAAAGCCTGCACCCGGATTCAGATTCTGTATTAATGCACACACAGATACCAATATCAATTTGAGGGTTTTAATATGATATGATTATGATACTGAACATTCACATTGCCATGACAACTGGGAAACTCCATCTGCTTGGAATGGTTGTGTGATAAGAGCTACTAAGTGGCATTTTTTCACTGCAATTTCTTGTCTCTGTGATAAGCTAATACTGGTCAATGTATTGGCACTTTTCAAATTCACAGCTTTGACTTTTGGCTACGAGGCAATTTGATGGTTATATTTTTGGTTTTATTTATATGCACATAATACGACCTCGTAGACGACCAAAGACAAATATGGAAAACACCAAATGAGGTGCAGATTGGAATAAATTAACCAGATGATAAAATGGTCACATGTTGGAATTGTTTGGTCCGTATCTGCACTAAAAATGAACTAACTAAGATACAAACAAATCACCAGAACTAAAACCAACTTTTTACATAAATGGTCATGAATGATTATAAACGATGATGATGTGTGACATACAGCAGACAGCCAGAGCTCGCTTGTGAACCAAACTGCTGCCAACTGTACAGTAGCTGCCGTTAGCTAATGTTAGCTCAGTTTGTTAGCCATGCTGCCCAGACTGTGAGCTCAGGGCACTGGGGGAGTGTTTGTTTGTTCGACAGGCAGGAAGAAGAGGAGGTTTACAGGGAATTGCTCCTAATGCATAAGTCGTGCCAGAACCAGATCCGGTTAACCAGCAATGTAGCTAATCTCAGAAGTCTCCTTTAACATGCAGACTGAAGAGGACTTCAGAGACTTAAGTGGACATTGACGGAGGAAGCGGGAACAAGAGAAGAAGAGAGTGAGTGAGCAAGAAGTAAATGTGGGACTGACTTTTAGTGGTTGGTGAGAGCTTGGTGAAATAAAAGGCTGAAAGACAGACGCCGAGCTGGGCTGACTGCTGTTGGACTAGTAAGTAATATTAGCTGGCTGCTATGTCTTGTGTTGTTGACCTTGTTGATGTTTGGCTGTTAGCAAAGTTGTCGACTCGCTAGTTTTTGATCATAAGTAATGTAATCAGAACAAATACACGTGTACAGCTGAACATATTTACCACAGTGGGATCGAACTCTGAGACTGGAGGAGACAGATAGCAGTGTTGTTTTAATCAGGAGCATCCTTTTAAATCAAATACTCCTGCAAGAAACATTAAGCTCACTCAATGCTCAACAAAGATGAAACATGCCGTTCACTGTACAAAAAGGCTGCACAGTGCATCAAAATGAGTTGTATAAAGTCGATATAAACATGAAAAAATAAATACTATGAAAATTTGATGGGATTTCAGCTCCTGGGTTTCGATTGCAAGCTGTACCATTCACCACAGTCTTGTAAAAATTGTGCCAGTCGTTTCCATAATGTTTTGTGTGATTGACAGAGACAAAGACTGACTCACACTCGCTTTTATTATGCTTGTTCACTGTGTGAGCTCAAGTGGTGTTGACTCTGTGAGTGTGTGTTGGAGAGAAAGACAGATAGGAGACAGAGAGAGGCAAGCAGAGACAGGGAGAAAGATCTCAGTCAACACAGAGAGGAAAATACACTGCGAAACAGAGAATTTTCTTGAAATCTGTGGCTTTTTTGTAAGACTGCACAGCCTGGTGTGTCCACACTGGACAGCTGAGCATGTTGGGTTTGATAAGACCAACGTCTGTTAGAACATGAAGCCCGATGGTAATAAAGTTTAAAGGTCCAGTGTGTGAGATTTATTGGCAGAACATGTTTGAATATTCACACATATGTTATCATTAGTCCACAATCACCTGAAAATAATAATCATGTTTTTGATGACTTAGAGTTTCTCCTGTACACATGGAAGCGTATCCAGTTGGTTGCAGCTTAGACCGTTAGATGGCACTAAATCCTACTTTGAAGGACCTGTTTATGTTTCTTCCTGTTTGCTGAGGACTTATATTTTTGCCAACAAAGGTAAAAATTTGAACTTAATCCAGAAGCTTTGGGTTTTGATCCAAAGATACAAGCAGCGCAAATGTGCAGTACTTGCACTTTGCACTACTTGCACTAGTATTTCTAAGTTGGCCTGCTTGATAATGGACTTTGAAGTAGGCATTGCCTTTAAGTCTAATGAGGGGTAAAAACTCCTCTGTAACACCACAGGTTACATCAGAGAACATGACTGCCTACGGTCTTGCTTCATTGAATATGTAGGCAGGAATATAGTAAAGTCGTCTGCCTAGAGGTTTATATAGGCCTATGCTGTACACCTGCGATAACACTAGTGCTTTAAGAACTAAAGATCATATCTTGAAGAACTCATAGATACACTATTACCCCTCTGGAACACTGCGTTCTCTGAATGCTGCGTTCCTTGTGGCTCCTTTAGTATCCAAATGTAGATTGGGAGCCAGAGCTTTCGGCTATCAAGCTCCTCATCTGTGGAAGCTCCCATTTGGGGTTCTGGAGGTAACACCTTTGAGAGTAGAATTAAGACTTAGCTCATAGTTAGGCCTGGCTCAGGTAAGTCATGAACCATCTCTCAGTTGTGCTGCTAGGACTAGACTGCTGGGGGACTTCCCAGGATGCACTGAGCTCTTCATGTCCCTTAGCTTCTTCACAGAGTTTTCTGCTTTCTCGTCTCGCAGGTTCTCATGGATTGTGGCCTTGCCAATTATTAGTCATATTTCTATTATAATTATAGTTGCAGTTATCGTTGTTGTTGTAGTTGCTGCTGTGCAGATTTGTCCCTTTCCCTCGCTCAACTATGTTGTGACAGATGTCCATCCATCATGACCTGAGCTCTGCTTGAGATTTCTGACTCTTTTAGTAGCCAGTGTCACCAAGCAACAAGTGCTTGCTCATGGTGGGGATTGTTGGGTCTAGACCTGCTCTATATGGAAAGAGTCATGAGATAACTGTTAATATTTGGAGCTATATGAATAAAATTTAACTGAATTGAAGATGGTTACCTGAAATCATTGCGTTTCTTATGTGGTTCCTTATTGAAGGTCAGTTGAAAAACTCAGGAAGAGACTAAAACGTGTTCCTGCATATATTGTTCCTGGTCTTCTACAGTTAAAGTTTGACGTTTAGAAAATTAAAACTTCTAGGTTAGGGTTAAAGGGAAAGCTGGTGGTTAAAAGTAACCAGCTCTTGCGGTGTGTTAGGGTTATGACAACATGCAAACTGCAGTTGCCTGTGGTTGGTTTGTATTCTGAATAACCCATCCCTACCTCCATACACCGTCACAATGTCTCCCTGCTTCCATTTTGCGCAAATTCCAAAGTCATTATTCACATGGTCAAAAAATGTCACTCAGGAAACATAAATATAGCTTGTTTTGCATATTTGAGCAAATGACCAAGTTTCTTTTTGTCCAAACTGTTCACTTAGAAGATGGACAGTATGAAAAGCCCTTTAGCTGCTGTATTAACCATGACTCATGTGGCAGGTGGTGCTGTTACAAAGTCCACAGAGGGAGGAGATCTGGGTGGATGGCTGCATCAACAAAACATTGGACTTTAACAGCAGTCATTGTTCTTCTTGTTCAACGTAAACGTGTAGCTATAAAAAGCAGGAAACTGATGTAATAAGGTCATGCTTTGAGCATAAAACATTTCAGTCTGTAAGCTAAATTATGCTTGTTACATATTCTACGTGTATGTGAATGATACAGTATATGGTTTCAGCTTTATTATCTCCATAAGGACAAAACCTCATGCTGTATGAGCAGACAGCTGCTCCACTCATTCATTGCGCCTCATTTATTGACATCAGTGAAGAATTTTGAAAGACAGTCAAATCCCACAGCCGGGCTCCTGATAAACAAATGAATCACCTAAACCAAATGTTCAGCATCTATTTCAGCTAAAACAGAGCAGAGAGGCTGTGTTCAGAGAGCAGATCAAAGATAAAGTCCTGCTTAGAAATGTATTCAGAAGCACCACAGTGGGCTTCTGGCATCGCATATGGTGGCCTGCAACTGACACAAATACCACAAATCACATTTTCACAGTAAGTACAGTGAACTTGCCAAGTAGACCAGAGATCCAACAGAAAAGTGAAATATGGAACATTAATTATACAGTATTTTTAGGACTTTTCAGTCTTTTTTGCTATTTTGTGGTGACTGGGATGAATCATCAAATCTGCTGCACTGGCTGATGAAATATGGTCATGTTGTCTTTAAAGCTGCACTATCAATTTTTTTTAGGTAAACAGAAGATTAAATAACTTTGTGTAATGTGAACAGGGTTGCTCGTAATGATGAAGTACCATTGAACTGAATATCAGCACGGCTGTGATGCGCAGCTTGTAAGCCAGACCAGGGAGCGAACATCACCTCTGAAACCAGCCAGTCTGTAGCCTACTGAGGTGGTTTTCTTCCTGGGTTTGGCTCCTGGCATCCCGTGGGGGAGAGTCAGTTTAGTTAGACCAAGCTAATGACAGTTCACTACATAACAAACTTTCCATCAGAGGCTGTGCTCAAACCTGGTCCCGTCTGGCTGCTGGGTCCAGTTCTGTTACCTGCTACAGATAGACACAGTCGGCAGCAGCTTATGCGAGGTTAGCTTTAACAAATCGCTAGGCTAAAGCTATCTGTCCATCAGAAAACTCTGTAACAGATTCATATAAAGGCCACTGATGCGTGTAGCACCAGTGTATCAAACAGGAAGCACTCCGGTCCACATAAGAGATGAAGTGTTTCATTGGACGGAAAATTAGTTTACGCCCCCAGTATTGTCACAATTCAATGTTGTCTTTACAGTTTGTTCCACCGCCCACAAGTGGTTTTAAAGCTGCTATGATAAATATTTAAAAAGCAGCTTCATGAGGTGATGTTACTACTCAGTGTTTGTGATTTCAGCTAGCTTCACTGCCCCCTGGTGGCAACAAATCAATGAATCAGTGGGAAGAAGTCCCCTCATGATTACATGCTATGAAACCAGTGTTTTTCATAGTGTGCACTGGGCTTTATTGTTCTACTGTGAAACAGTCCACTACTATGTGTAATGCTCTACACCACAGCTCCCTCCAGTGGTTGCTCACCGCTGCATGAAGGGAACTTCAGACATAATTGTCACAGTCAGTCAAGCATTAGGGGGGAGTCAGCAGAACCAAAATACGTTTAAAAAAAAAATAATAATATGACCAACTACAGTAGGTCTGTGTTTGCACAGGAAGCAGCTGCACAGTCAGCATGCTTGGCTGCATTGTGACAGTGTGTGCGTTTGACCACAGAGCATGTCCACACACCTTAGCATCTGTAGGTTTTGCAAAGTGAGGGGGATTTTATTTTACTTGTGGGTTTTAGTTTCCAAATAAAATGCAAAAAAAAAGTGCAGTGAACTGATCAAACAGGGAAGGGAACTAACCACTGAGACCAAGCTTTTGCAATAATTTTAGAAAAGCACTGATGCAAGTTCCTTATTAACGTCAGTATTCATTCAGACTGAAGTATCCTCATGCCCTCAAAACTTACAAGTATTCAGTCTTTCCCCCTGTCTGACCTGGAAATGAAGACTTTACACTGGAAGCTGCGGTCCAATATGTCAGTCTAACCCTAAGAGTGATCAGTGCAGAACTACGGTGCAAGAGAGAGGAGGTGAGAAGACAAGACAACCAAAAGTAGTGAGCTTGAACTGTGAACATAATCGGGGGAGGAGTGAGGAGGCAGTGGAAAAGAAAGGAGGGGGTAGCTTGAGGGAAGTTGTACATTCCACAGTTTGAACGGCATCTGGAAATCTTTAAAGCAAAGGGGAGGAGAGAAGGGAGGAGGCTAAAAGATCATCTGCTGAATATTTAGGCCACATCTATGGAATGTGAGCAGGGTCACATTATACACAGCATAGTTTTGAGATTTGAAGTGGTGAGGTGTAATCTTGTATGTGCAAAAAAAAAAAAAAATGAGTAAAGATGAGAAGATCAAATAGTTTGCATGATCTGTTAATTTAACTGCACAAGAAAGAGTAGCAAGACTAGAGGAACTGTCTACAGATAGCATGACTGCATGAGACTTAAATTGCAAAGAGAGAGAGAGAAAGAGTGGAGGGGAAGTCTGACCAAAGTGTTTGGCCCTCTTCCTGCCTGACGATGAGCTCAGGAAGTTGAGACAGAAACAGAGGGGAGGGCTGACACAGAGAAACACATTTTCCCTTTGCCTTTCAGTTTTTCCTTATTCAGTCCTGCTACGATCAACAGGAGGAAGAAAAAGGAGGGCAGAGAGGAGGCGGAGTTTTTCTTTTTCGATGGAGCTGAGAGAGAGACAGAGTGACAGAGAGCAGTCAGACACTCAATCTGTGGAAATATGATGGAAGCCAGCGATGTTTCCAAAGACACAGGGTGAGTTTGTGAGTGATCGGTGGGTAGCGTAGCTGGGTTAAAATACAGTGCAGGAGCTGTGCTGCGTCGAGGCAGGGTGGGGGGGGGGTGTTGTAACTGTTTAAAGAGGGGGAGGTCGAAAGTCAGGCAGCCAGAGCAGGAAAAACAGATGTGATGACTCACAGACTAATAAATAGGTCAGTAGTTTCTAAGCGTTTTTTTATAAAGTACATCCTAATTTCATGTTAACTCACCAAACCAGATTTCTAATAATTGCAGAAAGAGAGTGATGACCATTTTGTTAGAGAAATGCTGACATTTGGATGTGATCACACTTGCATGGGACAGTGTGAGACCGTTATATATGCCAGGAGTTTGAATGTCCGATGGATATTTCACTCTTTGCATTACCTCAACTTTAAACTTAGACTATGTTTGGTGATGACGCTGAGGTGAAAGGTATCATACTTATGAGTCATACTTTGGATTTGTTTAGATTGGTCAGTTTGTGTTGCTGCTGAACATTTTCTCCTTTGAGAATAAAGGTTATCAAATGAACAAACTATAGTTTTATTTTGTGGAAGCGCTGGTGGCAGGATTGTGTCGCTTTCTTTCTTATATTTTAGTGAGAATGCGAATATCCTGAAGGTCATGTTGGGTCAGACAGAGGCAGGGGGGCATGAAGTATTCAGTCCTGCGTGGAAATGTTAAGAGGGGAGGGGATCAGGATTAACGCAGAAAGATGATTTTAATGTTATACTTGTTATACAGTTTATTCATGTTATTCTGTTGGGCGGATTAATCTGTAACAATGCATCACATTTTACAATCTCATCGTCTGATTTGGATGTGGAGGCAAAAATGATCTATTACTAGTAACTAATAGTCAAGTGAAGTACTAAACTGGCACTTGATTAGTCTTTCCATGCACTGTTAGCCCATGGACTGCAAACAAATCTCACATCAGGCGTTTAAAACAAATGTCCTTGGAAGAATATTATTTCTAACATTTCCGTGACTGTAATAAGATAGTGATAGTGATGGGTTTTACTATATGGTAATGAAGATAAAAGTCAAATACAGTATTTTCCAGGAGGTCTGTGTCAAGTGTTTTACTGGCATCCAAGATTTAGCTGACCTAACGGTTATTTCACCCATTTCCTGTGAACGAGTATGACGTGTTGCACAAACAAGACTTCTGGGGCGTATTCTGTAGTCGTACGATTTCCTCAATTTTTGCAGGGCATTTTTTTTTTTTTAATTCACAGAAGTGTGACCTCACTCACAACAGGATGACATGTTAAAATGTGATACAGTGGTTCAAGGAACAAAGAGTGGGGTCGGTTGGTTCTCTCACATGAGGTCTCTGTACTGTGTACTATGCACTCTGTGTTTAATGCAAGATATGTAAATGTCAAAACTGATCCAGTAAAAAACAAATCTATCTGCATGTTTTTGGCAGGGAATGGTGGGCGTGAACTGACCCTTTAATAGCTCTGAACTCATTGTTCTTTCATAAAAGCGATTAGCTGCTAGCTATTTATGGGATCATGGGATTGATTGTTGTGCTTTGCCACGATAAAGGGGTACTTTTTTCCCCCCCTCCTGTTCAAATGCAAGGCTCAGCTGGAAGTATAAACAGAGATGGAGCAGACGCTCAAAGGGCTCAGGCAGAATATTACATCATTGCTCTTGTGGTGCAAAGCAGGGTTTGCCAAGAATGTGCAAACTTTCTACTGTAACTGTGTTAGCTAGCTCACCTAAATGATGCCATGTCAACAGACACCATCAAACTGTATTGATAACAACATGCTAGCTTTCAACGCAGTGTCCACTGCATCTAAGTGAAAGTGGCTCAAATAAACATAGGACCTATCGCCACATATCTGAGCTATTTACAGTAACACCACAAGACCACAACGTGATGTTTCCGGCTATTTGAAGGTAAAGCAGAGTTACCCAGTTGCTAGTTGCAGCTGTTCGGCCTGGCAGCAAAAGGTGTGAAATGCAGTGACCTGGCATGCTGTAGCATCCATTATCCATTTTCCTTCAAGCCACCTTAGCTGTAACAGCTAATATGTTATCAAGGTTTAAGTCAGTGGGCTTGCATATCTACTGAGGCATGACGCACACAGGCAAATCTCACACGTGCAGATCGCTGCCATGAAGTGTAGCAAAAGTCGCGCGAGGCCTGCATGAGTTGTAACTGATCACTTGTCTGTATTTCAACCAGTATCTTCATAGATCTGTATGCATTTACAGATTCATGTATCCACTCACGGATTATTAATGCCAAATCTACAGGGGTCTGTTTACACAACTCTCCTCATTTGTCAACACTTTTACTGCAATAATGACTCCATATCTTACTAATCGCACGCAACCCCATTGCTTCTTCAGACATGAGAATGTTGTACATCTCCCTTCTTGGTGTTGTTGAGCAAAACATAAGACACAAGACATGGTGATATTAGCTAGGAGCTAATATGCATTCTGACCAGTTAAGGTATAAGATTAATTATGCATAATGTGAAATGTGTCACTTATAGTGACAAACACATAGAAAATCACCTCCAACTCTCATATTATCGTCTTTTAGCTCATTGTTTTGGTTTAGCAGGAGAGGGTAAATGAAGCACAACAGTTACAGCTGTTTGCTAACATGCTCATTACTGCACCTTTATGACAATGTAGTAGTATGTCGGTGCTTAATGCTTGCATTTGCTTCAGAGTGCAATCCCACTGTGGTAAATATGGACAGTTTTACATGTGTATTTGTTATGATTACACTATGACAAACATCAAGCAAAACAAAGCAGCCAGCTAAAATTATCCATATCAGATATATCCAAGATTTACTCTTGCCCAGTTGCTTCACTCTCTCCATTTCTCTTCTTAGCTTCTGTCATCATCCTCTTCGACCTTTTCTCCTCTGCCATTATGACCATAGGTTACATTGCCCACTTGTAACAACATGCCCACCAGCTCTGCTTCTGGCATGACAATGGCTACACTCACAGTCAGCCTGAACACTCCCCTGGTGCTCCAAGCTCACAGTCCGGGCAGCCAGGCTAACAAACTGAGCTAACATTAGCTAACAGCAGCTACAGTAGGCAGACATTTACTTGGTCTCACTGTCCATCAGGAAACTCATAAAATCACAAACCAAAATCAGTCAAATAGTTGGTGGTGTGTGACTCAATGCCGTAAAGCGTTACATACTTCTCCCAATCCAGAGCCCAAAGTTACATAGTGTGAGAACAGACGTACGAATGACAGAGACACCATTCACCTGATTACAAGTCAGTGTAGCGTTAACAGGATTTAACATGTGTTAGTTCATAAGAGAAAAGTTACAATTTTCTATGACATCTGTCTATTTTGTGCCCTAAAGCAGTCACAATTCACCAGATTCCTTACAGCCAACAGATGTCTTTTCAACAACGGTTTCAGTTATTCAGAGTAACGAAACACATCATGTGTCACAAACTGCCTGCAGGACGCAGAGTTAACTTTAACTCCAGTCATTGTTTCTATACTCACAGCAAATGCCTCAAGTTCTGGTCACCAGCTTGTTTCTCGAGGCAAATTAACAAGATATAAACAAATCCTCTGTGTGTTAACTCCATCCATGACCTTTACTCTTTTTTTCTTCACAGCCTGACAAGCCCTCTGACGGGAACACTTGACACTCCAGCTGTCCTATCTATCGCCTCCCTCCCTCCATCTACTCCCCTCTCTCCACCTTCCCTGCCCTCTTCTCTCCCTCCAGCACGGCCATGTCGACCCAAACCTCCACCTCCTACGGCGAAGTCCTCCCAGGTCCCTCCTCTACTTCCCTCCACTCCTCCATCCCTCCCTCCACCTCTCCCTCCTGCCTCCAAATCTCTCGTTCCTGCCTCCAATCCTCCTTTCCCATCTCTTCCTCCTCCTCTCTCCCCTACTCCGGTCTCTCCCACTGCCCTGATTTCTCTCCAGCCAACTGTCTCCTCTGATCCCTCTTGTACTCCTCTTCCTCCTGTATTATCTCCAACAACCACGTCCTCTTCCCCATCGTCACCTCCACCTCCAGTTCCCCCTCTCAACCCGCCGTCCACACCAACTCCTCCATTGCTGAGTCCTATAGATCAGCTGATTGGGAGCGCCTCGGTATGGCAGCCCAAAGGACTCAGCCAGGACCAAACTACAAATATAATGGAGAAAGAGATGGCTGGGGTGAGGCACACACACATTTACACACACTGTTTTCATTACTTAGAGTTTACAATTATGCTGTATGACAATCACCTAGAAGGGCTAAGGCGTGTTATAGACACTTCATGTCCCATGATGCTCTGAAAGGACACAGCAAAATCATGGAGATTGCAGTATTTCAAATATTTGTGCAACAAAACTTATTGGTCAACACTTTATTTTAGACTTCCATCACTTCCTAATATGATTCCTGGAAATAGTTTGGATCAAATTCCAAGAAAAATACAGACATCTATCTGAGCAGTTGTGGACTTCCAGAGGAATTTCCTCTGTCCGTTTAAACAAACAGTTCGACATTCTGGAGAATCAATTATTTGCTCTCTCTCCGAGAGTTCAACGAGAAGGTCGATACGGCTCTCACGTCTGTGAGTGATGTGTCACACATCACCTGTGGTCTGTATAATGTGAGCAGCTCAAGTGCTCCGTTTAGGTCTACGCTGTGCACAGGGTACATTCAGGTACAGTATCAGGCGTTGGTCGTCTCTACATGTTGGTGGCAACACAGTGTCTGAACAGAAGTGTAAAAATATACTTTGGGTTGCGGTAATGTGCGTGTATTTCATGGCCACAGTAGATAGTAAGAAACATTTCCTGTTTAAACAACTATGTAGGACACATTCAGCTTAGCTTTGCATGAAGACTGGAAGCAGGAAGAAACAGCTCGCATTCCTCTGTCCAAAGTTCAAAAACAACAGCCGCCTTCCAGCTGTACTTTAGCTTCGTACTTGATGCACAGATTTATATCAATCCATCTCGCTCTCGGAAAAAAAGCAAGCATCATCCACCACTTTTATTATAGGAAATTATAGGAAACGCGGAGACATGGAAAATAAAGTGTTGACACAAAATATTGGCAGCTGCAAGCAAGTATTAGTATCAACTTTTAAAACTCATGTTGGTTAGTCAGCTTAGTGTGTTTCTCAACCTGGCATATGAACATGTGATGCGTCTAATGTTTGCGTTGTTTGTGCATCCACACTGTACTTCTAAAACGTGATTTTACTGCACTCTGACCTCACAGTTGTGATCTCCCATATTGATATTCGCAGGTGTTCCTGGTTCACAGCAAAGAGGACAAGGGCCTGACGCTGTCAGTACGGCTGCCTGATGAACAGGGGCCGCCGCTCGTACACAAGCTTACAGTCAAGCAGCACAAAAAATGTACGTGTTACATGTCTGAGAGGCTCGAGGTGGTCGAAATACAAAATGCAAGATTTGCACAGATAACATGGATTCATTCTTAAATTATTTTCTGTCTTAGTTGTTCACTTAGACGGTTCCTGTCTGGTTTTTGATGACATCTTCAAACTGATTTCCTTCTACTGCGCCAGCAGGTAAAACTTATAGACATATAGGATACAGTATATGAGCACATACAAAAACACAAAACTAATCATGTTAAACACTGATAAGAAAATATGTGTGTAAATACACACAGGTAAACAAAATACGTATATATATTAAATACATATATGCACAATACACACACACACACACACACACACACACACACACACACACTGGAAATGACATTAAACCACAAACACAGCACGACGTGATGTTGCTAAAACTGCCTGCTTACACTTAATGCCGGCTTTTTTTTTTACCCGAATCCACCAATCAGGGACATCCTGGCCATCCCGCTGAGGTTACCCAAGGCCATTACCACGGCAACTAAGAGAGAAGAGCTGGAGGTCATCTCTGCTATGGGTGCAGGTAGATTAATCTACATCATTAGTTGGGTCACAGCTGTAGCAAAGAGCAGGAAACGGCAATTAAAGGGAGAAGATAAAATGAGCTGTATCGATGCCACACAGTTAGAAAGGAAATATATACCGTATGTGAATGACGGCGTCTATGAAAACATGCAGATGCAGATGTAAATACACACACACACACAGGCGGTATGCTTAAAGGAATGATCTGATACATTGGAAATATGTTCATTCAAGTTTAAGCGAGTTAAAACAAACAGCCTCCCTGACTCCGTCCAAAGGTAACAAAATCTACCTACCAGCACGTCTAATCTCGCACTAATTAACATTATTATATCTTATTTGTTTAATCTGCAACTGACGTGGAAAATCGTGCTGCATGTGCACGACTGTTTCTTGGCACAGTGCAGTGACCTCCTGGAAGAGTCTAACCTGGCGGCCTCAACAACAAGACTCCAGGAATTCACTGCACCGGGGCACACCTCTCATATCAGAGCTGGGCTGTGAAGTCATTTAGACGTGGTGGTCTCTGCACCCTTTTTTGAGCAGACAACTTCCGAACATGCTGAATTAATCATACTATCTAATAAGGCATACTCAGTCACTTTCAAGTCATCATATCGTGTGAAACAGACATCAGAGAGAGAGAAACTTTTTAAAACACTGACTGTTTCTGTTGCAGATTTCTGGACATCTAATCTGAACCAGCAGGCGCAGAACAAGGATTTGGATGAGAACCACAGCGGACCTTGCTTGTATGTAAACCCAGTCACTGTGGAGGAGAGCCCCGACAAAGTCCTGAACCACTCCTCTACCTCTAAACCTGATATCATTCCCAATCAAAACATCAGCTCCTCCCTGCAGAATGGAGAAGCCCCACAGAAAGCCAGCCCAGAGGTCAAAGGTCCGGCTAAAATCACGCCTAACCAGGAAATGAAATACAAGCGCCCCCCACCTCGACCTCCCAGCCTGGCCTCAAGTTCTGGGATGGGCCTCCTCTTCTCCTCTTCCTCCTCACATCACACTTCATCTTCTGTACCTCCAGCAGCTGAGAGAAAAGAAGAAGGAAGGGGAGGAGTAGGAGAGAGAGAAGAGAGGAAGTCAATGTCAACATCACCTCCACCGTCGAGGCCTCCCGTACCCCTGCAGAGCCGAGCCGCTCCCCCACTGCCTCCTGCTCCTCTCCGTCGCACCTCCTCCAGGAAGAGCACTGACCGAGATGCAGGAGAGGGGAGGGAGAGAGAGAAGGGACAAAATCCTGCAAAGAGAGTGGGGGGAGGAGAGAGAGGAGAGGAGAAAACAGTAAGTAAATCAGGTCTGCTTAGTGAGGGTGCTGAACAGGAGGACAGTAGTCAACACCCGGAGGAGGAGGTAAAGAAGGACAGAGAAAAGAGAGAGAAGGAGGATGAAAAGCAAGAAAAAGAGATGGCAACAGATAAAGAGGATGATAAACAAAAATCCAGCCCACAGTGTCCGTCACTAGTGAAGAAACCGACCCGGCCAGTCCCTCCACCGAGGAGGAAACCATGCACCCCAGAGACACCTGTGTGCCCCAACCAGGCCGGAGGAGGATCAACCAATCAGAGTGTTGGTTCTGGGCCGAGAGTGCCCCCTCCCTCCCCAGCGCGACGGCCAGATGTGTCACTGTACTCGCCACAGGGGGGCGCTGTGCTGGGAACCGACCCCGACTCCTGTTCCACCAGCAGCACAGAGGAAGAGGGAGAGGGAACCCAGGAACAGGAGCAAAACCACAAGTAGGTCTGGACTGGGGGGTAAAGCACATATGCAATGCTGCAGCCATGGGTTCGAATCCAACCCGGGCCGTTGTCTGCATGTCATCAACTCTCGCTTAGGTTTCCATCCCAAGGTGGTGCAAAGTTTAACTGTTAATGGGTTCTGTAATGGATGATGGTGATCAATTTTAATAGCTGAGATGACAGCCATCATTAATAGATTTAATTTGCTATAGCTGGTTAGCGAGTTAACATTGGAGCACCCCAAGTGTTGAATGTGTTAATCTATGAACAAATAAACTAAATGTTTGTTTTTTTTAACTCTTCCCAAAAGAACAAATATTTTATTATTTATTTTTATGAAGTCAGAGTGGATGGATTTCCTCTCCGAGTTTACAAGTGGAAATCTGACTTTTTCTATTAGCGGGTCAGAGATTTGTCTGGACAGCAGCAATAGCCCACACTCAGCCCACGACTGCAGTCGCGACATCAGGAGGAAAAGGAAGAGGAAGAGGGTTTTCAGAATAGACCTTAGACCTTGTGGTGCACCAAATCTCATCAAAGCGAAGGATGACGTTGAGTCACACAGAAAAAATACATCTCAGATGTCACCATTGATGAGTCATCAGTGATTCAGGCTTTTTTTTTTTTATTCACTAAAATGTAACAAGGAAATTTCTGCTATATGACATTCTTAATTAAAATATTTAAGTAAGTAGTTGGCTTAATTCATGCATTTCATAAATTATTTATTTGTGTGTTAGAGAGAATTTGCCCTCCAAAGTAACAACATAAAGTCTCAGCCTTTTTACCACAAACATGCGGCTATTAAAGATTTAAAACTTTCATAAACTGGCAAAAGTTTAAAGTAACAGAGAAAAGGTTTCCAATTAAAATATTTGCGTTGCTTTTTTAGTAGGGAACTCAACCAACCATCAAATCATTTTGAGCTACTGTGTGCAGTCAGATCTCTACGTCTCACCCCTGCAAAGAGGAAAACTGGACCTCATAATCAACTGCTACACTAAGTTGGTCAAAGGACTCAACGTCAAGAGTCATGCTTTCTATATTTGAATGTTTCGTATGTGTCACTGAATCATTACTGTGTTGAAGAGGAGTAGTAGCATGTAATGCGAGAAGAGAATCAAGAAAAACACTGACTAAATGTTTCTTTCCAGTCGTCCTGCAGGGAGCCGCAGCCCCAAGGTATCAGTAAGGAGAACCCCCACCACTGTCATGTTGGACCGAGCCCGCTATCGCCTGTCCACCGTCCTCACTGGCCTCATCAGCCATGACCGCCGGCTCACACAGCGCATCGTAGAGCTGGCCAGGGACCCTCTGAGCTACTTTGGTAACCTGGTGAGTACACTGAGGGAGAAAGATCTGCTTTGGATTTAAAGCATCAGCATCAACAATCAGCTGATATAACAACAGGAGCCCAAAGTCTGAAACACCAGTTCAGCTTTCACATTTTGTATTTAGGTAAAAGAGCACCGTGCGTTCACCTTGGAGACCATGTCAAACCACTCTTCCTCCACTGAGCTGTTACAGGAAATCAGACAGATGGTGACTCAACTGAAGAGTTACCTCCTACAGAGCACAGAGCTGCAAGCCATGCTGGAGCCACAACATCAGTATGCACAAGACAAACTGGGTAACTATGTTGTGTTATTTATACTACGTTTATTTAGTTGAATCCTTGAAGTGACTTCTTCTGTGGGTGTGAGGGAGCTGTGCCAAAAATCTGAGAGAATAACCCTAATAATGTCATGTCAAGGGTCCAGCTGTGGTTAAATTTAGAAATGTCAAATTTACGACAGAAACATGCAGTTGAAATATGGAAGAAAACATACTATTGAATTCCATTGTGGGAAATGTAGTCCTGTATTATCATGCATCCAAATTGTGGATGAGCATATCTTGGCCTCTGCTACTTCAATTTGTATTCAGTCTGCCGGTTGAGACATTATGGGAGCACGATACTATAATTTCACTATAGTGTCACTTTAAATAGTCTATAGCACCAAAATTACTTTAGCAAATAATGTTTTATACCCAATATAATATTTTTCTTGTGATGAAAATCAATCAAATTAAGCAGTTTTGCTACACTTATCCCACTGTGGTAAATATGTTCAGCTGTACACGTGTATTTCATCACCAAGGTCAACAACGCAAGACATAGCAGCCAGCTAATATTACTGACTAGTCCAACCAAAATACACAGTAGTGTTTACTTTTTGCTGGTGGTGTCAGAAAGCTGCTGATCAAGTTTTTTTTTGTTTTGATGAGAAGATGATAAATGATAAGCATACTGAATGCTTTGTGCTTGCGCGTCCACGCAGAGAGCATAGCAGAAGCTGCTCTGTGTAAGAGTGTACTGAAGCCACTGAGGGGGCCAATTTACCAGTGTCTGGAGGAACTGCACACCAACAACAGCAGCCTGAAACAACTGGCACAGAACCAGGTAGGACTGGACATGAGCACATAGGAGTAGTTGTTACCAACCAGCCAATTATTACTAACAAGTGCAATAACGCTTCAAGAGTCTGCACACAGTGCTGTACAGGACATTTCTATTCACCCTAGCGGCGGCAGGAGCAGTCGTGACTCTGATGCTGTGATGTTGTGTGTGTCAGTCTGTTGTCCTAGGCAGCACCACCACTGCATTAGGAATAACCACTGCCGTCCCTGAGGCCCCCGCTATGGAGAAGATCAGCCTCAAACTGAACAAACTCCATCTGGAGTATTCTCCCCAGAAAAAGATCGAGCTGCTCCTGAAGGCCTGCAAGATTATCTATGACTCCATGTCTGTCAGCAGTCCAGGTCAGGACTAACAATCCTTTAACACCTCTACGTAAAACAAGGAGTAAACATACCGTACCCGAGCAGGAGACACGTTTCTTGTTTCTGTGTTTTAAGTGAACACTCAGTTCAAGTCAGTATATTTTATACTGAATACATTTTGCAGGCTTCCTCATCTGTTTGTGTTTTTGGCCTCATAGCGAGTGTCCTTTTTTGGCTGAGCTAAGTTTTTTCGGACCTAAAGGTTCACTGTCATAATATGACTACTGTGACACAGTGACACTGGTTCACAAACTATGGCCATAGTGATATGTGACCTCCTACTTCTGTTTTTTGAAAAATGAAATGAATGAATTTATATATATATATATATATATATATATCAAAATACTACGTTTTTTTTTGACTGGAAATAAACTATGAGATTGCTGGAACATAATTTAAAATATTGATATTGTGTCAGTACCAGCCAGCTATGTAGTTGCTGCCTCTAAGGAAACTGACTCATGACAATCTTGGGAAATGAAGGGGAACTAAATGTACCATTATCCTGTAATTACCACCACTGCCGCCTTGGTGCTGTTTCAGTTTCTACCCTGACAACAAAGCAGCAACTGATCCAAACAACCAACCTGCTCATAAAGTACAAACTCAGATTTAAGCAAGTAAATCTGCTTCACAAGCATCTCCACCTCAAAACTAAATGTGTTTCCTCTGGAGTTTACAGTGTCAAAATATTAATATGTGTGTGGCGTGTGTGTGTGTGTGTGTTTAGGGCGGGCCCATGGCGCTGATGACTTCCTGCCTGTAATGATGTATGTCCTGGCTAGATCCAATCTATCCAACCTGCAGATGGATGTTGAATACATGATGGAGTTGATGGACCCATCATTAGCACTCGGGGAAGGTACACATGCCCACACAAACCTTTCAACAGTTCTTCTTGTCGACAGTGTCTTTATTACATTACTGATCATGCCTGCCCCTCACTGTGTGTGTGTGTGTGTGTGTGTGTGTGTGTGTGTGTGTGTGTGTGTAGGTTCTTACTATCTGACCACCACCTATGGGGCTCTGGAGCACATTAAGACTTTTGACCAGCAGAGGTCAGCAACGCGGCAGCTCAGCAGAGAGGTTCAGGACTCCATCCATCGCTGGGAAAGAAGACGCACACTGAACCAGGAGCGCATGGCCCAAGGATCTGTTAGGGTACACACACACACACACACACACACACACACACACAGTATCAGAACTGTCGGAAACGTCATACAGAAAATAATCTGAGATGTGTCCATGCTGTTGTCTTTGTGTAACTTGTCTGTGTATGTGTGTTGTAAAGGACTTTCTGACAGTGTGTTGTCCTGAGATTGGAACCAACCCCAAAACTCTGGGCGTCCTCCCAACCACGACTATTGAGCAGCTAGCTGAACAGTGTGCTGCACGCTTTGAAGAAGGTAAATATCACATAGTCATAGACACAGTTACATGTTACTGTCAGGAGGTTTTTATAGTATAGTATCTTGTAGATTTATAGATTTGAATTATTTAAACGGAGTACTCCAGCAATGTAATAACGTACTTCTGTAAAGTTAACAGAGTTATTTTAATTCATATGTATATACAGTATATATTCATTAATGGAGATTTCCTGACTTTAATCTCTAGTATGGCTCAATCTGCAACACTGCTGGATCACATACCTCCTATAATACAACTTGATACAACACATCATCAGGATCATGACTGCTTTCAGAAGCTAAATCATCAGTAAATCATTTTAATCAAGCAACTGATGGCAAAGCAATTGAAAAATATTGTAATGCAACATTGCAAAATAGAATAAAATGATGTCCAAGTCGAACAGGTTGAAACTAACTCAACTTTAAAGTCAAAATTTAGGTAAAGTGTGGGCAAAGGAGTAAGTATGGAGCTGGAGTCAGGTGAAATGGTTAGCCTAGCTTAGCATAAAGACTGGAAGACTGTCGCCCCACAGCAACAATGTTCCTGGTTTGCATGTTCTCCCCATGTGTGGCTTTTCTCTGGGTACTCTGACAATTCAAAGCAGGTGAATTGGTGGCTCCAAATTGCCCATACACGTGAATGTGAGTGTGGAAGGTTGTTTGTCTCTGTGTGGCTGCTGGTGATGAATCGGTGTCGCACTCGTCCAATGTCACATGGGATGAGCTCCAGGCCCCTGCAACCCTGAAGGAGTGGTTACAGAAAAAGGATGGATGGACATTTCAGGGGACGTTAAATGCTGTAGCTCGTTGACCAGTAACAGTCAGGCGTAGTGACTGTGCGCAGCTTGCTAGTCTAATCATGGCAGACAGGTTGCTATGTTTGGTGCCATGGCGCTCGTACAGAGAGAGCTGTAATAAAATGCCACAGCCAGAAATGCTGTGCAGCTCAAATGGTAAGCCATCGTTCATCAAGAACTGCTTACAGCACAGCACTTCTTCTGAAGCCACAAGCCACAAAAATGTTAATTATTCAGGTTTAGTGATGCTTGTAGGTATGAACTTTGAGAGCACCAGGCCAGCTGTGCCCCCCTGCCTCCAGTCTTTATGCTAAGCTAATCACATCCCAATTCCAGCTCAGTACGTAACACACACAGAACATTATTATTATTATTCTCCTTGTTTCTTTGTCCCAGACTCCTACATCCTCAGTGTGTATACAGATGGTGTTCACCGGCCCCTGGCCCCAACAGAGCTGGCTGTCAGTGTTAAGAGTAGCTGTCAACCTGGATCCTACTGCTTTGTCTATCACCCCATCGACCAACCCAAGAACAATCAGCCCGGTCGCAGCTGTCCTACTGACCCGCCTCCAGCTCCACCTGCGGAAAGCCTCCTCCTCCCAGCTGTCGATACCGTAGAGCAGGAGGCAGAAGAGGAGAGTCTGATTAGCTTGTAACAGCTACTGTAGCTACTGTATCACCATGGTAACTCCATCAATGTGGTGACTGCATCAACAATGTACTGATTCAAATGAAGAAGTAAAAAAAAAAAAAGTAAGGAATGTTTAAACCTCAGGTCTCACTTCAGATACTGATCTAACTGAAACAGATGCATGCCGAGTATCACAAAATATTGAAAGTGATGTGAAACGTGTGTAGTGTCTTTTGAATGAGATTTATATGAGTTTAAGTCTCTGGCTGGTCTGATGTCACAGAGGAGAGCAGTGACCAACGAAAATGAGACAACAAAGAGATAAAAGACAGATTTTGTGATGGGGTCTGGAACCCCGGGGACTGCAGGAGTTTTTTTTTTCGTTTTTTTTGTATGGTTTTATAAAAATGTAAAAATACATGTAATTCTAACATGCACATATATGATCATGTTAATACTGTTTATACTCTATGATACTTTATGCTACTTTCTCTGGTGCTCAAGACATCTGCTTCAAACAGGGGTAGACTGTACGTTGGTCATTACAGGATGAGCAACGTACTTAACAGGATGGTTCTGTAATTTCTTTATCCACAGTATTTAGATCAACTTAACTTTGTGAAAAAAAAACGGCTGCTAAGACACGTGTTCAAAGAGGTGGAAAGTCATTCACCTTCAAAGCACAGGTATAGCAGCCGTATGGACCAAATTGTTCATTTTTATTACAACAACCTCCACATTTGTCTTCTGTATACTGATTGTATTGTAAATAAACTGGCTTTTACAGTTTGCCAATGCGGTTTCTCATTTAAGTCGATTGTGCAGAAGGAGTTGCAGTGTTAAGTCACACACCACCAACTATTTGACTGATTTTGGTGAAACTGGATCATATTTTATGGAGAAAGTGTTTTCTGGTACTGCATGGTACGGTTAGGCATGCACTGTGGCATCTATTATAATCCCGAGCAGGCCCAGTTGATCGATTTTTGTCAAGTCAAGTTTCAACTTTATCGTCAACACTGCCATATGTACAGGACATGCAGAGAGTTGAAGTTTTGTTTCCCTCATATCCCTGGTGCAAACAAGAAATATAAAAGAGATAAAAACAGTACAGTAAATATAAAAAGATAGTAACTGTGCAGATGTCAGATTTTCAAATTGACAAAGATGAATGTACATGCACAAAGTGAAATGGTCATCCTTCATCATATGGTGAATGAACATGTGTGCCGTACACCAAAAGAACAGTACAGGCTTGAATCCTTGACCCCTATAGTGACTGTGTTATAGCGTGGGGGGCATTTTGCTGGCATGGTTTTGGAAGTTTACTGCAAATTAATACAGAGATGTTCTGAGCGATCACCTTTCTCCGATGATGAAACATTTATATCCTGATGGGAGCATTCTCTTCCAGGACCAAAGGGCACGAGGGTCACTGAACGATGGTTTGATGAACATAGAGTGTGAATCACATCATGGCCCTTTGCAGTCACCATATTTAAACCAACTGAACAGCTGTGTGATATTTTGAACCAATGTAATAAGAGATTACCTTTTGGAAAAATAGATCCATTCAGTAGAATTCCACAGGAACTCCACAGAGTTGTACGGTCAATGCCAAGGCACATTGAAGCTGTTCTTGTCGCAGAACACCTTACAACCCACCAAACACCATGAGTCACTCGGACACTCTCTAGAAATCGATCATTGGTTTGTCATTTCCAGCAGTTTGACTGACAGTGACGATGGCACAATGACGATGGGAGTCGACGAGCCACAGGCTTTGCGTCTAAAGCTTGTTATTCTCTGTAAAAATCTGTGTTGTTCAGCCTTTGTTAAGGCCAGCTGCTTCCTGTCCACAGGTCATTATTTCTGAGAAGGGTCCATAACGAGGTCCTTAAACAATAACAAGCTTTCTGTATGCTAACAAACTCGGCAGAATCTCCACCATTTCACCTGTTGTGTTCCATTTCAGTAGCAATCCACACATAGAAACAGGACAAAGTATCAAATATGCATGCGTGAATGGAGACATCCGATTTTTTTGTGGATGTTTGGAGATAAAGGGTTCCTCAATACTGGCACACTAACAAGGTGTCTTTGTACAGTAGTGATAGCTGTTTCTTTACTATGCAGTCCTGGCCTAATTCAGAGTTTTAAATCTAAATGTTCTTTTTATCGCAAAATACAATTGATTCAAAATGCAGCTGCCATCATTCTTACATCCCTCCCCTGTCTTCAGGTAAAATTCAGAATCAACTGCACGATCCTCTTGATTACGTTTAAGGATCTGCATGATTTTGCAGTTACACTTCTGATGTCCTTGCACCTCATTCCACTCCGTGACCACTCTGATCCTTAAATCTTCCAACTACAAAAACAAAAGGTGACAATAAGGAGGCTGTTTTAGCCCCAACCCTGTGGAGTCACACTCATTAGCTGAATCGTTTTTAAGCAGCTCCAAAGACTGTAACTCTTTACACTTTACCCTTGGGACTCACCACATCCGTCCAAATGGAAACAGCCTAATAACTACGGGATGGATTGCTGTGAAAAAGACATTCATGGATCCCAGATGATGTACTGTACCCTACAGATACCAATTCTACAGTTCCCATCATGCTCCTCGAAGCATGGCAGTGGCACTGAACTAAATGTTTTGGTTTTGTTCACTACCTGCCCATTGGGAAACAGCTGACGGACACGGTTAGCAACTGGCTGTGGCAGAGCATTTAGCCACTAAAGTGCCAGATATTTCCCTCGAGAATTGGTGAAGACCAAAACATGGGGTGGAAGCTACAGTATGAGGCTCCAAATCAATGCTATTAGTAGTGAAAATTAGTCAAATTAGTGCAATATTAAGTTTGCAATATCAAGTTAATATGTGATAATGGCGTTGTGTTTGCAGCATGTTTCCTCTGCCCAAAGGTTGAAGGTTTAATTTCATCTCAGCTCATTTGGTTTTGTCTTCCATAATGGACAAATAATGGATGGATGTGTAGGGACAGTGACACAGTAATGTCTTAGTCTTGGAGAGAAACATCCGGCGATTGGTTAACCTTCCACAGGGTATGAATGAACACACTTGCCAATATATACGCACGAAGCACTATAATGATTTTCAGTAATAAGATGGCTCTCCACAACAGCGCCATGACTAAGAGTCTTTGAAATGGGTCACTAACAAGCTAGCAGCACTTCCACTGGGATTGTCCTCTCGCACGCGAAAGTCAAAGTTGGTTTGATCTGGAGAAGTGTGTGTATGCGTGGGCGGGTTAGGGGGATGGGGGTTAAAACTCTCCAGTCTAGGGTATATATGTGTGACAGGACCGACAAGACTCCGATAGTTTTCAACCTCCATAGACCTATGCACACCGACTTACTGAGGCAACCAGCAATCCAATAGAAAAAAAGAAGAGAACAGATATTTACATTTTTATCAAAACTTCTTTCTATGTAAGGGAAACAGGAGTCGAGATAAGTGGTAGACACAAACTATCTGACTGCACGGTCATCTCTGTCGCCGTGGTTAATCTCTGCTTGTGTGACACCAAACCTCTGAAGTCCAGCTTTGAAAAGCCGCTGCTGAGAGATCAACACATCCGCCTGAGCAGCAGGTAAGTCAAACTATTAGCCTACGAACAACTTTTTAAAAAATCCCATAATTTGACTTTTTTCTTGATTTTCAAAGGTTGGTGGATTTTGTTACTGACTCTGTATAACATGCAATGCTTAAAAACATTGATTTGTTGGTGATGTGGTCTTACTTCTTTATACATACCCTACCATGTTAACGAGTCACTCTTCGGCTGTCTTGGATATACAAGCAATCTAAAATGCTTCTTTGCTGCAGCATGCAGGGAGCGACATCAGGGTGCCTCAATTGTTTTTGGCTTATTTTAGGTCCCATAAATCCATCATCAATTCAGTAGCTTCCAAATTGTCAGATGAATTTCAGTACATAATCTGTTGTCAAGACCTTTCAGAGAGTTTTTACATAGAAATTCTGAAATATTATAAGCCTATATTTTTCTTATTTTAAACATAATGTATGAGTCTTAAAAAACAAAACGCACCAACCCCCGAGGAAACTGCCTTATGGAAAGAGAAACCTGTTCTGATAATATGAAGAATCCTCTTTTTACATGCTGGTATAAAATGTTGTTTTGTGTGATCTGAAGATCAGAAACACTTGAACTATTGTCAAACGAGCATCTTTTTTTCTTTTTTAGGATGTCTGAGCTCTCTGCTTTCCCTCGAATGTCCTTCCTGTTGCTTTGCATTCTGGGTATGACCTCGGTGACATCTGGCTTCCCTCAGCCTCGATTACCTCTCAGGTGGTTACTCACTAAATCTCATTGAGGCCACAAACAGTTTTGACTGTTAATAGTACAATGACTTGGAGAGGATAGATACCAATAAGCTAACTTATCTTGCCTGATTCCAGAAGTCCAGATGATTCAGCCGAACCTAAACAAGATGACTGGGATGTCGTCTTCCCCTCTATCTCTCTCCGTGATTGGAGCATTCAAATGATGTCAGCCCCCAGCCTCGGAGGAGCAGCTGACAGCAAGGCAGGACTGATGAGGGAAGCGTGGCTGTTTGCCCCGGAAAGGGCAGAGGCGAGGTAACTGTATAGTGAGGGAAAATGCCATCGTGAAGTTTTGATCAAATGAACCATCAGACGACCAGAATGGAAGCAGCCACTACATTTTCTGCGTGGAGTGCTGGATGAGAAGATTTATACTACTGACAAATCTGTGAGCTATTTATGAAAGTAGAACCAGGTAACAGTTAGCTCAGCACAAAGATAATAAACAGAGGTATTAGAAAGAACTAACCGAGCTCTGTCCAAAAACTACTACCACTACTTCCTGGCGGAGTTTTGAACCTTTGGACAGAGCCAGGCTAGATGTTTTTCCTGTTTGCAGGGCTAAAAAAGACAGATTCACATTTAAGGAGTTAGTTATTCCTTTAAACAGGAAGCCTTAGAGGACTGTGGGGGGTTTAAGATGCTATTTTTCAGGATATCAGACAGAATTATCAACTTGCTACATTTCCATCGTCAGTCTGACATTCTGATCCATTTCCGTGAGGGAGGAGGATTCATCACTAGAGTCCAATGTATCTGCTTAAATCATCATCATCATTTTAAGCTGACAATGATGCATAGTGTGTGTCGACATACTGGTTTTGAAGAAGCAAAACAAAATATGAGGCCTGGGGATTTTGAGAGAATATACAATCTTTAGAACAGTGCCGTCAGTTTTGTCTGTAGTGGTCAATGTTAGTCCAGCCTGTGGCGCTGATTGGCTAGTCATTAATCCATGGCACTCAATAGATAATCAATAGGAAGCTTTATTGACTAAGAAACTGCCGTTTCAGACCAGAATCAGGCAGCTCAATGGGGTTGGGGATTCAAAGGCCTGGACCCATGAAAGGTGTGAATGGGAGCTATACTAAAATAATAATCAAGTTTCATGAATTTAGGTTCAGTTCAAATGAAACAACAACAAAACAACACCAATATTATATTAATGCGGGAGTCGCTGCTACCTTGATTGTTTTCCAGACACTAATTTTGAGGTCTTGATCTGTGTGTCTCCAGCATGGAGCGGGCATGGCCAGCCGAATGGTCGTCTCAGGGTGCCGGCATGGTGAAGAGGAACATGGTGGTGGCTGATGATGCTGCCTTCAGGGAGAAGAGTAAACTCCTCACCTCCATGGAGAGACAGAAGTGGCTCAACTCCTACATGCAGAAACTACTAGTGGTTAATTCTTCATGATACCGGGAAAAAAAGATTTTAGGTAGCAAACTGCTCAGGCCTGAAGATATCGTAGACATCAAAAGACATCTGCAGTTATTGCACCATTTTGCAAAATGGCTGAAAACTGTAAATAAATGATTGATTTCCCAAAAGATAGAAATGAATAAATCAGAATTTTGTCTTTCGGCGTTAACATAAATGATTTTTTTCTTTTGTCCTGCTGGAAATAATTTGGTGTCATTCGATGTGGAGATGAATAAAGATGCTTTGATGTTTTTGACAACTCTAGCTCGTGTTTGACTTCATAGAGCAGAAATGATGGTAGTTGTAGGAGGGGTCCTGGAGACAGTGGCCCAGAGGGGGAGAGCCTTTCTGGGGATAGTGAAGGGAAGGCAGGCCCTACGTCATGTTATATTTTACACAGTTCAACGGCCAAAAGCAGGATGTCAGTGTTTGTGTTGGTTATATAAATGAAGGCAAAGTTCCACATGTTGGAGAAACATTTAGATCTAACTTTCAAATATATTTCAGAAACACTACATTAGTAATTCAACATGTTGAGTGAGACGCTTGTTGACAGCTGGGGTCAGGATGTGGTTAGCCTAGCTTAGCATAAAGACTTGAAACAAGTGGAAACAGCTAGCCTGGCCCTGTCTACTGGTGGCAGTATGTAGGTATCTTGGAATATGTATGTTCTTGTATTTAGACATGTATTAGAAGTTTAAGCATCGTCTCATCATAGATTTCCCATGATGCTGAAGGAGAGCTACAGACTTGTTAGATTAGAATGTAATCACACACTGAGTGTTCAAATATTCCATTAAACCACTGGTTCTCAAACTGTGGTACAAGTACCACTGGTGGTACATGAGCTCCTTTAAGTGGTACGCAAAGGAATCTCTGAAATGAATTTATAAACATTTAATATCCTCAACACTATGAGATCCTGTTATATTTTCTTTGGTATCCTGCTCCATAGTCATGTCACATTCTTGCAGGTAGCGTGTAGCCTGCATACAGCCTGCATACAGCCATTATTAAATATGAACTAGAATGTAACGGGAGATAGTAAGTGGAAGTAAAATGTTTGAAAAACAAGGCAATCGTGACTCCAAACGGGAAGTATAAAGATAAAGGGGAAGTCTGGATCGGGAGGGGCCCTTTTCCACCTAAGTATCTCAGGTTATTGAACTGGTTCTGATCAGGACAGTCAATAAAAATTCTTATTAGGAGTAAATCTGCCTCCTGCCTCTCTTCTGTTTGCGAAGCACTTAATAATGACATATAAAAGATTAATATCGCATTCTGCTACCAGTTTCCTTAAAAAGGAAGAAAATATCTGGTTTCCATCTGAATGTCGAGTAATTTTCTGGCAAACTCCTCCATCCATTTATTTAGGAATTAGTAGTCACATAATAATCACAACACTTCCATCACACAAATTATTGTCCATGCTGTCTGAGGATCAAAAAAAAAAAGTCTATGGCGGTATCAACACCAGTTCATCCAGCTTGCCCACCATCTCCTGCAGCAGAATCCGGTTGGCCAGTCTCTGCCTGTCCCTCCTCTCCAGCAGCAGAGCCTCTGCATGAAGAAGCAGCTGCGTGGCCTGAGATGATGGGAGCTCGTCTGGAGTCTCGGCCCAGCTGTGGGGCACCTCTGCTGGGTGGCAGCCACGTTTGACTGGCTTCACAGTCTGGAGTTTGGCTCGGTAGACCTGGGGTACTGTCGGCAGCGATGGGAGAGAGGAGAGAAGAGGCGGGAGGGACGAGGTGTCCAATCCTCCCTGCAACCTGTCTCTGTCCTCTGCATCCCCTCTGCCTCTCCGCTGTCCTTTCTGAGGCATGAAATGAAGACGATGACAGGTGAGAACATACAGCGGGAGGCCACGAATATTACAAATAAAAATAATAAATAATATTCAACTTTCTGTCTTCTTACTGGCATCAAACCATGTTACTTTTTTGGTACTGACCAAAAAGTCTGTAACACTTCAGAAAGAAAAGAAAGAGAAGTAACAAAGCTATGCCAGACGTCTGAAAAAATAAAGTTTGGCTAATTGAAGAGTTTGTTGGTTTTTTTTTGGCAAAATAAATGTATGTCTGTGGTAACACAATGTTACTCCGCTGTGCTGTAGTGCAACCTCACATCAGGCAAATAATTCGTTCAGTTGTACAAAACATGACTTTGAGCTTTAGAGGTGCTGGCAGGTGGACCTTTGAACTGTAAAAAGAAACATGCTAGTCATTTCCCCTTGCTTCCAGTCTTTATGCTAGGCTAGGCTAAACACATCCTGACTCCAGTTCAGTACTTAACACACAGACCTGAAAACTGATATCTATCATTTCTCCTCACTCTGAACAAAAAAATGTATTCACCAAAACTTTGAATTATTAATTTTTAAAAGAAATTCTGATTTATTTATTTTTTAAAAACAAAAAAACATTTCACATATTGGAAAATATTTGCTGGAAAAGACTGTAAACTATGGAGTGCTGAGATCTGGAGTCATTATACATTATACTCACAAACTTTTTCCAGACATATGGGGCCCCACCAACTATCTCCTTCCTGCCATCATACCTTGTGTGCTTATGAGTATAGTAATTAAGTGAACTTAGTGCACAGTAACTCAACTAAAGAAGGTGCAACCCCCTAACCATGGTTTTACATCAGGTAGGCCAGCATCAATTTTCGTGTGTGTGTGTGTGTGTTTCACACCTGTCCTCTGGGCAGTCTCAGTATCATGTCCTCGAATTTCTCTAGCCCCCGGTTTCCATGGTGACACACTCTTGTGCTCCCACTGGGTGCATGTGTAGGCTTTTCAACAACAGGATCTGTCAGATGGCAGTCCACCACACTATCCTACACACACCACACACACACACACACACACACCCACTTTGCATCACATTTCCAAGGCCATGTCTGTTGCCCAGTATCGACAACTGACATCAGTCACACATACGCGCATTTGGTTTGCATTTGCACATTCACTTATCTTAACTTAAAGACTTGAAAGTGAACAGCAGATTTTTATGGCAGGAAACGTTCAGCCACATTGAGGAATCACTTGACTGGAAATCGCTCCTGTGTTCAACTGTGTTGTTGTTGTTGCGTGTAACTCACCATCCAGGTCCAGAAGACGTTCTCCACCTGTTTCCAGTTCAGATATGCTTCTAGGAGGTCACAGAGCTGCCGCACACACACACACTCCTACAACACACACAGTCTAAAAGTGTTCTCAAAGATGGAACTAAGATCAAGAAATTGAACAAACAACAACAGCACAGACTTAACTAGTCTGATTTGGTGTGTGTGTGTGAAAGTGTGAAAAATAACAACTTGATATGCTAACATTTAATTTTTAAAACCAAACTGATTTTGTGGTGAAAAAGTAAGTCACAGAAAATGTTTATGGATGTTGTTTCGTTATCTGGCTAGAACTATAGGCAGAGTATATTATTTGTAATTCATTTGAATAACAGCACCCACACATACATACACACTTGCCTCTCTTAGCACTGTTGAGCTTTGATCTCGGGAAGATACAGAGGTCGGGAGGATGGCAAACAAAACCTGAGAAAAATATTTCAGTTCCTTAAGTTGAGAAGTTCATCAGCATTTTGTGCAGAAAAACACCCGCCAGGGTTGTGTGTACTGTTGGAGACTTCTGTTATTTGCAATCATCCGGCTCCAAAACTTCTAGTTTTGTTCAACTTCCATTGCAGCGACGTACAAACATTGACAGTAGCCAGTGGCAAAGTTGGAAAAGAGAGAGGATTTTCTCACAGCATGGAGCAAGCGAGTTCGCTCTTCTTGCATGGAAAGCAGTGTCCGTCCCTGATGCTTCAGGCTTCCAGTAAGCCACTGAAGTTTCCTCAGAGATGCTGAGTGCAGCTGGAGCTCGCTGGAAGGCGGAGGGTTCACCTGACACACAGATTAGAGATATAAACGTATACAGATACAGAAATTAGGTTTACCAGTGTAATGTGGCAGTACACCACTAGCACTTACAGGTATAGGTGTGAGCAGTATGTTGTCCATCTGCTGTACTCGCCGTGTCAGCAGTTTCTCCAGTGTTCCTGTAGCGAGCAGCCAGCCCAGCGCCAGGAGGAGATCTCTGCTGGAGAATCTCCCTCCCTGCCCTCCTTCTCCACCTTCCCCACAACACACCCAGTCAGCATGGTATCCAGTCTGCCAGAGACCTGCAGCTACCAGCTTCCTGTGCTTTGACACTACACACAGAAAGAAAACACATTCAGTCACTCAGCAGGTCCACTTGACTATTTTTAACCCTCCTAGAAATGTCCGTCAGTTCGGTCCAGTTTTGTGCAAGTAAATCCAAATCAAGAAGGCAATCAGTGAAATCAATTAAGGTCATATATATCAGTGGGTACATCGAACAGGTTGAACAAAACAAAAGTCACAGTGTGGAGTAAATGCTGTTTCAGTCTATATTTTATCGAACCTGTGGTAGGTCTGCTATTACAGACTCATGTTGTGTGGAACAAATATAATCTATGTGTGAATTAGCATCGAGGTCTGACTGAGATGTCAAGGACTGAACATAAAATGAATCTAAGATAGGTCAGTTTGCATATTAGATAATTTGCCATTTGTGTCTTTTGGGGTGATTTTCTATGCTAGTTCATAACACGATAAAGGACATTTCAGTATATTTATATAAACAGCAGACAATGTGACTGACCTCCCTCCAGCTGGTTCAAGGCCTCACAGGAAACAATGCCAGCTGACTGAAGGATGCTGGTGAGGAGCCGCCAAAACTCATCTTCCTGTAAATCAACAGTGAGCACAAGACACAGTGTCTCAATATGCACAGTACAGTATTAGTATATAATAAGGATATATATATAAATTATATAAGTATATATAAGTTTGTATAAGTATAAGTTGTTGTGGTAAAAGCTATTCTATGTTGTATGTAAATTCAAATGGCTAATAAGTAAAGGTCAAATAAATGCAACTAGTAGAATAACAATAATATTTCCCTCGGTAATTATATAGGAGCTAGTAGAAAATGGGAATACTCCAGTAGAAGTATCTCAAAGTAGTACTTCAGTATGGACCTCGACAAAATCCACCCCTTAAAGTCAAAATATTTAACCTACCACCTCCAGCCCACCACCAAATTTAGCCCGCCTGAAGGTCTCCGGTGCGGGCACAGCGTCCAGACCTGTGGCCGCCAGCAGTCTGCACAGATCTCCGATCACCTGCCGCACCTCGACACTCACGGCGGCTTTGCTCCGCCGCATTGCGGCCACAGCACAACACACAAACGCAAATAAACTTTCTGTCCACGCAGCTTTCAGATTTAGTCGAGCAGAGACACTGTGAAGGTTTTTAAAGTCTTTTTCAATGACATGTCCACTGCTCTCGAGGATGGTTGTTGATATTTCGCGGCGTACACAATAACTTCCGGGTACGAGGTCGTTGCCAAGGAAGCCAAATGAAGAAACTGATGTCTGTGTCGGCCAATCAGAAATGTGATTCTGAAACAGATAGGCGGGGCTTAATTTTTATTGGTACGTTTTCACTTATTCCAACTTATATTAATATTTATGTATCAATTTATTATATTTCCTATATTTAATCTATTAATCCCGTCTTAAACCTGATGTTTAACAGGAGCAAATCAAGATAAATGATCTATCACTATTATATACGACGTTTTCAGATGAATCACTACTGAAGATCATCATATTAATTAGAGCTTTATGAATAGAATATCATATATTAGAATATATAATAAAGTTATTATTATATAGTATAGATATTGTTGTGTTTCAAGTGACAAGGTACCACTGGTATACTCCAATAATATTTATTTCTCATATCAAAATCATTTATAAACCATAAACATCTCACAACTGTACAAACGTGCCTAAAATAATTTAAAACATAAAAGTCATTTTACACAGACGTTGGTAATTGATGAGAATATGCTATGTGCATTAACCATGTTAAAGAACAGCAACAATGTGGAAACTATGGAGGCAGTAAGGTAAGTAATAGTCAGGTTTTATCAAGACAACTTTCTGATTGGCCTGAAGCATTTTCAATTTAACAGACTCTAAAAACTCTGTTGGTCATTTTGTGCTTGTTATTCTACAATAAAGTTCAAAATCATTTTCAGTAAACGAAAGCACCATGACAAACCGCAAGAAACTTTAAGGAGGGAAGACTCTAAGGGAAGAGGCTTGTAGCTCTGTAGGCATCATGCATCTCAGTCCCCTCCTTCAGCCACTTCCTGTCTGATGATTAGGATGCCTGGAAAGAGATCATCGATGACATCGTCAAAGCAACAACTTATTGCTCTCATGAACCTTGTACTGTAACAATATAAAAATGTGCCTTTTTATGGCCTCTCCTCTTCATTTCACAGACCTACAAGCCATGCTGGTGACATTTCGTGATTTCTTTTAGTGTCAGCGCAGATTTGGAAATTATTCAGAGGACCAGTGAAGTGTTAAAACATTATAATATACAAGATGCCTCTGAATTGTATGGGAATAGTTAGATATTGGTGCAGTTAATTATTTAACGTTCACTTTAAACACTCTTACCATCGAGTTTCTTCAGATGAGGAAGTCTTTTGGCGACATTGTCTCTCCAGGTTCCCTGAGTGCTTTCCTTGTCCTCCAGAGGATTACCGAGAAACCTCAGGTCCTCCAGGCAGACCAGGTCCGCTAGTCTCTCAAATTCTTCTACACAACACAGAAAAAAACAACGAAATGACCAAAAATCACATCGTCATTGTCATTTTGCAACCTAATACTAGCTACAATATGTCTTCTATTTCAATTTCAGCATGTGTCGACTGTTGCAGCCTACTCCATTCTTTGACCAGGTTGTGCAACATGTGGAGGACTCTGAGTTTCTTCATGCCCTGGATTCCCTTCATCTTCTCTATTGAGTTGTAGGAGATCCACAACTCTTCTAATGTGTCAGATACTGCATCCTACAAACACACGCACACACACACGCACACACAACTTATATGAAATAATGTAGATTCAAAGTATATATTTAGTATGTGGAACCACTTTACTCTAGACTTCTTTAAGTTGGAAGTTCTAAAAACTGTCAATAAAGAGAGAAATAATAATAATAACAATGACACTTGTCAGTGTTCTTTCTTTTCTTACCAGCCCATCGAAGCTCTTTATATTGTTTCTTCCTAATGACAATATCTTCAGGTTCTCTGCAAGCATCACAATCCAACATCACGTTACAACACCACATTTCCATCCGTGAGAGACAGAGTGTTTGTGTGTATGTCTGTCATCATTACTCACTCAGGCTGCCGAGATTGGTTATTTTGGCAATGCAGTTTGTGCTCAGAGACAGCTTCCTGTGGAGGATACAGTACAAAGTCAGCAACATATCAGATATTAGTGACTAAACACGCTGCATTAGCTGCTGTTTCTCGCTCTTAACTCCCATTCTATAGTTTTTGCGGAAAACGTCGACTTACTTTATCTACAGGAGGTATTAGCCAATCATTTGTGTACTTCACTGGTGTTTACAAGCAGTCATGCACATTAGAGACAGTGTGTCATCTGACTTGACTGTTGTTTCACCTGGTTCCACTCATTAAAGGCCTGATTTTTTTCTGTGAGTTATTCTGGTGCTGACTGTGTGAATTTCAGTAAAACAAAACACTCAGGAGTAGAGCAGCACCCGTTAGTCAATTATTCCATTAGTTGTCAGCTACTGAATGAATTGCCAATATTTTGTTTTTGAAGAAAAAAAAAGTCCAGTTCCAAAGTTTCTTCAGTCCAGACAGTAAACTGCACCTCTTTTTTAATGAGACATATCAGGATGTTCAAACCAAATATTATAGTTGTAACGTGCATATTTACATTTTTCACATGCACAGCAGTTTCTTACGAGGTTAAGTGTTTCAAGGCGCACTTTCAAGGTTTCACTGTCATGGTAGAAATGAACAGGAACTTTGATCAAATAAAAGCTGAATGAAGGAGTTGTTTAATATAAATAATAACTTCTTTTTTTTTTTTACAGAGACATTAGTCTTATTCTCAAACAGTGATAGCACAAAGCTTGATGAAGGAGCTTGAAAGTAACTCACACCTTCATAGTGCATCAGTTCTATGTGTTTATTATTAAAAGATAATTCATTCATCTATACCTCCAGAAAGTTTCAAAAGCTGTAGAACATATTAAACATATCAACCAATATATGACAACTTGTTGAAGCAGTGTGTCGTGACAGGACTCACTCGCATTTGCTGAGCGTGGAGAGAGAAGCATCCAGCTTCTCCAGAGGAGGAATCTGACCATACAGTAATACCTCTGTAGCCTCACCTGCTGTCTGCTCTGATTTTTTCTCCTGTTCACACACACACACACACACACACACACACACACACACAACTGATGCAACTACACAATGTCAAAATGGCTGCTGAGCAAAAGGTGTATTATGTAACCACACAATAAACTTCCAGTCACGCATGATACAAACACAAATAATAATAATAATTCTCCATATTTCCTGGTGTTCTGTATGAGGTTTTTTTTAGCTGTCTGTGTGTCATTGGTTTTGCAGCCTGACAGCATGAAGGTTGTGGATTTGAATCCCTTCTGTGTCTGGTGCTGGGACCTCTCTGTGTGGAGTTTGCATGTCCTCCCCTTGTCTGCAGGGGTTCTCTCCAGTGACATGCAGGTTATTCGGTGACTCTAAATTTCCCATAGATGTGAATGTGAGCGTGAAGTTGTCTATGTGTCGGCCCTGTGATGAACTGGGGACCTGCCCATGGTGTACCCGCCTCTCACCCAATGCCAGCTGGGACTGGCTCCTCATGGACAATGAAAATGAACGTATGCCACTCACCCATTTGGCGATGGCCTGTTTCAGAGTCGTTGGTTTGTCCTGGAGACACATGATCATCACATACAATTAGACAGGAGGAGGCTGGGTTATGCTGTCAAATGTCAACTGTGTTACATTAAACACACACTTTTTACTGAGTTTCACATCTCTCAGTATACACCAGGGGTATTCAATTAAAAGTCCCCAAGGTCCGGTTATTCACATTTTTTAAAAAAGTGACTAATTGTTTAAGTTTTTACTTAAAATGAGCCAATCACAGTGAAGCAGTGACACAGACCTGAAGAACCTAAAGAACTACGACCCACAACCCAAGTCTGACCTGACAGGACGTCTCTGAGTGCCACACCTGATCATGATGTGTTTGTGGACAAACACAGTTCACATGTTTCTGTCCTCTGAATAATGGACTCCTCCTCCTCCTCCCTCTCCTCCTCCTCCTCCCCCAAACTTCCACACTGCTGGAACACTGTCCAAAAGAAGGTAGAGGCTGACACCTAGTGGTTAAAACTGGTACTGCAGTGGCCAGGTCAGTCACAGTTCAGCCCGGTCCATTTACACCTGATCTGAGCGGGTTCAGTCTCGGTTCAGACTGTGTGACGGGCTGTTTGGTTCATCAGTGCTGCCTCTGTTCACAAACATCAGGAGCTCAAACCTGAAGCCTTCGCTGCACTCTGACAGCTCCACCAGCTCCACCAGCTCCTCCAGCTCCTCCAGCTCCTCCAGTTCCACCAGCTCCTCCAGTTCCACCAGCTCCTCCAGCTCCTCCAGCTCCTCCAGTTCCACCAGCTCCTCCAGCTCCACCAGCTCCTCCAGTTCCACCAGCTCCTCCAGCTCCTCCAGCTCCTCCAGTTCCACCAGCTCCTCCAGCTCCTCCAGTTCCACCAGCTCCTCCATCCTCCAGCTCCTCCAGTTCCACCAGCTCCTCCATCTCCACCAGCTCCACCAGCTCCTCCAGCTCCTCCAGCTCCACCAGCTCCTCCAGCTCCTCCAGCTCCACCAGCTCCACCCGGATAAAAATAGTAAATCTGCCACTTCTCCTGGTGTGCATGAAGAGTTTGACTGATGAAGCGTGTTCTCGGCTGAATGTGGATCAGGAGGACGGTGAAACTTTTTGTCTTGAGCCCTGAGGAGAATTCAGGAAACATCCTGACAGCAGACGTCATGTGACGATCACATGACCAACCTGCTTTATTTTTGTTTGCCTTCGTCTTCTGTCCGCTCAGGTTGATCTGAGGAACACGACCAAACGTGAATACAGAAAACAGAGTGGACGCTGCATCACCTTCACTTCTGCTCAGTGCTGCTCTGAGCGGGATTTGAACTCACGACTTCTGGATTAAAAAGGAAGTTGGTGCCATGTGCTTAACCCACTGGACCAGTGAAGCTGCAGGAGGCCATGAGGAGCAGTGAAGCTGCAGGAGGCCATGAGGAGCAGTGAAGCTGCAGGAGACCATGAGGAGCAGCTTCAGTGGACCATGTGGTCCAAAAGGACATGGAGACGTGGTTTTCCTTCTCCATGATGAGACAGACAAAGTGAAGAACAGAAATGTTCTTCAGCAGCTCTATCAGGACTGATGGAGGAGAATCTTCAGCATGATTCCTCCCCTCAGTCTGATCCTGGTTCTTCTGCTTCATCGGTACTGAAGATGGTCCAGTGGGGAAGGACGCCGACCGCCAACGTGGAGACGTGGGATCGATCCCCGGCTCAACCTGAGGTATGCAAAAACTCAAACACAAACCTAAAACTCAAACCTAAAAGTCAAAAACTCAAAAACCAAACAAACCCGTCCGTTGCGTTGCGTTGCGTTCATTTCTCGTCGTGAATTTCCGTCAAATTTCTCCGATTTCAACACGGACGAGCATCGAGGGAACAACGAACAGGTGAGTCACAGGTAAGTCAAGCTAGCTGGCTGGAAGCGAGCTAGCTTGGTCCAAATTATTTTTTAAGTGTTGTGAATATTTCACATGTGAGTCCTCCACTCTGTGTTTCACTGGTTTGATTTTACACTGTCATTATTATAATCTTCAGTTTTTAACACACGAACTAATCCTCTCCGTCCCAACACGGCACTGGAGGGCAGGACAAACCGTTAGAAAAACGTTAGCCGGATATTTAACGGTTAAAACGACTTCTAGTGAACTACAGCAACTAATTGAAGTTAAAGCTGATTTTAGCTCACGGCGACAACAAAGTTGCGTGTAACGTCAACTACAGTCACTGCAAGGAAACAAATGAACCGACAGCACAAACTCTCACCATGACGGAGGATAGTTGTTGTTGATGATGATGATGATGAGTTGCTGGATGATGGACGATGTCTTTTCCGGTTGATATGGCACTGAGAAGTAGCCTACGCATGCGCATATTTATATATAAAAAACATACTTATTTAGTGTTCTGGTGTTTTGATTTGTGACTCTTTCCTTGCAGACAGCAAAGGTTATTAAAGCTAATTCAAATAAACCAGAGATTGTTTCACTTCACTTTTGATGTACAGAGATGTGAATGTGTTATTAGTATTTATATTTTTGTACTACTGATTATACACACTTCTCAGTACTGACTTATTCATTATTTTATATCATAATAATATAAAGACAATATGCATCATTATTGTCTTTGAAGTATCTTTTCTCTATGTACTCATCTATTAATATAGCATAATACAAGACACAGAAATGAATCAGGAATGCTGCGTTGTGTATGGGACGAGTGATTGTGGTGGTTCCACTCTTCCTCCACATCTGCTAGGCACAGGTTGCTCCAATGTAAGATTCTCCACCTCTATCACTTACCTAAAGATCAGATTGTCTCAAATATATCCTGTGTGTGACACATCATCAGTATCCAGCTACTGACTTCCATACGCTTTGGGTGTGCCCTTCTTTGTATCATTTTTGGCTGTAAATCTTCAATACAATTTGGCAAATTACCTCTGTCTCTGTCGCCACAGCATCTGCAGTCAGAGCCCTGTCCGGACACACCCTCACACCTGGAATATCAATTCACAGAAAAGAGCTTCGTAGCTTCACTTAAAAAAAAAAAATCTTTCACCCATCACTTAAAATAAAAGATATTTTCTAGTTTGTCTATATGGAGAAAATCAGGTGTACACTGACGGTAGGTTTATTAATGCTTTCATGAAAGAGAACCGAATGACAAAACAGTGAATCGATGAGGAGCTCATCCTCATCGGCGTTTTATATGTTGACAAGACAAAGAAACCAAGGAATTCTGGGTTACTTTCCAAAGGTTAATCATAAGGGGTACTTTCATAAGTTAATACTCAATGCAGAATCACGCATTACATGAAAGATCAAAATGACATAGATGACAGATTTATTGTTGTGTACTCATTTGTACAGCTGGATGTGCCTGCACATGTGACATTAATAGTTGCACTGTAATTCCACATGCACAAAATGAAATTAAATTGTTGTAACACAACAAAAACAAAACATATTCACTACTTGTGAAGGACAGCCACAGCTATAGAAACGTAACAGTGACAGTCAACCCTGTTTTCTTCAATTGACCATTTTTTTGGCCTTTTCAAACTTTTTATTTTGACAGAGACAGCTGACGAGTGACAGGAAATGTGTGGAGAGGGAGACCAGGAATGACATGCGGGAAAGAGCCACAGGTCGGATTCGAACCCTGGGCTTCCACAGCAAGGACTGATCCTTCACACATGGGGTGGCTCCTCTACCAACTGAGCCAAACACCTCCCAGCTGAATCATTTTAAAGTTGTTATAATCACTTAAATATTGCACTTGTAGTGGCACACATTCACACGTATGGGTAATTAATCAAATGTGGTATATTTATTCTCTGAATGATGTTGAAACCAAGCCTTCTGTAAAAATATAGAAAGAACAAATATAAAAGGACAGGAACAATGTGGAAACATGGATTCATCAATCAATGACACTCTAAAAAACATTTAAATTAATGGTTAGGGCACATAAATGGTTACATTTTCAGTTAAGAAGAAAAGCTGCATGGATGTATGGGAGGACGGAGTTGGAGGTGGCTGGGGATAAGCAGGTTGGTTAATTTCTGATGACACAGCATATTCATTTTATGGTTTAATACAATTACCATGTACATTTCTGGATAGTGTCAGAAAAAGAGCAGGAAATGTAGAGCTTAAGTGGAAAAATCACCATGACCCAGTCAGTCTTTCCTATGAAATCTTCAGCACACTTCCAGCGGGAAAGCAGCCTCTGTCTCTGGTAGTAAGAGCTGAGTAGGTCTCAGTTTTTAGTTTTGATATGGTGATATTTCAATACTTAAACTCAATGTTGTCACACAGTGGTAACTCCTGCAATGCCTTTGTCACTTTCCATGATGCACTGTGGGTCATATTCACTCTCACAGCAGAATCTTTGAGCATCCTTCACATTAAAAAGACAGAGATGACTATGGTGGACTTGTTTCTTTTTTTATTATTCAAAAATAGTGGTGGGGGGGATGACAGACCTCTACCTTACAATGTACATTTCATGTTATTGACGAAGAGAGGGAAAGAAAGAAACAATTTATGATTACGATATTTTTTTTTTTTGTAGCCAAATGTTAACTGATGGTGACATTATTAGGAGGGGAATAATCGATTACTTATGTTTTTTTTGCGAATATATCCAAGGGAGGAAACCAGAGCACCTGGAGAAAACCCTCACATAAATGAAGACAGGATACACACAGGTCTGGCCTGAACTATAACCTGGTAATCCTGTCATCTATATATGCTAATAATCGATTAATTCATATATCAAGTGGGTCAAGTGTTTTTTCTTTTAAGATATTTTAAAAGTGGGCAAACCAGAGCACCTGGAGAAAACCCAAACACATATGAAGACAGGATGCACACAGGTCGGATCTGAACCAGAACCTGACAAACCTGTCAGCTATGTGTGTGTGTGTGTGTGTGTGTGTGTGTGTGTGTGTGTGTGTGTGTGTGTGTGTGTGTGTGTGTGTGTGTGTGTGTGTGTGTGTGTGCCCCACATGTATTCAGATGGGGGGCAAGCGGGAGTGTGAGGAGGACACCTGGTACTGGCCTGTTGGTTTTAAATAACTGATGGTGGTCCTGTTACTTTGCTGTCTCGGCCGGCCTAATCTGGGCAGTGGCTCCAGAGTAAGTGCCGCGACGTAACTGGACCCCTCACTGCTGAAGGCTGGGACCTGTCTGGTGGTAGCGGGGGCGTAGATGGGGCTCGCTGCAGGGACGCGTGTGGGAGGACGGGGCTGGAGGTGTCTGGGGTATCGGGGCGGGGCGTAGATGGGGGTCGCTGCGGGGACGCGTGTGGGAGGACGGGGCTGGAGGTGTCTGGGGGTATCGGGGGCGTAGATGGGGCTCGCTGCGGGGACGCGTGAGGGAGACCGGGACTGGAGGCGCACGGGCGGGAGTTTGTGGATGGGCCTGAGGATGACCCTGCCACGGTGTTGTTGAACCACCTCTGTGGCCTTCTGAAGTTCCCCAGCAACGTGTTGCTGGAGTCTTTCATCCCTACGTTGTTCCTCCTCGGCCTTCCTCACTGCAGCATCACGCTCTTCTTTTTTTTGCTGCTCGAGGCGAGCGCGTTTTTTCAGACACCATCATTTCATTGTCTCTGATCAGCTGGATATTTTTGTTCCTGATTTCTTGAGCCCTCAAACGCTGGTGCTCCAAGAAAAGCCGGTGCTCTGCAATCTGAGCCTTCCGTTCCTCCACAGCCCTCTGACGCTCTTCTCTTTCCTTGGTCTTCTTTTCCCACATCACACTCTGTCTGTGGGCAGCAATGGACTCAAGGACTTGAGCCTTCCTCTCTGCCTCTATTGCAGGCTGCTTTGCACGTTCAGCCTCAATCAGAGCCACATCTCTTTCGAGTCTCTGCTCCTCTCTCAGAGACATGTCAACAGCCTGTTGGTCTTTAAAGGCTGCCAGTTTGTCCCAAACTATTTGTTTGGGTATCTGGAGCTGCCTGAACTTCTCAGCCTGCTCAGTCTTTCTTTGGTGCCTCTTTTCCTCCAATTCAAGACGAACAAGCTCAGTTCTCTTCTCCTCTTGCAGCAGTAACTGGGCCTCTCTCTCACGCAATAGTCTTCTTTCAAAGATCTGTTCTGTGCGAGCTCTCAGTTCCTGTTTCTTGGACTCTGCGAGTTCTTCTGCCCGGCGGCTGCGCTCCATGGCTTCTTGCGCAAGGCTCTGGTTGAGCTCTGCCCGCTCCCTCAGCTCCTGGTGTTGCTGCCTTCTCTTCTCCAGCTCCTTTTCTGAAATTTGTCTGAGCTGAGCTTGAGCTACAGACTGAGCTTGGAGTCTTTTGTTGAGAAGCTCTTGGTTCTCTCTCCTCTGAGCTTCTTCATTTTTTTGCCTTATCATATTTTCATATTTCATATTTTCATATTTGGCCCTTTCCTGTTCTATTTTCTTATGTTCAATCAGTCTGTGATTTTCTATGTCGCAGTGGATCTTGTTGATCACTCTGCTGTTCAGGTCCCTAACAATACTATTTTGGTAAAGCTGATGGATATCAGCTGTCTTAATATACTCCTCATCAGGTCGTCTGAATGTGACCTGTAATACTCCCTCTGGACACCTGGCTTCTCCTTCCTCACAGTAGCGGTGCATCGTGTTTGTGTCGTGTGTCTCCGGTGTGTACCCTGTTTGTATTTTGTCCATACAGTGTATCTATGGTGCGTGTGTCTCGCGTGCGCCTTGTGTGTAGGCTATTTGTATCTTGTGTTAAAACTCTCAGTGCTGTGTTGATATATAGTCTCATAGCAACATCAAAGGCACGTTCCAATTATGACGTCACCAGGCCAATTGGTCTTTGACCTGTTTACCTTTAAAGTTGATGACGTCATGATACACGTGAAGCGCCGTTGTTTTGATTTTCAAAATAAAAGTTATTTTTCAGAATAAAAGGGTTTTTTCTTTCAAAATGTTTATTCATGTATATGTATATCAGAGGTTGCGCTAGACTTTTTCGTTGTCTGTCATTTTGGCTGACAGAGCTATAAAAATCCCGTCATAACATATTTTTATATTTTCTTAAATGATAATAATGACATATTCAATTGAATTTAATTTTAATTCATTTTTAATTCATATTCTGTGCAAACAAGCTGAACAAATAATCCACACCGTGGATACACACATCAAGCAGAAGAATAATGTAACTTTTTCTCCGCAGTAACAAAAACAACTGACTGTGTGGCCCCAGTAGCTACATGTGAACAATGAATAATGAAACATGAACACCGTCCTCCTGGTCCGCGAAGACTTGAATCGCGTACCCGCTTGCGCGTAATCAAATGTCTCAAGTGGGACTGCTGCAGAGGCTATTGTCATGAGGTTTTGCACTTTTTCCTCGGACACACGACTTCTCATGGCTGTTTTTGATGTTGTTCTGGAGACTGAATCCACGCTCTGCTGCCGCACTGGAAACACACACAGTGAATGTTTACGAGGAAGGGACAGTCATTCTGGCGACTCCGGCCTTTGGCTGCGTCACTGCAAGTCCAACAACCCGAGCCATGGTGACATCTTTTATTTTTGCTGTGATGCATTCAGCGGTGCCACAGGGAATTGATCGATTGCCGATAAACGCAGTTTCAGGCACCGCTTTCTGTTGAAGTGTCAGTGTCATGTGATTAGCATTTTCTCCACCGTGATATTAGTAGATCTGCTCTGATAATCTGCTATTATTCCAACATATCTGCTGTTGGCGATGAGGTCATCAATATCACTGGTTATGGTCTCCGCTAAGGCCTCCTCCATCTGACTGACCGGCAGACTGTAAGAGATTCATCAGGTCAGGATACAGGTGGCTCGGGGTGTTTCATCAAGCCTTATGTAGCACAAAGTTGTGTTTTTAATGGCTCGTTGCAGCCAGGAGATTTCTCCACATGCTTACTCACACTCTGGTTGAGCACCCTCGAAGCCTCATATATATATATATATATATATATATATATATATATATATATATATATATATATATATATATATTGTGACTCTTTCCTTGCAGACAGCAAAGGTTTCACCTATTTATATAGCATTGTAATACCGCCCTCCAGTGATAAAACGTTAGTATTGCATCAAAGTGAAAGCTAATTCAAATAAACCAGAGATTGTTTCAGTTCACTTTTGATGTACAGAGATGTGAATGTGTTATTAGTATTTATATTTTTGTACTACTGATTATACACACTTCTCAGTACTGACTTATTCATTATTTTATATCATAATAATATAAAGACAATATGCATCATTATTGTCTTTGAAGTATCTTTTCTCTATGTACTCATCTATTAATATAGCATAATATAAGACACAGAAATGAATCAGGAATGCTGCGTTGTGTATGGGACGAGTGATTGTGGTGGTTCCACTCTTCCTCCATGTCTGCTAGGCACAGGTTGCTCCAATGTAAGATTCTCCACCTCTATCACTTACCTAAAGATCAGATTGTCTCAAATATATCCTGTGTGTGACACATCATCAGTATCCAGCTACTGACTTCCATACGCTTTGGGTGTGCCCTTCTTTGTATCATTTTTGGCTGTAAATCTTCAATACAATTTGGCAAATTACCTCTGTCTCTGTCGCCACAGCATCTGCAGTCAGAGCCCTGTCCGGACACACCCTCACACCTGGAATATCAATTCACAGAAAAGAGCTTCGTAGCTTCACTTAAAAAAAAATCTTTCACCCATCACTTAAAATAAAAGATATTTTCTAGTTTGTCTATATGGAGAAAATCAGGTGTACACTGACGGTAGGTTTATTAATGCTTTCATGAAAGAGAACCGGAACCAACCGCATGACAAAACAGTCTAGCATGAATCGATGAGGAGCTCATCCTCATCGGCATTTTATATGTTGACAAGACAAAGAAACCAAGGAATTCTGGGGTACTTTCCAAAGGTTAATCAAGTTCATGCACAGTCAACAGTTCATGTACAGTTCACTAAACTGTAGCCTGGAAATTGCAGATGACACAATTCTGCGCTGGCAGCTAGAATAGGAGATCATTGTACTCAATGCAGAATCACGCATTACATGAAAGATCAAAATGACATAGATGACAGATTTATTGTTGTGTACTCATTTGTACAGCTGGATGTGCCTGCACATGTGACATTAATAGTTGCACTGTAATTCCACATGCACAAAATGAAATTAAATTGTTGTAACACAACAAAAACAAAACATATTCACTACTTGTGAAGGACAGCCACAGCTATAGAAACGTAACAGTGACAGTCAACCCTGTTTTCTTCAATTGACCACAAGAACTCATGATTCTTTTTTTTGGCCTTTTCAAACTTTTTATTTTGACAGAGACAGCTGACGAGTGACAGGAAATGTGTGGAGAGGGAGACCAGGAATGACATGCGGGAAAGAGCCACAGGTCGGATTCGAACCCTGGGCTTCCACAGCAAGGACTGATCCTTCACACATGGGGTGGCTCCTCTACCAACTGAGCCAAACACCTCCCAGCTGAATCATTTTAAAGTTGTTATAATCACTTAAATATTGCACTTGTAGTGGCACACATTCACACGTATGGGTAATTAATCAAATGTGGTATATTTAGTCTCTGAATGATGTTGAAACCAAGCCTTCTGTAAAAATATAGAAATATAGAAGAATATAGAATATAATGTGGAAACATGGATTCATCAATCAAGGAAACATTTAAATTAATGGTTAGGGCACATAAATGGTTACATTTTCAGTTAAGAAGAAAAGCTGCATGGATGTATGGGAGGACGGAGTTGGAGGTGGCTGGGGATAAGCAGGTTGGTTAATGTCTGATGACACAGCATATTCATTTTATGGTTTAATACAATTACCATGTACATTTCTGGATAGTGTCAGAAAAAGAGCAGGAGATGTAGAGCTTAAGTGGAAAAATCACCATGACCCAGTCAGTCTTTCCTATGAAATCTTCAGCACACTTCCAGCGGGAAAGCAGCCTCTGTCTCTGGTAGTAAGAGCTGAGTAGGTCTCAGTTTTTAGTTTTGATATGGTGTTATTTCAATACTTAAACTCAATGTTGTCACTCAGTGGTAACTCCTGCAATGCCTTTGTCACTTTCCATGATGCACTGTGGGTCATATTCACTCTCACAGCAGAATCTTTGAGCATCCTTCACATTAAAAAGACAGAGATGACTATGATGGAGTTGTTTCTTTTTTTATTATTCAAAAATAGTGGTGGGGGGGATGACAGACCTCTACCTTACAATGTACATTTCATGTTATTGACGAAGAGAGGGAAAGAAAGAAACAATTTATGATTACGATATTTTATTTTTTTTGTAGCCAAATGTTAACTGATGGTGACATGATTAGAAGGGGAATAATCGATTACTTATGTTTTTTTTGCGAATATATCCAAGGGAGGAAACCAGAGCACCTGGAGAAAACCCTCACATAAATGAAGACAGGATGCACACAGGTCTGGCCTGAACTATAACCTGGTAATCCTGTCATCTATATATGCTAATAATCGATTAATTCATATATCAAGTGGGTCAAGTGTTTTTTCTTTTAAGATATTTTAAAAGTGGGCAAACCAGAGCACCTGGAGAAAACCCAAACACATATGAAGACAGGATGCACACAGGTCGGGTCTGAACCAGAACCTGACAAACCTGTCAGCTATGTGTGTGTGTGTGTGTGTGTGTGTGTGTGTGTGTGTGTGTGCGCCCACATGTATTCAGATGGGGGGCAAGCGGGAGTGTGAGGAGGACACCTGGTACTGGCCTGTTGGTTTTAAATAACTGATGGTGGTCCTGTTACTTTGCTGTCTCGGCCGGCCTAATCTGGGCAGTGGCTCCAGAGTAAGTGCCGCGACGTAACTGGACCCCTCACTGCTGAAGGCTGGGACCTGTCTGGTGGTAGCGGGGGCGTAGATGGGGCTCGCTGCAGGGACGCGTGTGGGAGGACGGGGCTGGAGGTGTCTGGGGGTATCGGGGGCGTAGATGGGGGTCGCTGCGGGGACGCGTGTGGGAGGACGGGGCTGGAGGTGTCTGGGGGTATCGGGGGCGTAGATGGGGCTCGCTGCGGGGACGCGTGAGGGAGACCGGGACTGGAGGCGCACGGGCGGGAGTTTGTGGATGGGCCTGAGGATGACCCTGCCACGGTGTTGTTGAACCACCTCTGTGGCCTTCTGAAGTTCCCCAGCAACGTGTTGCTGGAGTCTTTCATCCCTACGTTGTTCCTCCTCGGCCTTCCTCACTGCAGCATCACGCTCTTCTTTTTTTTGCTGCTCGAGGCGAGCGTGTTTTTCAGACACCATCATTTCATTGTCTCTGATCAGCTGGATATTTTTGTTCCTGATTTCTTGAGCCCTCAAACGCTGGTGCTCCAAGAAAAGCCGGTGCTCTGCAATCTGAGCCTTCCGTTCCTCCACAGCCCTCTGACGCTCTTCTCTTTCCTTGGTCTTCTTTTCCCACATCACACTCTGTCTGTGGGCAGCAATGGACTCAAGGACTTGAGCCTTCCTCTCTGCCTCTATTGCAGGCTGCTTTGCACATTCAGCCTCAATCAGAGCCACATCTCTTTCAAGTCTCTGCTCCTCTCTCAGAGACATGTCAACAGCCTGTTGGTCTTTAAAGGCTGCCAGTTTGTCCCAAACTATTTGTTTGGGTATCTGGAGCTGCCTGAACTTCTCAGCCTGCTCAGTCTTTCTTTGGTGCCTCTTTTCCTCCAATTCAAGACGAACAAGCTCAGTTCTCTTCTCCTCTTGCAGCAGTAACTGGGCCTCTCTCTCACGGAATAGTCTTCTTTCAAAGATCTGTTCTGTGCGAGCTCTCAGTTCCTGTTTCTTGGACTCTGCAAGTTCTTCTGCCCGGCGGCTGCGCTCCAGGGCTTCTTGCGCAAGGCTCTGGTTGAGCTCTGCCCGCTCCCTCAGCTCCTGGTGTTGCTGCCTTCTCTTCTCCAGCTCCTTTTCTGAAATTTGTCTGAGCTGAGCTTGAGCTACAGACTGAGCTTGGAGTCTTTTGTTGAGAAGCTCTTGGTTCTCTCTCCTCTGAGCTTCTTCATTTTTTTGCCTTATCATATTTTCATATTTCATATTTTCATATTTGGCCCTTTCCTGTTCTATTTTCTTATGTTCAATCAGTCTGTGATTTTCTATGTCGCAGTGGATCTTGTTGATCACTCTGCTGTTCAGGTCCCTAACAATACTATTTTGGTAAAGCTGATGGATATCAGCGGTCTTAATATACTCCTCATCAGGTCGTCTGAATGTGACCTGTAATACTCCCTCTGGACACCTGGCTTCTCCTTCCTCACAGTAGCGGTGCATCGTGTTTGTGTTGTGTGTCTCCGGTGTGTACCCTGTTTGTATTTTGTCCATATAGTGTATCTATGGTGCGTGTGTCTCGCGTGCGCCTTGTGTGTAGGCTATTTGTATCTTGTGTTAAAACTCTCAGTGCTGTGTTGATATATAGTCTCATAGCAACATCAAAGGCACGTTCCAATTATGACGTCACCAGGCCAATTGGTCTTTGACCTGTTTACCTTTAAAGTCGATGACGTCATGATACACGTGAAGCGCCGTTGTTTTGATTTTCAAAATAAAAGTTATTTTTCAGAATAAAAGGGTTTTTTCTTTCAAAATGTTTATTCATGTATATGTATATCAGAGGTTGCGCTAGACTTTTTCGTTGTCTGTCATTTTGACTGACAGAGCTATAAAAATCCCGTCATAACATATTTTTATATTTTCTTAAATGATAATAATGACATATTCAATTGCATTTAATTTTAATTCATTTTTAATTCATATTCTGTGCAAACAAGCTGAACAAATAATCCACACCGTGGATACACACATCAAGCAGAAGAATAATGTAACTTTTTCTCCGCAGTAACAAAAACAACTGACTGTGTGGCCCCAGTAGCTACATGTGAACAATGAATAATGAAACATGAACACCGTCCTCCTGGTCCGCGAAGACTTGAATCGCGTACCCGCTTGCGCGTAATCGAATGTCTCAAGTGGGACTGCTGCAGAGGCTATTGTCATGAGGTTTTGCACTTTTTCCTCGGACACACGACTTCTCATGGCTGTTTTTGATGTTGTTCTGGAGACTGAATCCACGCTCTGCTGCCACACTGGAAACTGGAGTTACAAGCGCCACTTCAGCCAAAGTTTTGAAACCAGGGGACATTTCTCCAAGTGAAGTGATCAGAAGTCGGCAAGCCTCTCTGAACGAGGGGTTTCCTGATCCTGCAAGCGCCTGCTTCAGCGGTAGAAAAATCACGCAGCATGAGCTCCTTCTGCACCGGTGGATCAGCTGCACCGGTCTGTGACCCGTAGCGCCAAAGCCTCCTGCCCATAGCTCTTTAACGCGCTGTCGGCAGCACCCGGATAGCGAGATGCGTTGAGTACGATGTCCAGGTCAGAGATGATGCTCCGATGGGAATCTATTTTTGATTGATTTGCTCACCTTGGCAACGTACTGCGTAAAGATGAAAATGTTTGCGCGTCTCCAAGTGTCAGTGTGACGCCCCAGAACCTGCCGTCTTGTGAGGCCTTGTTGAATGTTTTCTCTGCCTCACCTGGCCCATTCATCAAGTCTTCCAGACTGGCCAGAGTCGTGCTCACGACAGGTGAGATGGATGAGATATTGACGTCTTCTTTTTGGAAGATGAGGTTCATGCGGTTCACCACGGCCAAAACGTCAGTCACCAAGTGAGTCAAAGCAGTGAACGTGTATGCTTGAAGCCGCTTTCTGATGCCCTTAGCTACCGGGCAGTTTTTCGCATCTTCCTCCTCCCTTAACTCCGACACCACAGCAGCCCAGGCGGCACGTAGGCCCTAAACTACGCTCTCCAGCGAGAGCCAGTCGATGGTTGTTTTAGGCTCAGCAGGTCGTGTTCCCTCCCCCCCATTTATTTTTGAAGTTCATGTAGTCTGTATGTTCGTATGGGGGAATTCTTGTAGTGTGCGTATATGTTATTAAGAGTGGTGACATATGCACTGACTAGAGGCGCAGCCGTGGAGGCACCACGCACAGCAAGCGCTGTCCTGTGCGCATCACAGTGAATGTTTACGAGGAAGGGACAGTCATTCTGGCGACTCACTCCAAGTCCAACAACCCGAGCCATGGTGACATCTTTTATTTTTGCTGTGATGCATTCAGCGGTGCCACAGGGAATTGATCGATTGCCGATAAACGCAGTTTCAGGCACCGCTTTCTGTTGAAGTGTCAGTGACATGTGATTAGCATTTTCTCCACCGTGATATTAGTAGATCTGCTCTGATAATCTGCTATTATTCCAACATATCTGCTGTTGGCGATGCGGTCATCAATATCACTGGTTATGGTCTCCGCTAAGGCCTCCTCCATCTGACTGACCGGCAGACTGTAAGAGATTCATCAGGTCAGGATACAGGTGGCTCGGGGTGTTTCATCAAGCCTTATGTAGCACAAAGTTGTGTTTTTAATGGCTCGTTGCAGCCAGGAGATTTCTCCACATGCTTACTCACACTCTGGTTGAGCACCCTCGAAGCCTCAGGGTGGCTGTGGCCACAAAAAAAAAAAAAAAAAAAAAAAATATATATATATATATATATATATATATATATAGGTTTTCAGGTTTACATATTTGTGTTGAAGCACTGCAACCAAAATCAAAAAACTTTTTGCACCAAATGGCACACACTAATACATCCGTATTACAGATTTTTGTCTAAACAACAACACACTGTTGGGCATAATGAAAAGCACTCTTACATATTACAACATATTTCAAACTGTAGAACATTGTTCACATGCACAGAAATATTTGCAGGTACACATACATGCTATTGAAATTTTTATTTTTCACTAAAGTCAGTGCAACATATGCACAGCAGATATATTCACATTGGAGTGAACTAAAATATGCTCACAAATAGTAAGCTGAAAAATACAATGCAGAAAAAATAAAAACATAATAAAGGAAAGCAAAAATAATTAGACAGCACTGCTCTACCTCTCACTCTTCCTCTCTTAGTGATGTCTTCCATTGTTGTAAAAGAAAAAAAAGATGCTCACCTGTGCTCTTTTATTGCTTACTTCCTGATTGAAGTGTTAAACAATTACACAAGACCTGTTTGGCCAGGTGGCACATATAGTGGCCAATGAGCTCATGTAGTGTCATTTTAAATGGCAGAAATCACAAACATGCGACTTTATGTCAGATTGTTGTGTCTTATGCAGAGAACCGCGTTCAATACACTTAAGAAGTGCAAAATGTGTGTGAAGCAGAAATGTGTTTAAAGTTTTGGAGATTTGAGATGAGCTTTTGCTCCCTGTGTGTCAGTTTAAATATTTGTGCTATCCATGTCAGTTCAGTATGTTAGCAACTGGAAAAAAGAATTTAATTATTTATATATCTAATTTATATATCAGTGTGTGTGTTTTCTTTAGAGATATTTTTAAAGTGGGCAAACCAGAGCACCAGGGAACCCTAACATATATGAAGACAGGATGACCACAGGTCTGTGTGTGGGAGGACGGGGTTGGAGGTGCATGGGCGGGAGTTTGTGGGCAGACCTCAGGATGACCCTGCCACAGTTAAAACCTTTTTCCATGTGAGCTCCCGGTTCCCTTTTCTTAGACTCGGCTAGCTCTTCTGCCCGACGGCTGGGCTTCTCGCACAATGCTCTGCTTGAGCTACAGACTGAACATGGAGTCTTTTTTTCAGAAGCTCCTGATGCTCTCTCCTCTGAGCTGCTTATCATGTTTTTGTATTTCATGTTTTCATATTCCATCAGTCTGTGATTTTCTATGTCGCGGTGGATCTTAATCACTCTGCTGTTCAGGTCCCTAACAATACTGTTTTGGTAAAGCTGATGGATATCAGCTGTCTTAATATAGTCTTCATCAGGTTGTCTGAATGTGACCTCCTCACAACCACCGCCATGATTCTTTAACCAGCGGGCCTTCAGTAGTACTCCCTCCGGACACCTGGCTTCTCTGTAGCGGTGCATCATGTTTGTGTCGTGTCTCTTGACAGATACTTAATGTATGGGCACGACGTGGCCAGAGCACACTCAAAATTTCTTTAAAAATGTTCTAGTTATTATTGTAGAATAGATTACTTATTATTTATATTACTAATATTATAACATATATACATTATTAGTACATTTATTTATTTATTTACTGACATTACTTCCATATTAACCAGTTATTCTGATTTCTTTCATATTTACATTTACACTATTTTTAATTAATTGAACATTAAACTGAAATTAATTGATCCACCATTTTATTTTACTAAGCATTGTACAAAGATACACATAAATTTCTATATAAACAGTAAATATATTGGAGATTAAAGCATAATTGGACCACACCTCAATCATACCACTTCCAACAGTCCTATAAATACCCTCCTTACACGGGACTCACACCGGGCGCGTAACGGTAGCGTCACGGTTCAGCTCCGTCCTCTGCCCGGCGTCAACTCACACCGGGCGCGAATGGCAGCGTTACGGCTGCGTAGCGAACTAGCCGTATTCACGTGAGATCACGCGAGAATCCCAAACATACGCGAGTCCCCGCGATAAACTGTGTATAAAAGAAACAACAACAACAAACAGCTAACTTTGCTTCTCCGACGTGGGAGAGATTATAAAAAGGATCTGTTGTGTCATAAATTATTGTGTGTTGTTCCACTTCAACAATTAGTCTCTCGTTGTTCATGTTGAGACTCTTTGATTGACTGACAGATGACCTGGTGCCACCTGGTGCCAAGGGGGCGGAAGTGTATTACGCTGATTCTGTGTCAGATTTCCTGTCTGGTGCTATCTGCTCTGTTGAAATTGGCGCGGTTTAGCAACGGCTCGCGTCAAAAATAGAAGTGCTACGTAAAGATAGCGCTGCGGAGCGGAGAGACGCTTCTGGGACGCTGCTGAGACGTTGTGCAGCGCGCCCGGTGTGAGTGCTCTCATTGATTATAATGGCAGCGATAAGCAACGGCTGACGCGATGCAGCCGTAACGCGCTGCTGACGTCCCCGGTGTGAGTTAGGCTTAACTTACTGGTTCCCTTCTCGCTCGTGTTCCACACGCCCTTCCCGCCCATCCCATTTCTTTCACCTTTTCTCCTCTCTTTCCTAGAGCCTGTTAGGCGGGTCCATCATTCCCGGGTGCTATAGCAGATTCCGTACCGAAGCTTCCCCACACCGCAGCATCAGACCGAAGAACTTATAATAATTTTAACGTAGTGGGGTGGGGTGGGGGGTATGTGGGGATATAATTATTGCTCATTTTAAATTTAGCAGCATTTTCAAAGTAGTGAAGTTGATTTATGAAAAATGACTGATATATGTAACTGGACCCCTCACTGCTAAAGGTGGTACCTTGATAAATTTTGGGCGGGAGCTGTCTGGTGGAAGTGGGAGCGTAGATGGAGCTAGCTGCATGGATGTATGGGAGGACCGAGTTAGAGGTGGCTGGGGATAGCGGGTTGGTTAATTTCTGATGACACAGCATATTCATTTTATGGTTTAATACAATTACCATGTACATTTCTGGATAGTGTCAGAAAAAGAGCAGGAGATTTAGAGCTTAAGTGGAAAAATCACTATGAAATCTTCAGCACACTTCCAGCGGGAAAGCAGCCTCTGTCTCTGGTAGTAAGAGCTGAGTAGGTCTCAGTTTTTAGTTTTGATATGGCTGAAGGCTGGGACCTGCTTGGTGGTAGCGGAGACGCGTGAGGGAGGACGGGGCTGAAGGTGGCTGGGGGTAACGGGGACGCAGACGGGGTTCACTGCGGGGACGCGTGAGGGAGAACGGGGCTGGAGGTGGCTGGAGATTTCATGAATAATTTTTTTTTTTTTTTTTAAGTATTTTGGGTGTCACGTGACAAATGAATGAACGTCACAAATCAGACATCATTCATTTCCTTGTTCGTGTCTCAGTCCACAGCTCCGTAGCTGAGCTACAGCTCTCATGTGAGTGTGTGAACTGTTATGCTTACTGCTCTTCAACCTGAGCTGCCAGTCACGTGACAAATGAACGAGAGACCGATCCGTAGGCCTGTGGATGAACTGTTGCTTACTGTGCTTACTGCTCGCCACACAGCCTGAGCGGCTTTCAAAAGGTCCCCCCATGTGGTTCTGGGATTTTTACTCACTGTTCTTGTGATCATTTTGAGCCCACGGGGTGAGATCTTGCATGGATACAGCCTGGTGCAGATCTACAATTTTGATTCTGCTGTCCTTTGACAGCTCTTTGCCCTTGGCCATAGTTGAATTTGGAGTGTGACTGTTTGAGGTTGTGGACAGGTGTCTTTTATACTGATAACGAGCTCAAACAGGTGCCATTAATACAGGTAACGAGGAGAGGACAGAGGAGCCTCTTAAAGAAGTTACAGGTCTGTGAGAGCCAGAAATCTTGCTTGTTTGTACGTGACAAATCCTTATTTTACCAAGGAATTTACCAATGAATTAATTAAAAATTCTACAATGTGATTTCCTGGATTCTTTCCCCCCATTCTGTCTCTCATAGTTGAAGTGTACCTATGATAAAAATTACAGGCCTCGCTGGGAACTTTTTTGCTCCACTGTACACACACACACACACACACACACACACACATATATATATATATACATAACAGCAAATAAAATTAACGGAAGCAACAAAAAGTTATTTTAACAAGAACATATTTAATTATTAATCAACAGATGGGGCTCGCTGCCGGGACGCGTGAGGGAGACCAGGGCTGGAGGCGCACGGATGGGAGTTTGTGGGTGGGCCTCAGGGTGACCCTGCCACGGTGTTGTTGAAGCATGTCTCTGGCCTTTTGATGTTCCCCAGCAACGTGTTGCTGGAGTCTTTCGTTCCTCCGTGCTTCCTCTTCAACCTTCCTCACTGCACCATCGTGCTCTTCTTTTCTTTGCTGCTCAAGGCGAGCACGATTTTCAGCCGCCATTGTTTCATCTTCTCTGATCAGTTCCATATTTCAGTTCCATATTTTTGTCTCTGATTTCTTGAGCCCTCAAACTCTGGTGCTCCAAGAAAAGCCGGTGCTCTGCAACCTGAGCCTTCCGTTCCTCCACAGCCCACTGACGCTCTTTTCTTTCCTTGGTTTCCTTCTCCCACGTCACACATGTCTGTGGGCAGAAGGGCAATGGATAAGCCTGGGACGATAACAAATTTTGCTGGACGATATATTGTCCCACAAGTTATTGCTGATAAACGGTATTATTGTTAACATGATAAAAATCATGTTCATATCATATTCCTTGAATGTTTGTTGCATTGCCTTTTTTTTTTTGTTGAGCCACCACTTTTGAAGAAATACGGCGTACTGGCTCGTCCGTGTTGATGGGCTCACCTTGTTCATTTGGTTTGAAGCACTGGGGATGTGGTTTGCAATCATCTTTTCTCCTCACATTGCTCTGCACGAGGCTCACTTGCTGCACTGTGTGTGTGTGTGTGTGTGTGTGTGTGTAGCCAATGCTAGCAGCCCAGCCTCCCCCCACAGAGACAAAGAGGCGGGCACTCCGTTCATTCCACTATGGAACAAAAGCGCCCAGGTGCTGAGACCGAGCACAGAGTGAACGCTCTTGTCATCCAGCCTGCTTGGAGGCGAGAGACGAAGAAAACAAACACTGGCAAACAAGGCGAAAAATATCGAGGCCGGCAAAATTATTAAGTTCATTTTAAATTTATAGTGCAATTAATTGATTTATTGATTATCGGCCCAGGCCTAGAAATGGACTCAAGTACTTCAGTCTTCCTCTCTGCATCTATTACAGGCTGCTTTTCTCGTTCGGCCTCAATCAAAGCCACATACCTTCTCTGCCTGTCTGAGATACGTTAATAGCCTGCTAGTCTTTAAAGGCTGCCGGATTCTGTCAGCTTCTAATGTTTCTGCCTTCTTTAAGCTGACCTTGAGCTACAGACTGGGCTTGGAGTCTTTTGTTCAGAAGCTCCTGATGCTCTCTCCTCTGAGCTTCTTCATTTCTTTTTTTCCTTTTTGTTTTTGTCCTTTTCAAACTTTATTTGACAGAGACAGCTGAAGACAGATAGATAGGGAAGCGAGAGAGATGGGATGACATGAGCAAGGGGCCGCAGGTCTGATTCAGACCCTACTTATCACTTATATTACTAATATGATAACATATACATTATCAGTACATTTATTTATTTACTGACATTACTTCCATATTAACTATTTATTCCGATTTCAAAATGAGAAATCAAAGAACATGATCTGCACAGTGTTGCCAGCTCTGTCCAGGTGAGAGAGGGCCCGTTGAAGCAGGTAGTAGATGATAACGTCCTCAACACCAACTGTGGGGCAGTAGACAAACTGCAGCGGGTCTAGGGAGGTGGTCACCTGAGGTCTCAGATGGGCCAAAACCAGTCTCTCCAAGACTGTCTTAGCATGGGACGTCAAAGCAACTGGTCTGTAGTCACTGGGCACAGCTGGATGTGACTTTTTGAGTACCGGAACGAGGCAGGATGTCCACAGCACCGGAACCTTCTCCTGCATCAGACTAAGTTTGAACAGGTGTTGTAGAACACTGCTTAGCTGGTCCACGCAGGCCTTCGGGACTCCGGCTGATACCATTTCAGCGGTATCCATTCCGTTTCAGCGTTCAGCCTCAATCAGAGCCACATCTCTTTCGAGTCTCTGCTCCTCTCTCAGAGACATGTCAACAGCCTGTTGGTCTTTACAGGCTGCCAGTTTGTCCCAAACTATTTGTTTGGGTATCTGGAGCTACCTGAACTTCTCAGCCTGCTCAGTCTTCCTTTGGCACCTCTTCTCTTCCAATTCAAGACGAACAAGCTCGGTCCTCTGCTCCTCTAGTTGCAGTAATTGGGCCTCTGTCTCACGGTCCAGTCTTTTTTCAAAAACCCTTTTCCAGGCGAGCTCTCGAGGCGAGCTTTCATTTTCTTAGACTCGGCTAGTTCTTCTGCCCGGCGGCTGCGCTCCAGGGCTTCTCGCGCAAGACTCTCGTTGAGCTCTGCCCGCTCCCTCAGCTCCTGGTGTTGCTGCCTTCACTTCTTCAGCTCCTTTTCTGAAATTTGTCTGAGCAGAGCTTGAGCTACAGACTGGGCTTGGCTTCGCTCTGGCTCTTGGTCTCAGTGAGCGTGATAGCACCTTTGCTTTTCTGCTGCACTTAATGGCACACTAATAGCATCTGTAAAGTGTGTAGAAGCATACATATTTATCAAAACATTACATTATCATTATAGTAAGGCAGCAGCCGAGGTAGTCTCTTCAAACAGTAAATATTAGAAGCATACTGGGAAATGAGGCTATAGTAAACATCCACAATGCAAAATATGGGTATCAGCTCAATTATGCACACATCCAATAATCAATATAACTGCACATGAGCTATTTTTTTAACAACACTCTGCAAGTGCCTCAGAGTGGAATGTTTTCCCACTGTTGCTTCATGAAGGATTTCGGCTGTGGTTCATAATGCACCAAACATTTACACTAGCTGCATTTAGCACATTTACACCGCTGCAGCCGACACTGTGTTGGGCTGTTGATGTGAAAAAAATTAACTGTTGCTTTTTATCCATCCAGATTCACACCTGTGCTACCTGGGCTTCCTGCCGATCAAGATGACCTTAAAATCCGTGAACACTGGAGTCCAATCCAGTACTTTTCACAGTACATAGATGACAAAATATTTGAGGATCTGGCAGCTTTTACAAATCAAAGACAGCTGCAAACTACAGGAGTTGTCCCTGACCAGTGAATTAAAGTTAAACACAGTCACAGCAACGAAATAAATGAACCAACAATATAAACACTCACCATGTTAACGGAGGATAGCTGTTGATGGATGATGGACAATGTATTCACCGGTTGATATGGCACTAAGACATAGCCTACAACGATGTAACTAGACCCCTCCCTGCCAAAGGCTGGGACCTGTCCGGTAGTAGCGGGGACGTAGATGGGGCTTGCTGCGGGGACACCAGTGGGAGGACGGGTTTGGAGGTGCACGGGGTACACCTGGTACCGGCCTGCTGGTTTAAGATAACTGATTGTGGTCCTATTACTCCGCTGTCTTGGCCGGACTAATCTGGGCAGTGGCTCCAGGGTAAGTGCCGCAACGTAACTGGACCCCTCACTGCTGAAGGCTGGGACCTGTCTGGGGGTATTGGGGGTGTAGGGAGACCAGGGCTGGAGGCGCACCTCTGTAGCCTTCTGAAGTTCCCCAGCAACATGTTGCTGTCTTTCATCCCTCTGTGCTTGCTAAAAAAAACAAACGAAAATAAAACTTACTTATTTTAGTTTTCAGGTGTTTTGATTTGTGACTCTTTTCTTGCAGAATCTTGACAGCAAAGGTTTCACATAATTATATAGCATTGTTGTAGTCCTACTTTTACTTCTTTTAGTGGCTGGGTTTAACTTTGACACTTGCAGTTTAAATGATGACTAGATAACAGTGTTCTGGTCGGTCCCTTCTGAGTATTTATTGCAAGTAAACGTAAATTGATACAACACATAACAACAGACACTGCAGGTCCAGCACGCTCAAGGAACCTGTTGCTTCTTCCTGGTACCGGTCCGTGGTACCGCGTCGTACAGAAAAGAAAATACACACATATATATGCCTCTTGACAGAGGGTTAAGACAGGTCAAGACGCTTGTCTCGGTCACGTGATACGTTACCCCAGTTAAGCCCTCAAAAACTAGCAAAAATGAGTTAAAAAAAAAAAAAAAGGTCTTTGGAAAGCTTCTTCAGCGACCGAAACAAAATTACGGAATAGACTGGGCATAAGGAACACACTTCGGGTGTCATTGTCTCCCATTATTCCTAGATGGGACTGGTTCATTGCGGAGAAACAAGCTCAGGGCTCCCACTAATTCAGTGTAATGCTGAGTTGTATTTTTATGCACTTTATATTTGTTTTTATGCTCCACAGTTACTGATGTCCAGATTAAAACGTTCCATCACATCTGTCAGTATCTCGACAAAATATTGGCCAGTGGATGCCTCACACCTAACCACTGCAAGAAGCCTTTCCTGAATTGCATCTGTAACATATCTCTCAGAATAACAGAGTAGAGGTCTGTGCAGGACTGAAAATTCCCGCCTACTCCCGCATTGTGTAGTCCCGCTCACACAAAGAATCGTGATTTTCAGTCCGGCTCCTGCCCGTGCCTACCATATTTTGTTCCGCTCCCGTCCGCACAGCCCGCAAGATACGGACGTTATTTCTCACAAAAGTTCTTTTCACTGGCTTGGGAAATGAAACACGCTGAGCTTAGCTGAGCTCTCCACGGACCGATCCTTCACCTAGCACATGTAGCGAAGGTGCACGGTGCCAGGCGTCTCTGCCATGATCGGAGAACTCAAACACGGAACGGCAGAAACAAATTGTCTGAAACGTGTGCGAGATTAGACCACATCCACAAATTTAGGCATCTTAAAATGTTCTTATTAATGCCAAATAAAAATATTCAGCACAAATTATATATGATAGACATAAATCAATCAATTTATACCTTTTATTTTATACATATTATTAGTTTGTGGGACTGCAGCTTATCACCGCTCCCACATTGTACACTCCTGCATTGTGAGCTTTCAAAATTTGTCCCGCGTCCCGACGCTCCCGCAGCAGAGCAGGACTCTGTTACAGAGCACTGCTCACGGGACGTAATGTCCTGGGTTGTATCCATCTGTGTTACGGGTGTGTGGTTATGGCATGAAGAAGGGGGACTCAAGGTACTGTTTCCTCTGTTCATTTATTCCTACAGGAGGACACATATTATTTTCCTTCTGTCTCTTCCTCTGCACCTCTGCTTCCTCAGCGACACAAACGGGACTGTGAGGGCAGAGCTTTAAGATGTCACAGAAAATAATGTCACCTGGTTGCGAAAGGAACACAGAGGTGGGGTGGAGTAGCTAAACAACAACGACATTTTTAACTTAAAGAAGAACACATACCTGCAGAAGGACATTAACACATATTATTTTCCTTCTGTCTCTTCCTCTGCTCCTAAACATGCAAACATGCAGTGTTAACACTTGGAAGTACAAGCTAATGCTGCAAAGGCTACACGACTGCATGACAACAAATCGCGCCAAAAACACAAAACTAAAAGCGTCCCTTAAACTTATATTAGCGGTCAAAACAACACAAAACCAGCTTGGTAACATGGAGTATGCAAGAGAAAACAATATGCGCTGAAGATTTCAACGTAAATGACTACATTTCTAAAGAAAATATTACAATATAACCGCTGCGTTTTCCCACATAACTTACCGGACTGTGAGTGCAGCGGGGGCTACAGAAGCTCAGGAGGTAGTAAAAGGCAGAGTGCAGGAGGGTCATTTCCTCAGGGAAAATTAATGAAATAATGGTAATTAAAAATAACTCATTGAGATCAAATTCGTAAATCATAAAATGCTAAATAAAACTTACAAATACATTTTTGAAATAGTAATTAATAAAGTGCATGCTGAACTCTGTCACATCTGCACAGACAATATCACACTTTGGGCAGCCTCTTTTGCAATGGTCTCCCGAATTAGCCACTTCAATGTAGACACGACAGCGTCCACAGCGGCTTTGGATAAAAATGTTAGCGCAGCACCACGGCACATAGCCTGTGGCTGGTGCATCTTTTTACTTTTTTTGGTAGCAGGCTGGCTATATCTGATTTAGATGCACTTAAAATATGCCTCAGCACAACCTCTGTGCGTGCTGCTCCTTTCATGCTCCTCAACTCTTTGACTGATATGGTTCCAGTCCTGCATTCCACTTGAAGGGATTGGTTAGAGTTGGTTTGGCAAATGCTGAACATACTGCCCAATACAGGGTATGGTTCTCTTCACGGTATGTAAGCCATTTTCTGTCTGTGCCATCTTTGTGTTTAAACACTCTCTGTACTGTCAGGTATTTTAATCTTCTTCTGAGGGTGGTATGAAAAAAAATCCTCTAGACTGTGACTGACTTAGGGCGCTTAAAATAATTTAAGGTTGAGCTGGAGTGGAATATAAAAAACAGGTTCTATGTATCCAATTATTATAACAGCATATTATATAATCTATTCCATGCTATCTTAAAAAGAATTTATTACTTATTATTTTTTATTTATGCAGTAATTACTCTTACCACACAAATAATAATACCGCATTTTAATGAAAATGCACCATTACAAATGTAACTTCTGCATTCAAAGTCTTCAAAGTTTGTAAGCATTAATTGTAATGTTACCAAAACTTTAAAAAGTAAAAGGACAACATATTTCTTAATATTAGCTACTGCTGCATGTGGCATTTTACAGTTCAGCTGTTTTAACGACTGTAATCATTATTTCATTTTTATTTTTTTGCATTGTACTGAGCAACACAAACTGGGTATAGATGAAATGTAGCAACCTGAATAACATTTCCTAACATCAGCCCTAGCGAGTAACTCTTCCTCACTCGTGTTCCATACTTACTTGCCCTGTGTCTGTCTGAGGAACCAGCTCATCTCTCTGTCCCTCATCATCACAGGTGGCCCTATCTTCTTCGGTCAACTGGATGCTGAAAGGCTGTCCCTGAAAGAGACTTCTTAACAGCCTATAAAGAGTTCATGAACGTGCAGGTTACCCATCGTGTCACGTGCACTAATACATACCATCGACATTACACATGTGGTGTGTCGCATCACACAAAGATTTTCTGGTGTTTTGATTTGTGACTCTTTCCTTGCAGACAGCAAAGGTTTCACCTATTTATATAGCATTGTAATACCGCCCTCCAGTGATAAAACGTTAGTATTGCATCAAAGTGAAAGCTAATTCAAATAAACCAGAGATTGTTTCACTTCTGATGTGTTATTGTGTGTGTGTGTGTGTGTTATTAGTATTTATATTTTTGTACTACTGATTATACACACTTCTCAGGACTGACTTATTCATTATTTTATAATATCAAGACAATATGCATCACTATTATCTTTGAAGTATCTTTTCTCTATGTACTCATCTATTAATATAGCATAATACAAGACACAGAAATGAATCAGGAATGCTGCGTTGTGTATGGGACGAGTGATTGTGGTGGTTCCGCTCACAATGTAAGATTTTCCACCTCTATCACTGGTCAAAGGTCAGATTGTCTCAAATATATGAGGATGTGTTCCCTGTTCGGAGTCACCCTCAACTTTTCAACGGTAGCCTATATACTGTAGAAATGCTTTACCGTATAACCCATTCTCATGATGGCCTCCATTAAAGCAGTCATTTTGTCCTAATAAATTACGTGTCCACAAAGAGAGCATCTTTATGTTATGAACTGTTGTTGTTCAGCCACTAATAATGATCCCATGATTTTGGTGTGTGTGTACCTCTGTGCGTCCCAATGCATAGTTAGAGTATCTTATGTGTTATATTTTTTTTAATATATTTTATTGTCAAAATAAAGACATTAAACATTTTATTTGTTAATTACATAATGCAGTTGCAACAAACATCTCTAGGCTAAATGAGGAAACTGCCTTTGGGTTGTTTTTTTTTCATAGACTTTATAAAACATGGACATCACCCACAGGTTTCTGAAGAGCCGTTGTCAAATTCAAAATGTGTGGCTCTGGCCACTGCCATCTTGGCACCATCTGCTGTCCCCTGTATTAGCTGCAAAACTGTTGTTTGTACCAGGCTGTAAACATGTTTATATCTGCTGTGAAGTTGGACATTTGAACATGGAGGCTTATGGTTTCGTACCCAGCTTTGGTTCAGATCCTTGTGTTCCTCATTACCCTGCTGTGAAAAACTGTTTTCTAATGAGCAGGCTAGCTAGCTTATGAGGCATCAAGAGGTGAGGCCTCATCCCCTGAGGTCATGGTCGCCATGTATTCATTTAGAACCAGTAATAGGCTAATATTACTGACTCTAATGAATTGAGGTCTTAGAAATTTCTCTCAACAGCAGCAAATTTAGAAAGGAAACAGAGAATATTTGTTTTATTTTGGAATTAAAATGTCAGTTTTAACCTCCATCCCCTCGGGTCACACAGACCTCTGACTGGCTGTCAGTGGAAGAAGTGAGCTCACCACGGCCAGCACGTGTAGGCGGTGTACAGTGTCACAGACCAAAACACACAGCTCATAATACATCCACTGCAACTCTAGAGCTGATTCCTGTCTCGGACACATTGTTATGTGCATGTTCGGTGACGTAAAGATCCAAACACACTGAAGGCAGAGATATTATCTGAACTGAGTGAACAGTATTTGTCGTGACAGGGAAAACATAGATATCACCATGAAACTTCAGCAGTTGACTACCTACATTCAGAGAATGATCATGTTTGCATTAAAGATTATGTCATTGGATGTGCAAATGAGACATTGTCTCATTTAGAAATGCACCAATTTGCATACACATGCAGAACAGAATGAGCATGAGATGAAGCCAGGATCAAATTACTTGTTTCATTTTATCTTCTGATCTTACCAGGATAGGGTTAAGAGTTGAAACTGGGATAAAGGCTGGGTACATCCTGGACAGGTCAGCAGTTCACAGGGCTGACACACTGAGACAAGCAACCATTCAGGCTCACATTCACAACCCGAATGTCTTTGGACATCTTTTGTTTCATGCCAGGTTTTTCCAGAGGGATATTTGGGTCTTTTTATCACTCCACGGATCACAAAAATACCATCAACCGCCATAAACATCAATCTTTGCCATGTTTTTACAAATCAAATGTAGTATAAATTCTCTTTCTGAATGATGTTGAAACAAAGCCCTTTGGAGAAAGCGGCCTTTAAAGATATGGGATTGTAAACATTTTGAGACACTTGAATGAATACAAATTTCAACTAATCTTTCATCATGAAACTTGATTTGATTATTTTATGAAGACAACATTTTTTGTATTATGTTTTCTGAAATTTTATGTTTCATCCATTCATTTTCTACCACTTATCCGGGGTCGGGTCATGCACGTTTAGCAGGGTATCCCCTCCCAGTTGGACATTCCCAGAATACCTCCAAAGGAACCCAGGGTGTCCTGATCGTTTGCTGAACCACCTCAGCTGGCAAAAACTGAATAAATAAAAGTCAAAATAAACACTTGAATGTGGATTTTGGCCAGTTTCTTTCCATTAGTCTGAACTCTAGTGCAGTCTAATGCGTGTTGTGGAAGCAAAGTAGTTGCCTGAAGTGTCTCACCTTCTAATATTTGGTCACACCTGCTAAGATTGAAGACATGTTGAGGATTAAAACTATATTTTATGCTGGATTAGATTTTCTTTTTTATTTGTTCCATTCATTGTTAAAAATTGTGTGCACAGTATCAGTGACAGCTACTAAATAATCCACTCCTCGCTTTCCCCATTTGGACGGAGCTTTAATTAAATGACCAGGAAGTAGATGGAGTGAGATGGAGTAACTTAAACTCTCTTAAAGAGAGAACATGACTTGAAACTGAAACCTTTAGGTTTAGGTTTGCAGTACACACTGGTAATTTTCCTGCTCTGACGATCTTGTCCTATATATCCACAGTGACAGATCAGATACCCTGGTGGTGGTGAATATTTTACAGGAGGATTCATGAGGGAGACTTTGTGTGGAAGACTGGTGAATGAACTACATCAAAGATAACAAGGACAATGAATGATATTCAAGGAGTAGTTCAGCATTTTTGGAAATAAGTATATTTTTAATGGTAATAAGATGAGGTGATATCAATGTCATATATGTGAAGAGCAGAAATAGAGTCTGGACATGCCTGGACGGCTGGAAGCAGGGGCAAACGGCTAGCCTTATCTACAGGTACTAAAATACACCTACATCTTTGTAGATCACTCATTAATTTTATTTTTTTTAATCTGTCTAATCTGTACACACAGACTATATACTAAAAAAGTGTCCTTTTGGGGAGCTCCATGCTGGAACAATTTCTTGGAGAGCAGCCTGTCTGCACACTGAGCCTCCTGCAGCCATGTTGTCAAAGTGAGGTTGCCAGGTTTGATACGATCCTTCCTGCAGAGAGAACAAAACCTGTGCTCACCAACAGTGTCTAGCAACCTGCTTCACAGTTGTGCTGGGCAGCCGTATAAACTGAAACGATTAAAGCACAAAACTCTCCCGAAGACCACAAACTGTAGTTTTTATAGTCATGTGCAAATTTAAAGAAACAAGATACAGTGTGTTAATTATTGAGCTTTATTTGGATTGGTAGGTATATTTTTGAACAAATAGGTAATGCTAGGCTAGCAAAATCCCACAGCTTTAAGTCTTTATGCTAAGCTAGGCTAACCATGCCACAGTATTGTGTCAATGGATGTTTTCCCACCTTTCTTTTTTACAATGTTTTACAATGTTGAAACAGTGTTCTCAGTGATGTCTAACTATAATGTAGACTCCAACTAATGTGGACTGCAGCTCCAACAATGGTGCCATTCTGATAGTAAACGCAAAATATATATGTGTTATTGTAAGGCATTGTGAGATGGATGGTTAATGTGATGTGTAGTATCTAAGAGTCTGCGTCAGTGAGGGTCCTGGTTGTTCACTAGCAGCAACAAAAATAAATAAATAGATAAAAACAAACATAAAGCCTCCAGAATAATTATCCTTTGTGTGGCTGTGTGTTCATCAAGTGTGAAAGAGTATGGATCCTTACAGGTAACCAATAAAGGGTAGTGTTACAGATCAGGTGACTGCTCAGGGTTGTGTTGGTGTGTGGAGTCGAGTGGGCGGGATCTTGAAGAGACGGGCAATATAAAAGAAAGGCTGACAGTCAAGTGGGTCCATGTGCGTCAAAGATGGATCTGTTTTCCTGACAGAGGAGGCAACAAGCTGTTAAAGCTATGAAAAGTTCACGCACAGGTGTCCACAAGAAGCAGGATGGATCCGATTTAAACGGGGGCAGAAGGTCCGGACGATGGGGATTGAATGTTACGGAAAGGAGCAATCAGGCTTTGGAGATCAGCGTCAGACGGCTTGACAGACCGACTGTTGCAGACATCAAAACGCAATCGTCCATTTACCTCCAAGCGGCTGAAAAATTAGCCGACAGCGCACACGTCCTGGCCAGGACAAAACGTCTTATTGGTCAGTCTAAACAGAGACAAACAAGAGGCATTCCTCTACCACCTATCGGTGAATCGAGAGCCATCACTGGCAAAGTGGAACGGACCGAAGCTCTACCAGCACACAGACGGGAGTCAGCCAAACCGAAAAGATATAGTACCCATTTACGAACTGGTAACATGATGACAAAAAATACAGTGTTTCATCTGTTGGTTACACAAGGTAGGAAATTAAATCAAGATTCCAGTAAGCATAATAAAATCAGTGCTGCTCTTGCAGCAGGAAACAAAGCAGCCATCCAGGATTGCAGACTGATTAAGCGGACCTTTGATGGTCAGCCAGCTGCAACATCGACTTCAGCAACAGCGGACCCTCCAATACGACAAAAGAGTGACAGCAGAACGATGATGCCAATCAGGGCAAAACATGATGCCAGTCTCTGTGAAGCAAGACGACAAAGAGATTTCTGCTCTGATGACTCTGCTATTGAAACAGAATCTGAAGGCTCTGAAGACAAAGGTTGTTTGGAGAGGCTGAGGGAGGACAGTGATGACGAGTACTACACTGACCAGAGGATCACAGAGTGGGTCCTTAAAGTCAACTCCAGCCTCTTTTCAACAGGAAATGATGAGCTGAAAAGATCCAAACCTGCAGAGGAGCAAGACGTGGCGACCATAAAGATAATCTACAGTGGAGACTCAACTTTCTGAAGTTGTTTTTAAAATCTTCCAACTGCAGCAACATCGTCGTTATCAGTGGCTGGTGTTTGCTCATTAGTGTTGAACCTGACTATTGTGCATATGAACAAAAAAACTAGCAAGTGGACCACGTGTTAAGATCATTGAATCGAATTTCTAGACAAAGTAAAATGATTGCTAATGACTCTCCATGTTAATGCATGGCTGCAATACTACAGTTTTATTTGAACTATCGGGATACTTGTCAAGTCTCTACTTAACTACATAGTCTCTACAGTCTGTACTGTAGTTTAGCTGTTTTAGGGGAAATAAACATGGAACTGCAAAATCCCTCCTGTGGTCACATTCATTCAAGTAAAGCAAAACTTCTGTTGGACTGTCTTTCTGTCATGTCATGTTATGTTATGTCATGTTATGTTGTGTTATGACATGTCATGTCATGTTATGTTGTGTTATGACATGTCATGTTATGTTATGTCATGTTATGACCTGGTTTCACCACATTGTCTCTTTTCTTCATGTACCCTTCTGTTTCTTCAAAACGATTGTGGTCAGGTTGGGACATCTGGGCTGATCTCTAATGGTCCCCTCAATAATATGAGAATTTAATATTTGATGCTTGGACTTGCATATATTCAAACATATTGATAATATTTACCTACCACTCAAAGTGCTTTTACAACACCTGCCACAAAGTGTCATCACAGCCATCAGGGGAAATCTGGGGTTCAGTGTCTTGCTAAGTTTCTAACATATTCTGATGTAAGAAACTCTCCCTAATACTCTTAGAATATATGTGTGTTGACTTCTATTTTTTTCAGTGAATGCATCTGTTACAACTTTATTGTGAACCAGGAATCAAACAATTGATTATTAGACAACCATCCAAGCCACATCCACCTTTGTCTACTATGACTTCATTATAATAGAACGCAACATTCATGTTGGTGTTCAGTCCAGCGTTCGTAATGCACACTGGAGGGAAGTCTGTGTAAATGTTTACCTGCTGCTTCTTAATACAGTGTTATTTACATTGTACAAGTACAGGATGATGATTAAAAACTGAATCATGAGTATTCATTATTATTCAACAAGTGAACATGTTGAATATTGCATTTTTCTTTTTCACAAGGCACAGTACTTTCTGCGTGATATTATTCTCCCTGCTCAGCATGAATATGTGATCTGTTTAGGTACATTAGCATTACTTTGAGTCAGAAATGAATTCTTTTCTTTAGTCAAGTAAAAGTGACATGTCCACTGGCTCTGCACTGCTTCTATCATCTCCCACTGACAAAACACTCCAGCAGAGAGACTCGGGCTTCTGTTTTTCTCATGTGAAGCAGTCCAACAACCTAAACTACCTTGTCATTTAATGACCTTAATTCAGCATCTGCCTGACTGTCAATGAGGTGTGGGCTTATTGTCCTTGAAGTGTTACAAATTGCATATTTTAGACAGATCAAAGACTTAAGTCTGTTAATATTTTGGACCTCATGAGGCCCAGTAGAAGACTGTAAGTAGTGCTCTTGAGTCTGCTGCACTACACTATTTAGGGCCCAGTGGAAGTGACAGTTGAACCAAAATGTTGTAAATGTTCTTCTTGACTGACAGCCATCTCACTTATGTCACTGAGCTCTGCTAAAAACTGCAGTTCCTCAAATGTCCACTTGAAGCTGGCTCCAGAAGTGAGTCAGTCTCCATAAGTCCCCATGTTCAAATGTCCAACAGCAGAAATAAACATGTTTACAGCCTGGTACAAAAAACAGTTTTGGTCTCTATAGCTAATTTCCCCGTTCATGACAACTGTACTGAGGGTGAATTTATATACAACTCACCTGTTCACATTATATTAAGGATTAAAGTGATGCAGATTTAACAGCGTGGTCACTCCCAAAAACTGATAACCAGCTTGCACGCCATCATGTATGAATGTGTGAATGAGATAAGTATGTATTCACATTTACTGTTGCATTCTCAGCCATTAATTTGCTGAAATGTTTATAACCAGTTCACGTTCCCATCTCTGCTTTACGTATATTGTGTTCCCCTTTCTCTCCATTCAATGCTGATATGAACTTGATATTAATCTATAATTTTCTTGTAAAAAAAAAAAAAATCCAACTTTTAAGAACACAACTTATTAGACCTACACTCAGGTGGAAGTTGGATGAAGCCATGCTGTGAACTGATCACCCCTCGATTGTTTGGTGCCTTTTGAAAATGTAAGACTATCCGATATCAAGCTAATTTAAGCTTTTTACATTTACATTTAAAATATTTTATTAGTGAGGGAAATTTGTTTTTTTAACATCACATTTTAAAAACAGAATGAAACCAAAGACACCATAAACACACACACGCTCACAGAAATTGTGTGTTTCCTGCTTTCCTGCTCCAACACACCTGATTCAGCTCATCATCAAGCTCGTCATCAAGCTCTGCAGTGGCCTGATAACGAGCCACTCATTTGAATCAGGAACCATCTAAAACATGCAGGGCAGTGTTCCCCGAGGACCAGGCTTGAAAAACACTGGGCTAGTACACCCTGCAGCCCTGATAAGGATAATAGTGTACAGCGAATTTATGAAACATTAGTGCACATTTAATTTGTTTCAGTAGTCCACTTAAATTTTAATTAATCGGTGACCCTGATATTCACTACCATCTATCTATATCTGTAATCACTTATCCACATCAGGGTGAGGTGGGGCTGGAGACAATCCCTGCTGACATTGGGTGAGGGGCAGGGTACAACATGGACAAGTCACCAGCTCATCACAGGGCATATACTGTAGAGACAACAACCATCTAACTCACATTCACACCTGCGGTCAATTTTAGATTCACCAATTAACCTGTTATCTGCATGTTTCTGGACTGTGGGAAGCTGGACTACCCAACTGTGTACCTCGTGCCATCTGAGGGCCCGAAGATCATGAGCATCCAGTTTGGACCTTTGACTTTGTGCTTTGCGCACAGAGACTCCTCCTGATTCTCTGACGAATCCGTTTTTTACGCCGTGGATGGTGGGATCTTCAAAGTCTTTAAAAGATTACATTGAAGAACATTTTTCTGAAATTACCGTATACTTTTCCAGACTTTTGTTGCCCCCGTTTTTAGATGTGTTGCTACCATCAATTTCAAAATGAGCTAATATTTCCCCAGAAATGGTCAAATGTCTCAGTTTCAACATGTGATATGTTGTATTGGGAATAAAATATGGGTTTGCAATGATTTGCAAATCATGTATTCTGTTTTTATTTACGGTTTTACACAACGTCCTAACTTCACTGGAAATGGGGTTGTATAATACATAAGTGCCTGTTAGCCTGTTTGCGGTTCACTTCATGTACTTTATGAAGATATGTTGGCCTTTAAAAACTCCCTTCACTCACTACCTCAGCACTCATTTTCTGCAGTGGTGACAACAGGATGTATGCTGTGTTCAGATTTTACAGTCAGTCACCATGTTCTGTCACACATCCATCACATGACACATGCTGTAGTCACCCCCCCAAAGGCATGTGACAGTACTGTCCAACAAAACGTTGTTTGCCCTGCAGGTTTTTGGATGGCAGATAGAAGCAGTTTTTACGTTCAGTATTTCCTACATCCCCATCACCTTCATTACATGTGTACTGTATGTTAGGACTGGTCAACAAGCCAGGGGAGCCCAGGGCCCAAAGGAGCTGTGTGTCGCTGTACTGACAGGCAATTTCTCCCACTGCATTGTATTTGCATGTTAGTCTATGACATTTATTTAAGAAGATATTTAGTAATTATAAGCGGTTATAGACCAAAGAATTAAAAAGTATTAATCTTAAGATGAACCAAAATGCAAACAGGTAGCAGACAAAAAATAAAGTCCACAAAAAACTCAAAGGTTGGTCAGCGTATGTGTTGCCACAATGGTTACTGAATGAGTCTGGGAGGTAGAGCCGGTCTTTTTGTACTGCACAGGTTGATTAGATGATGAAGAACAGGTAGTGAAATGGGGCATATGAGAGGGAAACTGGAGACCAAGCCAACAGAGAGAGACAAACAAGACATATATGAAAAAAGGGAAAACTCTGGGAAGTAAAAGGCTCAGTGTAACAGTTAAAATTAGATTTTGGCACAAGACAGGGCGAATCGGCTAATAACAGACAGGTCACAAACCAGGTCATGGATGGTTCAGCACCATCATTCCAGCTCTGCTACTGGACTCTCGCGGCTGAGAGTCCTGTCTGCCAGGAAGCAGAAAGCTGGGGAAACAAACGTGTTCTTGGACCATCAGCGCCGGATCTCCTCCAGGATTGTGTCCTATCTCCTCTGCTCTCCACCCTGGACACTGACAGCTGCTCTTCCGGTGATCAGTCCATCAAGCTCCTAAAATTCACAACTTAAAAAAAAAACAATCTTACTCTGAATCATCAATTTTTATATATATCTTAAATAGAGTGGTATATCCTATTCATATAGTGTACTCATATCTTATTCATACAGTGACGTGTACATACTGACACAACCTTGTTACATTTATAAGTGTATAGTATGCTTATACATGCTTTAGACCGCACATATTTTTCTTACTCTATTTTTCTTTTATGTCTAGAGCTGTTACGGCAAATAGTGTTCTTAACGCTTTTTCTTGTCCAACACATTTAATTTACCGTTGACCCTGTGGTAATCTACGTACGATAGATAAACGTGAAACTTTTATCTGTCACCAGATACCACCACTCACTGGACTCATGTCCGATGGGAGGACCTTGGGGCGTCCAAGAAAGATTACAGGTGCCCCCTCTGAGCTGCAGTCCATCTGGACCAAAACCTCATGATGCCAGAAGAGAAGTTTTATAACCCTCATCTAACATGGCCTTTTACCCCTCAACCCACCAGACCCTACGTGACATTAATGTAAGCAAACCACTTGGATCTCTACGTTCAGATCTAATTAATTTCTTAAACATTCTGCATATTGTGACCTTTGCACTATTTTCATTTGGACAGCACATTATCAAAATGTTTATATCTTCTAATGTTTGATTATCACCTTTGTTCACCAAACCACCAAGACAACTTCCATGTATGTCAAAACCAACTTGGCAATCAGCCTGTTTCTGATTCAGATTGTGTTTTTATTATATAACAAACGCAAATATCTCTTCTGCAACTATATCACCAATCCACTGTCTAGAAGCTGAGCCGAGCTGGTGCAAAATGGAGCACTGACCAGATCCCTTGGCCAACATTTCACACATAGGTCACCTAACTCATATTTGGGGCTGCCACATAGCACTGTTGCTCTTTTCATCTGTTGGTGTGTTTGCCTCAAATCTTCGCTCATGAGTTGGAGGACGTTTACACCAAAGGGCACGCGCGCTCACACACACATAGTGCCGTCCTCCAGAGGTGCAGCAGCAGCAGCAGCAGCAGCAGCAGCCCGCACACCAACACACTGTTTCTATGTATGTGCCGGCACAGTGCAGACAGAGGTTGTAAACATGGCGGCGGACGGGATGGTGCTCACCAACCACGACCATCAGACCCGAGTGGGGATTCTCACGGGTAAGGAGGACTGTTTGATAAAATGCGAGAAATGCCCCTCGTCAGTGCACCTGTGTGCCGTTTTGCCGTCGGTTGCTCGTGAACGTCGGTGTCACGATACGAGCTGTCTTCCGAGGCTAGCCGTCGCTAGCATGTATGCTAAGCTAACCGGTCCCGTTGACTGTCATTGCTCTAACGTTAGCCTCGCCTGCCGTTTGACAGGTCGGGCAGATGTGGATTCAGCTTGGAAACGACGTTATCTGTGCTTGTGCGTTGGAAGTTTATAACGTTATGCGTGTTTACGTGTGAAAAACGGCTGTCGTGCTCTGTATCGTTGTAGATAAGCTTACACGACAGTTGCAACGAGATATTTTAATCAGCGTCAAGGTAGACAGCAGGAAAGAGAGCGCCCGGCGGAGACTTTCAAAATTAAGGAGCTGCCGCTTTGCTCGCATATACTGCAATCAGGGTTTTACCCCAAATTGGCGCTTTTATTTTGAAAACACAAGCTGGGCTCTTCCGTTCTAGCTGCGCTGTGTGTTGCCGCCTTCACGCGCAGGATCGTTATATTTTGTAGCGTTACCGAGCCTACATCAGCTGCATTATTCATGTCCCTTTGCAGATCCGCTGGCCTCTATACAGGAGGCTTTCCATTACCATTTCTTTTACGCTTGTTTTGACAGCCATTTTAATTTTGGGGGGGCTTAGCGTCTGTGTTTCTGTTTAACGCAAAATCACACATTTATTGATATTAAATCGTGCCATTTGGTTGCTTTTTAAACGGCGTCAAAGCGACGTGAATCCTGTCCTGCAGGTTTGTTTTAGGAGCTTCTCCTAATTAGCCCAGCTGATGTTAGCCTCGTGAGTCGTGCACAAGAGGACTGGGACCAGTATACAGTCGTGTGTGTGTGTGTGTGACAGCCACCAGTCACTAGTAGCACCGCTGCCTCCTCGCCAAGGCGAGGGGAGACGTGAGAATAATGCTAAAGAGGCTGCGAGCCAGCAGCTGGCTGACGAGTCTGTCGTGGTTCTGATGAGCTAGCATCCACGGCTAACAGCAGCTAACCCCTGCTGTCCGTCCAGCTGACAGCCACAACCTCCTGTCACATGTTAAGACACGTTCCTAACCCATTCATGTGGTGTGTGTGTGTGTGTGTGTGTGTTGGGGGGGTGGACATTTTAACTGAAGAGTTAGGTCAAGTATAAATATAGAGGTTAACATTTAATTTAAGGCATGCTGAAGGTTAAATGCACTGTTGGTTGTATTAGCTAGTCAAGGCAAGTCTAAGGCTGATACTGAATGTTAGACATGATGTTTGGTCAAATAAATAAATAAATCTTGACTAACTCACTAAATGTATATAAATGCCCAAATATAATGTTTCCACTCAAGTGAGCTTCTGAGTAGCATTTGTCACAGCAGATTTTCTGAAAAATAAAAAAAATATGTAACGTACTGTATTTTAAAACCAAAATATCCTGTTTCCTGAGGTGTTGTTTCTATGCTTGTAGCCAGAAATCTCACATGTCCTTCATTTCGTACAACAAAAGAATCATTTTAATTTTACCGTTGTTTGAAAATATAATATCACATCAATATAGACAAATGGACACATTTTTTCATTGGTTCGTGTTGTACTTTGAGCAAGGACATTTGTCACTTGTGTCTTACATCTGTGTTTGTTTTAGGAAGTAAGTTGGTTAATGGGTTACTAAACACTTTTTATGGTTGGGGTAAGGGTACGTTCAGAGAGGATCTGGCACTGTGGTGAAAATGCAGCTTTTTCCATTCACTTGAGTGGGAGTACAGCTTTTGAGCAGCCGCAAAAAAACGCAGGGGCCTGCAAAGAAGAAGCTGAGCCCGATACAGCTATGCCTCTAAAACTGAGACTATCCAGGTGGATTCATGGACTAAACTCTGATCCTCTACCTGTTGAGTTCTGACTTTGTTTATTTCACGTACCAGCTTCTAAATCTGAGTCTGACGCGCCTGCCTGTCGCTGTTTATGCTGCAAAATACTTTAATTCGATTTGTGTGCGATGGTTTGAGTGAGAGAAGTGTCGGTGTCACAATACAAGCTGTCTTCCAAGGCTAGCTGTCATTAGCATGTATGCTAAGCTAACTGGTCCCGCTGACTGTCATTGCGTTAACGTTAGCCTCGCCTAAGTGTTAAGCTAGTAGTGCTTTATTTGCAACTTGTGGAAGATGTGAACATTTACCAATTCCAAAAGTCAAAATGTATTGAAAAAAGATTGATATGATCATTTCCAAAATTCACAACATGTTTTTATCTAATGAAATATTCCTCTTCAGTCCACTTTAGTCGACCTTTAGTCTTTAAAAACAACGTCTTCTCTGTGGTAACTAATTTGGAAATTTTTAGAAATTTAGAAACATGGAACACTGATTCCTGAAAAACAAAATGTTTGTTTATGTTAGATGCCTCAAAAATCCAGTTTTAAGGACGTAATGTTAGATACATACAATATGGGATTTTTAGACCAATGGCAATTTAACGTGAAAAATTTGATACAGTTCATTTGAGGAATGAACATAGACCTTTTCTGTGTGGATTGTGCAGCTGTATTGCCACTTCTTTAAAACATTTAATAAACCTTATTGGAGAATAATTGAGTTAAATATTCTTTAACATGTTAAATCCTTTTAGATATGTATTATAGACCAATTCTAGTCCTGAGAGCTGCTTCTTCTCTATCACTCCATGCTGCTTGCCACAGTATAATCAATCACAGCTCACTTTGCAGTGACATCAATTTATCACCACAAGCATTTTTTTTCCTGCATTATATAACATATATACCGTTGTGTCAGACAGGCTCGGGCACAGGTGCCGAGTGTGAGAGAAACTGTCAGGGTTTGATCGAGGTGGATTCTTCAGTCAGTAATCAACTGGCCTATATTCCTAATTTGTCAATACAGAAATGTGTCTGTTTGTGTCCTTGTGAGTGTTCAGCCTGGGTCAGTCACGCTGAAAATAAACTCCCTGACCTTCTTGGAGAGTGTTTAGTTTTTTAGGATTGAAGCTGTGGTACTAATGGACAATTATTTATAAATGAGACAACTGCAGAAATTGCAGTTCTATCTGAAAACATATGTGTTAAGACAATTAAATAAAACAGTAGAGATTGGAGTGTCTGTTGCTCTTGAGAACAGACTGGATGATCCCGTTTCCAGATAAGCTGTTTTATATTCAAACATTTGGAGCTGACATAACTCATCCACACCCTGGCAACCTGTTCTCCAGCTAACTGTCTCATAGCATGTACAGACATGAAAGTGTTTTTAAAACTTAAAGGCATTGAAATGCTCAAACAAAGTCTGAGTTTGACTGATGGAAGTTTAAGACACACTGGGCACTGTGCAGGTCTTCACTATTTTGTAGACAGGCAGTGTGTCAGTGGTCAGTTTGTGGTCTGGTCTATAACCTGAACTTCTCTCCTCTTCAGTCAGTGACAGCTGTTTCAGGAACTTGGCTGAGGACAGGAGCGGAGTCAATCTGAAGGACCTGGTCCATGATCCTTCACTGTGAGTTTACCCATAGTCTGCACACGCTGACATACATGCACGTATACCGACATTAAAACTGACCGTATCTTTGTCACCTCCTGCAGGCTAGGAGGAGTCATTTCAGCCTACAAGATTGTTCCAGATGAGATTGATGAAATCAAGGTATGCAGCACTTGAGACACATAACAAGATACTGTGAAGACTGTACACGCTTTCTCACTGGCATGCAGAAATGCTTTAATCTGTCATAGATAAAGACACACTGGGTAACTGAGATACCAACTCTGATGCCACAACACTGAATAAAGACAAAACCTCTATACGTATGTCCTGAATCTTTGCTCGTTTGGCTCACAAGTGGCCATGCGTCACTCAGCAAGTCATGATTCCTCCCTTCAGTGCTTTTCTAGCCACTGGATGCAGTGATCCTGTGGGCAAATTCTCTCTTGAGGTACTGAGCAGCACCTTAATGCTGAGAGGAATTGTCTCACAGACTTGCACACCTGCACAGAGTTTAAATCTGTGGCGTTTCTCTCCACTGCAGCTGATATTCCAGATATAGTTGTTAACTGTGTGTGTGTGTGTGTGTGTGTGTGTTTACAGGACACTCTTTTGGAGTGGTGTGATGAACTAGAACTGAATCTCATCCTTACTACTGGAGGAACTGGCTTTGCACCACGAGATGTTACACCTGAGGTACAAGCACATAAAAACAGAGAACAAATTAATAAATAACTCGTGTAAAAGCAATTCTGAGACTTCTTTCAAAATACATTAAATATGTTGGAAAATAGCTGCTGAAAATGTGAAAAGACTTTCTTGAAATGTGGAGTTAGGAGTTAAACTGTTTTTCACCAGCCCAGGATTTTGTGGGCGGTCCTTAAGGGTTACTCGATGACACACCGAGGCCACCCTGAGCAAACCCCTTCTTCCCTAGCAGAGAGATAGAGATTAATGCATGTCACTCAGACATTAATAATATAAAACAAGACATTTAGAGATTAAACTAACAACCCCTGAACAGAAAATGCTTTCAATTTAAAAAAACACAAAAAACAAAGTGTGTTAACTTTAATGTAATGTAACTGAGTCCTGGTGTTTGTGTTGTAGGCCACCAGAGAGGTGATAGAGCGAGAGGCTCCGGGCATGGCTCTGGCCATGCTGATGGGATCACTGAACGTTACACCTCTTGGCATGCTATCCAGGTGAAGACTTGATATTTTCACTCCTCTGTTCTCTGTCAGTCAGTCAGTCAGACATGCTGTCAACACCAAGAGGTGCAGCACCAATCTGGTAACCTGTCTCACTGTAACCAGATCAGTATGCGTGTGCACGTGCATGTGGTGCGTGTGTGTGTCCTGCTTTAAATCTCCTTTCTACTGCTTCGTCTCCAGGCCAGTGTGCGGCATTCGTGGTAAAACTCTGATTATTAACCTGCCGGGAAGCAAGAAGGGCTCTCAGGTACGATTCTTCAACTTGATTCAACTGTGCTCTAATACCTCTTGACTAGACTGAAAAAAAGTTTATTGATCTATTTTTTTTTTAAAACTACATGAACTGTAAAATGTAGTAGTTTTTGGAAAAAAACATTTAGTTTAGTAAGAAACCAATTAGGACTTGGGTTTGAAACCTACAGGGGACTAACTAAACAATTTCTTTCTCCCACCCATGAAATTGATTTGGTGTGTAATTTTAACTATACAGACACCTTTCCTGACAAATAAATATTATTCAAGTTATTCAAATTCAAGTTATTATTTATGCCACCTAAGGGCTGATAAGTTATTCCATCTATTGGTGAAATTACGCCTGGTACTTAAGCACGCTATCTGTAACAGCACCCACCTGTCAATAAAAGTGGCCACGCTGTTAATTCTGCATAACTTAAAATTAATAATAATATGCTATATCATCTATATCATCAGTTCTTAATACTTGCTTGTTGACAAAAACCCGACAGCCAAAATGATCTTATTCTGAAATTTACCGCTGGCCCATCTCTTTGTTTATGTTTTGGTCTTTTGAACTCTGATTAATTAGTCCCGTGTTCGATATCCGGGGTTGCCAGGTATGAAGCAAATTTGTGGCAAACACAGCGCACAATGGAAGCAAACGACTGAAGCAGATGGACCAGATCTGAGAGACAGAAACGGGGTAGAGGTTAGGTACACACAAAAAACCCCACAAAGAAACAAGCAACGTTACAGCAGCTGGGAGAATTTCCTAGTTTATACGAACTCCATCTTGATTGTGCTCAGTTTGAGTGGTATTTGATGGTGGTCAGTCACCATTGGAGACGGGGGTTTGGGTGTGCAGCGGTTTGTGGAAGATGCTGACGGTGTGTTTAGTTCAGCTGCCCCACACAGCAGCAGCGGTTGAGTGATTAATAAAGAAAACCTAAAACCAAAATTAACACAGAAATCACATAATGGAAATGCTACTGCCAGTCAGTCTAACGCAACACTGACCACTGTTTTATACAGTAAAAACTAATGTTCATAACAGTAGCTGCTGGTGTCTTAGGCCGGCGCCAGAGAAAATATTACAGTAATGTTAGGTGACTTAGTGCACATCATGTAGTTACATAATCACTTTAGGGTTTTTCATCATTTTCATGCGTGTTATCTAATGTCAGTGCATGTAACGTTAGACTGCTGATGTTTCCTGAGCGAAATCCAGGAAAATACACCGGTAACGGGACACGGGACGTCTCTTATATGCAACAGCAGCTTGTTGCTATGACAGGGAATATATGTAGTCAGATTTGAGTTTATGTGTGTTGGTGATTGCGCACATGTACAAGAGACACCTGCCGGGTGCACTGTGCTGCCTCAGACACTGGCAGCTGCCTCAGCAGGTCAGTGGGGAAGTGCCACTACTAGCTGCCACAAACTGAGCCAGCCCTTTCTCTGTGTTTATGTGTGCTGGACGTAACCGCTATGAAACAATCTCCCTCACTCTGATTTACTGCGTAATGTATCTTGAGCAGCGCTTTCTCTCTCTCATTACAAAAAAAACCAAAACTTCTTTGTGTCACTATTTTACAGCGTAAATTGTGAGTCAGACTCTGATTTAGAAGCTGATTCATGAAATAAACAAAGCCAGAACACAACAGGTAGAGTATCAGAGTTCAGCTAGTTACGTTTACGTTACATTTCACGCTAGTTCAGCAGTGTCAACCTGGGAACCTGCGTGAGTGTCGTTAGGGGAAGGGGGGCAACTCGCTTCACTGTTTGGAATCCGAGCTTGGAATTCAATTATACATATTGTACCTTTTTTATATAATCTGAACCGGTGAGTTGTATATAAATTCACCCTCAGTACAGTTGTCACGAACAGCGAAATTAGCTATAGAGACCAAAACTGTTTTTTGTACCAGGCTGTAAACATGTTTATTTCTGCTGTGAAGTTGGACATTTTAACATGGCGTCTTATGGAGACTGACTCACTTCTGGAGCCAGCCTCAAGTGGACGTTTGAGGAACTGCGGTTTTTAGTACTTCCTGTGTTGGCTTCACTTCACAGCCACAGAGGTTGCCACTTGGCAGTGACCTAGAAAGTTACATAAAGCTGAGCTGAAAAATGCTCACATCTTCATTTGATCCATTGTCATAAAAATAATGACATAAATAATAAATAATTATAAAAATAATATTTAGCGCAGCTTACTACAACAGAATTATTATTAGCCGAAAGGCAGTCACCCATCTTTACAGTGCTCATTGTTTTAGTTTTGGATGTTTTGTGATTACTCAAACAGCTCTAATCTTCATTGTTAGCAGAAGGCAGGCTCAAAGGTTAAAGCTAAAATATTGATCAGATTTGTCTGAAATGAATGCTGGGAAAATGATCACATGTTACAAAAGACCCTAGCTCTTCAGTGTCAGCACCTTATCTCCTAGCACTATCTACAAGTGGACATGAGACAGCTACCCCTTTAAGAATTGTCATAGCACTTATTGTTGCACTGGCACTTTCTTATCGCACTATACCTTGATTGTTCGCTTCTCCGTAAGTCGCTTTGGATAAAAGCGTCTGCTAAATGATCAAATGTAAATGTCAGCATCATCAAAATTAAAACATGTGTAATTCTGTAATTCATCTGTGGTAATTTGGAAAAAAACAAATCAAATAAACCTGAATTTGTTTAAATTCTTTCATTTCATATATTGCAAGATGAGTTAAATATTACCGGTCGATGCAGTGATTGCATGACTTGATGAGTTTCAGAGCTTCATAATGTATTCAGAGAAAAATATTTTGTTGATGCTAAAATTGTTTAAATATACTTTTTTACTCAATCTACATTTAATACGTGCTAATGACAAAGTGAAGATTTTGGAAAAAAAAAAAATTCTCTAAGAAAATGGTGGAAATTTTTTTTAACTTCAACTGTTTTAAACTAGTGGGACAGCAGTGTTCATATGGACTGGTTACTGTTGATATATTGTCTTCGGCCGCTGTTTGAAAGAGCTCTAACAGGTGCGTTGTTCTCCAGGAGTGTTTCCAGTTCATCCTGCCTGCTCTGCCCCACGCCATCGACCTGCTGCGCGAAGCCACGGTCGGGGTTAAAGCCACGCACGCTGCCCTGGAACAGCTGCCCTCCCCTTCCCCTCTGCTGGCCAACACGCACACCAACACGCACTCCAACACGCACACCATGGAGCGCGGCACCCAGTGCGAGGAGGAGGAGGACGAGGAGGAGGACAGGAGGAGATCTCGACACGTGCACAACCACCACCATCACCAGCACGGCTCCTCCCACATCACCGCAGCCGCTATCGCTGCCAAGGTAACCAGTCGACAGGACACATCACGAGCAGTGTGGCTGCTGCTGCTGGAAGCTTGATAGATGAAACTTTAATGATCCCTGTGGGGAAATTAGGTCATTGCAGCTGCAGCAGCAGCAGCAGCAGGCTGGTGTACTATAGAAAACCGCTGCTCAAATCATATAGGCTGCTGCAAGACTCCACACAAAAGCACATGTCAGTAGTAAAAAGATAAATTGACAGCAGTTGATGAACTTATAAGGTCAAACACGAGACACTGAGACCTCCATTAACATCTGGTATTAACATCTGGATGTGGACGTCTTATCTGAATAAGGAAAAACGCGCCAATACACACAGAACACAATCTGTAATACGTGCAATACACATTTGTACTTGGAGTGCTTCCCAAAGATATAACTTCAGACTGACTCTCTGAGCAGGTAGAAGTTATTCCTCATTAGCGTGACAGTTAAATGTGAGCGACTAACAACAAAAAGGAACATTTCATCAATATTTACCTCAGGTGTACACGGCCCGTTGCCTTATCCATTCACATTCAGGACCACGCTGCCTGTAGCTGTACACTACAACCTTTACTGTGATTAGACAAGGACACGATTAAGATTTTATGCTGAGTTCACTTCAGGATTACCACCTTTACCTCAGCTGTTGAGGTGTTTACCTCGGTGGAATCGGATGGAAGTGACTCTTAATTGATAATGTGTATCAATAAAAGTCAATCGTCTATTTAATTTTAATTGTTGTTAATTGTCCACATCACACACGCATACACACACAGAATCACAGAATAGATTTAGTTTTCAGACCATCTTAGCGACTTTATGACTACAAATTTGGCCAATTATCCATACCATCACCCAAAAGTCAAGAAATGTATTCAACTGTGTTATAATGGGATTCATTCAAAGTGCGAGTGAGTGTGTATTACCATCAGAAACATGCAGTTTGCAGTGATGACTTTATTGCTCGAACAATTAAGAAATGAACTCAAATTAGCAGGAATTCAATGGCGCAAGTCAATAAAGTGATGAGAGTTACATTTATTATGTAGAATGGGGAAAAAAATTCAAATCTGACGATGGACGTTGAGACCGGGACAATTGAAAGTAGAATTCACGACAGGGGTTGAAGAAAAAAGCTCATATTGACAACCGAAGCAATTGACAATCATTTTTATAACTGAGGTAATCACACAGCTCATTCACACGATAAGACAAGATAGACTTTCAGGAACTCACAGTGAGGAACTGTCACTGCAGCTCGTATACACAAGGTAGCCCTTCTGCTTACATGAGTGTAGCCTGGGAGTCGTAGTCTGCGGCTGGAGATGACTTCCCTGGATGTTCACCAGTGTGGTCTGAGGCGTCTTCATCCAGAAGTCGATGACCATGTCCTTTGTTTTGCTGGTGCTGAGGTGGAGGTGCTTGAAGCCGCATAAGCGGATGGAGTTTGTATTGACCCCCCCCTGTACTCTGCTCATTTCCTTCTTCTTTCTGTCACAAGTTATATATGTTTGGATGTCACAAACTTTTTGTCACTTCATTCATTAACCAGATTGAAGCACTCCATCTCATTCACCTACCTGCCCATGTCTGTCGGTGTGTGTGTGTGTGTGTGTTGTGTGTGTGTGCCCGCCCGCCCATCAGACGAGTCATGCTGTGGTCATGGCTAAGGGAGGTCCCTACCTGCCCGGAAACACCCCCGCCCCTCCCACTCATTTCACTTGTTCCTGTACCCATGAGCAGGTGAGACACTCGTTCACACGTACCCCTCCTCTCCTGTCATTAGTCAGTTCATCATGTCTGTCAGTCACACGCTGCCGGGCCTTTTTTTTTTTTTTCTGTTTGGTCCCACACAGATGTCCAGTGTATGTCAGCAGAGTATCTGTAATTCCAAAGTCCTTTGTTTAAATCTGTGGAGGCTACAGTAAAATCTAATAAAATAATAATGAAATAATGAAAACTTTGATAGATAATCCTTTAGTCTGGGATTTATTTGAGTGAAACACTGACTTATGAATCACAGGCTGACCGTGTGCTAAGGAAAGTCAGCAGTGGAAAGACATACACACACACACACTATCTCTCCAACTTCAACTTCTCGTGGTAACTTCAGTTAGATTAAGCCAGCAACTCATTTTTAGTGTACACTGTTAAAGGCATGTATACCCATAAGCCCATTGTGCTTAAGTGTTTTTAGAAGCATCTGGTCGGTGATCTTATGAGGAATTGTGGATGATTTTGGAGTCGTGTGTGTGTGTGTGTGTGTGTGTGTGTGTGTGTGTGTGTGTGTGTGTGTGTGTGTGTGTGTGTGTGTGTGTGTGTGTGTGTGTGTGTGTGTGTGTGTGTGTGTGTGTGTGTGTGTGTGTGTGTGTGTGTGTGTGTGTGTGTGTGTGTGTGTGTGTGTGTGTGTGTGTGTAGATCCCGGACTCGATCATTTCTCGAGGCGTTCAGGTGCTTCCTCGAGATTCGGCCTCTTTAAGCTCCACCCCTTCTGAGTCACCACGGGCAACACAGGCGACCTCCCGCCTATCCACCGCCTCATGCCCGACTCCCAAGGTACACACAAACTTTCATACATCTACACACACACACACACACACACACACACACAAGAATTGAGAACTGAGTAAACAAAAAAATCTTGTTGTTTATAGTTTCTTATATGTTTTGTAAGATTCATAGAGAGTGGAAAGAAGACATTTACAGCTGGTAAAGCTGTCTCAACAGCAACATAAATGAATAATTAAATGAAAGAAAAATATCACTGAAGGACAGTTGCTGTATGATTGGAGTTTTTTTTAAAAACTTATTTCCTGGATTCCCGAACCTTTTTTGTTGCTAATGTTTTTATTATAAATATATTTTATTACAAAATGTTACCAATTTGAATTTCCTCTGACATCACTCACTAAAAAGTAACAGGACAGGTATATTGGATGTGACTCTTTGTCCTCGCTCAGTTTGGCTCTCAAATATGTATATTGATCTGAGACCAAATCTAAAAATGTAATGTTTCAACATTATTAATAAATAAAGATGAAAGCCTTTTTGGCTCGTAAAAAATCAAATCATCCCTTCCGTAGATTTGCATCGAACAATGACCTAATATAAAATCTGTCTGTTTCTCTGCAGGTTCAGTCACGATGTGGCAGTAATGAGAACATTCTGCGAGCCAGTAAGTTGTGTGTGCTTCACTGTGGAAATTTAGAAACTTCATGGTGTTGTGTGTATATATAGTAGCATATTCACTGTTTACCCACTCATATTCTTTTTTAAATTGTGTGTGTGTGTAGGTCACAGTGCAGTGGACATCAGTAAAGTGGCACGTCGTCACCGGATGTCTCCATTCCCGTTGACGTCCATGGACAAAGCCTTCATCACTGTTCTAGAGATGACGCCCATTCTGGGAATTGAAGTCATTAACTACAGAGGTGAGTCTTCAGAAGTGTGTGTGTGTGTGTGCGTCTATCTTCTGTCTGACTTGTCCAGAACTATTGTAGGTAGACAGAAGAATATAAACATCAGCCGTTTATGGATACATTCATGGTGCTGCAGCGACAATGCATGTTTTTCCATTCACTCGAGCGGGGTGCAGGCCACAGGGGTGTGCCTGCTCATGGTGGGAATTGTTGAGTCTCTGTAATTAATATGTGCAAAAGTACCGTCTAGATCTGCTCTGCATGGGAAGTGTCATGAGAGAACTTGTGCTGTGATTTCTTTAGACGGGTTGGGTCGAGTGCTCGCTCAGGACATCTATGCCAAAGACAACCTTCCTCCATTCCCCGCCTCCGTCAAAGATGGCTACGCTGTACGAGGTGAGATAATACTCCGTGTCACTGCACACACAACATGTGTCAGGTACACATTACATGGGGACACGGATGCAAACCAAGGACCCAGCTGCCTTCATCTGTACATTTGCGTTCATTTATCTGTTGGCATTTAACAAGTTAGAGAGCAAATTCTTCGCCTGCTATGTAGACTGTCCCCTTGGCTGCCACATGAATCTTAAAAATCAATAGTCATGGCCTAATTTCCATAATTAACTTGATTAACATCATTATCATTGACCTGTAGCTGCTGATGGCCCTGGAGATCGCTTCATCATGGGAGAATCACAGGCTGGACAACAGGTCAGCTCTAATACATCAACACTACAGTAATGTCAGAGCACCATAGGTTCTACTTATATGTATATGTAACTATTGGCACTAATACTAACAGTTCATTTAGTCCTGCAACTACATCAAGCACTGTGAGTAACACTGAATCAAGCACGACTGCTATTAATACATGCTGTGTTTTACAGTCTGTCTGTGCAGATTTGTGGGGTAATGTTTTGCCGTGAACATTAGAAAAGGAGACAATGATGCACAGGATTAATGATAATCCAACCAGAGTGCTCTGTGCAAGAGTGCGTCTAGTTACTTTGGAGCACATCATTTGCACATCATTTAATGAGGGTTACATTGAATTAAAGCAAATATATAAATGATATCAGAGCTTACATTCACATACAAATCGAAGACACTGTACATGCATTTAGGTATATTTCTAAAAGTTCAGGACTCTCCTGTTTATGTCCACCTCAGCTTATCAATAGCAAAGCTGCCCTACATGTTTCCACATTGCCCCAGTCAAAGCTGTTTTACTGTTTTATATTGAAAGCAGTGTGGTCCAGAGTCCACGGTCATCTGACACGGTCATCAGTCTGACTCAGTTCAGAGAGCTCACAGAGCTTTGTCGTCTACATACATGATGGAAAAAACATCTTTTGTTTTGGTCAATAATGGAGAAAAAGAATGAGAGTCATATGAAGGGAAACACAAATATTCAAAACTAAAACATCTTATTAGATCACCACCTATTCGGTCTGTCATCTGCGTGTCAGTGAATGTTTCCGCATGTTCTTTTTAAGGGATGATTTAGCTTTGATCAGCCGTACATTCTAGATTATTGTAGCTCTGTAAATTACTCCTTTCTTCAAAAAGTAGGTTTACAATATGACCCATACTGTAAAATCTGGAGTCATGATCGTGTGCATTATTACAGTACACTAATACAGTACTTGGCTCTACTGTGACTTCCATGTGCAGCCTACCCACACGGTGATGCCAGGTCAGGTGATGAGGGTGACGACCGGGGCTCCGATTCCTTGTGGAGCCGATGCTGTGGTCCAAGTGGAAGATACAGAGCTTCTGCGGGAGTCTGAGGATGTAAGGACGTCCTCTTGACAGTGTCCAATGGCTTCAATGATGACATTACTTCACTGCTTCATTGACAGTGTGCTTTATTTCAGGGCACAGAGGAGCTGGAGGTCCGGATTATGGTCCAGGCCCGACCTGGACAGGACATCAGGTAAAAGCCAAACAACCATGATATGCTAAAGGGGCGATATCAAAGCTGCGTTAGAAATCCACCGGCTAATTATGATTTTAACGTGTTTGTGCATCTGCACAGGCCGATAGGTCATGACATCCGGCGAGGCGAGTGTGTGTTGGCTAAAGGAACACATATGGGCCCATCAGAGATTGGCCTGCTCGCTACTGTGGGAGTGACCGAGGTCAGCGTGCACAAGTTCCCCGTGGTGGCTGTCATGTCTACTGGAAACGAGGTACATGCACATGAAGACATGAAAATGCTCACATACTTTTGATCTGCACTTGTATTTAAGGTCAGCCTTCACAACACTGACCTATAAAAGGATGAAACGCCATCAGCCCGACACACAAATCTGCATTTTTGTTGTAGCTGTTGAACCCAGAGGATGACCTCCACCCCGGGAAAATCAGAGACTCCAACCGCTCCACCCTGCTGTCCACCATCCAGGAGCATGGATATCCCACCATCAACCTGGGCATCGTTGGAGACAAGTAAGGCGCTCACGTTTAGTTTGGTCGCACAGACTGCCTTTTAGCCAAGGAGTGCTTGTCCTTTCCCTGTTAAAGGCACTGGGATGCGTGGGAAAGGAAAACGGATATATAGATAAGACATGTCAAAGAAAAGGCTACAAATTCAGAAACATTTTTTGCAAAATAATAATACATTTCTCCAGCCCTTTGATATCAAACTGAATAAGAACTAGGACCTGTGGGAGATACTGTAAAAAAAAAAAAGAATGTCCAACTTCAACTATAATTACAATAACATGACTAATAGTAGTGCTAATGATAATCATAATCGTATTTGTAGCAGATGTCAGAGGCGTAGCCACAATCCATGAGAACCTGCGAGGTGAGAAAGCAGAAAAACTAATAAGCTAAGTTAGTAACATGAGTTAATGTGACATGAATGTGCACAGATGGAGAGGGAGCATCATGGGAAACTCCCTGGCAAAAAATCCCCCCAGCAGTTTAGTTTCATTATTCCAGCCTAGAAGTAAAAATGCGTGGACTAGATTCCTGCATCTGTTTGAGACCTTTAGTTCATAGTATGGGTCAAGCTCCTTCACTTCCCATAATGCCACTTGAATGTATCTTTTCTTGTCAGAACCTCTGTGCCTAGTAAACGCAAACATCTCCAGTTTGTAACACAAGCCTCACGTTTAGAAGTTAGCATGGTATAATTATAATTAATATATATTGTTTTCAAGCCTAGTCCAACATACCTCCGATGACATCATTGTGACATCACCAGGCTTATTCTTATCAGGCTTGGCAAAGCTCCTCCACAGCCACAGAAGACATTATACAGCTGTTCCAGAGCAGCACTTCTCATTAGTGGTAAACCTCGAGTTTGACGTGTCGCGCTCGTGTTTGCAGCCCGGACGACTTGCTGTCTGCTCTCCACGAGGGGATCAGTCGTGCCGATGTCATCATCACATCAGGGGGGGTGTCCATGGGAGAGAAGGTAACGCCTCGCCCGTGACCCATCTCTGACTAACTGAAGAACTCGCTGAATATATTTGTGTCAGAGTTTGACAGTGTTGTTGTTCTCTGTCCGTCTGTGTGTCTCATTAGGACTACCTGAAGCAGGTGCTGGATATCGACCTCCATGCTCAGATCCACTTTGGACGAGTCTTTATGAAGCCAGGGTGAGATGGAGGATTGGAGAGGGAAGAGGAGGACTTGACTGGATCTCAACAAAATCCAGTCAAATCTCCAATTTCTACCACAGTCGTCACTATGTTTAATACTACCACTACTTAAATATTAATACTACTCCTACTTCTACTACTACTGCTGCCATTGTTCTACTGCTACACTTACTGTTGCTTCTTCTTGTTTTCACCTTTTTATTTGAAGGTTTTTTTTCAGTAAATATTCATACAGGCACATACAAGCACACATAGCCCACCCTCCACGAACACAAGAAATGAAATACTAAATACATGTGGAAGCAATTGGATGATTTCTGTTAGCACCACTCAGTTTTCGGACACCTAGTACAAAGGTATGTCTACATACCACATCTGAACATGGTATCGGGGCGTGAGGTGTCTATTTGTGCTCATTACTGCTGAGGTTATGCACACTATTCCTTCTACTTCTACTAATATCACGGCTGCTGCTGCTACATTTATTATTTTTTCTTTCTCCACCAACTAATGTTGATAACGCGTTTCCTGTTCCTCAGTCTTCCTACTACCTTCGCCACAGTTGACAGTGATGGCGCACGGAAACTCATCTTTGCTTTGCCAGGTAATACATGTACGCATGCGGTAACTGGGTGTGTGCTGTCTGGGTGCGCGTTATCTCCGTGTTGTCCAATCTCCGACACCCCCACAGTTTGGCCTGCAACGGTCTGTTTAATGTCTCTTTACCTCAACACCCAATAAGATTCTTCATCTGAAGCCATGTCCCATTTCTCCCACCGTAGAGAAGAAGATGCAGTTTCTTTGTATGGAGGTAGTGTTCAAAAAACAATTCTGTTGTCTTAGTTTCAGGCATGATCTCTTTCATACAACAGGCTAAGGTGAATTTGCGTATAAGAAAGAGCTCTTTTTCTTTTTAGTTTACTGACTAGTTGAACACTTGTTGGAGTTATTTTTTGTTTATAATTATTTAGCAATTTAGATCATTTATTTGGCTAATGTGACATTCAAGTTATGGTTTATTTAAGTATCAAAACAGTTAGTTTGGATTTATAAATTCATTCATCACCATCTTATTAACTGGCGGACAGACAGTTTTGATGCATGCGAGACAGACGCGGATCGACTTTGGCTCCATGTTACAAGTTAAAAAGTGTTCTGTTGTTTGTTTTGGATCATTTTTTTTAGCCTGTGAGTCAGAAGCAAAGCCCTGTAACCTGGCTCCGTGGTTTAACTAGATAAATCTTTTAGATAAAACACAGCAACACTCAGGTAGCGGGCACAGGCGACAGCCGCGACTTTGCAAAGGCGTCTTGCCGATATTGACTCGGATAAGACTCAATCGTGGTTCCACCGCTCAGGATAAACATTCTCACAACAGGGTGGCAACTAGAGCCAGACTTGAGTCGTTGTAGTCTGTAAATGGTTTATGACGGATCACTCCTACCTCAGCTGTCATTTTATTTTCTGCCTCTGATCCCGACCCCCCCCTGTAGCATCAGCCCCTGTCTTGTGTGTCTGTACTCTTGGCTGTCCTTGTCCTTGGTGTGTATGGTTATTGATGTCTGGGCTAATGGGTTATTGGTCAGTCAGTAACTTTCACATCCAATACAAAGCAGGTTCCTCTTATTTTATTCAGGCTGCACTTTGCTTTTTAAAGACAGTTCTTCCCATTTCTTGCCTTGGACCCTGTATCTCTCCCTGTCAGTCTTAATGTCATCCAGCTCAACTAACATCAGATATAATCTCATTAAATATATAATGACTTAAAGCTCGAGTGTGTCAGATTCATAGGCTCTGTTTACAGAACGTAATTGAACCCGAGATATAAATATTATATTACATATCATATTTATATCTCCTCCACACTGCACCTTTTTAAAGGGAACATACACCAGTATAGCTTTGCATTGTATGGTGGTGTTTGAAATCCGTAGCACACACTGCATGCACTATACACAGAAGAGGCCTTCAGTAGCTGGATGCACCCATGCAGTGATCAAATTTGATCAAATTGTTGCTTTCTGGAACGTTGCTGGTGCTGGGAAATGTCACAGCAGTTTAATCTGACTTGTCGAGATGCTTCTTTCATGTGGGCTTGCTGGGAAAATCGATGCAGCTGTTTTGACGTCTTACATTGTCACTGTGTTTCTGTTTAGTTCTGTAGCGGAGCTCTTCAAGGTTGATAATAACTTGAGAATAACTTCACCTTAACCTCACCTTTATGAATGTGGGATGGACCACACGCCTTCTGTAGTGCTCAGTGCAGCTTGGTTTTGTGGCCTTGGTTAGCCTCCGGGTTCTGCTCTCTCAAACACCATTCAGTCTTCATTTGATCTGCTAGTTTACATGTTTAAACCCAAAGTGCTGCCAACACTCTGCGGGTCATGAGCCTATTTACAAATCACACATTGAGTGAGTCAGAGATAAGAAAGACTCAGTGCAGAAATTCACTTGTCACAGCAGGTCGTATGCACGATGTGGAAGACATTGCTCATAGTGTATGTATGTGTAGAAACAAGTCCTGCTGGTGTTAAAGAGTCTGACAGCTGTGGGAATGAAGGACCTGTTGTAGAGCTCCTTCTTACATGGTGGGAGTAGCAGGCTTAAGGCCTTCATGGTCTCATGCAGGGGACGAAAGGAGTTGTTCTTGATGGATGTCAGCTGGACCAGCTTGAAGAGTCTATTTCTGTCCCTCTCCGTGCTTCTCCCTCCCCAGCAGACCACTGCATAGAATATAGCAGGTTAAAGTTTTTTACACTCCAAAGGACCTCAGTCTCCCCAGTAAGTGGCGACAACCTTGACCCTTCTTGTACTGTGTTGTCCTACCAGCCCAGTTTGTCATTGAGGTGAACACTTAGGTATTTGTATGCTCCCACCGTTTCCATATCCAATCTCTCGATGCTCACTGGTGTGGTCTGAGCCGTCACCACCTTCCTCATCTTTCCGGCATCACTCCAAGTATCTTTATTGCCTCCATCAGCTGTCTGCTACAGCCTTCTGCTGCTGCACCTGAAACTGTTGACCATGTTTAACTGTGGAGCGCCAATTCCACTCTACATTACTGCACTTGTCCCTTTTACCAAACAGAGACTTCATCTCATAGTTTGAAAAACTGGCATTGTTTTTGTTAGGACCAACTGATAGAGTGGAGAAGACAGGGTTCAGGTTAGAAATGGGCATAACTGTCCTCCGAAGAGCTGCTAACAGCTTAGTGTTAAATGCAGCGTTGTCTTTAAATTTGACAAACGATATTGAGTGTCTGCATAAATTGTAGGCTTAAAAAGGTCCTACAGAGCTCTCAGAGTCTCTCTGAGTAAAGCACAGCAGCCCTTTACTGTTGTGCTGTTTAAAACTTGGCAGTGCCCCTGTTGTTCTCAGTGCTAGATGTCAGGAATGTCGTCATGGTAATGTAAAGGAATCCTACAGTATAGTGTGTCCCGTGTCCTTAGTCTGAACCCTTGAGTGATTTGGAGTGTGTTGGTCTTTGCTCCAGTCTAGCTCTTGTGCTTGTATTGCTATTGTTATTAAAGGAAACTTCAACTTCAGAGAGACTGGGCCCTCCCTGCTGGAGGTCGTAGCCCCGGGTGAGACCGAGGCCAGACAACCACTAACCCCTGCACCTAGAGGAAGTAGGTCCTGAAGCCGAACCCACAAATGACTTCTGACTGACAGATCCCCTTTCATCCCGATTGGAGGAAAGATGTCCTGATTTCTTCTAAACATTGTAACACCAACACCAAAAAAAAGAAAAGGTTGGGATGCTGTGTAAAAGCAGGAGGACACAACGTGCATAGTATCCAACATTATTTTTTGAAATGTGGACCACTTTCTGTCAGTCCAGCATGGATGAAGTTGGCGGCTTTTCTGGATGTTGTTGAAATCTGTCTTGCTCTTTGCATGGTAGAGTCTTAACTTAATTTGAACATGGGGGCTTATGGAGACTGACTCACTTCTGTAGCCAGCTTCAAGTGGACGTTTGAGGAACTGCAGTTTTTGGTACTTCCTGTGCTGGAGGTTGGTCAAATCGTAAAACTGTTAAAAATGTAAACTATTTATTTGAGCTGTTCTTGTGTTTCGTTTGCAGAAAATCAGTGTTTGTAGGGTAACTAGTAACTAAAGCTGTTAGATAATTGTAATGGAGTAAAAGGTGTGATATTAAAGTAGCATGAAATGGGAACACTCATGTAAAGTTACAAGTGCTTCAAATGTTTTCTTAACTACAGTACTTGAGTAAATGTGCTTCAAGGTAAGATGTGGTCGAAATGAAGCAGAGCATGACCAGCACCTTGTGTTGTTTCCTCTGTAGAAAGATACTGTCATAATCACATATATGACGCTGCTGTGGGAAACTTGCTGAACGTTTAAATGGTTGTGATTATGTCAGCATTAAGGGAACTTTTGTTGTATGACTGAAAACAGTCCAGTTTGGCACTAACGCTGACTACATGAATGTACCTCTGGTTCACTGAACTGCAGACTCTTGTGGCACTGCAATTCAAGTGTGGGTCTGGTCAAGGTCGAAAGATGGAATCACCTTAAATGTTATTATGTCTGCTGTTGGTAGCAGTTAAAGGAGGAAGAAAACCCGAAGCTCTCAGCCTCTTCTTCACCAGACATTGGCCTACATTTGATATCCACTGAGATCTGATTTCTGTTGCCTCTTTAAATGTGTTGCATGCATGACTTTGCTTTGATCGTACAAACATTGACCCGTCTCAGTACTTTGATAAGTACGTTACAGTCCTGTTAAGCAAAATAATTTAAGTCTCTCCGCAATCTTGTTGGACATGGCATTCTCCAGACAGTTTTGCTGACAGTTTAGTTGTCTTGGTACAAGGTCTCGTCTGTTACATGAAGATAAATGTAGAGTAAGCGTGTCTGGCTTACACTGGTGTAAAGAGATCAACAGCTGACACGTACAGAGTAACATGTTTAATGCAAATGGAGACCATCCAATCATAGATTAGATACTGTACAGTGAACACTGTGTGTATGCAGTAATATAGATTACGTCAGTCATGTTAATATATAATTTAATTGTGTAGTGATTTGCTGGTTTCCCTCCATACTCTGTACACCACTACCCAAGTGGCTCAGTGCTGCGTTGTTTTCCAGGTAACCCAGTGTCTGCAGTGGTGACATGCAACCTGTTTGTGATTCCTGCTCTGAGGAAGATGCAAGGCATTCTGGATCCTAGACCTACAATTATTAAAGCTAGGGTAAAATACACACACTAATATTCACCACGAAAGTGTATTTCAGGATTTCAAAAAATTCAATTGAGAAATTATTTAGTTATTGTTTTCATTTGGATGTAAAACTTCATGATTCAATCATAGTAACAATGTTAAAAAATAAATTAGGCAATCCATAGGCAATTTAGAGATCTTGTGGTCTGGACTGGTCCTGATTTTGAGATGAGATGTACATGCTGTGGTCTTGAGACCAAGATCAATCTTGAGTGCTACAAAACTGCTAATTTAAATTTAAATTAAATTTATATTAAAATTTATTTAAAATGATTCATTGATAAATGTTACTTTAATTTAGTGTACAATAAATGGTATTGATGTTTTAATCTAATTATAAAAAATAAATATCTAAAATATTTAGCATGTTGGTAACGTTTTGTGTGTTTGTATTTCAGCTTTCCTGCGATGTGAAGCTGGATCCCAGACCTGAGTACCACCGCTGTATTCTCACCTGGCATCACCAGGAGCCACTGCCCTGGGCACAAAGCACAGGTAAACACACACAAACAAAACAGTGTTAGAGCCACACCCACAGAAAAAGAAATAAAAATGTATCATGAGATGTTAAATATACAGCAGTCAGCCCAGCTCGGCGTCTGTCTTTCAGCCTTTTATTTCGCCAAGCTCTCACCAACCACTAAAAGTCAGTCCCACATTTACTCTTGTCTGGCGGTTTCCTGTTTGCTCACTCTCTTCTTCTATTCTTAGCTTCCTCCATCAACGTCCCCCTTTTTTTAATTAGCTATGTCCATAGAGGCTGCTGAGCCAGGTTATATTACATGCTCATTTAGCTCCTGTTCTGGCACGACACTGGCTCTTCACTCTGTCAAAATATTCCCCTGCAACCCGGGCCTGAAAACCTCCTCTTCTTCCCGGTGGTCCAAAATGCTTTCTCCATAAAATATGATCCAGTTTCAATCAAATTGTTTGTGGTGTGTGACACACACACACACACACACTCACATAAACACTCTGTTGCTCTTTCTCCAGGCAACCAGGTATCCAGCAGGCTAATGTCAATGCGTAGCGCCAACGGTCTGCTGATGTTGCCTCCTAAAACGGAGCAGTATGTGGAGCTGCATAAGGGAGAGGTTGTGGATGTCATGGTCATCGGACGGCTATGATGCAGGTGCGTTACATTCTCATCTCTTTGATTCAGATACACGAGACGCCGCTACATAATAATTTAACAGCTGGGGGGGTGAAAACACACCAAACTGTAACACCAAACCATTTCCTCCTCAGACTTCAATGTCACTCGCTACCGATTACCATGGCAGTGCCAGGACTTCCTGTCTGGACAGGAAACGGGCGGGGGCAGGAAGTGATGCATGTCTACCTGGTCGCCATTAGCTGTGATGTCATATGCAACAGCCAATCGGAGCCAGCGGAGGCTGAATTCTCATTGGTCTGCTCTGAGGAGATCACTGTATTTCACTTGAGAAAAAAAAATGTGAAAAAAAAAATAAAATATGAGATTTATTCTGTAATATTATTATTATTATTATCCGGCTGATAATGATTATTAATATTCTTAATTAATATTCTATTTATTATTATTATTATCATGGTTCTGATTGAATATTATCATCTTAGTAGTAATCATGCCCTCTTCTCTCCTATTCATTTGCTTTGTGCGTTCATTTTTCCCTGGTAGATATAGAGACATAGAGACCTGCCCCTCATTCCTCGCCTCCTCGTGACCCTTCCTTCCCCTATTCTCTCCCCCTTCTTTCTCTATTCTTCTTCTTCTTCTTCTTTTCTGCTCTGGCATCCTCTCTCCAGATATAGAAACTCCCCTCCCTGCAGTATTACTACATCTCCTCGTGGAACACACTGACCCTAACATCAGTATTGACAGAAAAAATAAAACACCTTTTTAAAGACATATTTTGATTGAAGTTGCTGATATAGTTTGTGCCAGTACAGTAAATCTGAGTTTTTTTGCCAAAAAAAAGAGAAAAAAAAATACAAATATATTTGTTCTATAACACTTTCAGACCATACCGAGACACTAAAACTCATCATGACTCTCAATGAAAGCCATGAAACTTCTTAAGGTGGCTCAGTTTTAAGGCAGAGCAAGCCAGGATTCATTGAGGTGCCATACTGTAATGATTCCTCTGCTCAGACGTTGCATATAAACATAATTGTTGTAATAAAATACAGCACGACTTCCATGATCTGCAGTCAAGGAGGGACTCTCTTCATCCCTGCTCCCTGCATCCAAGTGGTGTTACTCAAGTTCATAGTTTACACCATAAAACTACAGTATGACATTTAAATACTTTATTAAATGTGGTATTTATGGCAACTATTGGAGGATTATTCTTTTAATATTCAAAATTTTTTCTCATCAACAAATCCCATAAAATGACTGAAAGCAACGACTGTCATTGGAAGCCTCAGATAGTAGTAGTAATTTGTTGGGGACTATTTTCAGCCGCGGATTTATACACATTTGGTGCTCTAGAGAGTATTTCCAACAGTGTGGTTCATTGCTGTATAATTCTGAGATGACAGTGGAGCTGTGTGCCACAGAGGAAGAAAATATACCAGACCTACAGTGAAACCCCACCGGGCACGTCACATCGCAGCCGCATAAATACTTCAATAGTTTCTCTTTGTTGTTACGATTAGAAGTCCACACAGTGTATTTTATTTTGAAAATCGACTACATTGTCTGTGCCGTTTCTGTGTCTGACCTTTGGCCAGCTCCTGCTGCTCTGTGCAGATTGAGACGGACCGCGGCACATCCGGTGGGGCTTGAACATTGACTAGAACGGCTGCGACGAATTCTGGCAGATCAGGCCTGGTGGAATTTGGCCTTTAGGTCGCACATGTTAGTAGATATTCATTGTTGGTTTTTGGTCCTGCTGTGGGATTTGTTGATCCTCAGTAAAAAGTAGAATATTATCAGCCTCATCCTTTAAATAGCCAAAGAATAATAACTATAATGGACAGTTAGTCTCAAAGGCTGGCCAATCATGCGCCTCCCATCTTTTATTTTCTCTTTTCCCAAACAACGAACATGAACGAAAGAGTTGCTTGAGTGAGTTGTGACATAACTGTTTAACCAACTCAGAGAAGACTCCGACATCACTTGAAAGCAGGGTGTCGCGTTCAGGTGCTTGTAAACTTACACAACCGGTGTATTTATATCATGACATGATTACCACGATTAAGGTGCTTGTTAAAAGTCAACACAGTTTCAAGGCTGTAAAAACAAACGACATCATTTGACTGCTTTTCTCTCGGTGTACTGTACGTAGTTTCGAGCGACAGTGACAAATATAGAAACCCTTGTTTGATATGTAGCCCACCATAAAAGCTTAGTTTACTGTTAGCTTTAACAAGTTAGGCCAGTTGGCTGCTGTATCCTGCTGATTAAACACTCGAATTGTTTACCAATTAACAAGGACCATTCAAATGCATTATATGCAGTCTGTGAGTCCCATGCATTCACCAATGCACCATACCTTAACTCGTCTAGTTCCTCTGATTCTTCCTATCAGTGTGATCAGTGCCAAACAAACCCACATGGTCAAAGGTCTAGTGCTGCATTCAGGTTACATTGGAATAACCGGTACAAAGCTCTGGTACTTATTTTGAATTAATGGCAGATAAAGACACCGCGATGACATCGTGTATGTTTTGTTTTTATAGATGTCGGTTGCTGATGATGATTTTTAACCCCCAGAGATGTGAAGCGTTGACTTCCAGATTGTTTCTCTCTGACCTGAATGCAGCACTGAGCTTTGACCTCTTTCCTGATAGGCTGATGCAGTCTTCCTCCACCCCTCTTTTTGTCCCTCCCTCTCCTCCTCATACCCCCCCCTACCCGCCCCTACACCTTCTCCACACTTGCATGCCCATAAAGTGGGGGGGCGTGTTTTTCTCTTTGGGCAGGTTTTATTAAACCAGGTGTGAAAACCAGGGTGCAGCACCTGGGTGGGACTTCTGATCTGATTTAAAACTCAATTTTTCGTCAGGTTTTGATGCCATTATTGATGCTTAAGAAGAGTTTTCAAAATTCCAAGCTCTGGTACGGATGCTATCTAACCATTTCTTCGAGATGGGTTAAATCTTGGAGATCTGTAAATACGTCTCCCCACCAGTCAGTCAGAACTGATGAGGCCTCTTAGATGAGAGGTGACACATCTTCACAAATCTACAACCAAGTCCGGCTGTACCAGATTTAACCCATCTTGAATAGAGATGACTGAGAACCTCCGCAGTCTATTTTCTCATTTATTCGTCTATCTCAGATTTCAGAAACTTCCCAGTTACCTCAAACGCACCATATATCTATCAGCGGCTTGTGCTGAGTTCATGTCATGTCAAGACAAAGTGGAAGAACAGGGTGACATTTCTTGCAGCAGTTTAAAGATGTTGGACGGCCCACATCCAAAATTGATTAAAGAAAAATAAATATAAAAACACACACCACATTTATGTTGTTTGGCAGCTCATATTTACGATAAACCCATTATGACATGAACGCAGCATCGGAGCACGTCCTGGCACCTGCCCAAGGAGGACCAATCAAACCCAGATAGATTCATTTGAGTAAGAAGAAGCAGGTTATTGTTAAACTGCCTTTGTACTGAGTGATTCGTAACACTGGACTGAACTCAGTGTCACACTGCACACACTATAAACTATGACCAGCACTTGTAATGAAGCAATGACACAGCATTCTACTACTACTGTATAAATATAATGAAGAGGATGTTTTTTTCTGTAATGATATTATTGAAACTGAAGATGAATTAATAAAAAATAATCCTGATTATTCTGTACTTCTGTTTGGGAAAGTTTTCTTTTTTATTGTTGTTATTTTTCTTTTTCATGGGAATCGAGACAAGTCAGTTAAAACGGACTATTACAGCACTTAGCAATCTAAAACAAATAAATAAACATACAGCACATGCTATAAATTCAACAATATCAGTTTAAGCAACAACACACCCACGATTCCTCTCTGGATTTAAAAACATTCAAAGAAATCAGATCTTTGAGTTTTATAACTTCCTGTAATCCAGTCTGAGCATCCAGACCCCCGCTTCTGAACGCAACGAGTACTGTCCATCACACTTCTGAGAAATATAAGAACATAGATCGGGTGGAAGCAACCCAAGAATCATCTTGTACATAAAATTATACCAGTGGGTGTTCCTGCAGGTTGCCATACCAGACCATCCTACCCAAACATAAAGCTCAGAGTGGTGAGTCAGGGCTTCACAGTTAGTGATGACGTCAAGAAAAGCATGGTAAGCTGTGTCAATCATATGCAATGCCTGAGCAGGGACGCATGTACAAAAAATACTAAAAATGTTGCAGCAACAAGTCTCTTTTTTTACAGTGAAAAAAAACTTTCTGCAATAGAAACTTAATTTAAGCCTCAGTTTTTTCACCAAACAATGAAAGTTCAAACTTAGAGGTCAGGGAGTCGTTGATCAGACTCGCTGGGCTTTTATGGGAGTTAACTCTTTGTAAAAGTGCTCACTGAGAAAATATTGCGGTCTACTGATACACGAGACAGAGTTGAGAGAAGTTTTCCTGTACAACATTAAAAGCACTTAGCAACAGGTCAATGGCTAAGGTATTAAATAATTAAGTCATTGTGCTAGTTTAATATAATAAGCCATGTGAAGCTAGAAAAAATATTTCAGACCTATTTATTATGAATTGAATGAATACAGGGACGTGGCATACAACTTTTCTAGCTACCAATATACTTTTATTCCAGCTTACAAACTCAATTAGAAAAAGACAACTTTTTATTGAGTAATAAGGATTTTACTATACTTTTTAAATTTACGATAAAACACCCAGATAAATGTTTCATAATCAAAAATAAAATGTGCCAAACCCTGCAGGATGAACATGTTTTACTATCATAGGAATTGCTTTTTGTCTTAACCTGATTTGACAGAATATTAGAATTTGTTTTGATATTTTCAACAATTTGCATTTTTTTATGTCATCTTACAAAGTCAAACACAGTACAGTACTGACTGGGCCTACATCTGTGTTATTTCCCTTTTTCTAAACATTCAATACACAATGACCTTTAAGTTTTACTTCTGCAGAGATGAAAACAAATATCAGGTACAGTTTTTGATGGATTTATATGTGGCTCAGTATTTCATGTTGGCTCAACCTTTGATCCAATCCTAGTATGGACACAGGACCCAGTACATTAGACATATAAATATCAGTATTTAAAGGACATTTTTGTTTGTTAAAAACTCTTTGAAAACATTTTTTTCACATCACAAAATCAGGTGCAGACCACTGACAGTATAAAGAATGGACAATGTATGTGCAACGTACCCCACAAGCTTCTGAAGAGAAACCATGTTTGTAGTCTTGCCTCTTCTAAAAATCAACAAAGACGTGGATCATCAGCAGACCTGAGGCGTGCTGAATGACAACCAAGCCATCTGTAACAGCTGTCAATCAAAGTGTCCATGCACTTAATTCTGCGTAACTTTAAGTCTTAATATAATGTGAACAGGTGAGTTGTATATAAATTCACCCTCAGTACAGTTGTCATGAACGGGGAAATTAGCTATAGAGACCAAAACTGTTTTTTGTACCAGGCTGTAAACATGTTTATTTCTGCTGTGAAGTTGGACATTTTAACATGGGGACTTATGGAGACTGACTCACTTCTGGAGCCAGCCTCAAGTGGACGTTTGAAGAACTGCAGTTTTTGGCACTTCAGCGTTGGCTTCACTCCACACAGCCACAGAGGTTGATGCTTGGCATGTAGACTACAGTAAAGAGTTAATTTACAAACAGAGAATAGTGTCACTTTAAATGTTCAAATCATGTACTATAACTTTATATTTAAATCAACGTGTTAGCTTCAACCCAAAATAACATACAGATTACATAAGTCATACACTTCTGATGTGTTTTGATCACTTCAGCTCGTTTTTGTGGTGAATCATTAATTATTTGATAGTATTGTATCAACAGTATTATTTGCAGCGTGCTACATTCCGCCGATGCAGCGACGTGTTTGATTGGTTCAGACGAGATTCCTTTCGCGGCCGCGTCCAATCAGCGTCATTGTTTTATCTCGTTGGTAGGCATGTTGACTCCTCCCTCTGTCTGGAGCTGGAAATGACAGTCTGAGAGGAGGAGAGGGAGAGGTCTGCGCTGCTGCTGCCTCCGACAACCGAGCAACAAGTCTGTGAGACTGAAACTGTGAATTAGAAAAGTAAAGGCCAAACTACGACTGGCCGGACTAACACTAACACTTCACCAGGAGTTCGCAGGTGGAGTATCCGCTGGAGGAGCAGGCGGAGGGCTCGTACACGGTGAGTACTGGCTGCTTTCGGGCTGCTGTGAAGCGGCTTTGTTATCAACAGGTGCTGCAGGAAGGAGCGAGCTAGCGAGCTAGCTGCTAACATTAGCGCGATAACGTTTGAAGTAAAAATTAACCCTCGCCTGCTACACAAAGTAGGTTTTTATGAGGGAGGCTGCTCGCTTATTTCAGGCTGAGGTACATGCCAACGCAGCGCACTTTATTTCTTCTGTAAATTAAGATAATTAGCTCACAGCTCAGCTAATTACGGGTGAGTTTATTAGTGAAACTGGCTAACCAAAACAGTAATTTCTCGAAGCTAACGCTAACTCCCTGTTATGTTATCATACCTTAAATACTGACTCTGTGTGTTTGTAACTGTTGCGGTGTTTACGTTTTGTTATTAGCACCTGGCTAATGTTACAGTGTTTTAATCATACTTTTAGCGAACATGATATTACGCAAGGACGCTAGTTTTGGTGGTGACAGCTAGCTCCTGCCTGCTGTGTGAAGTCAGTGTCAACACTTAAAAATGTGATATCTGTGGATATCAGAGCAGACAGACGCCCTCTGAAATAATATCATGCGTTTAATGTGAGCTAACGTATGGCTAAAGTATGCTTTCAAATTGTGCAACTTCTTATCTCTGTCGGAGAAATGAGAGAGCTGCGCTCAACCTGTGCCAACATAAGATTACACTGGGAGCGGTATGCTGTGTGCTGTGTGACTTATCACAGTCTTTGTGTTTTCATCTGGTTTCTAACTAATAAGTCGGTCCTGTGGACCGGCACCAACAGTCACTGGTATCACACAGCCGGCGTGGACAGCCTGTGTCCTGGCTGGGATGTAAACCAGGAGGATGGGTTCGACAGGGGAGGAGAAAGGCAAACATGTTACCTAAAGACTACACGATCAGTCACAACTCTCCCTTTGCAGCGTCATCATGCGAGAGTCCCCGAGGCTGACGGCGCAAATTTGACAACATGCCCGTGCTGCTGTGACAGTTTGTCTGACACATTGTCAGGGTGTACGCTGCTTCACACTCCTGTGCTTAAACAAACACAGTCGACTCGAGTCCAGTCGGGCCAAGAAGAATTTTGCAGAGTACACTTTAGTTTATCTCGGTGCCACGGACTGAAGTCCTGTCCTGATAGAGGATGAAGATAACAGCGGGAATGTTGGAGTGAAAGCAGCACGTCTCAGAGATACTGCCTGCTGAGAGGGTTCAGTAATGATCCAGATGAGTGCGGCATCACGGCTGAAGTGTGCGATCTGGCGCCTGGATGGATTATTTAGATGCAGAGGACACTGGAAAAACTTTTAATTTTAAATGCAACTTTAATTTGTTTCATTCAGTCCAAAACTGGTTGAAAGGTTATATTATATTTATTAGATGAAGTAAGTGAATGATTTTGATATGAATTATCAGGAAGTGACACCAGGCTGTATATGGATACCTAATAAATATAAATAGTGTCCACCGTGTTAATATGTATATAAGTAACAATGAATAAAATAATAATACTCATTATAATACCAAAATCATTTTTACCTTTGATCCATTTTTTCAGTAGTGGTGATAATAATTTAACAGTAATAAACATCAGCTTCCTGACAGGCAAGATGTACTGTAGTACGTGTACATAATCAATATAGTACAGCATAGTGTCAGAGTGACAGACTGTAATAATATAACCACAATAATATAGTAGCATTTTATATACTATGATGACTGTACTACTATTAATAATAACAATTCTGATACTGATAATAATACAAGCAGAAATATCCAAAGAAGAAAAAAGAAAGGAAAAACTTCATATAATGATAATAAAGAAGAAGTGATTGTGAAAGATGGAGGAAACCAGCTGAGCGAGGGCAGTGACGTTCACGCTGTGTCTGTGATTGTGAAGATGAGATTTGTTTTCTTAGACGGGCTGCTGTCCGTTCATATCAGTTCTCACCACCGACTGATGTTTCTAGTTTGGCGACTCTTCTCAGAGATAGCTCAGGCAAGTCAGTGTGGGTAAGCAGGATATGTCGCCGAGTGTGCACGATGAGGGCGCGAGGGGAACGAGAGTGACACAAGGACAGGAGGCAGCAGGTCTTTGAATTAAAGAAACGAGTTGTTCTGGAATAGATGGCGGAGATGTGAGTCCACTTTATTCCCGCGTGGTGAAGTGGATTGGAGCTTTGTCGAGTCTGTGTCTGACTGTATCTTTGAAGCCGTTGTGATGTTTGAGCCAGTGAAGAGTGAATCAGATTGTTGTGTCGTCTTGCACTCAACCTTTCTTACATTTCATTCAAAGTTTTAGAACGTGTGGAGACTGGAAAGTGGCGCTGATGAAACCGGGGAACGTCACGCGTCAAACCTGTCCGGCATGCTCGTGTCGCTGTGAAACTGTTTTTGACGGAAACGCACGAGTTTCGCTGACAGCTTGGATCTATAGACGGATGTTTGACGTCCACGCTGTGTGTGTATTTTTAATGGATGTTTTGTGTAGTGTGTTACTGTTTCCTGTCAGTGCACTACCTCTGTATGAAGACCGTGCGGAGCTTGTCATAAAAGGGTGCAGCGTTAGCGTTAGCCTGCGTGACGACAGGTTTGGACTTGAGCAAAGTTTCACATCATGTGTCATATCTCATGAATTGTTGTTAGTTGTTACAAACGGATGCCACTGAGCGGCAGGTGCTCTGCGCTTCATGGTCCACAGCTACACAGTCCACAGCGTCGGACAGTGTGTGGACACGCTGTCGGCGCTCTAAAACTGAGCTGACCTTTAGATAGGCTCTACTGCCGGGTATGAGGTCACGTTTCTATGGCGACAGGGTCAAGGCTGACTTTTAACGGACACACCCGTGCGCTCTCAGTGAAGCTAGCGAAGCGGAGAGGTGAGGACGGGCACGTTGGGCCGCAGGCCAGCAAAATACAGAAGTCCTCTGTTCTCTGGAATGCTCTCTCGCTCTCTCACTCTCACTCTGGATCTCTGACCTGAATATTAGGCTGCCGTCAAGCTCAAAATGTGTCGCCACATCAGGCTGATACTGTCAGCCGTGGTCCGTGTCGTCCACCCTGGATATGTCGATGGTTCCTTCCTGGCTGTGGCTGCATTTTTAGTGCGCTATAGGCGCAGCAGTTTCAGCTGGAACAATGGTTGAGTGGCCTTAAGGAGCTTCGTTAAAAAGGTTTTAAAACACATTAAATATGATTTTAAAAATGTGCAGATACCCGTGGTTGTTTCTGCAGCTGTTCCACATGAAAACTCAACATTGTTTTAAACCTACTGACTACCTACTGATTCCAGCATTATAGTTGATGAGTTGAGTTTATGTTTAAACTTTTTTTTAGGTCATTCACAAATAATTTCTGAGATCTGTCATCTCTCTGCATGTTTTCTAACTTAGAACATCATCAGTATTTTAATAGAAACCAAACTTAGGTCTGTGTTTCCCCCTCTCTCCCTTCTGTTTGTCTGGTACAGGGTGGTACAGCCCTTTTTAAGAATGTGTGTGTGTGTGCGTGAGTGTGTGTCTGTGTGTGTGATGTTAAACACTAGATAAGAGGCAGCTCTGCTTCTGCTCCCATTGACATTAAAAGTTCTCTCAAACACACACACATACACACAGACTGTGTGTCACATAATGTTGTTTGTTGCAGGTGCTCTCAAATCAGTCATATGTTACACATATTAAGAATTTTTAGAGCCGGTTGCCCCTTTTTTTTATTTTAGAGAACCCTTTAAGTCATTTGATTCCTTCATGACTGTGAAGTGAAGCCGATACAGAAGTACCAAAAAGCTGCAGTTCTTCAAACGTCCACTTGAGGCTGGCTCCAGAAGTGAGTCAGTCTCCATAAGTCCCCATGTTAAAATGTCCAACTTCACAGCAGAAATAAACATGTTTACAGCCTGGTACAAACAACAGTTTTGGTCAGCCAGACCCGCCACTCTCAGAGCTTCACAACAGCCCTTCATAAACCTGTGGGTGACCTCACGGACACCACATCCATGTTTTATGCGGTCTGTGGAACAGTTTTACAGCCGCCTAATTGCCAAAACAATCAACAAGTTGGCTTTTTTTTTTTTTTTTTTCAGCTGCAGTCAAAACACTTGTTTTAAACTGCAGTGAGCTTGCTTTAATGTTATTGGTATTTAGCATGTTGTGGCGGTAACGCTAATCTTGCTGCTGCTTAAAAAATAAAGCTGAACTTTTCCTCAGAACAGATGGACCATGTCTCACTCTTCGCTCATAGTAAAATAGCACACATTAAAGGAGCTTTTAAACATTTAAATGAACTTTATTGGCGTTGTCAGAGGACAAAATTGAGTGTGTCAGTGTCGATGAATAATATCATGCAGCTTTAATCGCTCTCTTTCTGCCACATGCACCAACAAGTGAATATCAGTGCTGCTCCCGAGACAGCATGATCATACTGATCATAATCTGTTGATTATTGCCATGTTGCCTTCAGAAGACGGTTCCTGCTTTTCATCGTTACACAGCGACACAGAAACAAGTTCCACTCGGAGATAATGCTCTACAGTAAACAGTGAGTTTACACATCATGATCATGTCAATCTCCTGACAACCACAGGTGGAAATGGGAAATAATAGGGCCTGTCACTGGATAACTGCATCAGCATGTTGCTAACGTAACGTAAAAGCTTTACAGCGAGGCCGTGCTCAATTTGCTTTTCAAATTAAAAGCCTTCATTTAAATGTCAATGCCCTCTATCGTTTCACACATGATCCAGCTGTACGCTCGGTTTTGTGTTCAGATTAATTATATATTACCTGATGTAAGGACAGAACTGCTTCAGATGGAAAGCCGAAGAGTGAGATGCAAACAGCCCGAGAGTGTGACGGAGTAAAAGTGCTTTTGCAGCCCTTTATTATTTCTCCGTGAAGACACGCATGCATGCATGCACACCGGGGGGGTAAGCTGTGCAGCAGATGGTGTTGTGTGTCATACATGTGCGTTAGTAGCGGGTGGGGGATCCTCCCGTTAGATCAACCCCGTTTGTGTGTCTTTATCCGTGTGTTGGCCAACAGGTCCTCAGATAAAGGCTGACTCAACCAAGTCACTGGTGTGATCAGCAGGAAACATCAGTCACAGTACTGGCTTTTCCAGCCAGACCTGGTGTCAAAAACCAAACCCCGCCTTCCTCGTCCTGTAGCCCCCCTCCCCTGCATTTACAGGCTTCAGAAGACAGCTTTCAGTCAGCATGTATGGATCACTGCTCAAAGTAGGTCACAGCTCTGTTTCTGCCAGCCTTTCCACATGATTACAACAATAGTATTTTAATGAGGCTCTCTCTGAGCAGGAGAAAGGCATTTATTCAGCTGCGGCTTCGTCTACATGTGCTGTCCGCGTTTAATGCACGTTACCTCTCTAAATAATGAACTTAGACTCACTGTTTCCCAACTATAGTCTGTTATTACGACGGCTTTTTAGCTCAAATTAAAGTTTAATTCATTTCAGGGAAGCATTTACATGTCATAGGTTTGAATTTTTGGAAGCTGCTCACTCCCAGCTTCTATTATGATGTTTGTTCCTGTCAACAGAGACTAGCTACATTTCAAAGTTAACTTAATGAGGTGCTGATCAGTTGGTCATGGCACATTTCCAGTGCTCATCATCACATGCTTAGGTCAGACTGTGTTTATGTCTTCAATTCAGTACCTCGTAATCCATTATGACCGGACTTCATGCATTTGTTTTACTTCCTTGAGGCTTTTTTTTTTTCTTATCCCGTGTGTGTTGTGTCCCTCATAGTGGTGTTTGCAGTTTAATGTTTGTTGTTGTAGGAGGAAAGTCAACCTCCCCAGAGGAGCTTTTCTTGCTTAAATCCTGCTCTTACCTGTGCTCAGCGATGTCGAAGCATCAGACCGACTGCTCAAGACTGCAGTCGGTTTTTATCAGTGTTTTATGGCTCCACCGGCTCTGAGAAAAAAACATTATTATCACATGCTTCCTTCACTTTGCTGCCATTCTATTTTGGAGACTTGAGCTGGGAAATATTTATCTTTTAACCTCATATAAATTTAAATTTTTAAAAGTGAAAGTATTTGAGGGCACAGAATTGTATTTTTTCTTCTTTTTGGTTTAAAGAAAATAACCAGCTTTTTCAGTGGGAAAAAAATATACTTGGTAGACTTAATATCATAATATCTAATATCTAATATCAACTTGATTTGTGTTGACGCTGACACTGATTGATCAAATATGACGTGGCCACACTTCAGCAGTATCATTACTGCTGGAATATAAAAGCTGCAGAAGCCTTAAAGTAACATGGCATAGAAATGAGTATTTTTACCACTGTGGTAAATATGTTCAGCTGTACACGTGTATTTGTTCTGATTACATTACTTATGATCAAAAACTAGCGAGTCGACAACTTTGCTAACAGCCAAACATCAACAAGGTCAACAACACAAGACATAGCAGCCAGCTAATATTACTTACTAGTCCAACAGCAGTCAGCCCAGCAGCTTATTTCACCAAGCTCTCACCAACCACTAAAAGTCAGTCCCACATTTACTCTTGTCCGGCGGCTTCTTGCTCGCTCACTCTCTCCTTTTCTCTTCTTAGCTTCCTCTGTCAGCATCCTCTTCAGTCTCTTTTTCTCTGTCATTATGTCCATAGAGGCTGCTGAGCCTGGTTACATAGCCCGCTCGCCCAGCTCCAGTTCTGGCATGACACTGGCTGTGCTCCCTGGGCTTGAAAACCTCCTCCTCCTCCATAGTGTGAGAACACTGGGGGCTTACATGTCGAGGAATACAGTCCAGTTTTTTAAATAATTTAAATTGATAAAGAAAAATATTTTTTTAATCAGCACCAGCAGAGAGAAGTGTGAAGGATGGTGTACCTTTAAGTACCGTTTTAAGTTTTGTTACATTCATAATACTGCACTGTTGTTCCCAACGGTTCAAAACATCCTATTGATCAGTGCAAATGTAAGAGTAGTAGTGTTTTGATCGCTGATTCACACTCACACACACACACACACACACACACACACACCACACACACACACACACACTCCCTTCCCCCCATCAGTGGAATTTTGTTCCCAGGGCTGCCTGGCATTCCTCGCTGCTGCATCATGGGACCTCTGCTCCGTGTGTGTGTGTGTGTGTGTATACAGTCCTGCTGGTAAGAGATAGCATATCAAACATGCTGTTGTTATTGTGGCACTGAAAGATAAGGCGTCCATCCATCTCTCACCTGTTTATTTTTACCTCCACTCTCTCTTTCCATTCATTTCTGGCTCGCTCGCCCTCTCCTGTCCCTCCCTTTATGTTGTCACATCCATCCACTCTTCCCTTCACCTCCCTGTGTGGGAGACCACCCGGTTCCTGACATAGCTGTTGTCATGGTTACAAGGGTGTGTGCGTGGGGGGTGGGGTGGTGCTGTGATGACGTCGTCCCTGAGCTACTGAAAAGGAAGTGAGCGATAGAAGTCGAAATGACCAAGATGGAGACAAAGTGGTCAGCCAGTCATTCGTGTAGCACACTAACCCGGTCAGAACACTGCTTCCTTCCCTGTTAACATTTTTTTCTTTGGCCCATTCACTAACCTCTGTGTTCACTATCGGTACACTGATGTGATCCAACACAACACCTCTGCCATGAACTCACCTTGAAAGTTTCTGATGTTTCAGTTTTTGTTGACGCTGTCAGAGAGGTCATGGTTCAACTTTATGTTTATTACTGAGGTCTTAGTGGTGGTTGTTGTTGAACAGGAATTCAACAACAGATGTTTCTAATATTATGGCACATGTATGTAAATGTGATTATATCATCATTATCAAGTCCAGTTTAACACTGCTGCAAACTAAGACCTTAATAATGAACATCCTGGTACAGTAGATCATAACTGTTTTCTATTCTTAGGTTACACAAGGTCACGTGTGGGCCTTGAGGTCCTCGGCAGTATTAGTTGTTTGGCTTTGGTTGAGAACAGTAGGTGCCAGTCTATCTCAACACTGTGGGGGCCAGGGTCAACGAGACCTATTGCTGCCTTCATAGACATAATAGATGGCTTGCTGTCTGTGTAAACAGACATCTGTGTCTCCAGACAATAACACCTGCATGGGTAAAAACATTCTCTTTGACTAATTCTGGGCGTGTAGTATCTGTGGTGTTATCTGTAGAGGTTTAAAGTTTGTCCACCAGGATGAGTTGGGCAGAATGTGAGAGCGACTCAGGCACTTCTGTTGAACTTTGAGAGTGTCTCTAATTCTCCATCGCCAAGCGTCAATAAATATTACAGCATAAAACATCAGAGGCTCCTGAACACTTTCTTCCCTCCTGACCTCACCACTGACCTTTGACTTCAGCAATTTCTCCACAACAATAACAATGTGTCAAATTTTTAACTGTTTATTTACTTAGTTGTAAATACTTAAGGTTATTGAGAAATACTTGAATTTCATTTGAGAGCAAGTTTTCAGGCGCTTTAATCCTCTTCATGACCTGCGATGGTTGGAAAAGCACGGCGGTGTGTAAGAAAATTGGCTGGATTTCATTGAGCTGCATCGGTTTCAGGCTCCTGGTGTTGCTCACGTTGGCTCACGGCTTACTAGAACTCTTGAATAAAACAGAGCCATTGTGCTTTTCCTACGACGGCAAGCTCAAATCTTCTGTGAAGAGACTTTCAGCTGCGTCTGCCAGTCCTGCTTTCCTTTTGTATCATTCTTTGTAGCGATAAAGTTCATTTTTTGAGGTCTGGGAACACTGCATCATCTCTTTTCTGTGAGTAAAAATAAAAAGCAGTTCGTAAGCTGATACACCAGTTACTCAGTGAGAACAGAGAGCAGTCAGCTGTGTGGCTTGCTTTAATCGTCATGTTTGAGAAGTCATACCAGGCTGTTGGTCGTAGGTGAATAAATACAGTCACCGTTCACAGGACCTTATCAGCTGGTCAGTCAGCTGCCGTCTAATCTGTGTTGCATGAACGCTGGCACGCCGAATGACTTCATCTTCCTGCTCTCTCCGCAGGTGGAGTATCATGGCCGCCCCGTTTACTGAGCTGCCCTCATAGACTTGCCTGATATATAGAGACGCATACCTAACCACCCCCGAAATCCACACAAACACTTTTGACTCTTGGTGTGCGTGTGAGGGATGACAACCTCCCATCTGAACGGCCATGTTGCTGGGGAGGGAGGAGGAGGAGGTGGAGGAGGAGGTGGTGGAGGAGGAGGAGGGGGAGGAGGAGGAGGAGATGAAGATCTGAGGGGAGGACAGAATCACAGAGAAATGGCTGTCGACTGTCCGGGAGAGCTGGGGAGTCGAACACTACCGGTCCGACGATCTGCGCAGCTGGAGAGGATACGACAGCACCAGGTACACACACACACGCACACACACACACACGCAACACACCAAAACACGTTTGTTTATAAAAAACATTTTAGAAGAGCCACAGCTGATCAAATTTCTGTGCGAGTATTTTCAAAATCAGACAACTAGAGCTCTGAGTCGCTTGTACTTGCAATGCATACTTGCATTTTATGCTATTTTACTGCACTATATTTCAGTATGAAAATATTGTTTGTTAATATTTATTTGGTATCATCTTTGCTTAAATCAATTTGTAGGTTAGGAATTTTGATATAAAACATATAGGTTTAGAAACTATGCCTTTTCAGAGATGACAAAATGTTCATATTATACACTTTTATTATTTTAATTCAGCATTGCATAAACATATTTAGAAAAAAGGATGAAATCAGATCAGCAGATTCTGTCGAGATCCTGACTTTTTGCTCCAAAAACACTTGATCCTACATTTCCCGTAATACAACACAATAGCAGCCTTCTAAATCCCTTTTGAACACCAATAATACAATACAAGAAAGTAAATCTTTCCTGTGAGTGGGCGTCAGAAAAGACTCCTACCCTCCTACCGGTGATCCAACGCTCTTTTGTTAGTGGTGGAATCATTGACACTCCCCTGGTGCTCGGAGCTCACAGTGCGCTAGCACAGGCTGAGCTAACTAGCTTAGAGGTTCACTTGCTTTAGCGCCAAGTAAAGCTTTCTGTCCATCAAGAAACTCTGTGAGTGTTGAGGCGGAGCAGCCGGAGGACATCAGAGGGAAAAGCAGAAAACATTTTCTCCATAAAATCTGAACCAGTTTCACCAAAATCAGTCAAATAGTTGGTGGTGTGTGACTTGACCGTAAAGCGCTACGTACCAGTTTTTGCATTTTGGTTATCTTGTTGCTAAATGGTTATAGTCTGATCATTTAAGTTGCTAGTTGTTTAAAATCCTCCCAGGTTTCTCCAGTCAGGTGGTGATCACCTAGATTATACAGTATCTGCACTAAAATACCGTACACCGTTCAAACATCAAAAAAGATACAGGGAGTGTTCTTCCTGAAGTCGTCTTTGACTCCTGCAATAAAGAAAAGCTGGATACTCTGAGTACTTCATTTACTGCTGACTAAAAGTGACAAATCATTAAACCAATCACAGGATTAGCCGACTCATTTCCCAGGAGAAATTTGATCAGAACTTGCCAAAGGAGAGAGAAAACTCTAATCATGCAAATAGTAAAATGATATCTATGACACATTTACTCGTCTGTGTGTGTGTCAGGAGGATCTTCGACGTCGCAGGGAGGAGGAGGGTCGGCAGCTGGACCTGAACGCCTCGCTCAGACTCAGGAAGCTCTCCCAGCATCCTCACATCGGCATCGACAACCCCACATTCCTGCAAGACTCGTACACGCCACAGCAGCCAGCGCTCAGCAGCTCGCACACATACGCACTGTTGGGTAAATCTCAAACACACAGATGACCTCAACACGAAGAGGTGGAAGCGAGAGGGACGTTAGAACTTGAAAGATCATTTAAATTTAAAACAAAGAGGAACAATGAGGAGGGAGAAGGGAGAGGGAGGGTGAAAGCTGGCCCGGAGAGAAAGGAATGTAAGGAAGACTAGCATGCCATCAGGGAGGGAATTCCTCAGGGAGGGAGAGAAGGACATGAGGAGCTCTTGAGGGCGACTTAATTAAAACTTTGTTAGGCGGTAATGTTGACACACACACAAACAGGAACACACAGTGTAGAACAAAAGTCTTGGATGAGGGAATGAGATGCAGTCTCTCACACACACTTTAATCTGCAGCCTGGACAAACAGCCTGCGTTCTTGCATCAACTGAGAGTCAATCTTTCATTTTGAGCCTTTTCTTTCTGTATGTTGCCGTCAGAGATTCTTCATATGTTATTTCTGTTTTCTTGCAGAGTTGGAGGAGCTGCTGCTGTCACTGAAGCAGGTCCGAGGCTGCCTGTCCGACCAGCAGAGTCAGAATGACATAGAGCTGGTTCTTGCACTACTAAACAAGGTAATATAAAGGGAGTTAGAACGAGAGAGCTTTGATATGTAATTATGGTATTCCTCTCAAGCCTTCAGGGTAGAGAAGATTTACAAAGACTAAACTGCGTCTACGACGAGAGCTGGAGCATCCATGACAACAGGGGCCACCTCCTACGGAGGAGGCTGGAGGGTATAGATAAACGTTTCAAATATTTTTGGAATTGAAACTTCTGATGGACGAGTATTAAATATACTTAAGTTAGATGTTTTTATGAAAAGAGAAAAGCCAACAATAATAATTCAGTGTTTTTCCTGGAACATTGTTGGTCGATGTAAGCAGCACAAAGAGAAAAAGAAGAGGTTAGAAGTGGTATAGAGAGTATCTATAAAATGAACTTAAATATTCTTTATAACACGAACAGCCCTCTGAGTTTAAGTCACATCAGTGCACATAGAAAAGGATTGTTCATGATCAGCTATCATAGTGTTTCCCCCCTTAATTCAGTATTGGTCTCATTTGTAGAATCACAGTTGTCGTCATGAACCTGTTTGAGGTTTGTTTTGTTAACATGAATTGACAACGTCTCAGTCTTATATTACTGTTGGTCAACAGGTAGCATTTATGAGCTCAGATCAAATCGCTGTGAACTTGCTTGTTCAGTCGGCTGACAACAGAAACGCAAAAACAACTTAATTGTGAGTTGGGCTGCACTGAAACCGTCTGAGTGATTGTGTGCAGCTGCTGGGGACAGACTCGAAATTTGACCAGCTGAGATTCAGCATAGTAAGACCGCTGTTCAGACCACTGACGGTATAAAGAATGGACAGCACATGCGTGAGGTCACCCACAGGTTGTTTTTGCCGCCACCATGTTGGTTGGGCTGTCTCCCGGCTAATCTAAAAATCAGCAAAAACATGAATTATCAGTGGACCTAAGGCGGGCTGAATGACCCCTTGATGCTCAAACAAGTGACCTGTAATAGCACCCACCTGTCAATCAAAGCGTCCACACTGTTAATTCTTCATAACTTTAAGTCTTAATATAATGTGAACAGGTGAGTTGTATATAAATTCACCCTCAGTACAGTTGTCATGAACGGTAAATTAGCTACAGAGACCAAAACTGTTTTTTGTACCAGGCTGTAAACATGTTTATTTCTGCTGTTGGAAATTTGAACATGGGGACTTATGGAGACTGACTCACTTCTGGAGCCAGCCTCAAGTGGACGTTTGAGGAACTGCAGTTTTTTGTGTGAAACAAGGACTTAAATATATATGAAACGTGTTGAGTTGAATCTGACAGAACATGCTGGTGTCTTTTATTTTTCCCTGCTTTAGTCTGATTTCCAGTCGGCACTGAAGATCCATAATGCCGTGGCCACCAGCATGCACCGACCTTCTCCTCCATACCCACACACACAACAGGCACTTCAGCTGGCCATGGAGGTAACACATGGTTATCCAGATAAAAGGCTAACACAGTCACAGTCTTTGCCAAAGAGTTTTTAATAACGAGGTGTGAGACAGAGCAGCTCTGTTCAGCATCAATTAGAGCTGAAACACTTGGGGCTCACAGTATGTGCACGTACAGACAGACATGTCTTAATGTTATGTTTAAATGATGTATGGTACCAGATTCATCTCAAACTAATGCTACTTTAGTAAAGTTAGATTTTGTTAGATTTTTATACCAGATGACGGCAGCTTGATGATAAGTTAAACCAACATCAGCACCATCCGTGCTGCAATTATGTCTCTGCCCCAGTGCTGAGTTGGCTCGCTGTACGACCCATTCATGGCTCATTTCAGTGGAATCTCATTAAACAGCAGCACACTATTTCTGCTCCATGTCGGCGTCCCGCCCCCTGCCCTGTGTTTGGCTTTAAAAGAAGAAAAGCTTTGGTTCATACTGTACTCCCAGAAACATGTTCCTTTGTCATTGTTAACCGAGTGGAAAGGAAATGATAAAAATAAGAAAAGTCGCAGTCGGCAGGGTGAGTTTTGGGATTTAAAATTCCTCACCACAGTCTAAGAGCCTTTAGCTTCTCTCCACTTTGAGTTGAGTCAACTTTGAGTTTGCCGCCATTTTTCCCCCTAACGCTTTGAGGGTCTTGGGATTTAGTGACTGTAAAGCACACTGAGGCAAATTTGTGATACTAAATAATAAAACCAAAGCAAATAAATTTTGGTTTCAGGAAACGGCAGCAGAATGTAATGAGACAGATAATCACTCAAGAACATCTGCAGCTGTTGTTTAATAATAATGATATATCACAGTAATGTTGTAAAATAATATTTCCCATGACGATACCAGTGATGCTTTATGTTGCCATGGTTTCAGGTCAGGAATCTCATCCAGCCAAGTCAGAACAAAGAAGGACTCGAACTCCACAGCCTGTTGTCTGACACACACATCCAGGTAAACACACACACACACACACACACACACAAAGCTGTATTAGGAAATAAACAAAACAATCTCATAGTGACCGTCTCTGCTCGAATCCTGTAGCTGAGCTGTGTGTTTGTGTGTTGCAGTCTTTGCTCCTGGCTCATGACAGCATAGCAGAGAGGGAAATGCAGCCCGAGCCGCTGCCGGTCCAAGGAGAGACCCTGACCCAGTTGGGAGGAGAGACTGTCAAGATAGTTCGCATAGAGAAGGCCCAGGACATACCACTGGTAAGACCAACACTATCCACCTACTCACTGAGGGACGACTGGGGTGTCCCTTCTTTTACCTCCGCCTGCTTGGCTTTCCTCCAGGCGATCCAGTTTCCTCGCACAGGCAGGATAGGTTTGTTGGAGTGCAGAGTGGTGGTAGTCAGCTGTGACCCCGCATTGGTTGAGATGATGGCAAAATGGATTGTCACGACCCAGCTCGTTCAAGGAAGCAACAAAAAAATCAGATGTATTTGGTGAAATAAAGTTATTATTTTTAGTCACAGGAGTTCAGATTAATAATGCAAAATCTGAGTGAGGCTGACTACAAGGGGGAAAATCTGAGTTGATGCTGCTCAAACCAAAGAAATAAATATAATATAATAAAGTCTTAACATCCTAAACATGCTGACTGGAGGAAGCAGTCCTAAAGAAACCGAAAAAAGAAATACCTCACTCATTTTAACTAGATCTGGGCCAGTCACCCAGGTAGTTTATCAAGTACCTCATTTAACAAGTTATTTGATAATTAACATTCACAATTTATCACAGAGCGGCACGCCAGCAAGCTGAGAGCGCCGGCCGCCATGGCTGTCACGCTAGCCAAACTTTAGTAACTGGGTACATGAGATAAAACAAGCCAGGGCACAACAGGAAACTCGACCTTAGCTCTCGAGACATTTCAGGCTGATTGTGAAGCAGTTTGACTGTGTGATTGTCTGATAGGCCGCCGCAGCGCGACGTCAGGTTGCCTTTCTGGCTCAGGTTGAATCTGGCTCGACTTCCATGCTGCAGGTCGCTGCATTTTGTTTTTGTTTTTTTTTCGCCACTGCAGCTAAATATCGTACGGCCATTCAAATGAACACACACTGCACTTCAGTCAAGACTTGCGGGGGAAAAGAGGAGGACATAAAATATATATTCTTTGCTCTCTTTAAATCTTATACTCTGTCTTTTTGCTTCCCTTTAACGTGAATCATAACGAATGTGTCTGTAAACAATATTTGACCCCCTCTCTCGTCTTCAGCCACATTTACTCACTTCCTCTGTGCGTTCTGTAGGGGGCGACTGTGCGTAATGAAATGGACAGCGTGGTGATCAGTCGTATTGTTCGAGGTGGAGCAGCTGAGCGGAGCGGACTTCTGTCCGAAGGAGATGAAATATTGGAGATAAATGGCATCGAGATCAGAGGGAAAGACGTGAACCAAGTCTTTGACATTCTTGTAAGTTTGTCCGCATGCATGTCGTTACCTCAGTCATAAAGATGCAGATCTATAAAAATAACTAAATGTGCTGTGTGGATAAGAAGTGTTCTTCTCTTTCTCAGGCGGACATGCACGGCCTCCTAACTTTCGTGCTCATTCCCAACACTCAGAGCAAACCTCCTCCTGTCAAAGAGAACGTGGTGAGTGTGAATCGATTAAAAAGATTCAGAAAAAAGGTTTGAGGTTTCCCCGTCCATTGAATCTGAGTTCCGTCCCTCCTCCAGATCCACGTGAAGGCACATTTTGACTACGACCCATCAGATGACCCTTATGTGCCATGCAGGGAGCTGGGCTTGTCCTTCCAGAAAGGAGACATTCTCCACATTATCAGCCAGTCAGACCCCAACTGGTGGCAGGCTTACAGGGATGGAGATGAAGATAACCAACCACTGGCTGGACTGGTGCCAGGTACTTCAGTCTGTCTGCCTGTCTCCTTTTTTGTTTTGAGTGTTTTCTCTGAGCCTTTAAGGATCACTTAGTCAAACTCCTGTGGGCAAACGTGACGCTCCCCTGTACAAACTCTGTAACACACCACATGGCCGCTTGTTGTTTTCCACAGGGAAGAGTTTCCAGCAGCAGAGAGAAGCCATGAAGCAGACCATAGAAGAAGACAAGGAGCCTGAGAAGTCTGGTCAGTTCCTCTTTAAGACTATCACCTGTTGACCTGATGTTTCATATACAGCACAGAACTCACAGCTCCGACACTCCTCACCGGCTCCCACAGAGAACATCAGATACATTTGTGTACAACAAGAATAAAAAATCTTGCTTGGCTTTAGAAAAGTTCCAGAGAGAGGCTCAGAAACTATTGTCATAAGGAAGGTGACCGCGTGGAGCAGAGATTTTTTTCAAACTGATGAGTGAAGCACACATGAGATGTATTCATATTTTTTTTTTGGAACATCTCATATAATAAACTCCATCTTGGGTCACTGTTGCCCAGAGATACTCAAATCTCTCCCACAGCTTGGTCATTAGCTTGCATGAGTTGAGAATTAAGCAATATTACACGTGAGGGTGTGCTTTAACGTCATTGTTACTGACTAATACCTGGAAAACAATCAGTCGCAGCAGTAGACTCCAGTAGCAGTAATGGAGCCCAGTTCACTATTCCAGCAAGTAGCCCGAGCCTTAGTAACGACCTAGCAATGGAAAATCATTTCAGTCCCGTCACAGCTTATGAAGATCGTGGAGTTTCCCAAGCTGAATAAATATCACACATAGAAATACTAAACTGTTTTGCTAGTTCAGTCTTGTGGTGGCTCGATATCTGCTGAGAAATGTATTTTTCCATGGACAGATTGGCCTCCTAACTTCACATTTATTTTGAAGCTAGCACCGTATCAGCGACGCACTGGCACAGCCGATGATCCAAACATTTCCAGTAACTTTACAGCGTTGTAAAGTCAAAATGTATTGAACAAAGATCAATGTAATCATTCCCACCATGAACACTGTGTTTTTAGCTAACAGAATGTTCCTCTTCAGTCCATATTAGTCCACCTTTAGTCTTCAAAAACAGCTCACTGGACTGTTTGATCTCTGACGTGCTGCACACAAACGAGGTACACACCTGTATTAACGAGGTACACACCTGTATTAACGAGGTACACACCTGTATTAACGAGGTGGTCTAACCGCTTCGTAACACACACAGAACATTCATTAAAGAAAGATGAAATTGTAAATGACTTTAGTTGACACTCAGTGAAAGTGCCATGGCGATTAAAGGCACGTTGTAAACGTCTAGTTGACCAATCAGATTGCTCGCTCGGACCTACTTGTTGTATAATAGCTAGTTTGAGGTTTTCGTTTAATTCCAGCTTATCGTCTGATTTATCTTATGATGGGGCGAATGTGAAACATCTTTTGTTTCCAGTATTCTAACTTGGGGCACACCCTTTAACCACAACCACACATAACGATGTCCCAAACACAAGATGAAATAGATTTCTCACGTCAAAACAAACTGATTGTTTGTCCACAGTGAACAACACGGTGAATGTGAAAACGTGTTTGTTTACAGGGAAGCTGTGGTGTGCGAAGAAGAACAAGAGGAAGAGGAAGAAGCTGCTGTACAACCCTCACAGGAACGATGGTATGACCTGTTCACCTGTCTCCCTGTGACTCTCAGGGCTCATGAAGGTGCATTGTTGGAGGAGCAACCGTGAGGGGAAAAAGACTGAAGACCAAACTCTTTCTTTTGGTTCTTATTCCAACCTTTTCATTGGCTTCTCTCCTTCCAGATGTTGATAATGAGGAGATTCTCACCTATGAGGAGATGGCTCTGTACCACCAGCCGGCCAATAGAAAGCGACCGATTGCACTGATCGGTCCAACCAGCTGCGGGCAGGCAGAGCTGAGGCAGAGACTGCTCAACAACCAACCAGAGCGGTTCGCTGGAGCTGTACCTCGTAAGACTTGCACACACTTACACACACACACACACACACACACACACTTAGACTGTAGCACACGTTTCTGTGCGTTTGTGTGTAGTAACCTGTGCATGTGTGTGTTGTAGACACCACGCGGAGCCGTCGAGAAGGCGAGCTGAGTGGTCGAGATTACCACTTTGTGTCTCGTCAGACCTTTGAGGCAGAACTGGCTGCAGGTAAGACGTCCTAGCGTCTGCATGCGAACACAGACCGTAAACACTGAGACAGTTGACAGTGGGACAAAGGTGGAGCGTTAGACTTGTGTTTGACTGCTGTCCACCTTTACTAACCCTCGAGTCATCACCAGCGTATCGAAACAAGAAAAATAAGTCCTGTCTCTACGTGTTTGTCGTTATTCACCACACCTTTTTATGACTCCTGATCACAAGCTTGAGCCATCATGGCTAAATTCCAAAGGGCACAGATACAATGTGTGTCTTGGGTGCTGCGGGCAGCCGGCGGTCGGACAGAAATGGCACAGAGAATCCAGTCGATTTTCAAAATAAGACATCTATCTGCGAGAGTGTGATTAGCCTGAGGGAGCTGGAGTATAATTCTGAGCCTGGAATGAGAAAATGAAACGTTTACAACACATTGCAAGTCTTTCCTCACACCTCCAACTGCTAAAGAGACCGCAGTGATACATCTTGGATCTGGTCCCAGTGTGAGGAAATGATAGCGTGTCAGCACTTACGGGTAACATTCTCCGTGTTTTTTTCCCAGGAAAGCTGATCGAGTCCGGTGAGTTTGAGAAGAACCTGTACGGGACGAGTACAGACTCTGTGAGACAAGTCATCAACACTGGAAAGATCTGTGTGCTCTGTCTGCACACGCAGGTGGGTACACACACACACATAGACAGTATTTTTCACTTCAGAACAGAGTTTAAAAAGGTTGATGTGTTTGTGTGTTTACAGGCTCTAAAGGTGCTCCGAAGTTCAGACCTGAAGCCTTACATCATCTTCATCGCGCCGCCTTCACAGGAAAGACTCCGAGCCCTGTTGGCTAAAGACAACAAGAACCCCAAGGTTGCTGTCAGACCATCAGTTAAAGATAAATATCGCTCCTAAATGTTTGCCTCGCTAATGTTTGTGTGTTGTAAACAGCCCGAGGAGCTCCGTGATATCATCGAGAAAGCCCGGGAGATGGAGCAGAGCTGCGGTCACCTGTTTGACGCCGTCATCGTCAACACGGACCAGGACAAAGCCTACAACGAGCTGCTACGACTCATCAACAAGCTGGACACTGAACCCCAGTGGGTGCCCGGCTCCTGGCTGCGCTGAAAACACACACTCACACAAACACACACGTGTGTTCACACACCAGTCATAGAGTAGACCACGGAGCTCACATTTCTAGAGATTTAACAAACTGGAATTTGAAAAGAAAGTTACAGCGGAGGATCAGGGCTGCTGTTCAAAAAAAAAAAAAAAAACAATCCCACGTTTGGAGAGTCACCAAAAGTGAAACTTTTATGAGAAAACATCCCGATATTAAAACAAAGTTGTGATTTCACTTCCTTATTTGAGAATAAAGCTGTTTCACTCGAACAAAGTCATAATGTTACTGTGGAAATGTTCATTACACTGCTTCAGTGTATCCTGACTGTACAGCTAGTGTTAATGTAGGAGACAGAGCAGCCAGCTAATATTACTTATTAGTGCAACAGCAGTCAGTCCTGCTCTTGCCCGGCGGCTTCTTGCTCGCTCACTCTCTCCTTTTCTCTTCTTAGCTTCCTCTGTCAGCGTCCTCTTCAGTCTCGTCTCCTCTGTCATTATGTCCATAGAGGCTGCTGAGCCCAGTTACATTTCTCCCTTGCTCAGCTCGGGAGCTAACTAACTTGGCAGTTAACTTACTGTAGCGACAATTAAAGCTATCTGTCTGTCTGGAAACTGAGTCACATAATGTTAAGGCAGAGCAGTCGGAGGACATCAGAGGGAAACTAGAAAGCCAGGTTACAACGCCTGCTCACCCAGCTCCTGTTCTGGCATGACAACGGCTCCATGCCCCGGGCCTGAAGACCTCCTCTTCTTCCCGGTGGTCCAAAACGCCTGTGGTACAAACACTAACGCTCCCCCGGTGCTCTGACCTCACAGTCCAGACAGCACGGACGACAAAGTGAGCTAACATTAAGAACTGACGATATCTCCGCTGGAGACCTGAAATATTCAAACATTGTTCTTGTGACAATTTTCCCTTGAAATCTCAGATTTGAGTGTTTTTTTTAACATCGGCTTTGGTCCTCTGCTGTACTTCAGATACTCAAAGCACACAATCAACATCTTCTAGAAAGTACTCGCCTGGTCGTACAGATAATGATAAATACATATTGACTGTCCTGAAAGGGAGGAAACCGTCAACAAGCTTATCTGGAATGGTCCTTAATGTTTATTTAGATTTTCACGTGACACTGATCTCTTTCTTATCATCTTAGTGAGACCAAACTCTGGACCTTTTTGTGTTTGTCTGTTTTGACTTTTAAGAGTTGTATGGTGGGGTGGGAAGAGAGAGAGACGACCTCACTCGTGACTTTATCCTGTGATCATTTCAAGCATTATGATTTAAAAACTATTTAAATTATTTTAATTTTTTTTTTTGCAGTGCCGAGAATCAATGTAAACATTTAATTTTGTACTCAAGATTCTTAATTTTTTTTTTTTATCATCAAACAACTCGAAATCGACGCCCCTGGTGAGGATTAAATGTGAAAACCACACACCCTAAGTACAAATTGAAATCCACACTGAGCCACTACATTTACTGCTATGAAGAACACACTAAAGGTTGCATTCAGACAGAATCACGTGCTGCGGTGAATCGACACAGGGCTGTGCAGCGATGTGCTGATCGTGATCGCTGATTGTTCTGGCTTTGTCGCTGATTAACTGGCTTTATCAAGTCCGGCGCTCGCTCACTCTCATTCAGTGTCAATATCGCTATACTGCTTACTCACCTCTCTCAAACCATCAGACATGAACCTAATTCAACTTCTTTGTGTCACTGCTTTGCAGTGTAAATTGTGAGTCAGACTCAGATTTAGAAGCTGGTTCGTGAAATAAGCAAAGCCAGAGCACAACAAGTAGAGTTTGATTTGTTTGATCAGTCTGACTGGCAAGCTGCAGTGAGACACCGGGCTGGGTTTTTCCAAAAATTGCATCTGGCTCAACTTTCCAGCCACAGTTGTTGCGTTTCTTTTAGCGGACGTCCCTACAATCAATAGAATGAAAAAGCCTGTTTTCGCTGCAGCTCTGGATCCCTTCTGAATGCGCCCTCACACATTTTGTATGTCCTGCTCACACCACAACAGTGCATTAGATGCTGACTTTCCTTTATCCTGGGGAGTTTGGCGATTTGTTGCCTGACACTGCGGCCTTCTGAACCCTGATGACCGACTGACTGACTGACTGACCGACCGAAATGTACACTATTGCAATAACACTAAAACACGACACAGCACTTGATGTTTCTGTTATTTTCTGCCTGTTTTTCTTGTTCGGACTGACCTCTGACCGACTCTTTCTGCCCCTGTCTGATCACATTTGAGTAGAAACGACCTCTGAGCCTGAGGGGTAACAGAAACCTGAAAGTTGTAGTTTTTAGACGTGCTCATGATGCTGAATTTATTATATATTTAGTGTGCGTTTGGATGTGAATGGATGTGTGTGTGTGTGTGTGTGTGTGTGTGTATCTGTCTTTGAAGACAGTGAAGTATTATTGTGACCTGAAGTAGACCTGACACCATATCACTGTTATCACTGGGTAGAGCATTTATATATTTGTAATATTAAGAAAAATAGATTTATTAAGTCCAGAGAGCACCAATAGGATTGCAGGTTTTTCCCTCCCTGCCATTGGTCCAGGAGGATGAAGGGAGGGTGGAACTAAGTGGAATTAACTGTATTGAATGTAAAGTTTATTGATACCACTTCCTGTTTGTCAGACATCACTTCTTCCTGAGAAAATCTGCTTTTTGTATGAATATTCACAATGAATAAATAAATAGATGATTGATAGATGACTGGCTTAATGTTCTTTTTACCGCGGTTGCAATTTTTCTGTCAGTGTAAAAAAAAAAAAAAAAAAAAAAATCTGGCTGGTTGCAGAAGTGAGTCTCCATAAGTCCCCATGTTCAAATGTCCAACTTCACAGCAGAAATAAACATGTTTACAGCCTGGTACAAAAAACAGTTTTGGTCTCTATAGCTAATTTCCCCGTTCATGACAACTGTGCTGAGGGTGAATTTATATACAACTCACCTGTTCACATTATATTAAGACTTAAAGTAATTTGACTGACAGGTGGCTGCTGTTAAAAATGGCTTGTTTGAGCAATCAGACTTCTTTCAGCCCACTTCAGGTCCATCCACAATCCACGATTTTTGGATTAGCTGGGAGCCGGTGGACGCACGAGTGCCAAGATGGCTATAGCCAGAGCCACCTCACTTCTTCAGAAACCTGAAGATGTCACACATATGCTGTCCATTCTTTATACTGTCAGTGTTTATGACCGACAGAAGTATAAAAAAAGTACTATACCGTATCTCATGATTTTATGACATTAAAAAAAGACTTTTTTTATTCTTCTAATTTCATGACATTCTCATTTGAATTTTGACTTTCTTTAAATGAATAAATTAGACATCTAAAAATACACTAACAGTTCAGCCTTTTCCTGTCATTTAAAGTTTGTTCTTGTCACTACTTTTCTCTGGAAGTCTCAGATTTTTGAGTGTGGGTCTGTGGAAACAAACTGTTCTTGTGTCCTGTTGTTTGGGCAGTCAGTGGCTCTGTGGCGCCTCCCGGAGGCGAAAAGCTACAACGTGTTGGATCTTGCACTTCACTACAGATCATATTCACCCATTCATGCACAACTTGGGGCACTTTGGCCTTCAGTATCTTGACACAGCCGGGGACTGAACCTCTAGTCTTCTGATTTGTGGATGCTCATTCATCAGTTTGACATTCACACGGCTGGCAGAAATCTTGTTGAAGGCCCAAGACGGATATGTTGGTGTTGTTTCTGAACCACTGGATGAGTAACGGATCAGATTTAGGAGGAGACGCTGATCAGTATGCTAGATGTGGAGTTTGCCAAACGTATATTATCTTCCTTTGTTGAATGAGCGGTCAACTGAAGATCAACGTGTCATCTGTTGCGTCTCTTCAGTGTAGCTTTGAAATAACTGCATGTCAGAGAAGCTTCCGCACAGTTTGTCACTCGTGTATAATGAGGGGGTGACTTTGTGGTAGCAGATGTGAGCTGTAGTAACACAGAGAGACCAGCAGGCGGCGATGCTCTCTTGATTATTGACGTTATGTGTGGTCTACTCTCCGAGATCCACAGCTCCAGCCCAAAACAGACCTTCATGGGGTGTTAACTTGACTTAACTGGTCTGGTTCTGTGGTTCTGGACAGAAGGCTGCTTGACTCTCCTGTTTTCCTGCTCAGATCCAAAGCACACTCTGGATGTGAGCAGACCTCTTCCAAAGAAAGGTCTGATCCACACTCCACCCTTCACTCCCCCACATGTGATCACACCAGCTCCACTTTCCCATTAAATTCCTCTGTAAAGGTCAGTAAACCTGGACTGGGCCAGAAGAACTTTTTACATTTTTAAGGAGAACTTCATGAAAAGTTTAAGACTTTATAATAAAAAGTACAACTGTCACAACATCTAAACTTCATCGTTCCTCGATTGTCGTTTTCTTTTCTTTTCTTTTGCTTGTTTTTTGGTGGTTCTTCAGTGGTGTCAGTTCATGTCATCAGTCACTGCCTCTTTGCTTTTGGCCTTTTGTCTCCTTGATGTGAGCTGATCTTTGGTTTCCTTTTCAACCTGTTTGAAGAGCAGTCAGAGAGTCTCAGTGCAGCAAGAGCGTCACCCTCAACGCAAGTGTCTGTTGGTTTAAAGGAACACTGTCCTCTCTCTGCTCTGTCTGGGCTTATGGGAAATAAGTTGACTATATGATCTTTTTAAGAGATACATTTATTTATTTTTGTTTTGTTTTTCTTTCCCCTCTGACAAAGTCGTGAATCATTTTAATACTCTAATTCAAAAAAGTTCGAAAATGTACAAAATCAGTTTGAACATTAAATATCTTCTCTTAGCACAAATTGTTGCAATTTATGTTATACAGTGTTTCGACCAAGCAGCTACCTCTGTGGGTGTAAAGTGAAGCCAATGCAGAAGCACCAAACACTGCAGTTTCTCAAACGTCCACTTGAGGCTGGCCCTACAAGTGAGTTGCTGCAACAACACGCAGCAGTGTGCAGGAGGTAAGTTGAGCCAGATCCAACTTTGGGGAAAAAACTGAGCCCACGTCACGCTCCACAAGCCAATCAGACAGTCAGATTGGTCAAACCTCCACAATTAGCCTGAAATCTCTCTGAAGCAGAAACTATCCAGGTGGATTCACGGACTAAACTCTGGTAATCTACCTGTGTGTGTGTGTTCTGACTTTGTTTATTTCATGTACCAGCTTCTAAATCTGAGTCTGACTCTCAATTTACGCTACAAAGAAGTTTCATTTGATTTGAGTCCGATGGTTTGAGAGAGAGAGAGAGAGAGAGAGAGAGAGAGAGAGAGAGAGAGAGAGAGAGAGAGAGAGAACGCTTTGGTGGAGAGTCATGGAGTAACAATTAACAGTGAGCGAGCGCCAGCCTCGATAAAGCTGTTAATCTGAGAAATAAAAAAGTTATTTCCTGATTGTTTCACAGCTGTTACATTCAGCACATATAAACACGCCCAAGGCAACTCAGCTCCCCCCACCACCGGACAACCCTGCTACGACTTGCTGCAATCCCTGATCCAGTCTGAATGCACGTTAAAAAGTTCAAATGTCCAACATCACAGCAGAAATAAACATGTTTACAGCCTGGTACAAAAACTCACGGGTGGCTTGTTTGAGCAACCAGGTGTCCTTCCGCCCACCTCAGCTCTCTCTCAGACACACCACGCTGTGGGTGACGTCACAGGCACGCCATCTATTCTTTGCACTGTAAATGGTTATGGCCGATCGATGTAGTTAATCGAAATATAATACATGTAATACAAAATGTGAATTAAGTCAATAATTACACGTGAAAAGAAATCCAAAATATACTCTATTCGATATTTTTCCTTCCAGGGGTTGAGGTGAAAATCGTACATGCCATCATAAAGGCCAAATAGATTAAATATTAGTGAAGCTGGATTAAAACAGAAAATCCGACAAACACAGCGTCTACTGCTGGGCACACTGTTTTAACTTGTTGGTAAGTGAACCATCCACATTGCTAGCAGGCTTTATTTTAAAGAAACATACAGTAACTATATGTTGGCTGATACACATATGATAAAATATGTACTTTACAGGATAACACTACTATTTAGCTATCTGGCTAACATGAGAACAAACTGCAGCTACATTTTCATATATTACATGTATTCTGTCATAATATCACATCTGTGGTTTGTTATAGTTATCGTTTGTAGTCTGTTTTCAGAAAACCTGTCCTACTTAACTCTCTAACACCCGCTACATTTCCTATTGTAACAAATTCGCTAATATAGCGGTCCCAACAAAGTTAAAAGTCTCGTTTTGAGCAGGTGCACATCTTGTCCCGTCTGAACTCTCTGGTTGAGTCTAAATGGCGGTGACGTCAGACCCAAGACAAAAACTCGACCCCCATTCTGCGCTGTAATTGGCTGGTTTATCGCAGAGGGCGGGACCCGCGTTTTCTTCGGTAGCGGACTGGACGATACTCCTGTCAATCAATCCTGTCCTGCCTCTGGTCTCACACAGTCAGGTTGATGGAGAGTGCAGGAGAGAGATAGAGACATGGTGGAGATGTAAGCAGACAACGGAAACTATTTTAACGCTCTCTTCACATATTTGTGCTGCATTTTTGTTTTCTCCACAATTTAAAAAAAAACTTATTTTATTTCAAAATTCACGGCGGTTTCGCCGCTTTACGGTCCGAGTCGTGTATCCTTGGCAACGTGAACAACTGTCCTGCGAAGTTTGGATCAAGTGTTGGACCTTCAGACAGAAAATAAACTGGATGTTTACCCGCCAATCCAACGGAACCGGCTCAGGTGTGCGCGTGACCGTTTGTGGAACTTTTTAAAGCAGTTTTACTGATTTTTTTTAACCCGCTTTTAATATTTTAAACCCGGTGTTTAGGGAAACGGGACAGCGCGAGACAATAGTAGTGTGTGAGTGTGTGTGTGTGAGAGAGAGAGAGCTCGTGCAGGAGGAGGCGGCGGGGAGGAGGAGGAGGGGGGGGGTCGATGCGGTGCGGGAGCTTTGTTCTGTCCTGCGCGAGGAGACCCACCGCGAGCCCGCTCCGGATATCGGACTGATCGATGTTGATGATTGATTTGTGATTGAGCCGTTGGAGCCAACATGGACGTGACTCTGTCCGAGTTGTTGGCTACTTTCATGGAGTCACCGCTCGTGCTGTGGGTGAGTGGGAGCTGCACGCGCACACACACGGATGATGCACGCGAGTCACTGACCTCTGATCCCTGTTGTACTTTCTCCTTTCGACATTTGTTTACCACAACTCACGAACCAACCAGCCAACTAACTAACTGACTAACTGTACAGTAGTTCGCTCTCGTGCACTGTTAACCCTTTGATTGACACTTCAAACTGTGATATTGGAGGAAGGTGAACAACTTTAAAACTTTTCTGGTACTTTCCTAATTTAGACCTGACACGAAACAGAAAAAGCTTCACAGCTGCACTTCTTTGGTTTGCTGCTGTTTCTTTACCTCTTCCCCAGTTAAAAAACGGCGAGGCACACTCACTTGTGGGTGGATGTGTGAAACACCGGTCACTGTCTTCATCAGTAAAGTGATTTTCTGCTCTTTGTTGACCTTTTTTTTCACTACTTTTAACAAATAAAACCAGTACAACACAGTGAACAGACACATCCCTGGCCGTCAGCGATTTGCACTTCATTATAAGCAGGACGGTATCAAAGACGCTTAAACACAAACAACACAGACGGACACATTAAACAGTAATACAAAAAGAAGGTTGAGGCCATGTTACACTGTCTTGAACAATATAAGTCATATGGTAAAATGCATTGGAGGCAGCATCTACATGCTGTTTCCGTACAGTACAGCAAAACTAGTAAGTAAGTACAGGTTGTAGTTTGTGTTGCCACACAGCAAATCAGTTATGTACTCGTACAGTGTGTCAGATAGAAACTCTAGTCTGCCAGCCCTTCAGTGTAACGGTTGACAGTGTCGTACCGCTGTATTTCAGGAGCGGGGATACATGACAGCCAGTGCTGGAGGTTTGCAGTCAGTCCACTTCAGTAATATGTTTTTTCTTGCACAGAAACCAAAGTGATTTTTCTTAAAAGAGACTGAGCACACAACTAGGTAAAATGTGCAGGCAGGTTGAACGATGATAATTCACGAGTACACCTTACAGTGTCTCCACAGATGCCCAAACAGCAGAGCAGTCGACAGCTTATTAATGCCGCGGTGCTTCCTGTTTTCCCGTGACCTCACATCCTGTTGTCCTGACCGGTCAGCCAACAGTTTTCCCCTTCTTTGTCGTTGACGGACACAGTTAAAGTTTCACCTGACTGCACATCTAAGTTCAAGAGTTTTGCGATCAGGCCGTGTCGGTTTGCTCTCTCAGAAGCAGATTTTTAGGATAAAGTCTGAGCGGAGAACATTAAAGAGTAGCGCCGGCCTTTAGCAAGACCCTTAATCTTCAACTGCTCCGCTGGAGTTGCTCAGTGGCCAGCGGATCAGACTGTGGTTGGATTGGGCAGCTTCCAGCTGTGTCACTGTGTGAGTGTGGCAGTTCTCAAAAAGGGAGCAGTACTTTCCCTAAAACTACTCCTCAGGGTTAGAAAGTGTATTTTAATACGAGAATAGCTCCTAAAGTAAACTATTTTAGAATATAACTGGAACATAACTGGTTTGTGGAAGCACAGGGACGGGTTTTCATCTTAAAAAGTGACTTGTAACTTATCATACCCACTTGATTGAACATGATTTGGAAATCTTGATTGACTCAGCATGGTGTCACCCAGCATACTGAGCTGAACTTTCTTGCTGTCTCTAGGTGCGGACGTTGGGTCCTTTGGGTTCATGTGATGTCGCAGGCTCAGAGGAGCGGGTCAACATGTTCATGGAGCTGGTGGACGGCGTCTTCCTGCACAAGATCATGACACACATGTAAGTAACGGCCCACAGAGTGAGCGTTTCATGCTTTTATCAGCGTGAGTCAGTGCAGAATTTGAATTTTTCTGTGTCTGGACTTATATATGAGCGGTAAGCACGTTAATCCAGCGTTTCCTGTGTGTGTGTGTGTTTGTGCAACCACATCCTGACTCGCTGCTTTCAGGTTGTAAACGTCACGGCCAGATGTGCCAGCAAGGTCTGCATCAGAAAAGACAGCGGGGTATAAGAGAGTGGCTGAGTTAGACGATTAGCAGTCTCTTTTAGAGCTGATCTGCTGTCAGTTTGACTCAGAAATGACAGAGGCAGGCAGGTAAGACTGTGGTGCAACAACTCTCACTCAGCGGATTCAGTTTGTGCAAGTGTGAGATCAAAAAGCCGGCACCGCACACAGAGAATCAGTCACGAATATGAAGGTTATGCAATGCTAACTGACATCAAACATGAGTGCAGGATGTACGTTTCTGACAGCAGCAAATGGTCTGATGAGTCCATTCAAAGGCTGACTACCCAGGTAAATATGTTTTTATGACAACAAAACAGGCAAAACTCAGCAGGTCTAAACATGACCAAAGGTTTTCCTACAGATTTTAAAATGCATTCGTCAACAATGAACCTATGAAAAGACCAAAATCAGCAATCTCTAAATACTATCCAACTTCCCCATCATGCCTGTTGTTTCTTACATTGTCTGTCCCTCATCGGGTCCAGATACCAAACTCAGCTGTACTGTGTGCCAAATACAAATAAGCAAATGTTAGCCGTGAACATGTAAAACATTATGTTGTGTTTCACTGCAAGTCTGAAGTCGAACACTTTGGAGTGTTTGTTCTAAACGTGTCCCAGTGCATCTGCTCGGGAAAGCATGGACGATTCCAGAAAACTGATGTTTGTATGGCAAGTCTCTGAAATGAGAGGGGCGGGCTCAGACTGCACGCTTGCAAGGACGTCTGTCAAGGACAAATCACAGAGAGGAAATGATAATGACAGCTATAAATTTGTTGTTGTTGTGTAGTTTGTTGTTTCGCGGCACAGATACTAGAGTAACATGCATTCACTGTTCACTTTGTGTGCTGCCATATTGCTGTGATGTCAACTAGACACATCTTGCCTTAGTTTGACTTGAGTTTTCCCCGTGGGTGGAGCTAAGGTGGGGAAATTAGCTATAGATTTATTTCTGCTGTGAACTTGGACATTTTAACATGGGGACTTATGGAGACCGACTCACTTCTGGAGCCAGCCTCAAGTGGACGTTTGAGGAATTACATCTTTTGGCACTTCCTGTGCTGGCCTCACTTCACAACTACGGAGGTTAATGCTTGGTTATACCTGCATGTTAGCGTTTCTTTTTCAAACGTTTTCATTAAACTTGTTTTTGCAACCCAAAACAAAGCCAAACTAAACAAAACAAAGTGAGAGTCCACCGTAGCGCTATTGTTAGCATTTAGCTTAAAGCACCATTGTACTTTAAGTACAGTCTCTCTGAGCCACTAGCACGGCAGCAGGTTACAGGTTCATTTTGTGTGAACAACCCGGAGTAACACTGTAAATGTCTTTCGGGAGAGACTGTCACAACAGTTAAGCATCATCGTGTCTCCGACACTCTGCGGCGTTCGGTGTTTCACTGTCTTGAACAGCTATGAACACTGTTTGAATTCAGAGCATTGTTTAATGTTTAATAAAACAGCTGGGATTGTAGGTTTTAGCACATGCTACTACTGTGACACAGAGGAATATGATGTATATCAGGCTTTGGATGAACACACAATACTCTTATTATGTTAGACATTCATTGTTGGTTTTGGTCTTTTCACGGGGACAATAAAAACGAGCCTTCTGTAGTGGACAGACTGCATTAGGACTGTAATACTGCCCACAGTGATGATAATGAAACATCCCTACTTCTCCCATCCAGACGGTCCTCTGTCCCCAATCAGACCACATGTTCATATGTTTGGTATTGTCTTCTCAAACAATGATAATGACTCTATTGTTGTGCGCACACTGAATGTAGGCTGGGCTGACTGGGTGGCAGGGGGTGATTAGGACTTTGTCGGGGTTTATAGGAAAGTGGGTTACAGAGGAGGAGTCCAGGATGGAGGAGCCATGAGGGATATTAAAGGAGAGCCACTCAGAGGCAGTTGGTGAATCAGTCAGTCAGAGAACCAGTCAGCTGTTAAATAAGTCAGTGTGTAAACATTATTCTCTCTGGCCTCTCAAAAAATATATTCTGAGCTGAGCTGGGACAGAAATTAACAGGAGAAATACCGAAACTACTTGAATGACCATAGCGTTTATTCTACACTCGGTGAATGTCATTTACGTTACGCTGAGTCATGTATGTATGTTTGAAGAAGCTTTAAAATGTCTGTCGTCATGTTTTATGATGTCATTATTAAAAGTGTGTGCCTTGCTTTATCAGTAGATTTTAACTGTTGACTATCTGACTATCTGAACCTGCTCCTCCGTCAGACTCCACATCATGGAGGCTCTAAAGCATGGCTGATGTTTTGTTCTCATATTCTCTCTCTGTACTCCGGTTTAGCTCAAAGTTGAAGTTAGCTTTAGCTTTGTAGTAGTCTAAAAAACAACTAGAAAAATAGTTGCCTGGCAACAAGGACACAAAAAGTTGGTTACAGTTGAGTAACGTTGTTTATTTTGTAAACCAGATGGTTCCATTTCCTGAAGAAACGTTTAGCATGCGTGCTGCTGATGATTTGCCGTTCAGACATTAGAAATAATGCTAGAAAAAAAACCCCTGACCCACGGAAAGGCTGGATGTGTCAGTTGAAGCACTGAAAAGACTTGAGGTGTCAGAGCGAGCGTAACCACTGAAGCACATGAAACCCGGTGAAAGAATTCAGTCATCTCCGCTTCATTTTGCTTTCCCAGTCTGTATACGAGCCTCTTTCATATTGTGAATAGTGTCCGTTGGAGGTGAATTGAGCTCTGATATCACACTGGCGTCATGATGTCATAGCAGGTCAGCCAGACAGCATTACACACCCCCTGTTCATATGCAAATCAGCCTGGCACAGGCTGACATGTGTAAATGTGAGCATAAATCCTTCGGCAGCACAATAGTTACCCTGTATATGGTGTGTGTCTGTGTGTGGAATGATCTTTGTCTTAAATAGCCACAAATAATGTAAATTATGTGTGTGTATGTGTGTGTGTGTGTGTTTCCATAGTGACCCCAACCCAACCAATCAGAGGTTGAACAAGAATGTGAACAATGATGTCGCGCTTCGCCTTCACAACCTTACTGTTCTCACCAGACACATCAGGACGTACTACCAGGTATGCACACACACACACACACACACACACACACACAGTGCTAATAGGGCACTCACAGACTACAGCAACAAGGTTCAAAGGTCAAAGTGCGCTACAGTGGCCAAGCAGCAGCCCATATTGTCGTCCCCACAAAGTCTTTTTGTTTTCACTGTGTACGTAACCGTACGGAATCACGGTCTTATCTTTATTATACAACAAGCAATCTGACTGGTCCGCTAGACATTTAGCACGTGCTCAAATCAGCATGACATCACACCGTGCTCATCACGACAGATATTAGTCCACCGTTTCCATGGTAACATTATAACTGTCCTAGCTGGAGCAAAAACCAGTCGATGACAGAAAATGATTACATCTGAAACATGATTTGCTCTTTGCTTTTTCAAAAGTAAAATTAAGATGTTATGATGTCAAATGCTCTTAGAGATCTAATAATACATTTTGTTACACGCAGACTGTGAAATCAGTTTTTGATACGTTTTTATTCATGAAAGTCAATCAGGAGCCACAGCAGGCCTAAATAAACTGATAATTAAATCAACTTTTTTTTTAATGGAATGGTGCTGGTAGACCGCCTCGTTAATGCTAAGTGTAATGTTAAGTGTGTCCCTCGTGTATGTGCAGCATCACACACACATGTTGTGGGTGATGTTGTTTTTGCAGAACTAAAGGTCGACTAATGTGGACTGAAGCTGAATATTTCATTTGATAAAAAAACAATGTTTCCTGGAGTATTTACTGACGTGACTGATTGTTTCCCAGAGATGACACCAGCAAAGAAAAGGTTTATTTTGAGAGAGAGTTGCCTCCAAATGTGAATTCATTTTGATTACATGTTGGTAACAGTTGTATAATCGCAGTATTACATATTTATATATGACATTGCTCTGTATGGTGGTAATTTGCAGACACAGCTTTTGCTGTATCATCAGCTGATTAACTTTTCCTGGAAGCACAAGTGTGTGTGTGTGTGTGTGTGTGTGTGTGTTCATTACTTTTATCCATATCTTTGTCATGTGTATGTCTTCTGACATGTCAGTTGTTAGCGTGTATGTAACAGGAACAGGCCCTGAAGGCAAACATTTCTAATCCACATCAGCGTTTGTGTGTGTGTGTGTGTGTGTGTGTGTGTATGAGAGAGAGACTCGTGTGTGTTGATGATGGTGTACAGCAGTATGGCTCAACCTTGAACTTGAACTTTAGTTTGACGACGATTAATGTGCAGTGATCAATGGCAGCAGGAAGTAACACCGTATGATCTGATCGCATGCAAATGTTCAGCGTGAGGAGTTTTGTTAGTTATAATGTGAAACGTATGAATATTTAATATTTCATTTCTAATGCTTGTTTTGTTTGAGTGGATTCACGCAAACAGCTGTCCGCCATAAAGCGATACGTTAAAATTCTGCTTCTGTTTGGCTTAGTGACTTTGCACAGGAAGACATAGCGAGATATGGAACATTTAGTGTCTCTAAAAACAACACACACACGCAGACTCAACACATGCATTTCACATGCTACAAAATGCACTCGCGTTCATTGTAGCCTGACTGTGAGGGCCGCCTTTGGCTCAGATTCACAGCGATTACAGTACAATGGATTCTAATGGTGGCACATTTTTCACAGTGAGGCGGGAAACATTATCCTAAGTAACTTCCTGCAGCATAATCCACTTCTCTGGTGTCCCTCCTTATGTTCAGTCTGGGATGTTAGAGCTGCAGCTCATACTTAAAAGATTTGGGGGAAGTATAACCAACCTGTCAGCCTTGCACTTTCCCCACAGCTACAGATGGAGCTCTCAATAACTCAGATTTCTGACAGAACAGTCAAAAGACTCATATCTCATATCTCCACTGACTGTGCATAATTAAACATGCAGTGACACTCCACCTGCTCCTTCATTTCTAATCTATAAGAGAGATTATGTCCTCTGGACTAAAGAAGAGAAATTTTAAGGGTTTATGTTAAGTCGCTCACTATTTAAAGAAACATTACACTGTATTTGTTGTGATCTGTCTCCTCCAGTTTCAGAGTTAGATCCCACTGTGGTAAATATGTTCAGCTGTACACGTGTATTTGTTCTGATTACATTACTTATGATCAAAAACTAGCGAGTCGACAACTTTGCTAACAGCCAAACATCAACAAGGTCAACAACACAAGACATAGCAGCCAGCTAATATTACTGACTAGTCCAACAGCAGTCAGCCCAGCTCGGCGTCTGTCTTTCAGCCTTTTATTTCACCAAGCTCTCACCAACCACTAAAAGTCAGTCCCACATTTACTCTTGTCTGGAGGCTTCTTGTTCACTCTCTCCTTTTCTCTTCTTAGCTTCCTCTGTCAACGTCCTCTTCAGTCTCTTCTCCTCTGCCATTATATCCATAGAGGCTGTTGAGCCCATGTACATTGCCCGCTTGCTCCCTGGCAGCATTCCCCCACATATCTGGACTGTAAACCTCCTCTTCTTCTTCTCAGTGGTCCAAAACGCCTGTGGTATAAACACTAACACTCACAGTCTGGGCAGCCCGGCTAATAAACTGAGTTAACATTAGCTAACAGCAGCTACAGTTGGAAGCCGTTTACTTCACTGTCGATCAGGAAACTCTGTAAATCACAGAGAGCTGAGGCGGAGCAGTCAGAGGGAAAAGCAGAAAACATTTTCTCCATAAAATATGATCCAGTTTCACCAAAATCAGTCAAATGGTTGGTGCTGTGTGATGAGTAAATTAGTATCTAGTTTCTCCAAACTTATCTGTCCTTCAAGGATCGGATGGGAAGCATGTTTTCATTTCAAAAGAATGCCAAGCCAGCCAGTAAAATAGTGCAGTGTAAGTGGAAAGTTATTATTGTACATTCAATGATTATCATTATTAAAGCTACGCGTAGTGGCAAAAGCACTCTGGCAAAGTGTTTTTCCTTTAACACTTATGCCAATGTTCCTATTATTACTACCACATGGAGAGTGTGTGTGTGTGCAGTGTGTCAGACTCACAGCCTGCTTTCCAAAAATGATCCCAGGGTTTCCACTGTTACTCAGACTATATTACAAAACAATAGTTTGATAACACGATGCAGTCCATTCAGTGCCATGAAACTTTAAATCAAATTACAAATGACATAAATGCAAATAAACTTTAATGCGTCTCTTACATTGTGTCTACTTTAAAAATGCCTAAATAGAGGAATGCATTCCACTAAAAAATAGATGTGTTGATAAAAGTGTGTGTTTGTACTGGTGTCGTGCCCATGTCGTAATGACTCTCTTTTCAAAGCTAATCACAGCTGTTAGTCAGAGACATAAATCGCGTGTGTGTGTGCGTGTGCGTGTGTGTGTGTGTGTGTGTGTGTGTGTGTGTGTGGTGTGTGTGTGTGTGTGTGTGTGTGTGTGTGTGTGTGTGTGTGTGTGTGTGTGTGTGTGTGTGTGTGTGTGTGTGTGTGTGTGTGTGTGTGTGTGTGTTATAAATCAGAGATAAGAAGCTCAGATACAGTTGATTTGGCTGAGCTGCAGTCATGTCCTGTTGACTCACACTTCCTCTAAGCTCTAACCTCACACATTGATTGACAGGAGTGTATCGCTTGCATATAGTAGTGAGTGTTTTTACTCTCTCAGTATAATGGTGAGAGTGTGTCGACTGGCCTGTTACATGTTTAAGGACACCTTGTGTAACTTTTCTCTCACAGACGAACAGATTTTAAATCATGTTGATGTTACTCTCTGTGATTTACAGAGTTTCCTGATGGACAGTGAAGTAAACTGCTGCCAGCTGTAGCTGCTGTTAGCTAATGTGAGCTCAGTTTGTTAGCTGGGCTGCCTGTGTGAGCTCAGAGCACCGTGGAGTGTCAGTGTTTGTACTGATACTCCCTAAGTCATGTGCTTGTTCAATGTAGTCCACCAGTTCGGGCCTTGAGATTAAATTTACAAAATCTGTGAGAAGAATAACATTTATATAAAATCCTTCGTCCCTGAAACAAACACCATCATTATTCGGTTCATGGTGCCTCAGATAATATATAACACGTCAGTCTACTAATGTTAATCGTGTGTGGTTTCATGCAGGTCAGACACAATAAAGGTCACATCTGCTGTGGATGTCTGTGTGTGTGCTTTCTGAAGTGGGTCATTCTGGGCAGTATGGGGTTAATCTGTCCGTGGTGGTTAATCTCTAACCACAGTCAAATACCATGGCCTTGAGACACACACACACACATGACACAACCACACACGTGCATGCACACACCTCATAGTACAGCTTTAAGTCAATGAGTTATGAGCCATAGAATGGGACATGGGATCAGCTGCATGAACAAAACACACACACACACACACACACACACACACACACACACACACACATATCCAGCTGTTCATGTGGGGCTAGGTGTTGGCTTCTTCTAATTAGGCGATGTCTCAGCAGACCTCCAGGCGGGTCCAGTGAATCCTCCCGGTATCCCCAGTGACAAAGCACTATGTCGGGGGTGGAGGGGAGGGTGGCAGGGGGTCTGTCACCTCCCTTCTGTTGCCTCTATTAAGACTCAGTAACCAGAGAGCTCTGAGCTGTTTACTCTTTTCCCACTCTCGTTGGGTTTTGTGTCTCACTGGTTAACTGTCGGTGAACACAGACGAGCAATTCGACAACTCTTTTTGACATCGTATCATTAAAGCAGAAATTGGAAGACATGCAGGGCTGATGGGATCGAAACTCTGATGAACTGTTTGTTGGATAAAATGAAATAGTGAAACGTGCCAGTCACGACTTTTAAGTCTGGCTTTTACTTTTTTCTTCAGCTATATTTATTTTACTTTGAAATGATTCTTAATATTATTATTAGAGTAGTATAGAAACTGAGATGGACGCGTACAGTGACAGGACCAAATAAGTGTACACTCAAGTAGGATCAGGCGGCGTCTGTTGGTGCTGAACGTAACCGCTGTGAAACAATCAGGAAATAACTTTTTATTTGACAATTAATCGACTTTATTGATGCTGGTGCTCCCTCGCTCTTATTCATTCTCTAAGTCTCTTGACCACTGTCCGCTCTCTCACTCAAACCACTGTCCGCAAACTAAATTAAATTTAAAATCCTATATTTTGAATCCATGAATGAATCTGGATAGTCTCAGTTTCAGAGACCGTTCAGGCTGAGTTTTGAAGGTTTAAATGATCTGATTGATGATCTGTGATGTCAGGCTGTGTTACTTCTCTGCTGCAGCTCACAAAGAAATAAACTGTTAAAAAGGCTTTGGCCTTTTGGTTGGTCCGATTACAAATACAGGCTCCAAATGGCGAGCAATACAAGCAGCCTCTTTTACCATGTCAAAATGAAGTATGCACGAGAATGAAGGAGAATGTACTCCAGCAGTGACACAAGTCACTCTTTTGTTGGTGTAAATAGAAAATAAAATTGCAGTGCAGACGTCAGTTAGTGTGTCAGTCGAGCCAAGACTGGTTTATGTCTGATCACACTGTGCGTTTAGATCTGTGAAACTCCGATTGTATTGTTGTGTCGTAACTTAAGCACAACTCCTCTCGCTCTCTTTCCCCTCTCACTTTACCCCTCCTTGGTTACCGTGGGAACTGCAGAACAAAGCCCTGAGCCTACATGGGATGTTTTGAACTCCATATCCTCTGGCCTACTTCAACACACACACACACCCTGGCCAAGTGGATTGTAATATTCAGTGTGTGTGCTGACCCCGGTCAAACTCAGCATTGGTGTTTTATTGCCCCAAACTAACTGCCGGCCATTGTCGGGAATGGCTGCTGTTTTGTGTGTGTGTGTGTTGGAGGTTATTAGAGAGGAGTGTCTGCTTTTGATTTCTGTCTAACTTAACTTAGTGTGCGTGACTGTGAGTGTACATGGTCATCCTCCGCCATTCTGACTGGTAGAGGGGAAGAACTGTGGGCTCGGAGACAGAGCGCTGTGTCAATAGAAGAACAAACACAAAGAGAAGAAAGGAAAGAAGAGGAGTTACTATGGAGGAAGGAATGAGCCTTCACTTGTCTCCTTGTTTTTGTCAGGCACCCTCAGAGTCCACCCACTGAAAACAAACTTTAAGGAATAAATAACTTTTCAGGGCTACTGATCACATTTCACTTAAATTAGAAGGGACATTAGGTCGTGACCAAAGGATGAAGGCCTTTGTTGTGGTTTTGCAGATAATACCATTAATCCATATGGTCTTTTGTAAAAAGGAGTCACATTATTTCCTCATAACTCCCAAACTGTGAGGCATTTTTTGTTGATTTTATAATTTTGATGATTATTTGTTCCTTTAAACCTGTTAGTACCAAAAACTGCAGTTCCTCAATCGTCCACTTGAGCCTGGCTCCAGAAGTGAGACAGTCTCCATAAGTCCCCATGTTAAAATGTCCAACTTCACAGCAGAAACATGTTTACAGCCTGGTACAAAAAACAGCTTTGGTCTCTATAGTTAAAATTATATTAAGGCTTGAAGTTATGCAGAATTAACAGCATGGACGCTTTGAATAACAGGTGGGTGTCATCACACATGGCTTGGTTGTTCGTCTTTCAGCCCGCTTCAGGTCCACAGACAATCAAAGTTTTCAAAACGGCTCCCTACAGCAACCTGTGGGTGACGTCACGTATACAGCGTTGATTCTTTATACTGTCATTGGTCGTGACAGAACAGTCGGGAGAACAGCCAATACGAAGACGGGGATCTTGAAAAAGTGGCACTTCAGTGTAATGTAGTGTAACCAGATTTAAAGAGCAACAAGTCTGACCCACATGCAGTAAAATCAGTATTGTTTTCCACTCCGTGTCATCACCATGGATAGAGATTGAGGTTTCAACAGCTAATACTTTTCTGTTTTTAACTAGGGATTGGTATCAATAAGATTTTATTAATACCAGTGCCATTATTGATTCTGTTTATCGCTCTGATTCTCTCATTGATTCCTGGGTGGAAAAAAGGCCTCAGAGCTAGCTGTAGCAGCTCTCTGTCTGTCATCATCATGCAATGAGAAAAAGGATAGTGTACAGAACTCATTTTGTCATTTTCATTTGTGTTTTCTGCCCGTGTGGCGCTACAACAGGATATTCAGTCCTGTGTAACATGCTGCTTGGCTGGGACGCACTCATGCACAGCATATCAAACACATGACATTCCTGGAGTTTAAGCCCGTGTGGTGTAGAACGTTGTTTCAGCATAGTGGTGGTGTTTTCACTCTGACATTGAAATGATCATCTTACAGACATTCATCAGCACTGTCATCATCCTTCTTCATGAAACGTAGCCACGCTGTCTTCCTCACAGCTATGACTCCTGGCTGCACGTTTCCAGCAGCATCTATGCATGTTTGATGTCGTCACGATTCAGATAAATCAGACCATTGGGAGCTTGTTTTTAAACTTTTTGATTCCCATCCCTGTTGTTAACAAACACTGTATTGTGTAACCTTTGCAGACGTATTTTTTTTTCTTTGGACATTACTCAACTTCTTCACGGATAGATCAGGAACATTTCTAAAGTTGGCCTCTGAAGTTTACTGAGATATTTTATGTGCTATTTAGCTGCATTAATAGGAGAGGAGAGTGTTTTGATTTATATTTTTAATGTGGAGAAACTGGTGAGAAAGTTGTGAAACACAGAGCGTAGCGCCTCAGTTAAAGTCAGATCTGCTGATCCGCCACAATTTTATTGATCTTGGATTAGAAATGTGAGCCCAGTGTGTTAGTGGGCCATGGATTTAGGCCTTCTGTATATATATATATATATATATATATGTGTGTGTGTGTGTGTGTGTGTGTGTGTGTGTGTGTGTGTGTGTGTGTGTGTCTAAATGGGTCATGTAGCCCAGCTTTATTGATCCCTTATCAGTTTTAAGTGTTAGATCCTGCTGGTGATGTTGCTGCAGGAGAATATCTATAGATCTGAGCTCACACACATTTGAGTACACTGACATAGTGCCTGCACAAAAACTAAAACATATACCACTATGCTATATGACTGAGGTGCTGTTAGCCAGAGAGCAGAGTGTAAGTCTACCTGTCTCATCCATAATTAACAACAAGCTAGTTAGCGCTGACCTTTGTCATGCCATAAGGTCTTCTCAATGTCCTGGTTAGTAGCTCCAACTAGATAGACGGGGGTCCTGCTTTGCAGGTCCTGCAGCATCTCTGTTTGATCAATAGAAAGGTGCAATCTCTTCTTTTCTCTTCACAGCTTCCTCGTCAATGTCCTCTTCGGACTCTTCTCCTCTGTCATTATGTCCATAGAGGCTGCTGAGCCCGGTTACATTGCCCGCTTGCCTAGGTTCTGGCACGACCCAGCTCTGCTCCCCGTCGGCATTCCTCTGTGCCCCAGGCCTGATAACCTCCTCTTCTTCTTTGTAGTCCAAAATGCCTGTGGTACAAACAGAGCTCACCCTCCAGACAGCCTAGCTAACAAACTAACATTAGCTAACAGCAGCTACAGTTGGTAGCAGTTTACTTCACTGTCCATCAGGAAACTCTGTAAATCACAGAGAGTTGAGGCGGAGCAGCCGGAGGACATCAGAGGGAAAAGCAGAAAAACATTTTCTCCATAAAATATGATCCAGCTTCCCCAAAATCAGTCAAATAGTTGGTGGTGTGTACTGCAGATTGTACTGCCCAGTGTTTTTAAATTGTGGCCACAGCTACTTTCATACATCAGTCATGGGGGGGAGAGCAAGCGTTGATTAGGGAGCCGAGGGTGACATCATGTTACACCAGTCAAAGATGATCCTCTGGGAACACACACTCTCCATCTCCTCTGTGTTTTTGTCCTTTACGAGCTCTCACTCTCTCTACCATTATTAAGCGCAGAATCATTTCCTGTGTGTCCAGCAGCCCTGTGGCCTGAGTGCTAAGTTGTTCCCAGGGGAGCCATCGCGGTGCGTTCCAAGCTGCCTTCATGCTGACAAAGTTGTAAGATCACACCAACAGGATCAGTCAATCATAGTGATGGAAAAAACCAAGAAAACACGGCATGCAAATGTTCAACTCATTTATATATTTAGTTCATTAGTGGCCGTTGACCTCCTGTGAGATGTGTCTGAATGGAACAAACAAAAAGCTTGTTGGCAAAGCTTCCAGACTGTCGGTGTGTTACAGCTGAATTCCCGCTGTGCCTTAAAGACATCTGGTAGCCAGCTCACATGTTTTATTCACGCGGTACAGTGTGTGTGTGTGTGTGTTGTGTGTGTGTGTGTGTGTGTGTGTGTGTGTGTGTGTGTGTGTGTGTGTGTGTGTGAGATAGAGACTGGTCGGGTCTCCCATTACCTGCTGGTGTATAGGCCAGTGTAACAGTATCTGCAGGTATTGCGCTACCTCCTACACCGACTACCTCAAAGCTGTCTGTGCAGCTCGGTTGTAACCGTGGTGTAAGCTGATAGCGCGATTATTTGCCTGGTTAGCAGATGACACTCTAGACCAGAGCTCTATATCTGATGAAGTTGTGACGGTCACTAAATATAATATTCTTTTATTTGGAGTCACATTTTTAGAACGAACAAACATCTGGTGTTTTCGTTTAACAAATCAAGAAGAGGAAGAAGTTGCCGTAGTTAAAGAAAAAAGTGCGTTTGGAGGCGACAAACATGCTCAAATGACAAATTCATTTTTCGGCAGTCTCGCATAGATGCTGGTTCATCCATTTCCAAAGATTTCATTAAGAATTTCTTACCATTCCTCTGTGGACGGGCTGTCTGGCTTAAAGTTGCAGTGTGTAGGATTAGTCCACATTCACAATGTGGTGAAAAAGCAAAGTTCAACTCTTTTAGTGCGTTTTAGCTGTGGTGGTGCAAGCCAAAAAAAAAACGTAGCAAACTGCAACGGAGAAGTTGAGACAGCCAACTTTTGGTTAAATGCAGCCAGACATCACACTGCAGCCACCAATCAGACAAGTCAGCAGTCAGCCTGAAACGGAGACTATCCAGCTGGATTCATGGACTAAACTCTGAGTCTGCCTGTGTGTGAATGGTGACATGAAGACGTTTATTTGGTTTTGCTTGAGAGAGAGAGAGAGAGAGAGAGCATCAGTCAAGAGACACAGAGAGCAGCATGTCCATGTCTCTAGGAACGGATAACGCAGATGGCCACGCCTTGTTCAGCACGGACCAATCAGGAGCATGCCACCACACACCTAGCTTTGCATGCACAATCAAACCCAAGCCAAACGCTCTCCGAGAGGTCGAGCTTGATTTCTTTCTTTCGAAATTCACAACGTTTTGTCCAGACTTCCTCCATAATACATCTGTTAGTTTCACCTTTCCCATTTGTGTTTAATGTTGGTGGTACATGTTGTTTTAGCTCCTTGAAGTGACCAAATATAGAAGATGGGTTTCATATTTTCTGTGGAAACATCACATCAGCTCGCATGCCAATTCTGATCTCTTTCTGTATTGTGTGCAGGTGTGTGCTGTGTTTTTCTAGCCAGCCCTTCCCTGCTGACAGTCACTTCCCTCATCCCAGAACACACACACACACACACACCTTCCCATTAGTACATTTCCCTTAGCCAGAGGTCATCATCATGTCTCCTCCCGTGTGTCCTTTCTCTAAACCTAATGTCTTCCTATGTGACCTTATTCCCCCGTCATGTTCCCTCATCTCAGAACAAACTTGCTTTGGCAGACAAATTATGATGAAGACGTTGCACCTCTGCCTCTCTCAGCGCTCTGTGGTTGATTCACTAAATTCAATTAAAAAAAAATAGTGTGGTTTCTTTATTTGTCTCCTGTTTTCTTGGCCTGTCTGGACGGCCGGGTGTGTTTTGGGAGAGAGGAGAGGATATTCTGGAATGGAAAGCATTCCCTCCCGGTGGGCTGCTTCTTTCCTGACTCAAACACACACCAACACACACTCTTTGTCGACTGCAGGGTGTTTCCTGTTGGCTGCTCGCCTATGCACACATGCAAACATGTAGGCAACAAGTCTGGGTCAGTAGGTGGCTGGACTTTGAGTCATTTCTACAGAGTGTGTTTTCATCATAGTTTCTGCGTTTGACGCAGCAGCTCTGCCTCCACAGCAGAGGACACAAGCTGCTGTTAGCGCTGCAGCTACTAGTTAAAATGCTCAACATATTTGTGTCCTTCCTCTCTGCTCATCATTATGCTGGTGGCGATTTGATGCTGTACTTTACTGAAGTCACTTGTCAGGCAATAAGTGGGCAAAGTCCTGTGAGGTGTTGTTTGAGTTTCTGTAGATGGAGTTAGAGTTTTATTTTATGTTTTCTAGTCTGCAGAAACCAAAAACCTTCCTGTGTACGACAGTGATGATCTGCCTGCTGGCACGTAGACTAATGTCAAAGAATGATTGTTTTGACCCCAACAGAAGTGTGACTTATATGCTCAGCTGATTTGAGCATAAGCAAACAATGAATGTACAAAATAAGCTCACAAAAGGAAAATACGATTGTAGACCTTCAGATTTAAAAATTGACCGAACTGACACTGTCTTAACTCTCTAAAACCATCCTAGTCTTTGGTGAGTCTGGGTAGTTTTTCCACTGTTCCAGCAATCAACAACTCCGGCTCAGTCAAAATAAAACCTTAGTCAACAGAGTTGAGAAATATTCTGGCTCTACCTTTTGTTTTTCCTCTGCACTGCTGTCGCTGCCTGTTCTTCGGCAGCAGACCATTAAATTGTACAACTGTAATGCAGAGACGCCAAAGATATGATGGAGGGCATTTAGAAACTCCGAGCACGGGCAAACTGTAAAATGTTCCGCTCAGTGCATATTTTGATGATAACGCTTCATTCGACAGATTTAAGGTATTCTTATTGAAAATGTTGTTTGTTGGCTCAAAGTTTGTTCATTTTTCAACTTTTTTCACTACAACACATTCCATTGTTTTATCTCCTACTGATGGACAGTTTGTGGCGCTCCTGCAGTGTTTATCTGTGACACCGTTGATCATTGTGGCCGTAAAATTTAGAAATGTATTTGCTCCTTATCTCCCCGCCAACCGCCACCCGCCTCTTGTCGCTTACAGGAGACCTTGCAGCAGTTGATAGTCATGCCCCTTCCTAACATCCTCTGCATTGCCAAGGATCCGATATCAGGTAACACACACACACACAAACATACACCCTGTTACCAGTGAAGTCGTTCATCTATTCCACATATTTCAGGAACATGCAGCGCACGTACAATATGTTATTAACCTCTTGTTTGGGTGGCTACCAGTCACACTGCGAAAGTGTGTTTTGGCATAATCCGATGCACAGATTAAACGTGTTGATCTAACAATAGAGAGTCTGTAGTCATCAGTGAAGGGGCAGCTGGAGCTCAGCGCTCAGCAACGCCGCCCGAGGCGTCTCCAGATCACTCTTCAAACACTGCGATCAAAGACGTGCTCATATTCTGCGTGCTTCATGTCTCTGTGTGTCCTTTTCTCCAGCGAGGAGCATGGAGGACCTGAAAAGACTTTTGTTGCTGATACTAGGCTGCGCTGTCCAGGTAACACACACACACACACACACACGCGCTCAGAGTCACACTAGCGCACACCCAAACACAGACGCTTATTGTACCACCCAGTCTCAACCAGGAAGTGTTTGTGCCTGTTTTAGTTTTGCATGTCTGAGCACGGCCCTTCAGCGCTGCTGCTGATAATGCACGAATGGGGGAGTGGAGGTGGGCGGGACGATCACGTGAAGGGTTTAAAAACAGTACAGTAATAACCATCAGAGTGATGGTTTAGTGCTTGAGGGCAACATAACAGCTGTTTTTATGTTATTATATACGTGCATATTTATGTGTAAACCTGTTTTAAAACCCATTCTTAGGAATTTCATTATTATTATTTTAAATTAGCCAGACATGACGAGTTCAGAGTTAATTGGGTTACCTGTGATCAAACAGGAGGGGCTGGTCATGTGGGAGGTGGAGGCGCAGGTGTTTTCTCTGTGTGTGTTTGTTTGTTCAGCTCTTTGTTGTCCCTCACCTCCACCTCCCCCCCGTGGCTCTGAACCCACCTAACTGTTTTCCTTGTCTCCCTTTGCCCAAGGCAGTTCTGTTTCTCTTCCTCGCTCCCTCCTTCCTAATTTCCCTCCCTTTTTCTTTTCACTCTTCCCCTCCTTTTGTCTCCCTCTCCACCTGTACTGGTTCTACTGGTTTACAGGAAAGAGGAAGGCCGTGAGGGAGCGATGAATGGAAAAGGCAGGAGGGGAAAGGGAGGAGGTGGATAAAACCGCATGAAAATGTCGATGCTGTGCAAAATAACCCCCCAGCCGTGGCTGCTCATCACATTGGCCATCAAACTACGTTTCCCAGAGTCTTATCCTCCTTGGTAGCAATGTAAAGAAACATTAAATGTGTCTCTCCTCTCTTTTTTTCTCTGTGTGTTTGTCAGTGTGAACGTAAAGAGGAGATGATAGAAAAGATCAAGCTGCTGGACATTGAGACCCAAGCTGCCATCGTCTCTCACATCCAGGAGGTCAGTAAAGCACGGTACCGACCCAAAATAAGCCAGACAAATGTACATGAAATGTTTGATGTAGTGTTTTCTCAACTTCACTGAAATCCTCCTCATCTGTTGTTCACTGACGGTTGTTCACAGACTCCAGTCCGAAATTATGGAGCAGCGTGCATGCATGGTTCTGTTGTATAACACTCATTTCAGTCCAATAGTAAGCTGTGAGTGGACGCATCAATTCTCTTACCTGCTCAGCCCAAGCGGCAACCTCCATGTCTGTGAAGTAGGCCTAAGTGGCACTGTGAAAAAACGAGTCAGTCTCCATAGGCCCAGTTTCTGGTCTCTATACAGTAGCTCATTTTTCCATTCATGACAGCTGAAATGTGGTGATTTGTTTATTTTGCTCTGCTTCGATTGGCTTGTTTGAGCACCCAGGCGTCTTTCGGCCCGCCTCAGGTTTAGGGCAGGACAGCGCCAACATGGCGGCGACCAGAGCCGCCACAGCTACTCAGCTACCACTGTGGGCGACGTCACACAAACGCTGTTCATTCTTTAGAGTGTCAGTGGCTCAGCCGTCGCACATGAAATGGAATCAGTGATTTCATTTTCAACGTAAAACAAACGTTAAGAAGAGATTCACACATTGAATAAAATGAAACCAGCAGAGGCCTTGAAGAGCAACTTAACACCCGGCTTGAGCTCGAACACGGATCGTCTAGACAAATTCAAGATAATGTATTCAGCACAAAGTTTCACTGTGCAGAAACTGACCGTATTTCTGCAACTGCAAGTCTGAACTGAACCCCCATAGTCTTTACTACACACGGTCCAGACTGCTGTGTGGTGTGGGTGGGTAAACATCCTGGGTTATGTTATTGATTCTTCTTCTGCCTTTTTTATGGTGTAGAAGTCAGAATTACTGTGTTTTCTCTGGAAAGAAGGAAGTTAACAACAATATATATATATATATAATATTTAGCAACAAACACACTATGGAATAGGACCCGGATCAATAGATAGTGTTAAGTTGCTCTTCTATATCTCTTATCTACTCTTATATCAGCGGGTGTACACTGTGGCAGCTGATAGTTTTCTTCCTGTACACTCGCACGTCGGCTGGTTTTCTAGAACTGTTTATACTCACCAGTTACACCGGAACCAAATATCAGGCGCAGTTTAAGTCATGTTACATTCACTAATTGTTCCCTGAGGTCTGTTCAGCACAACTTCCGCGCCTGACACGGTCATGCGCATTGTTTCATCTCCACGCTGCATAAAACATGTCTGACAGCTGACATCAAAGCACAAAAGCAGCGATCAATATGACGACTTGTACATTTTTATTTATGATTGTCATGTTTAATATAGCTCCTGACTCCTTTCAGACGGCTTCAGCTCTGCCGTATCAGGTCACGTCCTTTCCTTCTCAGATGGGCTATTATCTCTGGGATGACTGGGAAGTCATCAGGCTAATGATGTTTCCATGCTAGTTAACCTTTCCAAGGCCCAAAGATGTTTACCTCTGTGCGCACAAGCATTGTTCAGGCTCTAAATATGTCAAATGAGTCAAGCTCATTTGAAGCAGCACATGAGCATTGCCAAATTTCTACATGTTTTTTTAGTTCAGTGAAAAATGTTTTGTTTAAATTTGAGTTGAGTTAAATATTTATATTTATAAATATTAAGTTCTACAAGGCCAAGGTATCACTGCCTTTTGCCGAATGGAATCACTCCATACTTATTTGATGTTTATTATTTAAAAAAACACTCAACGAATCAAAATTCAAAACATTGCTGGGAAAAGGAGGCTAACATAGCAACACCAGAGGACACAAGGCTTTTGCTAACTCCCTGTTTTGTGACAAAAATCTGGTTTGTGAAGTTTCTGAAGCGCCAGTTCAAGCTCAGTGCGATGGCTCTGGCTGCTGCCTCCCAGCAAATCTAAAAATCTGCAAAGACGTGGATCTTCAGTGGACCTAAGGTGGGCTGAATGAAGCCTGGTTCCACAAACAAGCCACCTAGAACGACACCTCCCTCTTAATCAAAGGGTCCACACTGTTAATTCTGCATAACTTTAGATTATTATTATTAGAAATTAAGCTACAGAGACCAAAACTGTTTTTTGTACCAGGCTGTAAACATGTTTATTTCTGCTGTGAAGTTGGACATTTGAACATGGGGACTTATGGAGACTGACTCACTTCTGGAGCCAGCCTCAAGTGGACGTTTGGTCAGAGAGGTTGCCGCTAGGAGGACACGTGGCATCAAGTCACCACAGCCCTTCTTATTAACATAAACTTTTCACATGATGGACAAAATGACTTTCACTCGTCGACTACAAAAGGATAAATTCTGGAGAAAATGGGGTCGTTCGACTGATTGCGATGCAATAGCCCAGACTCATTTGTTCTTTGTTTTATGTGTGCGTTGTCTGCGGCAGGTGACTCATAACCAGCTGAACGTTCTCGACCTGTCCTGGCTGGAGGAGGGATCAGAGCTCACGCGTGAAGAACTGGAACCTCTGTCCCGCAACATGGCTGTGTCGCTACAGCAGCTGATTGACCAGAGAGACAAAGCCAGTGAGGTACTCATGACTCGCGCACAGCAACCACCACCGCCAAGCTGATAGTGACGTTTAAATGAAACACTTACAGTTTGTTTTTCAAAGTAATAGACCAGTCGGTATTGTCTACTCCTGTGATGAATATTATGCAGTTAATTTAGTTACATGTGTTTGATTATTGTGATTAAATCTACATTTTTAGCGTTTAAATGTGTAAGATCAGATAATTGGTCAAAATGTAAGACATTAAAACTCTTCCTGTGACTTGATTTTAAAGGGGAAAAACGAGAGTGAAACGTGAATTCATCAAACACGCTTCTGCCTTCCAGGTGATTGTGGATCTGACCCAGGAGAGGGACTATTTCTGCGGCCAGCAACCCCAGGAAGAGCGCAGGAACTTGGGCATGAACAGCCCAGAGCGTGGCAGAGACGTGGGTGTGAATAATGGAGGATCGACTGCAGTCGTGTCTGGGCTGACCAAAGAGGAGAAGCAGCATCTGTCTGTGGAGCTTGCCGATACAAAGTCCAAGCTCCGCCGATACAGACAAGAGCTGTGAGTCTTTTGCAACGTGAACCAAAAAGTCGAATGTGGCTGAAACAGGAGCTCAGACTCACAGCGTGCGAGTTCAAAAGGTTTCTGTGTGCATCGCTGCTTTAAGGCTCAATTGTGGCGATACCAGCAGCAGCTGGAAGTCATTACATATCCAACATAGCTTATTATGCTGTCGAGTTCTGATAGATCTACAATGTAATTACACAGGGTATCCATCTATTTGGAGATACACTCCCACTTTACACACAGCAGAGCTTCTGCAGAATATACCGTCCAGATTCTTTTAGCTGGATATATTAAAGACTTCCAGTCCGACAAGTCGACTGTACGTGTCTTCAATCTCAATTTCTTCAATTGCTATCAACCCATCCTGACATTAGCAGGGTGTGGGGCTGATTATACAGTACAACGCGATGGCGGATTGTAACGTTTTTAATTGAACCCAAACTGTTATTTGTGCGTCTGTTTGTAGGGAGGAGAAGACAGAGCAGCTGATGGATTCAAAACATGAAGTGGAGCGTCTGGATCAGGAGTTACAGAGGCTGAAACAGGAGGTCAGGACATGTACAATATGTAGATGCAGATGTGTGTGTGTAGAGGGTACGGTTTGGCTGTCTTCATCTCCAGAACGAGCCAGGTTCAAACGTAGTTTTCGTCTAACAACATAGTTTAAGTTTTTGTTTGTGTCACTGCTGAATCACTCGTAGTGTGATCGTCACCAAACGGACTGCCGGCTGCTGTTTGTCTGCACCGCCCTGACATGTGACGTGACTTTAGCACAGTTAGCAAGTTACAATATGCAGCTGTCATCAGCTTATTGTTTTGTTTTGTTGGTTAGGGAGCATAAAGAACTAAAGCGAAGGCATACCTACCAGTGTTAGCGTGCGGTACCAGTCAAAAGTTTGGACACACCCTCTCAGGAAACTATGGAACAACGCATATGGAACTATGTGACAAAAGTGTTAAACAAACCAGAATATGTTTATTTTCCATTCTTTTAAAGTAGCCTCCCTTTGCTCTGATGGCAGCTTTGCGCACTCTTGATTCTCATTGATTCTTGATAGCACATAATTCCATAAATGTTCTATCATATTTTTTTTTTTTTGTCTTCAGAGTTCATCTACAGTGTAGAAATATTATAAAAAGTAAAAACACTGAATGAGAAGGCGTGTCCAGACTTTTGACTGGTACTCTACACCAGCCTGTTGTCTAAACTAAAAAGCTGAACTTTCGTTTTTCATCAGTTCTTCATTGTCACTTTGATTTCTCCAGTAATAAAATCCTCAAACTCATTTTGTTCCATTATAGCGTTTAAACTTAATTTAAACGTACATAACTCTGCACAGATGTTTGGGGTTAGAAGGTAGATGTCAGTGTATTACCTGACCTTTCCTCCACGCCATTGTCCCGCTACAGAACCAGTCTCTGTCCTGCGAGGCCCGTTCGGTCAGAGTGTACCGGGACGAGGTTGACTCTCTGAGGGAGAAAGCGTCACGGGTGGACCGTCTTGAGACTGAACTTTCGAGGTGTAAAGAGAAACTCAACGACGTTCACTTCTACAAGACCAGAGTGGAGGTACAAACGCAGCTTCAGCGTCACAAGCTCACTTAAAATGCACGAACCTTTCAGCTGACAGAAGGGACGCGCTATGAAGCCAGAGTGACTTAGCAGCTGCCACTGGCAGTCCACTCAGTGACTGTGTGTGTGTGTGTGTGTGTGTGTGTGTGTGCGGTTATTCAGGAGCTTCGTGACGACAATTTGACTCTGATGGAGACAAAGGTGCTGCTGGAGGAGCAGCTGTCGGCTTCCAGGGGGCGCTGTGATAAACTGCACACATTGGAGAAAGACAACCTGTTACTACGAGCTAAAATACACGACCTGGAGATGGTATTACACTCAGTCAAAAGTCAAAATGTTTAGAGAGATTTGTTTTGTTTTGACGTTTGTTAGCACAAAAAATCTCCTTAGTTGTAAAATACGTTGAAAGGACTCAGACACGCTGCTAATTTGTCGTGCAGGAGAGGGACAATGAACGTCGAAGGTTGGAGGAGCTGGTGGAGGAGAACATGCTGCTGGAGATCGGGCAGAAGCAGAGCATGAACGAGTCAGCTCACCTCGGCTGGGAGCTGGAACAGCTGACCAAGAACCATGACAACACTAACACAGAGAGTGAGACGCCCGCTTTTTTTTTTCCTCTCCACGACCTTCAGTTATGCCCTCTTCTAACTGTCCGTCCGTAAATGCTACGTTCACATGTGTTGCTCTCCGTTGCAGCTCGCAAGTCGCTGGTTCACGAGCTGAACGAGTGCGTCTCCAGCCGGGCGTTGAAGCTCGAGAAGGAGAACCGAGAGCTTCAGACTTCGATAGAGAGACTGAAGGAGGAGAACCACCTCCTGCAGGAGCAGCAGCTCCACACACAGGAACTGGACCGGGAGAACCAAAGCCTCAGCAAGAAGGTAAGAGCCCTGAATGTGTTAAAGCCCCCTGTACAGTGTGGTACTTATTTATATGTTCCTAATAACTGTGGTACCCTTATCTTGTTTGTTAGTTGGAGCGTCTTCAGGGTTTGTTGGATCAGGAGAGACTGACCAATCAGGACATGGAGTCTCTGGGAGAGGACATACTGAAAGAAAAACAGGGTCTGGAGAGAGAAATGCACACTCTGAGGGCAGAGAGAGACAGACAGGTAGTTAACGCATACACACATTCGGGTAAGACACTGTTAATGTGCGCCACAAGAGACCATCGATGATGCATTGTTCCACTCGTCCCGTCCAATCAGATCTCAGAGTTGGAGAGTGAGAAGCAGCACCTCGCTGACGCAGTGGCGTCCCTCCAGGAGCGCGCTCAGTCAAACAACGAGGCCAGGGTCCGCGAGGTGGAAGTCGAAAACCGCCTGCTGCACCAGAACATCACTGACACCAGCTCCCGATTGGCCAGCTTCGAAACCCAACTCAAACTGGCCAGTGAGGAGGCAGAGAGGCTGAGGGAGAGGGCGGGGCGGTGCGAAGAGGTGGAGAGAGAGGCGGCGAGGCTGGAGAGGAGCAGGGACGCTCTGAATAGAGAGGTACTAAAAAAATCTGAAACTGTTTTATCACCAATTTGTGTTTGATGGATTTTTTTTTTTTTTAAAGATCATTATTTCCTCCTCCAGGTCGCCTCCTTGCGTGCATGCAGCGAGCGGTCTGAGGCTCTAGAGAAGCAGGTGTCCTCCCTGGAGCAGGAGGTGCACAGGCTGAAGCGGGAGGCAGAGGAGGCCCAGCGTGAGCTGCAGAGACTGGGGAGGCACGAGGTGGAGAGCACCCTGCTGTCGAAGGAAAACCTGGAACTGCGGTGCTCCCTGGAGAACCTGCGCTCCTCCACTGCCCGCCTGGCCACCCTACAGGAGGAGCATAAAGAGGCCCAGAGAGAGACACAGGAGCTGCACAGGAGGCTGGAGGAAGCCAGAGAGGAGGTGCAAGGGGAGAGGAAGAGGGTAGAGAGGCTCGAGGTGAACGTGGCAGCGCTGAACCAGGAGAAGCACAGCTTAGAGGAGGTAATCCAGAGGAGCAAAGAGGAGAAGGAAGAGATCGAGGGTGAGAGGCGGGAGATGCACAGCAGAGAAGAAGAGCTGAAAAGGGAAGTGGAAGTACTGAAGGAGGAGCAGAGAAGAAAGGAGGAAATTGACAAGGAGAGGAGGAAGCTGCAGTTGGACTTGGAGCAGTCGGAGAAGGGCAGGAAGCACTTGGAGAAAGAGAGCTGGAGGATAAGAACACTGCTGGAGGGTAAAGAGACGGAGCTGGAGGAGAAAACCAGGCGACTGGTGACGGTGGAGAAAGAGGGTACGGCTCTGAGTAAGGAGGTCAATAGGCTGAAGGAGGTGGCAGTCAAAGCCAAGGAGCTGGAGAGGGAGAACAAAGAGCTGCAGAAACAGGCGACCATTGACAAGAGGACTCTGGCTACTCTGAGAGAGGTGAGAGGGAAAAAACTTGAAGACAAAGTCTATTTGTATTGAAATGTGCATGTGGAGTCATCGTCGCGTGTTTGCAGGAGCTGGTGTCAGAGAAGCTGAGTGTTCAGCAGCAGAGTGTTGAGTTGGAGAGGCTCAACGAAGAACTGGAGAAGATTGGACTGAACAGAGAAAAACTGCTGCAGCAAGAGCACACGCTGGAGGACAGGTAGTGATGAGAATGATATGATTTCATGCGTAGAAATGAATCTCAGGTGTGTGTAATTGCTTCACTTTTACTTTGCGCGTTGTACATCAGCAGGTACAGGCTGCTGGAGTCTCGGCTGGAGGAAACCGTCCAACAAACGATGAAGATTAAAGAGGAGAAAATCTCGAGTCTAGAGAGGAAAGTAGAAGAGAGCGGCGCGCTCAATGCTACGCTACGTGCTGAACTAGCTACCGTAAGGACATGCCTAAAAAGTCTTTTATATATATGATGTACAACAATCAGTGAGGGTAACATGTATAAATAAACAGGGTGGCTGTAGGTCCCACTGTGGTAAATATGTTCAGCTGTACACGTGTATTTGTTCTGATTACATTACTTATGATCACAAACTAGCGAGTTAACAACTTTGCTAACAGCCAAACATCAACAAGGTCAACAACACAAGACATAGCAGCCAGCTAATATTACTTACTAGTCCAACAGCAGTCAGCCCAGCTCGGCGTCTGTCTTTCAGCCTTTTATTTCACCAAGCTCTCACCAACCACTAAAAGTCAGTCCCACATTTACTCTTGTCCGGCAGCTTCTTGCTCACTCACTAGCTATCATTAGCTAACAGCAGCTACAGTTGGCAGCAGTTTATATAAACTTGATTTAACACCTGTTAGTTTGTGAGAGAAACGTTACAAAATGTTGCTTTAATTTAAACTAGTGATTCTGCACTGTTCAGCCGCCGCACATTCCCTGTCCCAGCAGCTGGGAGAAGCTGAGGTGACTGCCTGCAGGCTAAATGAGACATTTATCTATTTATTTAAACATCGTGTATGACTTATTAGAGAACCAAAATAACAATTTAGCTCTGAATGACTTTCAGCATAGATTGGCATTCTACTTTGATCAAGCATCATTTCAATCTTTAAAACAATAATTGTAGTAATCAATATCATTCAACGACAAATATACATTTTTTCACACTAATAAACCCTTTTGGACATTCTTCAGCTCAACCAGTTATTCTGCCTTATGATTTTGAGCTGACAGTATGTACTTACTCAGTTTATCTTCATTACAAACTTGGCCTTGAACACTGGCATCAGAACATCGTTTAACTTGCTGATACCTGTAGACACCCCGTATAATGTGGCCCTTTGTGCTGTATCGCAATATTTGCCTGAGGAGCGAAAACTCAACACTCCCACTAATCCATTTCAATCCCTCGCTCACAGAGTGAGTGCACATGAAAGGAATGTGGCATCAACTGCTCATGGAGCGTAATCATTGTGTTTTATTGACAATAAATGATTCAGTCATTACTCGCTGTATGATTAAAACCGTGTATGTCCAGGAGGATGGGGAGAAAAAAAACTAGCTCACAAAACAAAACAGTGCAACGAGCAGTGATGGGAATGACGGCGCTCTAAGTGACGCTGTAAGTGTTTTCAGTAACGAGTAATCTTGCTACTGTTATTACTCTTCCCATCACTACAACAGTGAACTGTCACTTTAAATTGACCTGTTTGGTGTTTGATGATTCGACATGTGCGTGGTTCAGAGCCTCGATATGATATGAACTGATATGATACGATATGTAACCATCAATATCAAGGCTGTCCGACATGTTTCCACAGAGCACATTGGCCTAATCAAAGCTATTTTACTATTTTAGATTGAAGCCAACATAATCCAGTCATCTGACACAAAGTATTTGGCTCTCACGATTATACTTAGGTGTTGCATTGTCGTTTTTGAAGTATCTTTCTGTTCTGCTGTAGGCGCGTCAGACGCTGTCTGCGCTGCGGCGACAACAGGAAGAGGAAGAAAACCACAACTCCCAGCAGCGCTCAAGAAGTGACCAGGGTCAGGGGTCAGCCACTGCCGAACTGCTACGAATCAAAGATCATCTTATTGATGTGGAAAAGAACGTAAGGCCTCACCGTACATCTCATTTCTTCCGTGTTTGTTTTCCTGCGGTTCATTCATTCATAACTCGCCTTTACGCGCGGTTCTCTGCAGAACGCCTCCCTGCAGACGGAGAGCAGTCTATTGAAGGAGCAGCTGAAACAGCTGGAGAACCAGAACGCCTCTCTAAACAGCCAGATGGTGGCACAGCAGCGACACACCTCCACCCTGCAGGAGCAGAACTCGGCGTTACACACACAGACCGCAAAACTACAGGTACACGCCAAACACTGCAGTGTCACATAACATCTTTGGAAACCTCATTTATACTACATTGATTTGGTCCCGCTGTGTCGTAGGTGGAGAACTCCACCCTCTCCTCCCAGAGCGCATCTCTCATGGCCCAGAATGCAGTGCTCCAGGGTCAAGTCACCGCCTTGGAGACGGAGACGGAGTCGTGGCAGCGGCAGCGCGAGGAGGCGTGGCGGGGCAGGGAAAGCGTGCTCAGCGACCACGAGCGCCTGCTGAGCGTTCACGAGAGGCAAGCCCACGAGTACGAGCAGCTGATCAGTCAGCACACTGCACTGAAAGGCAAACAGAGGGCGCTAGAGGGCGAATACAAGACACTGCAGAGCAAGTAAGTGAAGAACCAAACCTTACAGTGCGGAGTTCTCTAAATAACCCTGTGACATAAACACATGACCAGAAAATCATGAGAAGAGCATAACTTCCGAAAGGTCTTTTGTTCTAGAGGGTATTATTTATAGACAGTGTTTGACTGTCCTCTGTTAAACGGGTGATTAGAACATCTAATCGGCATGTGGACGATATGGTGAGAATCAGGCGCTGCAGTGAACCGCCGCAGGCTTGTCCGACGGTGTGTGAGGCTGGGGGGGGGCAGTTGGGGCGTGTCTGTAGGTCCCTCCAGTGAGCTCTGGGTCAAAGGAAAGCACCCGGGAAGGGATCCTAACAAGATTTCCACCTCAGCCGGCTCCTTTCGTGAAGGCGCGGTGACTCAACTCAGAGCCCCCTCCAGTTGCTGACACCCGAGTTGTTAGTTGACACCCAACAGAGGAAGCTCATTTCGTTTGTAGACAGTGCACCAACCGGCCGTTCTTTGCAGTCTTACCAAAAGAGGGGATTATTCTAATCAAAATTTTAGATAAGATATTTTATATAAGATATTAAGCGTGGAACAAGAGATAGAGGAACAATCAACAGAGATCACAGGATTAAAATTTAGAAAATGTACTGACACTTTTGTCTTTAAGGAAGAAGACATGCGATTGCATGTTAAATAATATTAGCTTAGCATGAGGATCTTGTCCAAACCAGGGATGTCTCAGTCAAGTTTTTTTTGGACCTGCGTCTAAAGGTCCAGCGCGTCAGAGTTAGTGGGCTTTATTTACTGTTATTGATGAAACAAAGGTAGAATTGATTGCAGATATTGACTTTATTGATGACGCTGTGTGTCATCATCAGTCAACTCTTAACTTGTTCGCTCCCACTTGACCCACAATGAAAAGAGAGCCGTTCAGTCTGATGATCCCCTCAACTGAAACTGATATTCAACAGGAGACCAACAAACTGACTCATGTTCCATCGCCATCCTTTTTGTATGTTGGGGAAACAGTGCAGATTGTGAAGAAAGTAGACCCACATTACATGCTGCCGAAGGTTTATGTAAACAGTGTAAACAAACACTTGTCTGTCTGTCTGTCTGTCTGTCTGTCTGTCTGCAGGCATTGTGTTTTGGTGCAGCAGAAGGAGAAATGGGAGGAGCAGGAGAGCCGTGGTCGGAAAGAAAAGGAGGAACTAAACCAGCAGATCCAGAAGAATCGGCTGCTACAGCAAGAGAATCTGCAGCTCAAAACAGAAGTGGACAGGTACTGTGTGTTTATTTTGATGTACTTGTCCTTTATTTCAAAGGAAGGGAAAAAAGAAATGCTTCAGATCCAGTACAGTGTGGCCACAGTGTGGTTAAGGTCAGGGGCCAAACCTTGGCCCACAGCTGATTTGAAATCTTCCAGAGCTGATCCCTCACACCTTCTTTCGGACTTCTCTCTGTCTCTCCTTTTTTAGATTGTCAGAGAACCAATCACAGCAGTCGGAGCAAAGCGAGGGGCTCCAGCAGCGCATGAACGAACTCAAGAGCTCATTGAGCTCTGCCCAGCTGGACGTGAGTCGATGGATGGCCCGATACGACGCGCTCATGGAGCAACACCAGGGCCTGGATCTGACCATGACCAAACTAGACAACCACTGTGAGGTAAACGGGGAGGGTGAAACAAGTAAGAAAACTAGAGCTTTCCCTCAAGGGAACAAGTCTGGATCACCATCTTGTTGTCTCTTTCCTGGTGTAGCTGTTGAGTCGACTGAAAGGAAACCTGGAAGAGGAGAACCACCACCTACTGAGTCAGATCAACCTGCTGAGTCAGCAGAACCACTCTCTGCTGGAGAGGAGCATGGAGAGCAAAGAGATGTATCACCAGGAGCAGAAACTATACATGTAACTGTCACCGCACCTGCAATACACATCACACACGGAGCAGCAGCGATTATTTCGGTTATCGACTGATCTGCAAATCAATTTCTTGACTCACAGATTAGCTGTCAGTCCATTAAAAGGTCCGAAAATGGCCTCACGGTCTCAGATGTTTTGTTTTGTCCATAAAAATATTGAGTTTAATGTCATAGAGGACTAAAGAAACCAGAAAATATTCACATATAAGAAGCTGAAATCATGAGAATTTTTATTCTTGAATAGACTCAAAATGATGAACAGATTATCAAAATAACATAAAACACTTGCTCTTCTGTATATATCACTAGTAACACAACTATACATGTTAGAATAGAGCAGACATCACCATTAAAAATGATGTGTCAATCCTCAGAGTTCTTTCTGAAGCTTCTTCCAACATCTAACGGTGTCTGTTTCCGTCTTCTTACAGCGATAAACTGAACGCTCTTCGTCGTCAGAAAGAGAAGCTCGAGGAGAAGATCATGGACCAGTACAAGTTCTACGACCCCACGCCTAAAAAGTGAATTGCTTTTATCAACATGTGAATTGGCAGCGTCGGCCCCCGTGTTGACGTTTGATATGTGACAGATGTCGTTGTGTGTCGTCAGGAGGAGTCAGTGGTCTGGAGCCAAAGCTTTAGCCAAACTGATCAAACCGCGAAAGGAGGGCAGCAGGGAGAGAGGGAGCGACAGAGACAAGGAAGGAGGCAAAGACAGAGAGCGAGCCAAGTGCGCCCCAGACATCCCGCTGCCCGCCCTGCCTCCCCTCCTCCCACCTGAAACGCCGCCTCCACTTCCCCTGCGGACAGCAAGCGACATGCAGGACGGCGGCCACGCTCACAGTAACCACAACAACCACACCATCAGCCCCACTTTGAGTTCCCAGAGTCCAGCACTCACCCCCATCGGCCGAGGTAAACACACTCACACACACACACACACACACACACACCCAGAGATAACAGAGCACGTCATCATATAACATTTATTACCAGGAGATGTCTTGTGATGGGTTATTTACACAATTACATAACAGAATATTAGTGTTATATATTCAAAATTTTGTTGAATAGTGTTCCAGTTCAATCCAAAACCACAAAGCTGGTGGAACATGGTGGTTGGGGTCAGGCGCACTATCCTATCTGCTCCTCTAGAGGGTGCTGTAGACCAACACATAACTGACGGATTACTGACAGTTGCTGTTCCTCCCTTCTGTTAACATACCCTGTACGTTGTCTCTACTCTGTTTCCACTCCTGCTGTAGAAAAAGTAGTAAGTAAACAAGTAAGCTGATTGGACGAGTGTCGTTCCATAAGTGCTGATAGAGCGCAATAGAAGAAGAGACCTTTTTAAAAGTGCCAATGTGTCAATTCAGCATCAATATAATCTGTAAAGATAAACTGTGTTTCTGTACAAACTTTATGTTTTGGATTTTGTCACCTCAATAACTCACCAACTCTCTACCAGCGTTACTTTAGTGTTAGACGACTGTATGAACTGAATGAAGATTTCTCATTAAAATGAGAGCTGGTTGATGGATCGGATACATGCTGAATTAAACACAGACCCATTCAGATTAAACCCACTTTTAAATAAACAATTCAAAATCCATGAACGTCTAACGTAGTGAGCGTGCGCCGGTATCAACTTTTCATGCTATGATGATGATGATAAACGTATTATCTCAGATCTTATTATTAGAACTGAAGTACATTAAACTGACTTCATACTCTGTTGACCTTAATTAAACAAACATATAAATAACCATGAACACGAGCTGGTTTTCTGGTGTTGTCGGTCATAGAAACTGTTGGTGCACCAACATACAACCACATCTTTAAATCTTTAGAATTCATCTCTTTTTCTTGGCATGTAAATATTGCAAACTGTTTACTGTTTCTACTTGATGCTTACTCTTCATCATTCTGTCCTTATAGTAGAAGAAGGTTCTAGTGCATGGCCTGAATGGTTTTATTTCTATGGGTTGTCTTTTCATGGTTCTACTCTTAAATGGGATTCTTGTCATGGCTGAGCTCAATTCACTCGTAGCTCAATGAGCAACTCGTCTTATTTAACACGAGAACCACCAAGAGGTCATTTTACCCCACTGGTGTCTGCAAATACACCTAACTCTGCTAAAATCATTTAGTGAATTATGAAAAGAAGAGAAAATTAATTAATTTTAATTTTAACCTTCTCGATCTGTAATAGTAAAGCAACAAGATAATTTGTACGTTGTTTATTTGTTGACAGGGTTTTAAAGTCAATGCTTGTAGTTTATCTCTCTGTGCTTCAGTACCAATAATTAAAACTTTGGTCTTATCCTGGTTGAGCTGTAGAAAATTCTCTGCCATCCATAACTTAACTTCTATTATTACTATATTATATACTATATTACTACTATTGGCTCTGAGTCTCCAGGAGAGGCTGCCATATAAAGCTGTGTGTCATCAATGTAGCCATGCAAATGTATACCATGTGTATGTAGCAGGTAAGGATAAAAAAGGAGGTCCTAAAATTGAACCTTGGGGAACACCACAATTCATTTTACAGCTATACTAAACCAGTGAAGATGTTTTTACAATTAACATACTGTTGCGTTGGGGTAAAAATGACCCCCTTGGGTAGAACCACCCAAGGGGGTCATTGGAGATGAGAAGATAAGTTGAAACAATAAGTTCAGTTGCTCCATGTACACAGCTCCATATGTGTGGTTTGGCTGCAAAAATAACTTGCAACCTTAGAGTCACGTCGACAGTTGTAATCTGTCCTTTCCTGTGAGCTTCACCAGTATTGCAGTCAAGACCAACTAAACCGAGACCAAGTCATGACCAATACGTGACCATATATAACCTACCTACAGTAGGTAGCTAATGTTCACCAAAAGCGTGCTTGCTACATTGCTAAGCGTCACTTTGTGGTACTTACAAACCGGTGTGTGTTCTTTCAGATGCTGTTTTGCAGATGATCTTTGTGATTTAGGAAACCAAATGTTATTCCAGAAGATTTGGCTGACAGACAGTTAACAAATTAATCAGACGGTACACAGGCAATTAAATGATATCCCTGCAGTTGTGGTCTTGACTGGTCCTTTTTGTCTGAGACTGAGACAAGCAACACTGAGCTTCACGCTTAATTTGAATCCAGAATGAGTTGAGGTCAGCCATGAGCCTGATGCATGAATTTTACTTTTGCAATGGATTTCTGTTTTCTTATTTTTATTAATATGGATTTTCTTGCATGATATCTGTTAATCACATACTTAATAACTTCTTAACCAACTTTTTTTTCTTTAATTGACTCATTGTTTCATCCATTTTCTTTACATTTCTCCCTCTCTCCATCTCAGCTCCAAAACGCTTCGGTTTCTTCCGCAGTAAAAGTCAAGACAAGCTCCTCTCCCCAAATTTCTCCTCCTCATCCTCCTCCTCCTCCTCCGCCACCTCCTCTTCCCGTCCCTCTCTCTCTCTCACCAGAAGACTGCGATTCTGGTCTTCCACTGACATCTCAGCTGACGGCATCACTAGCCAGCCAATGTCAGCCAACGGAGTATTCTAAACTCCTCCTTAACCATACACATCCTCATCATCCTCATCATCATCACCATCATCACCATCATCATCTTCACCTCCACCTGTCCAACAACACTTCCCAAAAATGCACATACCACACATGCACTTCATAAACACTAATACAGGCACAAATTGCACAATATGCACACAAAACACACACAAACGGGGCGTGTTGCGGTTGTGAGCCAGCCAGTGTTACTAGTAAGTAGCAGAGAGAGTGTGTGTGTGTGTGTGTGTGTGTGTGTGTGTCCAAGCACGCCAGGCCTGCCCGCATATATCTGCATGTCTGTGAAGAGTTTTGATGAAACCTGTATGAAACATATTTCTCTGTGTGTGCTGTCACCACCTCCATTGTTTTCAATCTGGCCAGTGTGTCTCTGCGACGCTTCATCTTAAGAGCTGATCTCACCGTCTGTTCCGAACTGCTTCACGACGCTCTGCTCTGCTGTTACTTTAAGTCGCGTCGCGCCAAAAGATCAACGAGACACACAAACAAGAACACACTGAGGCATATTTGTCGTCACCTGCTCGTACTCTCATCCCATATGATCTCTGTGTCCTCGTCACATGGGGCGCAAATCCTGGTCACCCACCACGAGCACCTCCCTCCAGCACTATTTATAGCACGTCACGCAACTGCCTAAAGGCTTTGTCACGCTCACCATGTTTTCCAAACAACTTCTACATTATTGATCCCTGAAGGGAAATCCTTGTACCTTGTATGTATCTGTACAGTAACTTCAGTAAAAGTGAAAAATGATTCTATTTCTTACACACTGGACCTTTAAACAGACTTTATCCAAAATAATGTGGACTTATCAGGATTGGTTGACTCATCATAACCTCCAGTGGATGAAACCTCCACTTATGAAACTCTTTAAATAAATACCTTTGTTTGCTTTATATATAAATATATGGATAAACATTTGGACTCATCATAACACATGAATCAGTGAAGCTGCGTTTTGTTTGGATGCTTCGCACCTTCATGCAGCCGATACGCAGATGCGTCTCAGTGACGCAGCTGCATCCTCATGTTCCTTAAAGCTGATCAGAGAATCAGACACGTTCACTGAATAATAGCTGATATCACAGTAAGTACACACAGTTTGCTTCTAAATCAGCGACCAGTCTCCTTGCTTGCTTGGTCCTCTCGCTCCTCTGTTCCGCCCAGCGCACATCTCGCGGTCATACAGGTCCAGAATGATTCCTTACAGCATTCTGATTGGTCCGCAGGTTTGACTGACAGGAGCCGGGGCGTTTATCGGAGCAGCACTCCGGGAGGCAGCAATGAGAGCATCAATGGAGAAGATGGACATGGTAATTCATATAATGATGATGAAAATGATCCGAACTTTAATTAGATGTGTGAGCTTTAGTAACCTTTTTGTGCTTCCTGCTGCAGGTCAGGCCCACAAAGCTCTAAGCTCCACTCCGAGCCACCAGTCCTCTCTGGGTCTAACCAACAACTCCAGCTCCAGACTGGCACAAGGCCCCGGCCGCAGACCCCGAGGTAAGCTGCGTTGTTAACACGTAAGACCTTATTCAGGAGTCAACAAGAGTGTGAGTGTATTTATGACAGTGTTTGAATCATGTCAGGTCTGTTATATGATGAAGAGTCTCGCCACAACAACCCAGACTCCATGTTTGGTCACCACGGCAACACGGGTGGTCGCCCAGGATCGGCAGACTACAGCCACAACACCTCCAGCTCCAACTCACCTGTCAACTGCAGAGGTACACCTTGACAGCTGAAATGTCTCTCTCTCTCTCTCTCTCTCTCTCTCTCTCTCTCTCTCTCTCTGTCTCTCTCTCTCTCTCTCTCTGTCTCTCTCTCTCTCTCTCTCTCTCTCTCTCTCTCTCTTATTTAGGACACACAGTCCTTCTGGTGTAAGCATTTCCTGTCATTAATAACAACGTTTCTGTCTTAGACACAGCTGATCGTCAGGGTCGCTCAGCCAGCCTCTCCAGTGATGATGTCATGGGTCTCAGCCAATCACACCAGACTCTGTCACGTAGTTCCACCCTCCCATACGACCACACACCTCAGAGGGCCCAACCACAGCGAGGCGCCGGGGTTAGGGCGAAGACCCGCTCATCTTCTCCTGGAAGTGAGATGGTGACGCTGGAACAGTTTCTTCAAGAGAGCAACATACAGTCACCTCCTATGGTAACCAATTTAACACGGTGTATATATTATTAAATAAAAGCTAGTGTGCATGTAGTGAACCAGTGAAAGAGGATCAATCATTACAACTTTGCGTTTTAGTGACAGGTAGCATTTGTCGACATGAACAGCCTAACGTGATCAATCCTAGTTATTTTCTGGATTCTTTTTGTTTTCCTTCAGGTGTCTACAGGAAGCAGGGAGGACTTGATGGCAGACTATTTCAGAAGTCCCGCCCCCTCTGTGCCCGCTGGCAGAGACCAGGTGACTCCCACCAGCTATGTCACGCCCACTGTCCAGTCATCCAACCAGAGGCCGGGTCAGAGTGTCAAGCCCTCACCTCGCCAGCCTGTCGGCCAATCCCCATCCACGGGCCAGCCCATCGCCCAGAGAACTGGCCAATCACTGAGCAGAGCTTTCAGCCTAGCCTCGGCTGATTTGCTGCGCTCCAATGGCCCGGACAGTTTCCGTGGAAACGAAGGGCAATCGGATGTGGTTATTCGTAGACAAGGAGGAGGGGCTAATGGGAGAGAGCGTCCTCTGTCTGCTCGCCTGGCCGGTCCGACCAATCAGCACGGAGACGGCAGCCTCCTGAACCCGCCCATTCATCATTCATCCTCCCTGAATCTGCAGACGGAGAGATACGGCGAGAGGGAGAGAGAGCGGGGGAGGACCCCTGTCTCTCGGAATGGCCCCTCCTCGTCGTCCTCCTACCATCACCGCGGAGAGGTCGCCATGGTAACTCCCGTCAGAGCCGTGCCCGCCACGCAGCCCGAGGAAGCCTCTGAGCAGGGCGAGGTGTCAAGGGAGGGCCGGCCAGGTGACTCCTCCCACCTAAAGAAGGAAAGTGAGAGAGCGAGGTGCGGCTCCGTCGAACGGCCGAAAAGCACGCCGGCCTCCCCCGACCCCAACAACGACCCGCAGACCGTGTGGTACGAGTACGGCTGTGTCTAAACACTGAAACTGAGTACTCGACCTGCGGAGGGCCGAAAATTGGAGCTGTGATGTGATCAGCGATCAGTCTCTGGAGTTGTTTTGTTGTTTACGGTTAAGTTTGGCTTAAATACACCATCGATTGTGAATCTGTCTAAATCCTGGAAAACCTTTCTGTTCGTATTTCATGGCACAAAACTTCGTTGATGTACAAGCTAAAGTGATGACAGACAGTGTCTGCCACTCGGAGCTGTCATTGAGCTCAAAGCGACTCGACCGGAGTCTGTTTGGTTTCCTGTCACCATCATTCATCACAAGCTGAATCTCTGCCTGAACACAATTTAGACCTCTGTCATTAGCGGTCTTTTTAAGGATTTAGCTCGAACACCTCAACACTATAGATGATCTTTGCTGGATTTGATCAGCCTCTGCTGTTAAGTTATCACCATGTTTACTGTGCAGCAGCGAGCAGCCTGAGCTCACAGGAAGGCTTTGTTTGCTTTGTATTTGTTTTAAACGAAATGTGGATGTTTGGACCAGATGACCATCCAGGTGTGCAAATTTTTAGCTGACATGACTGATTTCTGAGAATCCATAACACTTAAAGCCTGCAGGACCAGAGGACAAGTGCTACATGCGTAGTTGTGGACCAGAATACTAAGGATGGGCTCAGTCTATGAGCTGGAACTCTGGGCTGCTGACCGACGCACTGTGTGGCCCTTGCTAACGTTTACATGGTTGATACCAAACCCCCCCCCCCCCAAAAAAAAACTGTATGCCAGGACGTATCCGTCACTGACAGAACTAAAGTGAAGGCGACCAGAAGCACCAGAGGGACTGAATGTATCAGATTTGTTTTCCTCTCCTCTGGTATCAGGAACAAACACTGGAAAAGACGAGGGAGGAGGAGGAAGCAAGTGGAGGAGAAATGTTGGAGGGATGTGGGCATAGAGAGGGTGGTATCGTAATGGGAGGACGGATAGATAAACAGAACATGGAGGGACTGTCCCAGCATGCAACACTCTGACACTTTACTAGAAATGTTGCTTGGATCGAGCCAACACTAGTTTGACAAAGACACCCAATGCACACATATTATACACACACAAAGACCGACATCGTCTTTGAGGGAGGTGGCTGTGGCTTCGCTAAACATTGAGCTGGACTTAATTCACACACACACACACACACATCTGGGTAAACCACTGTGGGTGTACCGCTGCACGCTAAGTTAGCCACACGGGTTGTAAGCACTGCACAACCGACGGAGGAGGAGCCGAATCCAGACGACCCAGTGTGATCTGGAGCGTTTTATGACTGAACTGAATGTACCAAGTGTTTTTGTAGATTGTCACGTGAACAAAAAATGTGTTTTCATTTCATGATTGCCACTGACCGCCATGCATTGCAGCTGGCACTATGGGCTAGGGTCAGCGTCTACCTTGCAGTGAGCGCGACCTAGCCTGGGACTGAACACAACCTGCGGTGGTCAGTCTGGCAGTGAATACAGTAACTCACCAAGATCACTGAATAAAGTTCAAAAGTTAGAGTAATCAGAGAGGCCATAGATGACTGTAGCAGCCCTCAGAATCACTCAGATACAGATAGATGTGATAGAAACACTTACACAACACGTTAAACTTCATGGAGACTTTAAACCTGCAGCAATAAAGTGCAGAAATAAACATGAAACACTGAATGAGCTGATAAAAAAAAATTATAAATTCATACCGGACAACATATACACCGATACTGGTTATATCAGTTGGGCTTTACATGTACGCGTGGAGACACAGGGATGATTTTAGTACATGCGTTGCATTCACTGACAGGTGACCGCTGTGGGAATTTACAAACACTTGGTGTATTCTTTCTTCTAAGCTCATTTGAGCAGAGGAGATATGAGGAAGAGGAGGAGTATCGCCCTCCCTGGAGACAGATAAAAAATGAATCTAATGTTAATGATGTCGATCAACTGACCCATTATCTGTACTGCTGTTTGTAAATACCAGCCTGTCCTCCCTGCATTATTCATGAACTGACAGCGAAAAACATTTCCTAAAAGCACTAGAGTGGTGAGGAGGAGGAGGATGTAACACGGTGTTGACTGGAATCCATCACGCTTTGAACAAAACTGTTAATATGCAACCAGATAAATTATTCTACCTGTAACATTTGTACATGACATTAGATTTTTTTTAAACTGGTCAGATGTGTCTTGCCGATACCAAAAAAAAAAAAAAGAAAAGAAAATTCAGATCAAATCCTGTTTAAAAAGTTTGATTTCACTGTAAAACTTTGTAGATTGTTTTTAAGTGGTAGTTGTGAGATCATGTCCTGATGTGAAACACTGTAGGTTGATGCTGTTTGGGTTGGTGTGTGTCCCCTTTCTTTATGTCTGCACTTAAGTCATCTCAGTCCTCAGAGCCCCGACCGCATGGACAGCTTTCCACGCATTTCATCTCCTGTCCTGTCCGGTCTTTGTGTCACCATACTCTCGACTCCCTTCATAACTCATCAGTTTTGGTGACCCTGGTGCTTCATGCTCGGTGGGCCAACAGTCCCCTCCATCTGGGGGCACTGTCGAATAAAAAAGGTGCAAACAAACAACGTCACATGAAAGAAGACATTGAAGTGGATTGCACGTCGCTGACATTTCATGCTCTAACTGGAATAACTGCTACTATAGTTCACTTTATGACTTGCTGACTGCTATGCTGTGATGTGACTACTGTTAAAAGGCTACTAGTGTGATTCAGTAGAGAATGAGCTCGATGTTATTACACCCCAAAAAAGCTTTTTGATAATAAAGATTTATAAATTTGAACTGATGCTTCTGCCTCATTGTGTCAGCTGGTGTGTTAACCCAGACTAAATAAGATGAGCCTGACTTTATTGATCCACACTGGAGAAGGCATAGAAAATCCTCATATATAAACATTAGAGAAATATTATACAAATATTAGAGAAAAGATTATACAACAAGTAACTCGGACCAAGTCATGTCCTGCATACTGCTGTTAGAAACTGAATATGATCAGCTGATAATAAACCTGATCAGCCAGCTTTGGTAATCAATACGCAACCAATCAGAATCAGAAAAGGCTTTATTGCTTATATAAGTACATTTTTTACACATACAAGGAATTTGTTTTGGTGTTGTTGGTGCATGTCAAACATTCTCTAAATATTAGAAAAATAAGAAAATCAAGTATTAAAAATAAATCATATGAATATATATACACAGTAAAAAATAAGAAGAGCATTACAGCATTATATTCAATATTCAATGTGCCAAATAATCAAACCAATAACTAACAGCAGTCAACGTCACTCAACCGTATCATACTTAAAGTTACCTAATGTTTCTGTAGCGTTGGCAGAACGTTCAAAAATAAACATATCAGTTTTAATGAAACTAAAGCTCCCTGCGCTGTCCAGGGAAAATATGACACCAATCTGAACAATTCATTACGTGTGCTATTTGTTTTGGTGGGGCCAGACAAATGATTAAACAAACAAACCATAATCTGTTGTAATCTGTTATATAATATATTTATCCTAAATATCAGCATACTTTAATTATCTACAACTGAGTCACAGCTGTGTTGATATTCAGTACGACATAACCTCGAGTGTGATATTTCTTTAATAATGTGCCGCACCTCTCAGAAGCAGCAAATTAATAAACTGGTATCGAATCATAATCATTAGTTATTAAAGTTTATCAAAGGACCTTTATTTTGAAAAGTACCGGAAATCCCACAAAATGAAACGAAGAAGAAGACGTCGGCTACAGATGACGCACTAAATGCTCGACACGCCGTCGTGTTTACATCATGTCTCTCTGTTTACCTGCGCATGGTTCGTTTATCCGGTAGAAAACAGGTGAAATGTGACATTAACTGATACAAATTAAATTTGTTTTCACCGCCCAGATGGACTTCTGTCGGAAACAGGTGAAGGCGGACTGTGAGGAGCTGCTGGGCCGCTTCCAGAGAACCGAGTCGGTCCGCTTCGAGATTTTCTCCAGACTGTGGCGGGAAATGGACTTCTCACACATTTTCTAGTAGGTTTAAAAAGTCTCTTTTACAAACAGGTCGAACACGGTGTTGATTATTGTCTCATGTTAGGCTAATTACAGAATAAAGTGACTGCGAACTTCCGGTGTCCACTGTCTTCAGTTTAAGACAAAATAAAAGCACCGACTGACGTCATTAGTGCTGAAACTAACATTTATTTATTATGATTAATCATTTAGAAAATGCCATAATGATAAAAAATGAGGTTCTTGCATTTCTTTTGTCCGAGCTGCAGTCCAAACCTCTCTCTCATTTACCGTGAATGACAAAGAAAAGCAGCAAATGTTCATGAAGAAGCAGAAACCAGCAAATATTTGATTGAAACGATGAACAGATCAGACACGCTTTTATTATTCACGCGTCGATCTTATGATGTTCAATGAGAAGTTTTTAAAATAAGTCGAGATCATTTGGGAATAAAATGTCATTTTGTCAATTAACATTTCATTAATTAGACATAATCTTAACGTTGCATTATTAATACATTAAATTAGGGCTGCAATTAATGATTAATACTTTTATTATATATTTATCTGTGATTAATCGAATAATACGTTTACAAATTTAATCCTCACTTTTAGTCGTTTGTCCCTCATGAATTACAAATAAATCCGTCCACACATTGTAACCACTCTTCTAACCCTCTTCATATTATTATTCCTGTTGGTTTAAATTTTTTTTTTTAATGGAGGCTAAAACACTGCTCTTCTCCACTAGTTAAGACACATAAAGTTTATTTTTTGTTTTTACCATTCTAGTCTCATAATTGTAATTTCAGTCCCTAGATCTCAGGTTAGATTTGCATGAATGTTTGTCACCATCATATTTGTGAATGTAACATAATTATGAGATGAATAATAATAAACAGCCTCCTGGGCGCTCTCAGTTTCTGTTCAATGCAAGCTTCTCTTTATTTACATTAGTGTTGCGAGAATGCGGCTGAATTTTAAATCGGAGACTTTCAACTAAATTATAGATGAGTAGCAGAATCAGTCTGGGACAACATGTAGATCCATTTATACTCATCATCTCTCATTTAAGAGACTTCAGATCTAACAACCAGGTCCGGTTGCCACAGACAGAACTCAAAGACTGATGACCCAGATGACTGAGAACAGACCTCAGAATCAGTATTTAACATTATGTGTCGCGTTGTTTCGCAGCGGCACTGTGGGGCATGAGAGGCGAGCTTTCAGTCGACTGATCCTGGAGGCGGCCTGCAGCTTCTTCCTGCCTCCGTTCAGCTTCCAGATCCGAGTTGGCGGACTTTATCTGCTGTACAGCTTGTACCACTGTCAGACTGCAGAACCCAGAGAGCAGGTCAGGAACACGGCACACATGGATGCTCTTTGAAGGGTCCATCATACAGTTAAAGAAAGTCAGTGATTGTTTGTGTTTGTGTGTGTGCGCCTGGCTGCAGATCCGTCTGGCTCTGAAGGACTGGGAAGACGTTAAGAAGTTTGAGAAGAACGCTGTAGACGCTCAACACCACGACACCATTTACATCCTGCAGCAGCTGATGCACCTCAAAGCTTTCTGCTTCACTGCCATGCCCCGTCACGTGAGCTCACTACCTTTATAAGTGAACTTCTAAAGTAAACAGTGGTTGGCACCACGACTAATACAGGCATGTGCTCCCCTCGCAGAACACGGGAGTTGAAGGGGCATTTAATACAAGAATGCAAATTCACATTTCCCCTCTCTCTTTGTGCTTTTGCCTCGTCTCTTCCTCCTCCCCCTCCTCTCCTTCTTTCTCTCCTGGCAGCTCGCCTTCAACAAGAAGAAGAAGGTGGAGAAGTCGGTGTTATGTGAAGACTTCATTGAGCGAGCGTCTCGTCCACAGGAGCTGATAACCATCGAGCTGCTGGAGGTGAGCAGAGACTCAGTTCTTAACACTTGCAGAGTAGATTTAAATTCTCTTGAACCGTGGCTTGAAATGGTAAAAATGCAAATGTGATATCAAAGTTGAGCGTCTTAGTCATATAGAAATCTGCGTGAGTTTGCGCTTCCAGTGGCTTTAATTTAAGTATTTGTGCTTTTTTTGTCTTTGTGCAGGAGTTGTCCAACATTCATGACCTCTATGAGAAGCTGAAGACTTCTGTCGCTTCGTCAGACCAGGCAGTTTCATCCATCAACCTTGTCCGCACAGACCTGGTCCCTCAGCTACGCGGCACTGTGGTGGATTTCTACAAGTGGCAGCAAAATAAGGTGAAACTTCTTAGACAAAATATCTACAGGGTTTAAAAAACTTGCTCTAATGTGGTTATTACTGTATTAGTCTGCCCTCTTTCTTTCTTCTGCATAATTCTGCAGCGCTACTCCTGCAGTTTTGGTCGCACATACAAAAATACATTAACTAATATAAATGTACTCGGCCAGGAGAAGCGTGTTGTGACTTTTTGAAGCGTTTCATCGTAGTTCATCAATAAAAGCAGGAAAATTTTAATGTGGGCGCTTATGGGACGGAGTTAGTGAGTCACATGACCGTGGCAAGGGAGAGGAATATCTGTCAAAAAATAACTTTGAAACTACTCCCAGTGGCACAAACTCAGATTTATAGTTTTGATCTCTGCACAGATGTGTCAGGATCAACAAGTAGCATTTCTTCTGGAGGACAGTAGATGCAACAGTAAAAATAAATAGTTTTACTTTATTAACATAAATTCGATATCAACACGTTCAGCGAGGCCTGACGATGCTTATAATCCTAACTGTATAATGATATGACCTGCAGTTTGGTCACGGCGGTAGCTTGTTTTGAAGATGAACCTTCAAGGCTGACTTTGATGAACTTAACTGAAGTCTCGTCAATGCTACATTTAAAATGTCGGCCATTTTGTCCTTCTTTCTCATTGACAGACTCACACATATACACACACAAACACGTGCCATGCACCAGGCACACCCTGGTTTTAATGTTTAATACATGTTATCAGTGTTGATGAGATGTCTTGTCTTCTCAGGAGGGGACTGATGAAGATGAAGACAGCGGTGAGGGAACGTCCTCTCAACAGGAGGTGAGATACACTACATGAAGGTTTGAAGGTTTAAAGCATCACTGGTGCACCTCGTGTGTCCTGCAGGATCTTAAATACTCAAACTGAAGTGAAATAAATGAGGTCCAGCCACCTGGGCCTTAGTCTAAAGTTGTAATAATAACTTTGTCCAGAGAGCGGCACTGCTGACTAACTCCCTATTCTGCGTCCTCAGTGTTCAGAGAGAGCGGAGCTCCTCTCTGCCATCAAATCAAGAGCGTATGGACAGGCAGCAGAGGTTTGTGTTTCATATAAGGGATTTTTATTTTATTTTGCTTTTATTCATTTGCCTTTCAAATCATGAAAAAAATCAATGTGTTCTCTCAGGCCTCCAAGTCCCGGCGTCATCGTCAGGTGGAGGTGAATTTCACGAGTAACGTGGCTGGGCCTTCCCACTTGTCAGGTTTCACCAGAATATGTAAACCGTCGCTCAAAGCCAGGACCATGGAGAATCTACATATCTCAGGTAAAGTGATCCTTTAATCCCTGAAACCCCAAAACAAACAAAGTACCAGAAGTGAAATATGAGAAAATAAGAGTCTACAAACATTGGAAGAAGATTAGACTCCAAAGCAAATCAAACAATGATCAATTAAATATCTCGTCACCTCGTGACTCACACCTTACATGAAAGCTCTAAGCGACAATGAAGTGAAATGAAGCCACATCAATTTCTGATGACGGCAGCACAGCTGGATTTATAATTTAATATTTTATGATTTCCTGTCCTGGTAGTTTTCATCCACATGACAAGAATCTATCCATTCACAACAAACCTGTGTTGAGACCAAATGGCAACCTCTGTGTGAAGCCCAAAAACTGCAGTTCCTCAAACGTCCACTTGAGACTGGCTCCAGAAGTGAGTCAGTCTCCATGTTAAAATGTCCAACTTCACAGCAGAAATAAACATGTTTACAGACTGGTACAAAAACAGTTTGGACGCTTTGATTATCACTGGGTCTAAATACAGTGTAGACAGATAGTAGAAACCACACGACACACATGTGTAGAGCTCAACTGTTTACCTGCTGTTTAATTTGAAACCAGTTCTCAGCTGGAACTAGTTCTTGATTTCCATTCCCACAATATTTGAACAGTATTAGTTTCCATTTAGATTTTCATAGGCAAAGAAAAAAAACCTTATATAGTCTATTATATAATTGTCATCTTACTTCATGAAGTGATGCCACGCTCTTTCTTGCAAGTATGATGCCGGCCCTTGGTTTGTTGACAACCATTTTGAAGCCTTGAGTGACTTTGTTTGACTGTGCTGCCTGGTCAATAACATTCCTGTATTCCAGCTGAACAGAAACCAAAATCAGAGTTTTGTGAGCCTGTTGTGTTGAACTGGACAGACAGAATCAGAAGGCCTGAAGCAAGCCCTGCTTTTTATGCTGAATGGGGCCATAATTTACTAAATGAACATCATGCCATATAGAACAAGGCTTGAAACAAGAGACTGAGGAAATTGTTTACTGATGCCACAAAACAACTGAGAAGTGGGTTAATTTCCCCATAAGATTCAATACAATTGGTCTCTGTTGTTGCAGCCAATGGAGCTACCCCCTGCTGGCCATTAGAAATAATGCAGGTTTAAGACCCTTCCTCTTTGGCTTCATTTTACGTCTTCATTAAGGGTTAAATCTGGGGCAGCTGGAAACTGGTTGCAGATCTGTGAAGACATTTCACCTCTTATCCAAGAGGCTTCTAAACGGTATTTAGTCGAGACGGGTTGGATAGTTTCCACTTAGTTCGTTGGTGCTTGTTGGAGTCGTTCAGGTCACATGAGGCTAAGTGTGAATGCTGTTCTGTCATCCCTCCTCGTCAGACTGAATAGCAATTATAATAATATAGTATTTGTTATTACAATAATTAAATTGTAAAATTAAAATCATTAATTCTAAATACCTCAGGTGACCTGAACAACTGTTAGTTGCCCCAGATTGAACCCTGTTCGAAGGGAGCTGACCTGGACAACTGAGAACCTTCACAGACTTCTAAGAGGCATAAGATTCTCATGGACAGTATGAAACCAGCTCTCACTTCCCATCCGTCATCAGATGTGACTGAATGAAGGATGTATTTTTTTTTTCTTTTGAGCTTGAATGTTTGTCAAATAACCCTCACTGACTGAAACTGTTTTCTTCTTTAGACGACAAGTGGAAAGAAGTCACGTCGGACACTTTTATCAATCGTCTCACAACTCTGGACTTTATTCCTGAAGGTACAGCCAGCAGCTACTCATCTTAAAACCTTTGTACTCTTCCTCTCATGAGAAGGTTCACTGTGAATGGTTAACATGCTAACATGTCAGCGTGCACATAGACCTTGAATGTCTGTCTGATAGTTGTCCAGATAATTCATTTGAGCTGCCAAGTTAGAGCCACGCTGCCGATTTGCTGATCAAACATTTACCAGGATGAATTTTTCTAAGCTCAGATGCCTTTTTGTCGACATCTGCCATATTTTTATCTTGTCTTCTTTTGCCTCCATTCAGAAAAATCAAGGAAGTACAAAAAATTCAAGTGGTGATGAAGACAACGCACAAGTCAACCTTCATCCTGACTGAAGCTGCTGTTCAGTTTGTTTTAAAATGTTGACATAGCTTTTATTATTATTTAGATTTTATTATTATTTTACATTTCCAATTGTCTTGAATGCATGTGTATTTTAAAAAAAATTTTTTTTAATCATTTTAGTTTTTTAGTATTTGTACCAAGCAGCGACCTCTGTGACTGTGTGAAGTGCTAAAAACTGTGTGAAACGCTAAAAAAGTTCCTGAAATGTTCACTTGAGGCTGGCTCCAGAAGTGAGTCAGTCTCCATAAGTCCCCATGTAAAATGTCCAACTTCACAGCAGAAATAAACATGTTTACAGCCTGGTACAAAAAACAGTTTTGGTCTCTATAGCTAATTTCCCCATTCAAGACAACTGTACTGAGGGTGGCTGCTTTGATTGACAGGTGGGTACTGTTACTATTACCACACTGAGCTTCACTTCAACTCTTCCTGTGGACCTGTGGAGGACGTCGCGCATACACCTTTTAAAAAAAATATTACTGCCAAAAAAATATAAATCAATGCGCATTTGTATGCATTTAAATATGTGATTTAAAAGTAGCTTAACCAAGTCAAATTATGATTTCAAAAGAGCCACTAAGCTAGCCAAACTTTAGACAGACTGTTTTTTTTTTGTTTTTGTTTTTTTTTGGAAAATTTCATTTATTCATTTTACTCAATCATGTAGAAACAGACATAACATACTACAACACAACGGAACACAGCCCAATGTAAAACCAGTGCCATGACAAGAGATGGTACATCTTCCATTTGAAACATAAAAAACACATACACATCCTCTCCCTCCCACATAGCGACCCGCGCTCCACTTTCCACCCCCATACACACATTACATAAAGACATAGGGATCAAAATGAAAATAAGAAAGTAAATAGTTAAACAGCACAGTGATCTGACTCCATATAGGTCATCCATGGGTCCCAAGTCTTATGAAACAGCTGTGGGCTGCCTCTAATGGCGTATGTTATTTTTTCTAACGGCTGAATTAACGTCATGATTCCACTTAGATTTGATACGTCTTTTGGCAGCTGTATTGGCTAAGCTCACAAAACCTTTTATCCTTTGAGTCCCCCAGCATTATGTTCACAGATATTAAAGAAATATCTCAAGACTGGACCTCAGACCACCACTGTCTAAGCTTAGAACGAGACCATACCATATGTACCAGTGTACCTGTTTAATTTACACTGGGGGCATAGAGGGGATAGATCTGTTTTAATATGAGTCAGTCTCTCAGGTGTAAGGTATGCCCTGTGTATAATTACAGTGTCTGTACTATCTCTGATTATTCATTTATTTCACTCCAGCGTTTGTCTGTGATCTAAATCTCATCTGTCTTTATTATTTATTAACCTTTCACTGCTTTGATAGAAGACTGTATATTTAGGATATATGTTTGCACAGGTTGCTCTTGAACAAGGACTCCAAAGGGGACTGACTAAGTTTTTAAAGACATGTTTGGGGCATTTTGAGCTTTATTCTATAGTGACAGCTGAACAGTGATGAAGTGGAGAGAAAGAGAGAGGATGACATATCAAAGGGCCACAAGTAAACCTGGGTTGCTATGAAAAAGACTGAGCCTTTGTACATGGGTCGCACACTCTGCCAGGTGAACTAAGTTTTTATTTTCCATGACTGGATTTAGCTAGAGTTAATACAGATGTTGGATTAATTTCTAAGGTGTTCACAACGATGGATATAGTGTATTATATTGGAAGAAAGGGCACAAATAAAGCTGGCTTAATAAAGTAAAGTAAAGTAAGTAATAAAGTGTGGCTACCTCACAGACTAGCTTGGCTAGCCAAACATTTAACAGACTAGATTAGCTCATTTTATTTCCCATAAATAGATTTAGCCAAAGTTACTGTTTATGTGGGTTAAAATAATCATGTGTTAGTTCATTACCATTGATATTCTACATTATTTCATTATAACAATATGATATTGGTAAAGATTGAACTGGATTTGACTGTTTAGTTTGTTTTTTACTTGTTTTCTTTGACATTATTCTGCATTTTTGTATTAAAACAAATTTAACACTACATAAGTAGTAAAGAGTTGTCTTCAACTTGATTTGTCAAAACTAATTATACAGTTTTTATAGTATATTTTAGATTGTATCATTATAGTTGTTGCTATTTACATTTTCTAAGGCAGCATTGATGGATGCACAGCAAGTTCAAAGACCTTCGTACGTAGGAGGTAAATGTTTCTCCCCAAATTGGGTTTGTATAAATTATTTCGACGCTTTAGGGCACAAGTGACTAATTCTATGAATTATTTTAGTAACAACGTTTTAAAATGATAAAAATATATTTTAAAAAAACGAGATGAGCATGAACCTATTGAGTGTGGATGTTTCCCACAGTACGTGAAGGGGACATCGTTCACCACCGTGTGGCTGAAGCTTTGCGGGTCTGGAGGATGAGGAGCGGCGGGGACGCTGCTGCCTCTGCTCCGCCGATCATACACTCGGTTCCGCGTCGGTCTGAGGGGAAAACAGCCGCAGCCATGGCCTCGGACAGTAAGTACGACCGTCTCCTCACGCTGTGACCGCATCTGATATTGTTTTTTCCCCCCTTGTCAGTGCTGGTGATGGATGCTGTTTTCAGGCTCTCTCTCTCCTGGTCTCTTTTTGGGGGGGTTGGCTGACAGAGAGACAGGATGTGTAGGCCAATTTATTATCTGTAGACCAAATACTGTGTCTTTTCTGAATATTAGCTAAATATTTCACATTCTCAGGCATGTATGAGCCCTCAAACAAACAAAATGTCTGTTATTCCCTCAGTATTCCTGTACGGACTCTCACTGGAGAGTTGATAGTTGCCTCATCATGGTCTCTTCATGGAAACCTGTTTTTGTATCTCCTGTACCAAATTATGAATTATTCTTCTCCGGCTTTAAATTATTTTTGCAGTATTATTGTGAGGATATAGTCTTTTTTTCCAGAGTGCTGTTTTATTTATAACACAGGCCTACGAAAGAGCCTCCATGATGAGCAATCTCCATTTGTCCTCCCCCAGTTTACCTCCCAATGAACCACAGTTCAAGCTCATACTTTCATGTTTTCAATTACACTCAGCACTCATTGTCTTAAGAGTAAGGTCAGACCGCAAGAGAAACAACACAAGAACACAGGTGTGTGACACACCTGCTGGTTGGAGCTGAGCACCGACCTGTGTTCTATTTATTATTTCAGAGTTTGTAGAAGTTGTCCAGCCACTTGCAACATGCTAACTAACTGCACAATGAACGCACAGTTCATGCCGGAAACATTTCAGAGGTTCCGTCTGGTACCGTGACAACCTTACTAGTGATTACTCGCAAGGCAACATATCTCTATATTACGGTGGCCGACAAGTGCAAGCGTGCCACAAACGGGCCAACGGCTGCAAACACAGGAACGATGCAAAACCAACAACATCCAAACCCACAAAACAAATGCAAAAGAAGAACGCTGCAAAGGTCCAGTCCCTCTTTAAAACATCAGCGGGATGCCCAGAAGAAAGTTGGCTAACCTTTGGGGACGGGGCTGACTCAATTCGTGGCAGCGGCAGCTGGTAGTGGCACTTCCGGACCTGCAGCGACCTGCCACTGACCTGCCACGGCAACTGCTGCTGTTATGGGCATTTCTTTTTTATTTCATAAGACAGTTGTAAGTGTTGCATTAGACTTGCTGGCAGTAGCATTTCCATTATGTGATTTCCGGCAGCTTTCCCATACGCCCTCATGTCAATGCCCCACACAGCGGTAGCAGTTAAGACAGATGTTCAGAAATGAATTAAATTAATGCAGAAATCACATGATGGAAAAAATACCTCCAGCGACGACCATCTTGTAAAATAAAAATCAGTGGCAGCTGCCTCAGACACCGGCAACCGCTGCGGCAGGTCCGGAAGTGCCACTGCTAGCTGCCACTGCCACGAACTGAGCCAGCCATTTGCAGCGCGTTTGCCCTTGTCGGCCGCTGTACTATATCTCTATCACAGTAAACAGAAAACAATTAAAGTATACAGTGTTGTTGAGAGGAGATAGCAAAAAAAAAAAAGTCAAAGATCCTGAGTGCCGTTAAACAGTAAGAAGCAGCCAGTCTTGTGTGTGTGATGCTGCTCCTGGTTATTGTGGCCTACTTACAGACTGGTCCGATGTCTAATTCATGGCTCTCTCCTCCCGGTTGTGGCCCAAACTGCAGGCTGACATGCTGAGATACCAGAGCACTCAGCAATCAGGACTCATGAGTAATATTTAATGCTGCTCTGTGTGTATGGTAAGCTGTGTCAGGAAATTAAAATGGATGTTTGTTCCTGTTTATTCGAGCACTGAGGCCGATTGATGGGTCTGTCTTCCATTGCAGCCTGACGGGAAACCAGACTCAGCTCACTGAAGTCACATAAAGGTTTCTCTGAGGTGTAGATATTCAAATAGACTTTATGGTGGGTTATTATGTGAATCATCCACAGCTAAAATTGTCCACTTGAGGGCATTATAACTCCCCTGACAAACACTAATGATGAATGTAAGTTCAATATCCACTCTCTTTTAGCTCTCATTTAGGTCTCCACCAAGCAGCAAACTCTGTGACTGTGAAATGGAGCCAATGGAGAAGTGCCCAAAACTGCAGTTCCTCAAACAACCACTTGAGGCTGGCTACAGAAGTGATTCAGTCTCAGTTTTGGTCTCTATAGCTAATTTGCCTCTTCTTGACAACTGTACTGAGGGTGAATTTTTATAGAACGTGTCTGTTCAAATGATATTAAGGCTTAAAGTTATGAAGTTATTAAGAGCAGGCATGCTTTGGTGGATTGTTTGCGCAGCCAAGCTTAATTCAGCCTGTATCAGGTCCACTGATGATCCATGTATTTGTCGATTTTTAGATTAGCTGGGAGGTGGAAGAAGCAGAAATACCATCAGGGCGGCGGCCACTGCCACCACACTGAGCTTCAGACCACTCTTTACAACAATAAACCTGTGGGTGATGTCACACATGGGCCATCAGTTAGTGTTGTGTTGACTGCTTGTTTTCCCAAGCACCAAAAGAAAAGAAAAACAGTTATTACAGGTTTAACTAGATAGTTAACCGAAAAACCAAAACTATGAACAAAAACTCAGAACCTAAAAAGAGCTTTCACATAGCACCCAAGAGTGCCTGCGAATCTGAAACCTTCCTCAAAATGTTTTTAGAAACATGGAGCACTTTTCCCAGAACAGAAGAAGTTAATGGTTGCAGACGAAAACAAACTTTATCGCCATTGATCCACTCCATTAGCTTTCTCCCACGGCTGTAGTATGTTTCATTCCTGGCAACCCGAAGCGTTGACATGGTCATTGTGCGGGATCAGACCGGATCACACAGGACAAAACACAAACAGACATTCCTGATGTGAAGATTTCCAAAGAAGAAACACAATGGCTGTAGTTTTGTTGCCAAGAAGCTTGTATTTATATCTCTGATGACATAATAAGTAATTTTATCATTTAATATAGTAAACATGTGACATGTCTGTCAAGCTTGAATTTACCCTTCTTTTGACTTCGACTTGTCATCGTTTTAGCATTTATGGCTTTTACAGTGCTTGGTGGGTCACTTTCCCCACCTTCCTCCGTGTTGTTGTGTCTTGGTGGTATTCAGGAAGGAACATCCGCCTCACCCAGTGCGAGGCAGGAAAGCTGTGATGATTGACGGGTCACAGTGGAACGACATTTTAAGGGAGAGCAAGAGTCAACTTTGTTCACTCTACACGTGTGAATATGTAGAAAGGAGTAAAAAGGAGTGAGGACAAGGAGAGGAACGACTAGAGAAGAAGGAGGCGAACACATGGCCAGCAAAGGAGACGCTAATGAGACTACAAGGTCAACATATGGTAACAAATGTGAGCTTTGCACTTTACTCCTTTACATCTTGAGTCTTTCAACGCCCATACTGATTGTTAAGTTTCACCTGCGGTTCTTCACAGAACATGTTACCTTCTTGGCATTGATGGGCAGACAATATAGAGACACAGAAACTTGTTTCTGCTCCTTCGGATATTGGTAACTTTGGGCTCCGGGCCGGGAGAAGTGTGTAATGCACACACACACCACCAACTATTTGACTGATTTTGGTGAAACTGGATCATATTTTATGGAGAAAATGTTTTCTGCTTTTCCCTCTGATGTCCTCCTCAACTCTCTGTGATTTACAGAGTTTCCTGATGGACAGTGAAGTAAACTGCTGCCAACTGTAGCTGCTGTTAGCCAGGACTGTGCACTCTCAGAGCACCGTGCGAGTGTTAATCTTTGTGCATTGGACCACGTGTTTTTCAGGCCCGGTGCCGTCTCAACCTAAATACTACACCTCTGTAACACACACAGGGTAATATTAACTATTAAATCATGTAGAGGCCAACTAACACTCCATGCATGTAGGGCACTCTACAGTACAGCATGTGACAATGCATCACGTTTATTCCACTTGAAGGGCACCAGAGTGCCCTGCATCATCACCAAGTGCCTCCGTAGAGGGCACTTTATCATGTATATATAAATGTATATCACATTTTTCACCAACTGTGTAGTATTTCACTGCTGTGTAGAAAGTGTGCCAGAGTTTATGCTAACGTTAGCAGCTTTGTCGTGCTTTGTATCAACCTGGGGAAGCCAATGACCCCAGCCAAACTTGTTATCTGAGATAGCTGCCAAACACTTCAGTCCTCATCGTAAAAGCCTTTGCTCTAAAGTTACAAGTGAAAACATGCTGTTAAATAAATGATGATGCATCAGTCTTGCTTGTCCAAGCTAAGCAGAATATGCAAAATATGATTATGCCATTAAAGTGTTTATTAAATTCAGATAGTTGTATTGAGACAAATGATCTCTTTTGCAAGCGAGTCTGATCTCACATGTTTATATATCAAGCTTTAAATTCACCAAACAGGAGGAAACTCTGCTTTATGGCAAAAGTCTTGTCCAGTCCAGTGTTCTTCAAGCCTGGTCCTCGGGGAACACGGCCCTGCATGTTTTAGATGTTTCCTGCTCCAACACACCTGATTCAGCTCATCATCAAGCTCGTCATCAAGCTCTGCAGTGGCCTGATAACGAGCCACTCATTTGAATCAGGTGTGTTGGAGCAGGAAACATCTAAAACATGCAGGGCAGTGTTCCCCGAGGACCAGGCTTGAAAAAACACTGGTCTAGTCTAGTTTTATCTGAGCTCCTGTTATCCCGCAACCTAAGTCAGAAACATACTATTTTTAAATTCATAACAAAGTTTTAAGCTTTGAACCATTTTAGGACGTACTGGACACTGAAACGTCTGGCCTCGTGTTGCACAGTTGAAATGCAGTCTGTAACCAGCAGATGGTGCCTCCACATCAGTCTGTGAAGCTTTATTGTGTGGCGATGGAACTTAAAGTGCTCTGCTCCATCACTTTGTCTGATCAATACAAGACTTTGTTTTAGAGAGTCAGCAGAGACTAGACTAGAAACTAGACTTAATGGTCGGTTACTCACAAGAAGTCAAATACAAGTTTAAATGTTAAGTTACTCGCAAGCTAACGGTTAAATGCCGTTTAAATGATGAGTTACTTAGAAGTTAACAGTCAAATCACATGTTCATAGTTTAATTTATTATATAAGGCAAGTGCAGGATACAAATACCACATCAAGTGAATACAGATGTATGTGCTTAGTTTTTAGTTAGTTTACTAGTGTACTAGTTAGTAGCATTGAGAATTGTGCTCTGCTGCTTCCTGGTGTGACCGCATCAAATATACATTAAATAAAGACAAAGACAGTGGTTTCTGTTAAATATTTCAAAAATAAACATGTCCTGTTTTGTGTCAGTGTTGACTTTTAAAAAAAAACAATTTAACTTTAACCAAGTACTGTGAGTAACATAAGTATAAGAACTCATAATTATATATAAGATACTTCAGCTTAGCAGATATTTTTGGAAAACAGTTTAAATTTGATCATTTTGTGTTGAGTGTGAATGTAAAAGGCGGCCTCGATGCCTTACATTATAGTTTGAGCTTCCCTCCAAATGAAACCTCCTGCGAGTAGTGTGTTTTTTTCCTTATTCATCATCTCTTTATCTCAACCCTGAGATGCTCTCATCCTCCTGGCCAACCAGGACGAACAGACAGATAGCGCCATGGTAACATGAGACCTTCTTACATGTGGGTGGGAAAAGGCACACTCGTTATACCTTAATAGAGCCACTGGGCTGTTTCCAGGGAAACTATGATTTTCAGGTGTGTGTGTGTGTGTGTGTGTGTGTGTGTGTGTATTGCAGTCATCGGGTTTGAGTCAGGCTGAAAACATGATGTGCTGATGTCTCTGGGTTGATTCGACCTCCCGTCCCGACAACAACAGCTCGGCTGTTTGTGTGTTCAGTGCAGCGAGGTCAGTGAACATGCCAGCTCAGAGTTTAGAGTGTTTTTTAACATAAACCATTCAGCAGATTTGATACAACCCCGTCTAATAAATGATCTAATTATTTATTTTTTCATTTTTTATATGACATCACGTTATCAGGATGGAGTAATCACTTCAACTGCAAAAAGTCTCTCAGCTTTTTAAGTCACGAAGGTCTCTACAGGTAAAGTTCAGGTTAATGTAGAAATAGAAGTCCAGAACAGAACGAGGGTCAGGGACAGAGAGGTGGCATTTAAATTGGGAAAATGATGACTACTGATTAAGGAAACTAAGACTTATGATGCTATCCATATCTATGGGGAGGGGTCCAAGACAGCCCATCAAAAAGTGTAAGAACCAACTGTTACAGCTCCACAGCAAGCCATTTTTTCTGTAACCCCTTTTGCGTGTTGCACTGTTAGACTCCTCCTTCAAGAATAATAAATTCAACTTAATTGATTGATACTTAAAATCCAGTCTTCCTTATTGAAGAGTCATTTTAAAATTCTTAGAACATGTACAAGTGGCCCGAGACACCATTCACCTGATTACAAGTCAGTGTAACAGGATTTAACAGACGCTAGTTTATGTGAGAAAAATGACACAATGAGGCTTTAAATTAAATTTCAGCCGATGAACAATTGTGCTAGAAAATGGCGAGGTAGTAACTACAAGTCCCATGGTGCATTTCAGAAACATCCAAACACACAATATATATATATATATATATATATATATATATAACTGTTGTAGCCAATTCTGTATGTATGGTAATGTGGGTGTGGTAATGCGGTATGTTGTGGTTGTGATGTCACCTGCACAGCAGGTTAGAACGGGGAGTCACGGATGATAGGTGGCAGGGGAAAATCACTAGGAAGTAGAGAAGCCACGCAGTTTTGTTACCGCGCACGTGTGTGTGTGTGTGTGTGTGTATAGAAAAAAGGTGCTGTGCGTTTTATTGGGTAACTTCAACTTTAAGTTAATGAGCACAGTTTAAATCATGGAGTGACTTTTTTTTTTTTTTTTGGATTGCCACTACAATAACTATATATTATAAAAATGCTGTCACACAAGCTACTATCCCTGACTTTGACCCAATCCAACACATTCAAAATCAGTCTCAGCCTCTGTGGGTAACAATCAATGTAGGCTGTGAAGTAAGGCCAATGTGGAAGTGCCAAAAACTTAAAGCTGAGCCACCTCTTTGGCCACTTTTAGATTAGCTGGCAGGCAGAAGAAGCAGGACGACCAACAATCAGTCAGTTGCAAACTCGGGTTGCAAACAGAAACCTGCATTCTGAAATCTTGGTCCCTGGCCTACAGATTCTGTATGTTTGTAGGTTATTCTGGGATAAACTGGGATGTTGATAGAGAGCCAGGCCTCATTCAAAAGCAGCAATAACAGAAGAACCTGCCGACACGCAGAAGTCGGCTTCTGAACATCCGATCCTGACTGAACAGGAACACGTCATTGTTTTTGGAAAACGTTTGTTTTTCACACCCACGGTGCACGAGATGAGCGTTTTCAGATTTTTTTCCGTGGGAGTGAAAAACGCCTGGTTCAGTGAGGATAGGAGGCCAAAACAGAGAGGTTTCGAAATTAGCATGAACATGCTCACATACAGACTTACAGAGAGATAATCTTTCCATATCCAGCAGTCTTCAGACTGAGAACAGAGCATCCTGATGTGTGTTATAGTAATAATCTGTAGGCAGAGGGCCAGGACACACACATACACACAGCCTTGAAACTAATTAGCAACATTAATGAGTGACCTTATAACGAACTGAGAGAGACAGCAGGGGCTCCTTTTATTCATCATCATCAAAAAAGAAGAAAGAGGAAACTACAAAGCGGCGCGTTCGTCTTCTTCATGATCTCTTGTATCGCGTTAATGAGCAGTAACAACGTGGCCTTCGCCGCTGCTGCCGTCACTACTGCTGCAGTGTGTCTTCATCCTAATCTAACGCTCACATCAAAGTGCTCTCTTTTCTACTCACTTCAAAGCCGGGGTGGAAAAGTCAGCAGCTGCATAGTAATGAGGGGATAAGGATTTAGTATTCACACACACAAACAACCTTTCACAACCGTGTCTGTCAGAGATTAGTGAAATTTTTATGGTTCAATCTCTCCATCTCATTAGCCCGATCCGAAGCCTCTCATTGACTTCTGGGTCACATTGCCTTCCTAATCCTTGTTTGCACGTTAATTCATTGTGGTTTGCCTTTAATACGTTCAACAAACTGTTTGATCGATACCCCCCCCCACCCCCTGTTTGTCCTATTTTTATCTCCATCTGGTTCCCCGTTGGTGCAGTAATGCAATTCACCTTTCACAGGCATTAATTCAGATTTATCTAATCTAATATATTCTGATGTAAATGTTATCTGTGAGTGAGTAAATTAAAAGTTTTCTGACGTCTGTGTAAAATTGATTATTATCATTATTAGATTATGAGACAAATTCAGAACAAACTTGTCATTCCTGTTTGTAAATGGATGAAAATGTCGATCACGTCATCGTGATCTATGAAGCAGGTAAATGATAAATCCAGTCATTCAGTTAATAGTTATCTGAATGATTTCAACAAGCAACAATGCAAAGGTATTTGCTCTTTTCAGCTTTGCACATATGAGGATTTGTTGTCTTTCCCTGTTTTCTGTTGTGATAAATTAAATTGTTTTGGGGGTTTATGATTGTTGATCTGACAAAATTAGCTATTTGAAGAAGTCACTTGTGGTCTGAGGACTTGTAGTGGGTAGAATGAGGATAGTTTGTGTGTAATAGAGAGAGAAAGCAGGGATTTCTGCATTTGGACTGAAGTGTGTCCATGTTTGAGTCCTGTGTGTGTGCAGCAGGTGTGAGGCCAGACTTTGACCCAGGGTTTCTTCCTGTCCATCTGGATGCAGACAGTAGGAGGCTCTGAGTCTCCAACACTGAGCTCAGTGTCTGACTGTCAGAGCAGCTGAAAGGGAACTCCACTTTACAGCCGCACCCGAACACACCGTCCAAACATTTACCGTCGTACTGTGTTCATTTCAGCAGGGGATTTATTTTTGTAAATTAATTAAACTTCATAGGCTTTTCTATGTGGTTTTAGTCAAATCTTATAGCAATAATAATTATAGCATCAATCATTTAATTTATTCTTAAAGTAACATTGAGTAGAAATCAGTATTTGTAGTGATCTGTCTCCTCCAGTCTCAGAGTTCGATCCCACTGTGGTAAATATGTTCAGCTGTACACGTGTATTTGTTCTGATTACATTACTTATGATCAAAAACTAGCGAGTCGACAACTTTGCTAACAGCCAAACATCAACAAGGTCAACAACACAAGACATAGCAGCCAGCTAATATTACTGACTAGTCCAACAGCAGTCAGCCCAGCTTGGCGTCTGTCTTTCAGCCTTTTATCTCACCAAGCTCTCACCAACCACTAAAAGTCTTGTCCAGTGGCAAAGTTACGTGACAGAGACACCATTCACCTGATTACAAGTCAGGAGCATCAACATGATTTAGCATCTGTTACGTTATCAAGTTAGACGATGAGGCTAATAATAATGAATATAAATGTTAATAAGTAGCTTTAGCTGTTGATGTTGTGGAGCGTTGAGTCATTTGACCTCTACATCAACTGTAGAAATCAAACACAGTAGCCAGGTTGAATTTCTGGAGAAGTGACGTGACGCACATCCTGACGTGTTGAAATTTCCTCTCAGATGCAGATCTGTTGATATCTGTACTGGATTTCATGACAAGCCACCCAATATCCAAGCAGGGCCGTCAAGTCATTTTGCCAGCGTTGTCTCTGTCATCTGTAGGAGAGGAAAAAGGAGGTGGTGGTGATGTTTTTTAAAGTCAGACATGGACAGAGTTATCAGTGCAGAAGCATGCTGCATCTGTCGTGTGTTAGCACTTCCAGGCATCTCTCTGTCTCTGTGGGAGTGAGCAGCAGCTCAACATGAAGAAAGTGGGTAGTCTGGAGGCTGGATGTGTGAGCACTGACTGAGGCTCCTGTAGCCAGGATGGTTTGAATCTTTGTTGATGTCATGACAAGGCGTTTCGGGTAGCGATCAAACTGTCACTGCACCAGATTGTTGTGGTAGAACTTGCTCAAAAATCTTTCTCAAGATTCAGAGATGTTGCACCCTCTTAACAAAAGAGGAGACGATGAGGGACCAAGCGTTCAGAGCGTAGAGCTGCTCTGCAGATAATATTGTCCTTTCTAAGGCCCATCCATGTGACTAACTAGCTAACAAATTGACGTCAACCTTAGTTAACCAGCTGGCTAGTGTTTCAGTGATATTAAAAAACTAACTAGTTAGCCAATCTACATCGATTATTGGCCTGTAAGTTAGTCCATAGAGAAAACGCCCTACAGATTTTTGTTGGTCCAGCTGTTAATTTAAGGTTTAAGGTGAATGGGGATGACATGATTCAATTGTGTGACTCTCTGAGACTTTACAAGTACTGTATTATCGGACCTGATGGGCCAAGTTTTGACAGTGAATTGAGTCATTTTGAGGGGCATGCCCACCGTTTTACAGCTGCTTCTTTCACAGTGTAAGCTTAAAGGAAAGAAGTGTTTTTGGGTCAGTGTGAACACACATGATGGACGCGATTGCTGTCATTGCACGGTTTGGACACCATGCCAAAAAAGGCTTCAAAGCTCTGTGTGCTTGACATTGAGGCAAGATTAAAATATTCCAGGTGCTGCTGCATGCAGTCTAAGCAAAGACAGCATCGTCGCTACAAGAAATTGCTATTTTTGCTCAGGTTTTTTTTGCCGCCGCAAACAAACACGCGGTTGCTTGGCGGCGCGATTGGATGTTTTCGGTGTAGATTAATCAGGTGTATCTGTGCAGCGTGGGAGAGAAAAGGGAGACATCAGAGTGAGAAGACAAAAGGTGAAGTATGAAATAAATACAGCACAATATTACATCCACTCACGCACACAAACACACACACCTACGCTGCCGAGTCCTTTCTTTGGCGTCACCTCTCAGCAGGATGTGTACTCGTCTCCGTTTGCTCCCATTGATTCAGTCCTGCTCTCTGAAATGTTACCGTGGAAACGGGAGATGGCGATCCCCCAACATGCATTTCTATTCATCTGTATTGAGTCTCAGTCGCCTCATTGAGAGCAGAGTAGTATGCCTTGTTTCACCTCATCTCTCTCTCTTCATTGCCCCCCATGTTCACATCAGTTTCTCCTCTTCATTTTTACTCTTTTGGTTTTCACTCATCCTCACTACTTTCTCTCTGTTTTGATCCAGATGTTTTTCTGCCTTTCTCCTTTATATCTCTCCTCTCTTTTTTCATCTTGAATCCCCCTATTGATTCACAGCATCTGTATCCACTCTTTGTCTTTTAGGTTTCTTCTTTCTTTACGTCTTACTTCTCTTCCTCAGTCACAACAGGAATTTGTGGTATTTGCAATTTTTTTAATACAAATAAAACACCACCCCCCTATAAATATGATGAAGTAAGATGAAGTAAGAGGCAATATTTACTATGCAATGCACTATATTTACTGTATACAGTAAATACACAGTATACAGCACATATAGCACACTCTTTGTATTCTCTTAGCCAGTCGTCACCTGGAATGAGTTTTCAACAGAAGGAGTTTCCAGAGGTGCTGAGCACTCGTTTCAGTGCCACCAGCAAAGCGCCTCCACATATGCTCCTCTACATATGCTCCTCTATGCTTCACAGTGGGAACCACACATGCAGACACCAACCATTCACTTTCTCTACAACTAATAAAAACATGAAAGTCTGAACCAGAAGTCTCAAATTTAAACTCATCAGACCAAAGTCCAGATTTCCATCAGTCTAAGGTTCAATCGTTGCGTTTGTTGGCACAAACAGTTTCTCTTCTCGTCAGTATTCCTCTGTCGTGGTTTCTTCACAATAATTTGACCATGGCGGTCTGATTTAAGCAGTCTCCACAGTTGATGTGTCTTCTATCTTCTTCTTCTTGAAGTATTTATGTGGTGCTGTTGATTGTTGATTGTTGATTTTTGAGGTTGGTAACTATAACAAACTTATCATCTGCAGAAAAGGGAACTTCCTGGGGCGGTCCTCATGAGACCCATTTTCATCAGAGTGTTTGATGGTTTTTGCCACTGTACTTGAAGACACGTTCAAAGTTCTTGAAATTTTCTGGATTTACTGAACTTCATGTCTCAAAGTAATGATGAACTGTTGTTTCTCTTTACTTGGTGGAGTGTCATAATATTAGAATCATAGGGATATTCACTGTATAGAACTGTGTGCCAACCCTACCTACAACACAATTGATGGTCTCAAACACATTCTTTTTAATATTAAAAAGCCAACATTTTAAGTTATTTAAGATGTAACTATTTATATATGTCACTCCATCTTTTAACCATTTTCAAAATTTGAAATTTTGCTGATTAAAAACATGTCACAGTGAAAGAAAGGACTGCTACTATCAAATGAAAATAGTTTTTACCTAATAAGACTACCCTAGTGTTTTGCTACAGTGTTCTTGAGCAAGGCACCAAGCTGATGAACTGTCTTCTTCCAGCAGCTGAACAGTAGCTGCTTTTACACTGACTTTGCTCTTGAGCAAGGCACTGGGGGTAACTCAAATACTAAAGTATCACTCATTTTGTCTGTGTGTATCACATGTACCATGCGTACTGTGTGTGTGTGTGTGTGTGTGTGTGTGTGTGTGTGTGTGTGTGTGTGCTTGCGTGTATCCAGACTGTCTGTTTGTGTGGTCTGATCAGTGTGTCATTGTGTGTCCCCTCTCCCTCTCCCTCCTCCTGCCAGTCCCCCCAGAGGCCATTGGTTTCCTGTCGGCGGTGGGCGTCTTCATCGTGGCGTTGGCTGTCCTCTTCCTCTTCATCAACAAGAAGCTGTGTTTCTCACGTGTTGGCGGACTGCCGTGCCTGGAGCAACATGGCCGCCGGAAGAAAGGACGACTGGGTGTCCGCCAGGGGCTCGGTGAGTGAGCAACCAAAATGATTATGTCTTTGTAACATTGCTAACAGTCAAACATCAACAAGGTCAACAACACAAGACATAGCAGCCAGCTAATATTACTTACTAGTCCTTTCAGCCTTTTATTTCACCAAGCTCTCACCAACGACTAAAAGTCAGTCACAGATTTACTCTTGTTCGGCGGCTTCTTGCTCGCTCACTCTCTCCTTTTCTCTTCTTAGCTTCCTCTGTCAATGTCTTCTGTAGTCTCTTCTCCTCTGTCATTATGTCCATAGAGGCTGGCACATCACAGACTGTCAGCATTTGCCCACACCAGTAACACTAACACTCCCCCGGTGCTCTGAGCTCACAATCCAGGCAGCCCAGCTAGCAAACTGAGCTAGCAGTAGCTAACAGAAGCTACAGTTAGCAGCAGTTTACTTCACCGTCCATCGGGAAACCCTGTAAATCACAGAGAGTTGAGGCGGAGCAGCCAGACATCATCCACATTGATTACAAGTCAGTGTAGCGTCAAGATAATTTAACAGACATTCAAGTTTATGAGAGAAATGTTACACAAAAAAGAAAAGCTTTTCTGGGGTTGACAAAAAATAGGTGGTGCCTGTTTTAGTTCCAGGCTGCAGCAATAGAGGTGCAACTTGCAGGTAATCCCCACTCAATCTCATCATTCTGAGCAAACTAATCAAGAGTTAATAACAGGTTAAATGCTCAAAAATATGCTTAAGTAAAGATTCCAGAACAGTACTTTTTCCATTACTTGTAATGCTTACTCTCCACTCGTGTGTGTTGAGCGCTCCAACACTTTTCCAAATGAACTTCATTTGTTTATATGAATCATTCAAATGCTTGTTGACTCTGACTAACAGTAAACACAGAAAGAAGCTGCCTGACCTACCTCCAGGTCGACTTGCACTCAGTTTATTTACATGTGTGATGGATAGTAAACGAGTGCCTAAGTAGGCCTAAGTAACTGCCAGGTTGACCAAGATGTAGATTGGTATGCAGAGAATGAGATCGTGAATACAAGTGGTCGAAATTAGCTTCCTCAATCGGGGTGTTGGACTTGGCCATAGTAATAGGCTCAGGAGCTCGGAGTAGAGATGCTGCTCCTTCATGTTGAAAAAGGACCCAGCTGTGTGTTCTGGGCATGTCCAACTAGTAGGAAACCCTAGGAAACACCCAGAACCTGGAGAAGTGGCTATACAGCCAATCTAGCCTGGGAATGCCTTGGCAGGAGGAGCTGGAATGTGTTTCTGGGGCGAGGGACGTCTGAAACGGCCTGTTGAACCTACTGCCTCCACGACCCAACCCCAGAAGAAAACTGATGGATGTATAGGAAGGTTGTCCTTGGGCATGAACAGAAAGAAAGATTAAAAAAAACTGTTTTACATAATGTTGAGCTGTACACGAGACGTTGTCATTGACAACCAGCAAACCTGTAGAAATTCAGATTTCTTACAAGTGAGCTCTGCCTGCTTTCTAGTGAAGGTTCACCTGTTATATAACCCGAAGGATCAGCAGGAAGGCCAGAGAAAGAGAGTGTGTGACTCCTGTGTGCATTATGACTCCAATTAAACTGTTCAGTAACAGTGCGAGAATGTGGGTGAGTTTGTGTTTGTACAGTAGTTTCTGTGGGCGAGTTTGTATGTATGAGCGAGTGAGTCAGCGCCATAACTGTCACAGTGCTCTGCAGCAGCACATAATGAAAGTATGAACATTACAAAACCTTGAGGAAAAAATCAGCAAAGAAAAAAAACAATAGAGAGAGAGAGAGGCAGAGAGGAAAAGGACGCTCGGTCTGTTGTCAGTCAGTCAAACTCTGTACTTTCCTCCCACTTGTCAAACACTGCTAACTCCCAGAGCAAAGGTTTCTCAGGGTCATCGAAAAGTTAGCTTATGCAGGCGGGATTACCAACTGCCCCAAACGTGCCAGACTCACTTTGTCTGTATAGTTTGTACATTAAATCACAGTATCAATATTGATAAGGTTTTCTTTTGTTTGATAACCTTATGTCATTTCTCACAGCTAGTAGTGTTCCTCATTGACGCAGGAGTCCACCACTAAGAGTAGTCACATTGTTTGGTTTTATCGGGAGGAGAAACTAGTTTAAAAGCCACTAGAAAACCAAATCCACAACCGCCATCCAACTATATTATTTAGGGTTTTATGTACATAATAATGAGCATCTAAAAAGTTTTAAGAATTAGTTTCAGATTTGAAATATATGTATATACATTACATGAACATTTAGGCATCTAGCTGACACTTTTATCCAAATCAATGCAACAAGCTCATGTTAGTAAGTACTGCGACAGTTGTACAGGAGGATAGATGTAGTATGTTCAGTTGTTGATAGTGTTGGAGAGAAGGTCCTCTATGAAGAGCTGGGTCTTCAGGAGGTTCTTGAAGGTAGAAAGGGACATTCCTGATCTGGTAGGAACTGGTAGGATGTTCCACCAACAGGGAACAACAGATGAGAAAAGTCTGGATTGTCCTGAGCATACAGGTGGCAGAGACCTGCCTAAAAGCCAATGAGTGTCATAAATAAACTGTCGAGAAAGGAAATATTCTTACATCTGTTTTCTTCACTAAATGAAAAAAATCTAACCACACACCATCTGAACTCGTTTCTCTCTTTTTCTGCACTAAGATTATCTTATTTGCCTGTTAATTCATTGTGGAAGTCACATTCACATTCCCACCGGTGGGATGGTTGAATCCAGGTGGAGACAAACAGTGAGCAAACAGTGCACTGGTTCGTTTGTTCTTCACCTGCAGCAGGTGGAGTCTCTGGTATTTCCAGTTGGTTTCCTGAACAAATAATACATCCTGTTTGGATTCTCTCCCTACCATTCACTCTCTGCAGCTTCACAGGATGAGGTAGGGGCTCTTACTGTATGTTTTCAACTACAAATTCAGTCAAACGGTCTGTGAAAATGTAGTTCTTAATCTGGAAACTGTAGACATGATTGCAATGAAAGTATAAGAGTGTATTAAGTGTATTAAGAGATTCAGTAATTGGAAATTGAGTATTTGATCCACACATCTGTTTAAGTTGTTTTATTGAAGAAAACTGTTATAATGAAGTTTGACATTATCTTGTTGAGAAGTTACATAGATTTGCTAACAGGTTGAGTCAAAGTGTAACAACTAAAATGAGTCCTTATTGACTCAGCCTATCGACAGGCATTTACTGCTTAGTTCAGTAGTCAAATGACTGCCTCGCCCCGGCTGTATGACTGTGTGTGTGTAGTACAGTGTTGCCAGGAGTCTTCATTGCAATAGCAGCTAGGTTTCTCTTCAAGTGCTTAAGCATAATGAGAATATTATTTATTAAAGTTGCTGAACACATTTTATTCTCACTTGTGACTGTATGTAGATAAATCACACACAAGGTGATTCGGACCATATTGTGCTATAAAATGTATTGGAATATATTAAAACTCGACTTATATACCCCATTATGTTCATATTTAATGTTTAATCTTAGTCAGAATAATTATATTGTCACATATAATCAGTGTTTACTATAGCATGTAGCTTGGGAAGAATAAATGTAGTCTGAAAACTAATGGTTAATAATGTTGTTAGAATAATAAAGTCCTTAAAAAAGATTCATGAACCAAACAAATGGCATCAGGTTTTGAAGACCTTTTAAGACCTTTGAAGACCTTGAACCTAGACCTAATCCAAGTCCTAACTAAGGCCCCATGGCACTGATAAATTACATTTGGAGTGTGGAATCTGAGATTGTAAATTATAATAATAATCAATGGACATAGGTTACTAGGTTATCCACAGGTTACTGATTTTGAAGTCCAGAACATGTGGCTCTGGCCATTGCAATGTTGGAAGTCCAGCTTCTTCCACCTGCCAGCTAATCTAAAGATTGGCAAAGATGTAGATTATTGTGGGACACGCTGGCCTTGTAGCAACCAATGATGTAATAATGTCGAATAATATAATACTTGCTAATAACGTAATAATTTTGGCCAAAGTTTTATTATAAAGCCAATAATATCTTCATCTCCAACAAAGCAATGAACTTATGACAGAAGGCAGAACATTAGAGACCAGATAAAAGCAGTGCTTTATTAAAAATTTGGTGTTTGGGACAAACTGGGCATATGAGTAGAAAAGTTTTTTTTATGGTAAAACAGGGTCATCGTTGGTGTCCATCCTGAATCCACCCAGGAACAAACAGGCAGAGCACTGAAGCATCAGCTGCTTGGCACCACTTCACAATCAGTGGCTCATTCATTAGCTACTCGACTACCAGCTAATTACTAAAGTCCAGTCGCATTCATGCCGAGAGATGCACAGATGCTCCATTGGACTGACATCTGGAGAATCTGGAGGCCATGTCAACACCTTGAACTCATTGTTGTGTCTCAAATCATTGCTGAGCCATTTTTGCTTTGTGGCAGCCCACTGCCATTGAGTTCTGTAACAAAACATAGGTAGGCGGTACGTGTCAAAGTAACATCCACATGACTTGCAGGACCAAAGCATCACACTGCCTCAGCTGGCTTGCCCTTTTTCCATAGTGCATTCTGGTGCCATGTTTTCCCCAGGTAAACGACATACATGCACCCGGCCATCCACGTGATGGAAAAGAAAATGTGATTCATCAGAGCAGACCAACTTCTTCCATCGCTCTGTGGTCAGAAGTTCATGTGTCCATTGTTGGTGCTTTCAGCAGCGGACAGAGGTCAGCATGGACACCCTGACTGGTCCGCGGCTACACAGCCCCCCAGAACAGCGATCCACTGTGTGTTCTGACACCTTTCTATCAGAACCGGCATGAACTTTTTCAGCAGTTTGAGCTGCAGTAGCTTAACTGTTGGATCAGACCACGCAGGCCAGCCTTCGATCACCATGTGCAGCCTTGGTCACCTATGACCCTGTCGCTGGTTCACCTCTCTTCCTTCCTTGGACAGCTTTTGATTGGCACTCCAATAACACCCCACAAGAACTGCAGTTTTGGAGTCAGTCATCTTGCCATCACTATTTGGTTCTCGTGAAGTAGTTCAAATCCTGACGCTTGCTTCTGGCATCAAGTTTGAGAACAAAATGTTCACTCACTGCCTGATATGCACCATTTATAACAAGATACTCAGTGTTATTCACTTCACCTGTCAATGGTCATAATGTTGGTAAATTCTAAATTGTTTTGTTTCAGTCACGTTGAATTTGAGTGAATGCATGTCTTTGTCTATGTGCATGTGCTTCTGTACATGTATGCATTTGTGTGTGTGTTTGTTTGTGTGTGTGTGTCACAGCACCATGTATTCATTGAGCCACATTATATTATTCCACTCTGAGAGCTTCCGCCTGTGAATAGTTAACTGACCAATCAGCCGGCACTCGCCCACTCGGAGAACAGCTTCCTGCTCTACAGGTAACCATGACGATCGCTAAGGTAGCGATGGTGGTGACCTGCACTTTCGAGAGGAGGGGCCAATCGTTCCGCTGCAACATCACTTACTCAGCTGTTGCTATCCAATTATAGTTGAATTATGACGTGAGAAGAGTGACCCACAGCGAGCCATAGCGAGCGAGCAGGGCTTTATATGTGCTTTCTCCTCTCTTACTTTCTAAACATTTTCACATAAAAGACAGATATTTTTACTCAAAATGGCTTAAATATGTTGTACCTGTGAGCTTGTTGATAGTCTTGTTTCCTTAGGATTCCTCAGTCAGCTACTGAAAGATTCAAAATGTAGTTCACTCAGTTCCATCTATCCATTTTCTGTAACCGCTTATCCTTGTCACGGTCATGGTGGCGCCGGAGCCTGTCCCAGTTGACTTTGGGCAAGAGGCATGGCACACCATGAAGTCGCCAGCTCATCACAAGGCACTTAGAGACAAACTACCATTCACACAAACCGCTCACATTCACACCTACGGCTAATTTAGAGTCACCAATTAACCTATTATGTTTTTTCTTAATTGCTAGACCCAATTTCTGAAACCGTGCTCCATTTTCTGAAAGACATTATGATTCTGAAAACCTTAAACACAAAACCTTTGATTGCAAAATCAAACTTTCGCCTCAAAACAGTTTTAACCGTGCTCAAAACCAAACGCTGCTCTCAAATCATTAACAAAGCCATCAAAATGATTCACACTATCAAGCAGTCAGTAAACAATACACCAAAAAAATAGAGAACACATTGTTCAAAACATATAGTTCTCTGGGAGAAGTGCATTTTTAATCTCAAAACAAATTTCATATTTTTTCGTCATTGTCTTTTGATGAACGAAATCATGTTCTATCATAGTAGCTCAAAATTGATGAGAAATGACTACTCTACTCTCCTCTTTGCAATTTTTTTGTTCTTCCTCCTCTTTGTATTTACAGTACTGTACCCCGCATCTCACAAACTCGTCCTTTGTCTCTGTGATTCTTGTTCTTTGTTGATATGAATCTGCAACCAGTCAAACTCTATTGAGCAGTCAGTACTGTAAACAAATGGAAAGTGGACAAGAACATGTTCTATGATTGTTGCTCGAATTTTATCGCATATTTCCACTCTGTTTTCCTCCTCGTCCTCCTCCTCTCACAGTTTCTTCTATCCATTCTCAGACTTTTTCATTCCCACCTTCAACAGTCAGACAGTTCATTGTCTGAACTGGCTTATACTGCTTGTAAAAGCCAACCTTTGAAACAAGCGAAATCAATTTTGAGTGGTTGCGTTCAATAATCAATAACATGTATGCTCTGTTTGTATTTAATTGTTGCCGCTTGTGTTTACCAGTATGGCTGACGTGCATTAGAGCAGCGACAGTGCTAATCTCTCAGCTGTTTTTCTTTATTTGTATTCATTTCTACATTTGTTGTCATCTGAAATGATTTTTCTTCATTCTGCGGTCAAACTCATTCCAAATCATCTTATTTAGGTTTAGGTCAGGTGATTGTGAAGGCTAGGTCATGTGAAGCAGCACTCCTTCTTGGTCAAATAGCCCTTACAGAGCCTGGAGGTGTGTTTGGGGTTATTGTCATATTGAAGAACTAATGATGGACCAACAGAGGTCTACCAGGTGGGATGACATGTCACTGCAGAATGCTGTGGTAGTCATGTTGGTTAAGTGTGCCTTGAATTTTGAATAAATAACCATCAGTGTCACCAGCAGAGAACCCTCACACCTCCTCCTCCATGCTTCACTGTGGGAACCACACATGCAGACACCAACCATTGAATTTCTTTACGTCTCACAAAGACGGTCTGAACCAAAAGTCTAATTTAAATTCATCAGACCAAAGTCCAGATTTCCACCGAGTTAATCGATCTATTTGTTGTTGTGTTTGTTGGCCCGAACGATTCCGTTCTTCTTGTTGGTCTCCCTCAGATGTGGTTTCTTTGCAGTTATTCGACCATGAAGGTCTAATTCATACAGTCTGCTCTGAATAGGTGATGTTGAGATGTGTCTCTGTGAAGCATTCATGTGGGCTCTAATCTGAGGTGCTATTAAATGTTGATTTCTAAGGCTGTTAACTGTAATGGATTTATCCTCTTGGTCTTTGTCTCCTGGGATGGCCTTCATAAGATGTTCTAGATTGACCGACCTTCATGTCTTAAAGTAATGATTGACTTTCATTTCTCTTTACTTAGTGGAGTAGTTCTTGACATAATATGGATTACTGCAACACAACTGATATGCCTGTTGGCTAAAAAAGAGAGGAAACATACCCCAAAATGCAGTAAGGGATGAGGGTTTAAGCCCACATTCATGGCTTGACAAGTAGCCCGTACCAGTCTACCGTTTACTGCTTCATTAGCAGTAAACAGGTCTAACCACCCAGATGTTGACATACTGTATGCTGCACTATTTGCTCAGTGGACCAGTTTTAAACACTGCAGGGACAAAGTACAAACAAAAAACACGACTTGTTCTTGTTCATGTCATGGCTCAGCGCCGCTACTCCCTTCATGGTAGAAAAAACTATTTAGTTTATCAGTACAGCTACAGATGGGTGATGACATTTTAAAAAAGGTCCACTGTGACCACTGTGTCCTCCTCTCCTCTCCTCTCCTCTCCTCTCCTCTCCTCTCCTCTCCTCTCCTCTCCTCTCCTCTCCTCTCCTCTCCTCATTAACTCTCCCAACTTTTCCTCTTTGTCACTCCCCTTCTCTCCTTGTGCTCATCTCCCTCCAGTGAACAGCTATGGTGACGATGAAGATGACGGCTCCAGCTCCTCTGACAGTGAAGAAGAGGTCCTGAAGCAGTTTGAGATCTCGGTTTCGCGTTCGCAGAGTTTTCGTACCGCAGCGGCCAACGGCGGCGAGCAGCAGTCCCAGCAGACACAGCTGCCTCTGGGCCGACGCCACAAATTCACCCGACTGTCGGACCAGGAGGAGGGCAGCACCGAGCCGTCAGACTGCGAAGGTGAGCCATTTTTATCTCATTTAAAAACTGGCTGGTGGATCAGATATACCACGAATTAAACACAGTGTTAATTCACCGTCTGTCTGTCTGTGTGTGTGTGACAGGATTTTAGGAGTTTCAGCTGTTACTAAAGCACCTACCTGTTTTCCTGCTTCCTGTCTGGTGCTGAAATGAGCCCACCGACCTTCTCTCTCTCTCTCTCTCTCTCTCTCTCTCTCTCTCTCTCTCTCTCTCTCTTTCTCTCTCTCTCTGTCTCTTCTCTCTCTCTCTCTCTCCTCTCTCTCTCTCTCTCTATATATATATATAATATATTATATATCTAATATATATATATATATAATTAAAACATGTTTTGATTTTATCTGAACATCAAGTGACATTGACATTGTAACATTGTCCTGTTATGCTGAAGATCAGCACACTGTGATTATCTACGACCAAATCCCAGCATAACGTCACTCCCTCTCATGTGATATTGCTTAAATATACTGCGGTAGGTTTTACCCTACATACAACATAGAAAAATCAATTAAAAGAACAAGTTTGGTTGGACTAATACAGTTGTGTTTTAAGTGGCTGCTACACTCATGTTTATATGTTTACAGCCTCTCTCTTGAAACTCACAGGCATGTTTGTTACTGCTGGATGATGAAGTAGTTTGTTTACCCAGCAATGAGTATCCATGCATCATATTTCTTATTCAAGTCCCAGCTAGCTTATTGTTATTATTATTGTTATGTAGTAGTGGAGTTGAAAATAACAGCACTTGTGTTGTCTCAGAGAATTGAAACACAATTGGTTGCCTCCTGGCATCCTATTGCTCCTCCAGAGAGAACTAGAGAAAGCTACAACAAAGATCCTTATCGAACTTATCAAGCTGCTTGTCCAATGGTAATTGCACATTGCGCAGAGAAAGTGCAACATGAACAACATGAACATCCCATCCACTTTCTGCCCACCTGTTGAATCTCCGGTTTGATCAGGCCTGGCTAAAATGTTCCACTTTGTCCACATGGCAGTCATTTCCTGCAGCCCTCGGTCATTGGCGCAGTGCAGGTTAGCTTCCAGCTGACCTGACCGAACTTGTGTGCAGTAAATAATTAAATTAGATTTTATATGAGACGCTTCAGAGGAAGCAGATTGTACCCGTTTAGCTCTGCCGAGCCAAAGTCCTGAAACTCCAACAAACAGAAAAGATCCACCACTAATCGGTCCTCGCATCAACGAGCCAAAAGGCCACAAACAACGTTTTTGCTGCAGATTAAAGGCTCTAAAGAGCTCAGGGAGGCTCAGTGTGACTGGACTGCTGTGGCTGGATGAGCTACTTTAATTAGGACGCTTGTTTGTAGTCAGTTCTGGTGTTTTGAGATGGATGAGAAAACCAGATCAGACATTTTTTATCCTTGTATCTCTTGTACTTGTTGTATTTGTTTGTTAAATGCATAATATGTATTTTTGCTGCCAGGGGAGCTCTCACATCAAAATAATTACAAAAGATGTGGTTTGAAGTCATTTTCTGGATTCACCTTCCAGAATGTGATGATTTGTGATTTTGTCTTTGGACATTTTTTTTTTACAATGAATTAATAGAGAAGATAGTGAGATAGAGCAAGTTGCTACCCCAGGGGTGTTAAACTGTTCTTGACTTGACTCTGATTTAATCAACTGATCAATCTCAGTCTTCAGGGAGTTGATTGGTCAGTGCTCTTGGTTGGTTGGAACAAAAACCTGCAGCCACACCGGCCCCTTTGTGGAACAGTTTGACACCCCTGTGCTACCCAGAAAGTAGAAACAACGACCTGAACATACCGTCCTTCTTTCAGAGGAGTAGCTGCTTGTTGATGTGTTGGTGACATTTTTAGGTTGGGGTCACTCTGTCTTAAGCGGTATTCATTTTCCACTTAAACCAACATGCACACAGACACACACCGGCCGATGAGTCCCTTCGGCCTGTTGCTATGGTCAGCACTCTATGCAGCCATTGGTATAACAGTCAGACCAATCTTAATGATAGTGAATTGAAGATAATTGTTATTGATTGGTCTCGGTTACAGGACGTTCTCTGAGTGTTTCTGTCTCAGGAAAAGGTCAAGGTTTGAAAGATTACACAATATCACCTCTGTGAACACACAACAGAGGGAGAGCTTTTTTAGACCCTGTAGACTCAATTAAATGGTAGATGTGAGGGGATAATAATGTCCTGCCAGGTCAGCTATTTTTCTGTTTCTGCTGTCAAAGGATAAACCTTTACACAAATAAAGAACGACTGTTTTATGGAACTCACGGCCCACAACTGACCCCCTGAATAAAGGGAGCCCCGTCTTTAATGCTGTATCCAGTTCTCTTTATACATCCATGACAGCCTCTGCCAACATTTTCCTTTCCTGCACTACATATGCTACATGCTAACTCACCTGTGTTTATAAAACAACCACATTATAAAGAGATGGTTAAACGGTAAAAGTGACAGATAGACAGGTGACAATTTAAAGGAAAAACCTCGATAAATAAATAGCGCTCTCTCAACCACCATCATCACAACACCAAATGAGGCAATAACATTTGGAAGAATGGCGTTCATCCCTCCAGTAGACTTCAGAGACTTGTAGAATGTGGTAGTGTCACCTGTCTGTATCTTGTTGATTCTAATGTTTATCAAAAATGAATGAATTAAAATGAATGTTAGATAGCTAGCTAATTATACATCAGTCATTAGTTAACCAAGGCTAGCAAAACCAAATATACATCAAATGTTAGTTAGCTAGCATTTGCTAACATTAGCTAAAGTTGACTCAACTGTGATTGGGCCACATATCAAAGGGGGCGGGGCTTATGGTGGGTCATTTTGTTTTAATTTTTGGACGCTAGTTTTGTTATTTCAGTGTGTCAAACACATTATCAATATTAAATCTTCTGCTGCTTGCCTTCATTTGTTGGTTGTAGTTCAAGGTCCTGAACATAAATCAGACTACTTTCGTATTAAGCTGAATTAGGATTCAGAAACTCAGATTTGCTAACAAACTCCCGCCCTTCTCAAAACGACTGTCCTCACACCCACAGATTTAAAACCGACCACCAGAGGACCTAATGCTGACTTTCCTCCCCTGTTGCCTTCCTCATGCAGAAATGGAGGCTCCGATCCAGCAGGGTTTCAAGGACCCGCTGTCTGCAGCCGTAGAAGAGAACGAGAGGGCGTCAGCGCTCTCTCTGGACACACCTGCTGGACTCGAGGCATCAGGCGCCAGGGAGAGCCCCACCCCCAGTATGAACCGTCAGGCCGCAGACGGCAGCGAGGGCACGGAGAAGGCCATGGATCTCGACAAAATTGAGGCCACAGACAGCTCCTCCACCTGGAGCCCCGAGGTACTGCGGTGTTTCTAAATTACAGTTAAGCAGGCACTCTAAACCCTCCCTGTTTCGTGTTTGAGATGCTTGACACTTTCTACTATAAATGCTGCAAATACTGCAGCAAGGAACTCTCGAGGGATTACAGTTTTTTTCGCACCACAGAAAGCCATTAACCATCGAAATAACCAGTGTGTTCGACGGACAGAAGTAGGCAACATAGGAAGTACGCAGGTTGTTTTTATTTAATCATCAATTATCTCATCAAGCTTTGTATGCTTTTAGTTAATGGAAAAAAATAAACGAAATAAGCAACGCTCAAAAGTGATGTCAGGTGATGTATCTGTCCTGCAGTAGTACTCAGTGGGAGCCTTAAACCTTTGCTGTCCAGCAGAATCCATTTCAAACCACACTTGATCACATTTTTCTGTCTTTGTACTTGACTTAAACAATATAGTGTTACGTACAGTATAACCATTTAATAACCATTTCTAAAATAACCATTTTATGAACTCTATAAGCTCTACTGTAATGTAATGTTACTTTCACCTCCAAACGTATTACTTTAAGAATACATTCAGAAAGAATACAACACTGCAGCGGATCACCACAGCACTGTGCTGCGTCTGTGAAACAATCACGAAATTGGCTTTATTGATGCCTCTCTCTCTCTCTCTCTCTCTCTCTCTCTCTCTCTCTCTCTCTCTCTCTCTCTCTCTCTCTCTCTGTCTCTCAGACATAAACCAAATTAAACTTCTTCCTGTCACTATTTTGTCGCCTAAATTGTGAGTCAGATTTAGAAGCTGGTACATGAAACAAACAAAGGCAGAACAAACACAACAGGTAGAGTATCACAGTTTAGTCCATGAATCCACCTGGATAGTGTCAGATTCAGAAACACTGTCAGGCTGACTGTGGAGGTTTGACCAGGTTGTCTGTTTGAGTGTGTGATTGGCGGCTGTAGACAACAACAATACAACTAACAGCAAAAACACATTTTCCTGTAGTTCGCTGCACCTGGCATGTTTTCATGGGCGTGGTGTCTCTCCTTCTTCAGTAACACAGCAAAGGAAAGCTTGATGCGTGCTTGAATCCATTTTTTGAAAGAAACTGTTTGAAAAATCATTTTTTGGGGGCCTTTAAGAAATATTTAATTATTTGACAAACTTAATGAGAAATCTTGAGAAAACTGGAAAAAAAAAGAGCCATGAGAGCAGAGATTACTTAACGGGGTCAGTAAGCTGACCGCAGCCCTGCTGTTACCCATCATTCTTGGCAGAGGTATCGCCATCATTCAGCTGTGAGAGGATTAGCGCACTCATGTTATCCTCCCAGGTTCATTTTAGAAGAAACAAACCAAACACGGCCCACTGAGGCCTCGAGGTTTTGTATAAATAGTTGATATTTCCTTCACTCTACATGCTGCATTGGTTAACAAACAGAAGCTCATGAATACTAATTGCTGTGTGTGTGTGTGTGTTTGAACATAAATGCGTGCATAAATCCACTTACCGTGTATTGGTGTGTGTTTGTAGGAGAGTGGGGATGCAGAATCCAACAACCTCTCAGTCGCAGAATCACACTTTGAAATTGGGAGCAATCTGTGCAGTAAACACACTCCTACACACACACACACACACACACACAAACACAGGGTGATACTGATATCTACAAAATGCTTTATAAATAATAAATGAGTTTGGGTCAGTGGATGGCCCTGTTGTAGCAGTTTATTTATACAGTTATATAACAGCCCTGCCAACGACAATGCTGTAGCTAGGACTACTACTGCTCTTAATAATAATATTAATACTACCTCAACGATTAGTGTGACTACACCTCCATGTACTGTTACTGTAAACAGACTAATATTAGTCCAGTCCAATTCAGTCCCAGTTAAAACGTACATACCTGGTTACATAGCCCGCGTCCTCAGCTCCAGTTCTGGCAGCATTCCACGACCCGGGCCTGAAATTCTCCATTACTTCCCGGTGGTCCAAAACTCCCGTGGTACAAACACTAACACTTCCCCAGTACTCTGAGCTCACAGTCTGGGCAGCCCAGCTAACAAACTAAGCTAACATTAGCGAACGGCAGCCTCAGTTGGCAGCAGTTTATAAATATCATAACAGAGACACCATTCACGTGATTACAGTCAGCGTAGCATCAACAGGCTTTAACAGACACTGTTTTATTTAATAGAAATGTGCGCAATTGCTAGCAGTTACTACATTATGGACTGTTTTGTGGCACTCATACGCAATACTGGCCCAGACTCAAAACCCCCAACATGTTAGTCACTTTGACACAGAAACAAAGTGACTAAGTTTGAAAAGTTTCCCTTCAAATACAAGATCTGAGCACTCGTCCCATCACCGCTGTGGAGGAGGACGTAGTAAAGATTCACAGATGCTGCAGCGTTCCGGTGAGGCATCAGTGTCTGTGCTTTGGACCTCCTGACCTACACGTTCGACAGATTCGAGTAGTAGCTCCGTCATTATCTCATCTCCTCTGTGGTTGCCATGTCGACGCAGACACTCAGCCTTGCTCTGTCAACACTTGACACAATCGATGTTGTGTTTGCCGACTGTAGGGGAGGCTGAGATTGGCTGCACTCAGCAGGAGGAGGAGGAGGAGGAGGTTTATTTCTCCTTCATGACAGGATTTCTGCTTAGTTTTTGTGTCTGAATGTTTGAAAAAAAGGTTTGGAGAAGAGGCTTTATATTTGGATTATTCACGTGCTGTACTACACTTACAAATTCATTTCAGAGAAATATTGCACTTTTTACTTTACTACCTTCATTTACAGCTTTACTTTCCAGGTTCAGATTATTAACACAAAAAATAAATTATTCTTCATGTATGATTATAGATTAAGCTACCACAGCAGGTATATAAAGTACCACCTGAAATTCAAAAATCATGTTTATACATTATGCATCACAGGGAACTTTACTTTTAGAATATGTTTTGATGCTAATACTTCCTTTTACTAGAATGCAGGGCATTTACTTGTAACAGAGTATTTCTACACTGTAGCACCTTCATAAAAGATAATCAACTCATTTCACTCTGAACTATTAATTTCTTTTAAACAAATTAAAACATTTGTAAGTCATTTTATTAGATCCTTAATTTCTAAAGAAGACAGTGGATTAATCATCGGAGGTCAGGGGGCTTCATGACAGAGCCTGAGAGATCATCAGTTTGAACCCTTGAGATGTAGTTAAAAATGATAATTACTCAAACAATAACCACTAAACCTTCCAGAGAATATAAGAACCTTTCAATATTTTCAAGGAGGTGCCATCAACTATGGTGTATCCTGCAGAGTAGTCTCAGAGGCTCTGTATGAAGCTGCCTTATGCATGAGGAAACCCTTCACAGACGTTTGAATCTAGGTTTTGTTGAAAAGATCGATACCACTGTCATGTTAGCTTAGCTTAGCACAAAGACTGGAAACTGCTAGCTTGGCTCGGTCAAAAAGTACAAAATATAAAAAATACAAAATAATTACCACCACAGCTAAAAGTCACTAATATATTTTAGTTTAATCAGTACAAAAACCCAAACCCAACAAGCATTTTTAAGGCGGATTATGTGCTGGACTGTTTTCTTGTCAATAGCGGTGACTTCCTGGGGTCTTCTCTGGTTTCCAAGTACCTGATCCTGACCAGCAAATAAAATAAGAAGAAAGATTTCTTTCATTTTGATGATTTATCACTTATATAAATGAATGAATAAAGGAACGTTTTAAATAAATTAGCTTGAGTTTTTTATTTTTTCTCTCCCTACCTTCTCAGCAAGAGCAACCTCCCCATGACGAGGTCTCGACTCAGCCGGTCATCTCTTCCCCCCGACCACCCATCTCTAAATGCGGAGACCTTGTCCTCTCTCTGGAGTACCGCCCCGACACGGAGAAGCTGCTGGTCTCGGTGGTCGCAGCCCGCGACATTCCGGACAAGGCTCGCAGCGGGATGGACTCCTGGCAGGTCCACATGGTCCTGCTCCCCTCAAAGAAACAACGCCAAAAGACATCGGTACAGAAAGGTTCACTGCCGCACTTCAACGAGACGTTTCGCTTCTCACGCCTGGATCCATCAGAACTGCACATGTCGGCCATCAGGTTCAGGCTGTACGCGCTCGGAGGCAGGATATCCCGTGAGCGAATGATGGGCGAGAAGGTGCTGCGTTTAGGTGGACTCAACCCAGAAGGAGGAATTATGGATGTTACGCTGGTTCTGGAGCCTCGCAGTAACCTCAAGGTGACTTTAATGGAAACATGTAAAAAAATCCTTTAGACTGCATTTTGTCTCTTTGCGTTACTCACTCTGTTTATTTCTGTGTTGTGTCAGAGTGTGGACTCCCAGAGTCCGTCTGCTGTGTCTCAGAGCGACAGTGCCTCGTCCACTCAGTCTCTGACCCACGGTGGCGTCCCGGAGCTGCTGGTGGGTCTCTCTTACAATGCTACCACGGGCCGCATGTCTGTGGAGCTCATCAAGGGCAGCCACTTCAGAAACCTGGCCATCAACAGACCTCCAGGTCTGCAGTAAACCTCACACCCACAGTGTACTCACATGCACTCTAACACACATGATATTTACTTATACTGAAACTGAGTTTGAGTGACATTTTACAGTTGAAAAATCACTTGGCGGTGCATTTTGGTGGACAAACCAAAAGACATATTGTCTCTCCTGACTTTTTCACCAATGCCACCATCTTCTCTCCTACAAACATGACAGAAAAGGAAATAACAAACTTATTTTGTGTGTATTTCTTCTCTCTTCCTCTGCCTCTCATCTCCCCTCTGGTCCAGATACCTACGGGCGACTGACTCTGTTGAACTCGGTCGGTCAGGAGATCTCTCGATGTAAGACGTCGGTGCGTCGCGGACAGCCCAACCCGGTCTACAAGGAGACATTCGTCTTCCAGGTGGCGCTCTTCCAGCTGTCGGACGTCACGCTTCTGGTCTCCATCTACAACCGCCGCAGCATGAAGCGCAAAGAGATGGTGGGCTGGATCGCTCTGGGCCAGAACAGCAGTGGCGAAGAGGAGCAGCTCCACTGGCAGGACATGAAGGAGAGTCGAGGACAGCAGGTCTGCCGCTGGCACGTCCTGCTAGAGGCGTAATGCCACTAAGATTTATGATTTTTCTTTTTGTTATGAGGTGAAAGGGAGTTTATTCTGAAAGCATTGCGCCACGGAAAGACGCGCTTGGTTTGATCTGCGGACAGGATGATGCATGTGGTTTCACAGGGGATGGATTCAAGGACTTAGCTTCCCCAGAGCGCGCTCTCCACGGTCGTCTGTTCAAAGCTGGACAAACATCAGACCTGGCTGGTTAATTTATGTCAACACGAAGGAACAAATTCATCTGCTCTTGGAGACTGACAACAGTTTGAAATTCAGTTGCTCACAAATACAGAAATAAATCATTGAAAGAAGAAGCCTTCAGCAAGGTTGCATGACAAAGATTAGATTCGCTATTAAGTGACATAAAACCTTTATACATTTCAAGATTTCATGCAAAAATGCACTTTTCCTTCTCAATAAAAACCTTTGTAGATCATCCACCAGCCTCCAAGAGGAGCTGAGAATTTGTCCTTCACGTAGAGCTTTTATTGGTGAAGCAGCTCTGTTGTGAGACGAGGGTGCTTTTGTCTTTCTAGTGAAATGCTGTGTTAGAGAGTACACACAAATTAGAGGTGTGTGTGTGTGCGTGGTTGTGTGACTTATTCTAAGTGACGTAATTTCTAAATCTTGCTGTTCTTTTACTAGCTGGCAAATCAATGGAGATGCAAACAAAACTGCACAGCGACACGCCTGAAAGTCTAATACTGAAAATATTAGTCACGTCCTCTCAGAAACACGGCAAACAAGGCACGACCGTCTCATCGTCATTCATGAACACATCATTTGAAATGTTTTTTTTTTGTTGGCAACAATAAGGGGGTTTATGAATAGAATTAAAAACTGTGGGCTTGAATGATTCGACTTGGACTGGCTGGATAGTGAAGCCAACATCATTAGGCCTCCTCAGCTCCACTCACGATACACACCTTACCCCATTTTTGGTCTTTCCCTAAACATTATTTTAAAAAGTGTGTGCCACAAATAAAAATTTTAAAAAAAGACATTTTAACACGGGGGGCTTATGGAGACTGACTCACTTCTGGAGCTAGTTTCAAGTGGACGTTTGAGAAGCTGCAATTCTTCTGACTTCCTGTGTTGACTTTGCTTCACAGCCACACAGGTTGCCGTTGGCTGGGCACTCAAATCAGGACTTGAGTGCAAAGACTTGAGGCTTTCTTGTGACTTGGTCATATTGACGTCAGTGTTAGCGCTGCTGCTTAAAGATCACGTGACCATAAAATAACAGAAGTACAGAAACAAACGAGGTGAAGTGAAGATGTTCAAGTGGAGGAGGAAGGCGTCTCATTTATATTCTCCTGCTGACACGCGTGCTACTACAGGCAGGAAGTCTCCAGCAGCTGGAGACTCTTAACCCTGTTGGGATGAGTTCCCCCCCCCCACCCTTCCCTCTGCCTCGTTGATACTGAATGATGTTATTTGGCCTCAGCTCGATCTCCTTCACAGGGCAAAGCTCATTTCAACACCCATCAACACTGAGCTGAAAAGAGGCTTTAAATATCTCACTGCAGCTGTTAATAACATGCAATGAATTACCCTGGAAGTGAGTGGTTTTTTTTCTTCTTCTTCACCACACTCTCTCTCTGGTAATTGGTAGTTACAGCTGTAGAATCGTACAGTGTGATGATGGTAATGCCGCTGCTAATGCTCATCCTCTTCCAGTCTGAGCATCATTGAGTCATAAGGCAGCAGTTCAGCCCATAGGAGGGATTATATCTGTTTGTGTAGACAGATACTGTAGCTCCAAACCCTCAGGAGTTCACACACTGAGAGCAGACGTGTTTATTTGAGCGTCGGCTTTCTTTGGTTTGTTTTTCTTCGGGCAGGTGACAACAAAGACTCTTTAGAAATGTTGAACTGCAGCTCGGTCTGAAAACTGTGAGCGGAAGAGACGCCAAGAACGATTTTAAGGGTGTGAGGAGGTGACAGTCGGTAATTACTTTTAGAAAGTCAGACATAAAAAATGAACTGAGAGCTCATGTTCACGTTCTTCATGTGGATTAAAAAGGGTCAGTTCATCTCAAATCACAAAATAAACCACTCTCCCATACATCCCTTGAGACATCCAGAGGTTTTTCTTCATGCCATGGTTTTGAGTCACCTCGATACAATAAACATGAACACTAATTTGTAAAATGTCAGCACAGATACTGGTTTACCAGAAAGAAATGTGCTGGCATTTTTTTTAAATCCTTAAACCTTAAAGCAACATAGTTGGTGGTGTGTGACTTAGTGCCGTAAAGCGTTAGTTATTGTGGGTGGAGCACAAAATTACATAGTGTCACAGTCAGACTCTTTGTCTTCCCTGACCTCCTCCTTAATGGGTTCCACACTATAACAATGCCTCGCCTATTTCCAGCCATGCCTCTTGGTCATATTTCTGAAGTTGCTGGACAGGGCTACTTAAACATAGGTTGTCTTAGGTGTACAAACGGTCAGTGTTGTAATTTCTCTTGTGAAGACAGTTTGCACTGTGGATAATCTACAATCATCTCCTCTTACAACAACATACTGAAACTTGTCTACTTTCCATATTTTCCTTTTGTCATGGCTTTTGTCATGGACATTCCCAAGTCCATCAAAATGAAATGTTCTTGATGTCCCGTGCAACATTTTATTCACTTTTCCCCCAAAGTTAGTCTGACATATTTGATGTCTTTGGAAATTTCACTAGAATTTCAAACACAACACAAGTTTATGAAAGACCACGCGTGGTGGTAGTGGAGAAGGATATTCTTGGGTGTTCTTCCTGATAAAAATGAGGAGAGGATTTTTCAAGTACCCACTGTAAAACTGAATACTCACCTACTAATGTAAGATATAATTCCATTTATTGTCCAAGGGAAACAGGCATTATGAATACAGTATAGGAGATCCACACCCAGACAAAGCTGAAACCTTACATAACTCATTTCATATATTCATGATTCATGAGTTGTTTTTCATCACCAAAGTCATCCTCCAACACGTTTTCATCAGTTCACTTAAGACTGAGTTGGATAACAAAAGGTCACAGAGGAAAATGTACAAGTATTTTTCATACACAGAACCACTTCTCTCTGCTCCGGCGAGAACACAATGTTTTATTTTGTCGTTAAATGATTTGCAGAAAACTTCCAGCAATGAAGGCTGAAATCAAGGTCTATAATTCAAAGATGACTGACATGATGAAAGGTACAATTGATGGGATCATTCTGTGTCTGTTAAATGCAGGAAATCTGCTGTAAATGCTGCGTGTCTTGTGTTTAAACTGCGGATATGTAATGGCCAGTACTTCAGGTATAAATGAAGCGTGGTGAAGAATAGGAGTGCTACAACTTGCTTTAAATGTTTGGTTGAATCGAACAGGACTTTTTATTTAACTGTTAACATTATTTTTACTATTTAAAGACTCCTCAAAAAATGCAATTAAAAAGGCCAATTTAGCCACAGAGGTCCAATTTCTGCCTCAGTTAGCTTCTGTTATGTTAGCTTTTTCTCTGTTCAAAGTATAAAATGAATGTGTATCTAACTGCTCTACTTTCTGGATAAACTGATAACTGTTGCTGACAGAATTAACTAACTGTAGCAAGCTAGCTGATCAAGAAGTTAGCATCATTAGCAGTTTATGATAGAGGCAGAAGTCAAAGAAGAATCATTTTTGTTCAGAATGAACTAGCATTGATTTTTTATTGAAAGGTAGAGCTAGTTAGCTTTAGCATTATACAAGTGACACGGACAAACACAGAGAGGTTAGATTTACCATTTCTTGTATTTTAACAGTATTTTAACAGTAACAGTATGTTCAACTTTAGCACAATGGTTGATGATCAACGAATGAGTTTGACAAATATTTCCCAGCTAAACCCCAGACCAAATAAAAAGCTACTACAGTGGCATCCAGAATCAGCTCCAACATAACCTGTAAAACTAAAAATCACATAGACAGGTCATGATATGTTGTCCCTTGCTATTTACAGCATTACTAATGTAAGTAACCTTAGAAACCATGCCATGCATGCTAATGTTAGAATCTTGCATTAAAGCATATTATATGGATAGGAGAGAAGATGTCATGCCACCTTCTAAACTCTTTGGATACTGAGTACAACTTTGAAATTACCAAAGACTTTGGTTGCTAAACTGTAATTTGACAATATCTGTTTGGAGAAGGGTTTAGCGAACAGTCCATTTCTTATTCGTAATTCAGGTTTGGCAGTTAGCTAGCTCGCTGGTGCTTCCAGAAAAAGTATCTCTGAAATTAACTCAACAAACGTTGTTGAAAAATAGATGTTTGGGGATGCTACCAGCCACTATAACAATGTCATGATATGTAAAGAACATTCTTTCATGGAATAATAAAAACATAGCCTGGGCCCAGACAGAATATTTAATTTTAAAAACGACTTTGTTTCACAACAAACCATTCTACAAAACATTTTCACAGTACTGTGTATTACAAAACTGTATTATATTTAGTAGTAGTAATTCTTGTCAGTAAGTTATATAACACTAGTCTTGACCTGCTACTATAAAAAAATTAGTTTTAACATTTTATATCAGCACTCCTATTCTACGGGCTTCATACATGTGAGTGTGTGAATAGTGACATGAACTATATTTACTGCACAGACAGATATATTTTATGCATGTCGAGTTGTTTTACAGAATCTATAATATCTATTCTATATTTTTTAAAATAGTAAATGTTTAATGTTCCTAAATATTTCCCAGGATTTCTATGGTAGGCTGTTTACACGTCTGCATGCTGAAGTTTGAGATCCAAGGTTGTATTACAGATGTGAGACAATCAGATTGTGCTGCAGATGTAATATGGTTGTAAAACTCTGATGAAGTGCCTGTAACATTTAGCGATGAAACATATCCACAGTGACAAAGGAATGATCCAAATTTGCATGAAGCCTTCTCATTGTTCCCCGTGAATGCTGCTGTAGGATGCATGCATGGAAGGTGACGACAGGGCAGGCCTCCTAATGTCAAAGGCTGGGACCAGGGCTGAAGTCAAAGTCAGACCAGATTCGGTAGTCTACACCAGATCAACAGGGGGGCTCTTTTTTTTTTTTTACCTCAAGGGAACACATGACCAAATCCAGGGAACTAAATAACTATATTTAAAGTGAAGGGACACATATAACTATTATATGGGAACAAAAACACTTTACACTCTGGATGCATTGTGTGTAAAGGGAAATACACTTATTCACTTTCTTTACAAGTTATGGATAGATATTGATCTCAATTTTGTGTCTAAGTACAGGCTGTAGTTAGGTCAGCCTAGCCTAGCATAAAGACTGGAAACAAAGGAAAACACCTGGCCCGACACTGCAAATATACTTTAGCACATCTAAAACTAACAAATTGACATTTGTCAAACATGTATAGAAAAGCAACATTGCGTGGTTTTGGATGGAGTTTTGTGCTACAGCACGTACATACTGTTTTTGAACAGATTAAACCAAAGACTATATAAAAATAGATGACATGTCGACAATGAAGCTAAAATATCCCAGATACTGCTGCTGCCATTTTGCCCGGGTGATTTCCTTCAGAGCCAAAGTCTGCACTGTAGTGATTGGGATTGGGTAATGAGGCCCCGCCCACACACCTGACTGACAAATTAAAATCGGAGATAACAAAATCACTTGAACAAACATCAGCATGATAAGACCGACCTAAAATTGCAGATTCTATGAAAATTATTTGACGTGTACTTTGATTTTTGTCCCATGTGTGGCAGGGTTTATGGCCTGTACTGCATCCAGCCAGCCAGCAGAGGCTGATCCAGATGTCTTTGCTTCACTTTTGGGGAGCTATCATGTCATCCATTTTTATATACAGTCGATAAATTTATCAAACAAGATATATGTTGTTAATTTGCGAGATTTGCGAGGAACTGGTAGGTTAGTAACTTTGGGCAGAGCCAGGCTAGCTGTTCATTTCTGCTACCAGCGTTTATGCTAAGCTAGGCTAATCACCGCCTGGTTCTAGCTGTGTACTAACTGTGCAAATGGAAGTAGTATTGCTCTTCTTATCTAACTCTTTGCAAGAGAACAAATAAGCATTTAACAGTTATAATAATATAATATGATAAAACTGTCTCATACATCTTATTTTAAATAAATTGAATATATTTAGAAATAAAGTGGAACTAGGAGCTGTTTTACAGTAGACAACACTGACACAAACCTGAGACACCAACACTGACTTTACAGTCTGTAGAGACTGTAGTCCAGCAGCCCTGGTCCGAGCCGTGCATGCTGAGCCCCTGCGACACCCAGAAAGCACTTTTTGTACCAAGTTTTGTTGTTGCCAATAAAACCCAGAAGATCCCTGCTGTGGGAACGTCTGTCTGCCATCTGTTTTCTTGGGTCCTTCTGTCCATCCTGAGCTCTGCTCAGATGTCTTAATTCAGAGAATGAGGTCATAGTTAACAACAACAAAATCACAGCTCATCCGCTGTGATTGGCAGGAGAGATTTCCAGTTTTACAGAGGAAATCACACAGAGTGGATTGGTGTTTCGTGTAGTGTTTTAGGAAGTTATCCTCATCTTCAACAGATGTTTTGGTTTTTAAGCAGGAATTAAAGGTTGTTTGTGTTGCTGTTAGCTGTGTCAAGCGTCAAGCATATCTTTATTTAAAAGTAAATGTTGGGCAGCTGTGGTGTTATCATACCATAGTGACTTTATTTGAAGTATGACACAAAACTCTTTAAAAACTCTTTAATTCAAGGTTCAGAGAGTAATCCCACTCTGGTAAATATGGACTTTGCTAACAGCCAAACATCAGCAAGGTCAACAACACAAGACATAGCAGCCAGCTAATATTACTGACTAGTCCAACAGCAGTCAGCCCAGCTCGGCGTCTGTCTTTCAGCCTTTTATTTCACCAAGCTCTCACCAACCACTAAAAGTCAGTCCCACATTTACTCTTGTCTGGCGGCTTCTTGCTCGCTCACTCTCCTTTTTTCTTCTTGTCTTCCTCTGTCAACGTCCTCTTCAGTCTCTTCTCCTCTGTCATTATGTTCCTAGAGGCTGCTGAGCCCATGTACATTGCCTGCTTGCTCCCTGGCAGCATTCCCCCACATATCTGGACTGTACACCTCCTCCTCTTCTTCCCAGTGGTCCAAAACTCCTGTGGTACAAACACTAACACTCCCCCGGTGCTCTACTAACTCACCGTCTGGGCAGCACGGCTAACAAACTGAGCTAACATTAGCTAACAGCAGCTACAGTTGGCAGCAGTTTACTTCACTGTCCATCAGGAAACTCTGTAAATCACAGAGAGTTGAGGCGGAGCAGCCGGAGGACATCAGAGGGAAAAGCAGAAAACATTTTCTCCATAAAATATGATCCAGTTTCACCAAAATCAGGTGTGTGACTTAAGTGTTATTTAACAGGTTAGTTTATGAGAGAAAAGCTTTTTTTTTTTTTTTAATTGTGTGAATGAATGAAGCGTCCTGATGAAGAAACTGCAGCGTTGGACTTATCTGAGTTATATTTGAGTGTGTAACATTGGTTTGTACACACACACACACACACACACGTACCGTGCATCTCTGGATTCAAGAGGACTGATGCTGGAGCGTCATCACCGTACCTTCTCAGTCTCCTAGCAACAGGAAACATCAGCTTCCGCGAGGACCAATGAGGGCGCGCTGAGAGCGGTGTGTGTTGTCTCTTGTTGCTGTGAACGGAATATTTTAGGAGACTGGAGAGCAGCGAGCGTCTCACCCCGGAGGAGGAGGCTGGAGCCGGTGTCTGTCCGCCCGTCCGCCCGTCTGTCTGTCTGCAGGAACCGAGAGAAGCTCTGACTTCGGGCCGAGCTGGATCGTCGCTGAATTGGTGTGAGGACGGTAGATGTCGCGCCAAGGAGCGGAGGACCTCCAGAGAGACAGAGGCTTTAACGGGGATTTACTGAAGTACTGCTGGACAGAAACATTCACAGGTTAGACGATTTAACGCATGTTTAATGGTGACAACAGCTGCACTGAGCATTAGGTACAGAGGCAAAGGCGGTACATTTAAGAGGACATGAAGACACAATGAGAATGAAATTTAAATAAAATAGAAATGGATGAAATTATAATACTCAATTAAATTGAGGACTGGAAATCTATGGTTTGGACTGTTTGTTTTAATAAATTGAAGGATTAAAACGTAAAAATAAAATAAAACACCTCTTAAGACTTACATTATTATATTTTATTTATATTTTATTTTATTTTTTTACCAGTCTTAATGAAGTGAAAGCCTGTTTTAAGGTGGGAACACTTTTATTGAGAATTAATGTTGCAAACAGACAATGTTGCAACCACACACACTTCCCACGCAGCCTCTCTCTCTCTCTCTGCTCATGTACCCATAATCGTGCATCATTCTCCCACAGAGGAAACATTCAGGCAGCATTTGAATGTTAAAAAATGATGTGAGTCATTGAAGCAGCTTCAGGGGAGCCGGCGTGAATGATCAATCTCCCACTCCAAATACACATGACACACAGAAACCCTCTTAACTCTCCTCTTGTTGAATTCAAATGAGCTTTTTGCTCTTTAATGGAACACCCTGATATTATAGATGCATTAATAGATAAAGATGTATTAATTAAAGAAATGATTTAATTATTTTATTTTATTTATCATCAGGCAAGGAAATTGTCTTTGGTTTCACTCAGGAAATATTCTTAATTTGATTTTTAATTTAATTTGTTTTGTGCATTATATATGTATTTTTCCTTCCTTAATTTCCCCATTTTTTCCCTGGATATTTGGTTGTTTTCCCACTGACTGATTGCTAAGAGAGTTGCTGTCTAAACTTTGATCACCAAAACGTGATATTATTTCAAATTGACATAAAAAAGTAGGAAGTTGTGCAATTTTAAAAAACTTGATGGCAACTTTGTTTTTGTTTTATTGTTCAGATACAAACATCAAGTATCAGGTACTGATAAAAATAAAATCCAGCTTGAACAAATGTGTCAATTTTGGACCTAAAATCAAATTTAGACTCTAAATTGGAGGTTGGCAGCTCTGACAGTCACATCGTGCCTCAGTGCAGTGTAGTTTCAGCACTCATGCTCAGATGTTTTGGTCCTGTCTGTCCATCTTCTTCCTCCTCCTCCTCGTCCTCCTCTTCTTTCTCCTCTTCCGTCTCACTTGTCTTACCTGACCTGTATCCCCTGCAGGAGCCTGAGGGCGATGTGGAGGCTCAGATCGTCTCAGACACACTGATTCAAACTCCTGATCTGAGAGCCGACTGTGGGACATCAACAGCAGGTAATCAGAGCTACTATCTGTTAGTGACTTCACAGGCGGTGTAAAGCTTTGTTTTATATGGTTTTAGTTTGGAGGACTTGTTGGAAACAGGCGATGGAGATCTGGAGATTTGAGGGCGCTACCAGGCCATAAGTTGATATGAGGGCATGTAGCTTTAAATTAGTATTAAAACCTTCTAAAACTTCAACCTATAGAAAGGTTTCTAACTGAAATATAAATGGGAAACTGAAATAAGAAAATAATTAATACATTATATTGCATATTTTTGTCCATGAATATTCAAAATTCTCTGCAGATAAAGCAGAAATGTGAGGAGATGTGCAACAAGCCACACTGGCGCAATTTCAATGAAAAATGATCACTTTTCATAACATCAGAAATAATATCCAGAGTGAGTAAATCACATTCTGGCTTACACTGGAGGAATTGTGGAGCACGGATATATGTTGTTTCTGTTTGTCTTATTTAACTTGACTTTAATACAGCCACAGTGTTGATAATGAAACTCAATTTAAAAATAAGTTTAAAAAATATCTGTTAATTTGGATTTTTAATTTTTTGTTTTGTCTCTGCCAACTCCACCAAGAAAAATATCTGCTTCACTTTCTTCACCAGCTAGTCTCTAACTGTGCCTATGATGTTTGGTGCTGGGGAGAATGTAGTGTAAAGTACGATTTTAGAGCTTTTAATCTCTGAAAACAGCTCCTTGCCAGTTCCGATTCAGGCTGGAAATTGGTTCATCAGTACAAGTGACACCTTTCAGATTAGAGTTATTTAACAAGGATTAATAGGGATTATGAAGACTTTAAATATAAGCCTAAAATGCCTCATTAATCTCTCTTTCACTGCAGAGTTTTCGTGTCAAATGGTCAAAACCATCAACTTACTCAGCGAAAGACCATGAGGCGACTAAAAGCTTTGAAGATATTTTATTTGTCAAACTAATGTAAGAATTAACATTTATTTCAGAGGCTAATACATTTATAGATAATATGAAATGTAGGGACACATATGATTGTTCCTCAGCAGCCTTAATCCACAAATATAGGTACCAGTGTCAGCCCCAAGCAGTAACTTTTGCAAAAAGCTGCAGTTCCTCAAACGTCCACTTGAGCCTGGCTCCAGAAGTGAGCCAGTCTCCATAAGTCCCCATGTTAAAATGTCCAACTTCACGGCAGAAATAAACATGTTTACAGCCTGGTACAAAAAACAATTTTGGTCTCTATAGCTAATTTCCCCGTTCATGACAACTGTACTGAGGGTGAATTTATATACAACTCACCTGTTCACTTTATATTAGGGTTTAAAATTACGAAGAATTAACAGTGTGGCTGCTTTGATTGACAGGTGTCGATACAAGTGGCTTGTTTGAGCGCCTGAGTCACCTATGGTTGACATCACTCGTGCACTGTCCATTCTTTATACTGTCTGTGGTCCGTCCTCAACTCCTATGATCTGCTCTGTAAAGGTCTTGCAATGAGTCATAATCTCAGAAGTTTATTGTGAGTGTTTTGAAACTTCAGTTCAAAATGATCCAATTTATTGGCTCTAAAGTGTAAAACAGAAACTTTTGGCACATTTGCCAATGGTAACATGGGGTAAAAATCAGTGCTTTTCTTAAACTGTTGTCTAATCTCTGGTTTGTTGCCGCCAGCAGCCCCTTCCCTGTGAGAGAGACCAAACCATTCAACAACGTCGAAAGTTGCTTACTTCAAGAGGAAATATGCGGAGGAGGAGGATTTACAGGGAAGCCTACATGGATATTTTCAAAAAGTATGAACCTGCCCTTTCATTGTACATGTTTGCAAGTCAATCTTCAGAAAGGTTCATGTCATTTTACATGAATTTCCCCATATGGTCATATAGTAGTACTCTTTCTCTGCTTCTATGCAGATTCCCAGGAATCAAACTGCAAACCTCTGCTCACATAATCAATACACTCATTATAAACAATGTCTTAAATACAAAATAAACGTCCAGGATCTCTTTTCTTGTGTAAAACAAGTGAAATTATCATGAAGTCAGCCCAGCTATGCTGGTTAAGATTTGCAATCTATCTACTTTGGCTAACGTACTAGCTATTGTTACAGTCTTGCTCCTATCCAGAAACACAAAATATACATCATGTTGTCAAAAGCTCAGCAAAGTAGCTTGAAAAGATTCCCTAAACTCCCTGAACCTCTTCCTGCTAACAAACTAACAAAGCCAAGCTACAATAGATTAAATTGTTTGATTACGTTGATTATTACTTAACCCTTAATATTGCTGATTATGTAAATGTCAATTTTATAACACTGATAATGCCCAGAAGACGGTGACAGTTGAGTATGGACTCACGCTGTTTGAGGTGATGGTTAAAATGACATTTCGGAAAATTGTAGGAACAATTTAACTATTTACTATACTACTAGGACAAAAAAACATCTACACACTGTTTGTTAGGTTATATGGACACAAATCTTGACCATAAATTACATTTTTCAATATATCAGGATGTGTGCGTGGAACACATTATTCACACAGACGTTCAAAACGCTCTGGTTGTTTCATAAAATTTGGTACATCTACCTTTGACCCCGAGACTTTTATCTGTTTGTATGAGCTGCAACCTAAGCTTATTCTCTGATATCAAGTGTCAACTAAAAATGTCACAACACAAACTAATCTATATATTTGTCATCTGTAGCACCTGATACTGCAGGAGGATCGGAGCTGCATCCTGAAGCTGTCCCTGGAGAAGCTGAGGTTCCTGGAGGACCCTGAGGCTTACCTAAGGCGCTCCGTCCTCATCAACAACCTGCTAAGGAAGATCCACCATGAGGAGGAAGAGCTTGAGGCCGAAGAGGAGGAGGAAGAAGAAGAAGATGAAGTAGAAGAAGAGGAAGAAGAAGAAGAAGAAGGAGAAGGAGAGGAGGTTATAGCAGAGAAGGGCCAGCGGAGGCTGTTGTATCCAGACAGGAAGAAGGTGAAGGTGCTGGTGATGGACTGCTGCTCTCCAACATTTGGCCTCGAGGAGCTGCAGCATTACCGACTGGTGCCCTGTTATCCGTCAGCTGGATGCCTGTACAGCCTGGGCACCTGCCCGGGTCTCGCTCCCAACCACCAGGTCCTTCTTTACAACCTGGATGACAACGGCTGACTGTCCAGACATCACCGTCATGCCTCTTTTCAAAGCTGGGTAATGCAACGTCAGATCATGTTACGAGGATGTGGAGGAAAGCTGCTGTTGTTGTTCCCTCGGATTCCCTTTGGGGGACACGTGTCCTAGGGTCTGTTTTGTTCCAGGATGCGACCCCCTCTTGTCACCTCGATAAGAGGCAGCGGTGGATCTGAGACGCTGAGATAACCCTGATTCTTCTTCTGCCTCAGGATCAACAGGGTCTCTGACACTGATGTCAGACTCTGTCACTGCCATTTACTATAATGTGAGAGACTCTGGAGCAGGCAGGATTTCTTTTCGGCTGTCAATGTTGTGTTATTGATTTTTATTGTTATTGTTGCTCAGGTGAACTGTGAGCATATTCAGGGATTTACAGACTGTAGGCTATTTTTGATGCACCTTGGCTTGCGTGGAGAATATGCGCTGACATGCTTCTGTTATCTTTTTATGCTACTGTGTGATTTATGAAATATTCTGTGTGAACATTCCCTGGACTGTGTGAATACTCATTCTCTGAGGTGCCCGTGAAAAAGACTGTTTCTTTCTCTCTACTTATTGTCCCGGGTTCATTCAATGATGATGTTAGTTATTTCATTTTGCATCACCTTGCTGCCCTCTGCTGGTACAGGGATTCATTTTGAATCCCTTGTTGGTGGCTGATGTGTTCAAAGATGGTAACACTTTACTGTGAGTCCTCATATTTAGCATTTATAAGCAGTATATAAACATCTAATGAACTGTTTAACACACATAATGCAGTTGTATGCAGATATGTGTTAAATTTATATATTTGTCAACAAATATAACTATGAATGGAGGCTGGCATGTAAACATAATGAATGAATTATATTAAAATAGTATTAACAAATACTGTCCATTAATAAACACTTAAAATGTCTTTATATCTGCATACAGCTACATTATATTAATATATAACTTTGAGAAGGACACTCAAAAGATAAATGATGTTAAACTAAATCAAAAGAGATAAAATACACAATAAAATAAATTCATAGCAACACGTACGCTCCTTAAGAGACAGAACTCTTCCCACGTACAAATTTGAGATAATAAAGTAAAATAAATAAATAAAGCTAAACGGAATTTAAACAAGTATATTAGCTTGCTCGTACAGCTTATGGTGCTGTCTGTGGATGTCCTCATCATCTGATAGATCAGTGACAATGTGATGACTGAGATATTTAATCTCTTTGCACACATTAAGAGGTGATGGAGAAGAATTCAGGAAACACTTTAATTAGTTAATTATTAATTAATTAATACAATTTAAATAAATACAACAATATAATATTAATAATAATATATATATATACACATATATATATTTTACTCCTAACAATCACAATATTACTCCGCTTTGCACAAATCATCCATATCATACCAGAGCTAGACCTCTCTGAGATTCACCTTACTGAGTAATTTCTCAGGATTTGTGTTCAAAATTATAGTGATATAGTATTTATATTGTTATAAACCATAAGGTGTATTAAATGTTGATATTATACTGCTTTTAAAGCTGAATACTTGGGGTACTCAAGTAAAGTTTCGTTGTGTTGCTTGTTTTAAATGTGGTTTACATTTATTTCTTCTGCTCCCAAAAAAAAGTTGTTTGTGGATCTAAGCCTGGTGTTTTGAAGCTGAGCAGAATGTCTTTTATTTCCATTTTTCCTCCCTGTCAGTCCTGGTTATAATGGCAGCTGAGCATAGGGACTGAGTTTGGCTAAATTGTCAGAAGATATTTTTTTATTATTTAATGTGGCACATGCTTTATGAAGCGGACTAATCTGCTGTCGAATGACAGTTATAATTAATGATTCATCCCTTTTTCCAGTGTCTCTTTCTGTGTTTTGATTGTTCTGTCTTTGTCACTGGGTTTGAAAAGTTGCATCATGGTATCAATCACTACAATGGAAAACAAACAAACAAATCAACAAACTGCAGGCAACTATTAAAGAAATGCTTGATATTTTAAAACAAGAATTTATATTTTGATGAAAATGTGTATTCCATATTTAAGATATACTATTTTGAAAAAGGGCCATAAACTTTTTTTCAGGTGATTGATTATCAAATAAAGTATGTAAGGTGAGGATGTATCTATCTATCTATCCTTTTATTTCGTTTGTTTTATTTTTGTATTTATTTCAGAGGTTCCTTTAAAACCAAATAAAAGACTACAGACTAAGCGTAAAGACGCTGCGAGGTGACGTAAGCACGTCTACTCTGCGTGCGCGCCGGCATAGTGTTGCCTTCAAGTGCTCAAGTACTAAACTCAAACTTCAAACAGGTTCAAACAGAAAAAAAAAACGTATTTTCAATGTATCATGTTTAAAGTATTATTTACATTTAAAGTATCAAACAAAGCCCTTCATCAACAACAATAATGTAATGTCACCATTAAAGAAGATGGAACAGGATATACATTTTTATATGCAGCCAAGCTTTTAAATATACTGAGGTTATGAGTTCAAATAAAAGCTTGAATGCTTACTTATCATTTATATAATTTTAGCCAAAAAAACATTGCTTTCCACAACGAATTGCAACCCTGATAATAAAAACGAGCGGTTACAGAAAATGTGTGGATGGATTAATATATGTCTGAAAAAAGTCAAACACTAAGTTGAACAGGCGCTGGACGAAGAGTTGCGAAATTTCCGACAGTACATGAAGGCATCAGAATAGGCGCGCTCCCCGCACTGCTCCGGAGATCTGTCAGTTCAGTCGCTGGATTCAGCTCAGGTAGCGGGACACTGAACGCATCCGGACATCGTCGAACAAGAACCGAGACGTTTGTTTTTATCGGCTGTCCTCTGACTACAAACATCGGCTGGTCTGTGTCTTAATAGCCGGACCCGTCTTCATAACTTGTTACACGTTATAAACGGGTCGGGTTCACTTCGCGCTCTGCCATGATGCGCGGGTCAGCTAGCTAACGTTAGCCGGAGAGCTAGCGTTCATCATCCGCTGTAAGTAGCGGAGTCTGTGCTCCTTCTTTCAGCCGTGTGTGGGCGTATAAACCGGGTTAAAGATGGAAAAAAGTAGCCCGTATTGTAGAACTGTACTACTATCTGCAAGACCCCCACCTTGTCGCCCGCTTTCAGCGCTTCTGTGGAGTACGCGGGACGTTTTCGAGAACCGTCTCTGCTGGTAGTACCGCCACTGTCACCAGCACCAGCAGCAAGGAAGCGGACCGGTCCCACTCGCACAACAACGGGGCTTGCCACCATCACATCACTGCGGAAAATGAGGGCGAAAGCTTGGCCGTCATGGGTGCTGGGGAAGGCGAGAAAGTTCAGACGACAGCAGGTGTTCGGAAGAGGACTGTCGAGAAAAACTACGGACAAGAAGGGGAAAATGCTACCCAGAACGGGGCAGCGGTGTCCGCGGCGACCGCCGGAGGGGAAACAGTTGGCGTGGGCAGCAACGGTCGCAGCCTCGCCGGGGCCACTGCCGCGGGTCAAGGAGCGACCGAGTCAGAGAAGAGGGGACCGGAGGAGGACTGTGAGGGTCCCCAAGGAAGCAGCACTCTGAAACCGCTCCGCAAAAACTCTCTAACCGGCGATGCCGGGCAGGAGTTCCTGATCGAAAACCGCTTCTTGTTCTACCTGTTCACTTTCGGAACCGAGCTGGGCAACGAGCTCTTCTACATCACCTTCTTCCCCTTCGTCATGTGGAACATGGACGCCTTTGTGAGCAGGAGGCTGATCATGGTGTGGGTCTGGGTCATGTACCTGGGTCAGTGCACTAAGGATGTGATCGGGTGGTCTCGACCCGCTTCACCACCTGTGGTCAAAGTGGAGATGTTTTACAACTCAGAGTACAGCATGCCGTCCACACATGCCATGTCGGGCACCGCCATCCCCTTCTCCCTGTTCTTCATGACCTACGGCCGATGGGAGGTACAGTACATCCGTCCTACTCACTGTCAGAGTGTTGAGCTGAAATCTGAGCAGCAGGAGAAGCTGACAGGAGCTACTTCCTCCTGATTTCCAAGAAGGAAACTGCGAAAGTTCCTATTGTGTTGTTTCACAACATTAGCCTGTATTTATCTGTCCAGAAACACACACACACACAAAGACATGCATCTAATGTCTATCACTCATTCTGTGAGAACTCTTAACAAAACAGCTACAGAGTATTATTTATTCAACCAGCAAACTGCAGCCTCCTAAAGTTTATACAGATGAATCAACACCTCTATAACATTATAATTCATAGTTTAAGCAAGCAGTCAACCAAGTGTAAGTAACTGTATATTAACACTGAAAGTCACTAAAAACATGCATAACACCAGTTACATTTTGGCAATGAATAATTGATGCACCTGTTGTTAAAACTTGCCACATAATGGTGTATCAAAATATATGCATCAGTTTGTTATGATAATTTCCAATAAATGCTGATGCAGATATTAGGGACTACCAGTAAACATCAGCTGATAATCTCTAAACAAGCATAGATTTTGTTTGCAATTGTTGTTACCTTTGTATGTAATGAAGTCTGGACATCAGTGCACTGCGAATTATAAAAAACAATAAATAAAAACATATTTAGAACATAATTAATGCATCTAAAATACCCCAAACAACCTGTAAAATAACAGGACATGCTGTCATAATAAAACTACAGACCAAGCATCAACCTCCGTGGCTGTGAAGTGAAGCCAACAAGGGAAGTGTTAAAAACTGCAGTTCCTAAAACGTCCACCTGAGGCTGGCTCCAGAAGTGACCCAGTCTCCATAAGTCCCCATGTTCAAATGTCCAACTTCACAGCAGAAATAAACATGATTACAGCGTTCATGCCAACTTTCCCCGTTCATGACAATTGTACCGAGGGTGAATTTATATACAACTCACCTGTTCAGATTGTTTTAAGTACGCTTCAGGTCTGATGATCCACATTGTTGCCGATGTTCAGTTTAGCCAGGAGGCTGAAGAAGCAGGACTGCCAACATGGCGGCAGGTCTGAGCTTCAGAATGCCTCTTCAGAAACGTGTGGGTGACGTCATGCAAACGCGACGTCCATTCTTTACTGTCAGCGTGACAGATATAACGGTCAGGCGGTAATTACAGAGGATGTTTCTTACAAAGAAGTATTAGTGTCTCCATTCAATCATAATACAGTCATAAATGTTGATGTTACATTGTTACATTGATGATTACACAGGAGACAGTACATGAAGGTTATCTCATGTCAGCAACATGCTGATAGAAGATATCGGCATGCAGCTCTCAGTGAAGCAACTTCAGAAACTCTTCATCTTCTCCACTGTGTCCTCACACAGTCTCACTTTAGTGCAGGTGAGTTATAGAGCAGCAGGGGGTGTTCGTTTCTGTCTCTGAGGCTATTTTGGGTCTACTACTATACACAGTGCATGTAGTCATCTACTGTCCCCGCCTGCCCAGCTACAAACAACAAAAGCAAATGTACAAAGTGCCAACTCTTGATACAGGATCACTGAGACTTTGCCCTCTAAAGTCGGGCTTCTGAAGCTGTGTCATTAACAATTAATGTGCGGCTGGTCCAGTGGATACAGTGACAGAAGCTGGGGCTGCTGTAGAGCTGTATGAGCACATTTGTTGACTCTTTACCGCTTGTACTGCAGTGAAATCAAGCTCATTGTGGACACAACACTAAAAAGTCGACAGCCAACTGTCGGACCATATGGAGTAAAATGCTCCTTACACATCACAAAGAAAGTTGGATCAACAGAAAACTCAGCAACAATTTTCATATTTGTGTTTCTTTAGTCGTATATATGGCCGTCCATATGGCATTGGGCAATCTTATTGATTAACTGTGAGAATAGACGGCAGACTAAAGGCTACTGAACTGCAGTCAGCGTCCTGTTTTTCATGCATCAACCGAAAGTAAAATACAGGAGACTGACTGCTAAAATGAACACTTAAAAATAAGCTACATCTTATTTAGAATAACATTTGTAATGTTCATATGTTTTATTTGGACCATTGGCTGCATGTTGCTTGTCGTTTGTAAATTACCCCATCAGCCAACACCATGAAGGAATCAAATAACTCAGTTTTTCCATGTTAGCAAGCAAGCCAATATCAGCCAGCTAAAACCACATCACCCTTTCGTTTATCAAGCTAATGTTAGCCAGCAAGCTATACTTTGCAATATAATGTTAGCTTTAACTTCAGACTTTGTGTTGAGTGGCTGTTTGTAGATATTAGCAGTTACTATTAACTGTTAACTATTAACAAGATAATTTTATCCAGTATTGAACATGCTAGCAAGCAAGTAGTCACCAAACTACAAGTGAGCCAGGTTACCCGTTGTCCTTGTCTGGATTAATTAGCGGATGTTGTCCACTTAATATGGTATTTTGCCATGTTAGCTAGCTAGCAATTTATCAATGTTTGCAAGCAAGGGTTAGTGAGATAACCGGTCGTTTGGAAGCAGAGCAAGAGTCTCTAAAGCGTTTTTATTTTCCTGAAACATTTGTCTTGACCTTGTACATGTGAGCTAAATGCTAACTTGTTGCTACGCTAGCATACTCGTTAAAATGTAACTGCATGTAACATTGAGCAAATCAGCTTGTGTAAGTAATTATTAGCATGATAACATGTGTGGCCAAAAATTCAAACAAACTTCCTGAACTTTGGTCGGCCCCTTGACGTCACCTCGTATTCAGTCTCCTGTTTTTCCAACATTGTTTAAGTTCATTAAAAACTCGAAGAGTACCAAATGATTGGAATAACACGGCTGCAGGAATCTTTGTTTTAACAAGCCGTTCTCTGTTGCTCGTTTCCTCACCTCCTGTTCACTCAGGAGGAACAACACTACATTGTGTCCAGTCTGTAAAAACCAACACAAAGTCTGTGTAGTCCACGTCCACTGTTGTCTTACTGTGCATCCACACAGTGACCAACAAACTGTAGGAAGTCCATTTGACTCTCACAGGATTGAAGATGAGGAGCAGAAACAAGCTGATTTATTGATCTAAAAATTAGACAACATTTTTTACTTCCAGCCCCTTTTTTTCCTACTTTATCTTTAACAAAATAATAATAAAATTCACTCTCTGACATTTTATAGACAACATGTTTCATCCAATAATAATGTCCAAACAGCAGAGTATGGACATTTTTCCATTCTCTCCAGCACATTTGCCTTGCTGCTTTGCAGACTCCTCTGCAACAATTATCTGCAGTTTTAGGCCACGATTGTTCACGGTGCCTGCACTGATTACCACTCCTTGTTAAACCGATACTGTTATTGCTACCTTAACGGCTCAGAGCAATTCCCACTATGCCCTGTCATATCCTCTGAAATATGACAGGGCCGTTACTTGAGCTTTGACAGTCTTTGCTTTGGTGTGTTTGGTGGGGAAAATGCTTAGGTTCCCACTATTTTGTTGAATGAATCACAGCACGCAAGAGCAGAGGTGAGATTGATTTAAAACACTCTGCCTCACGGTTTGTCTGCCAGAGCAGGAGATAAGAGTCAACCCCCTGACCTTCGGGTGTGGGACTACGAGATAAGACTGATTTAGCCTTCTCTTCTTGTCAAGTTGAGTTTGAAGGTGCACACAAAGTATAACATTTCAGGAAAAACTCTCAAAGAAATAGTTCACACCTTCTTAAACACGTCGAACAAAACAATTTCTGCTCAAGCTACATGCTCTCACATGCATTAGTCTCAAACATCAATCTTTAACACTAACTTGGCTCTTTTAAGACATTTATATTTATTAAATTAAATTACATAACATTCAATTATTATAAATTAAATAAATCACAAGATGATTTAACAATGTTTTCTGTTGTAGCTTCCAACTTTAGTTCATTATCATCATGTACTGGGGACAGTTTATTGATTTGATTTTTGTGTCCCACAAATCCCCTTTGGACAACACGTCCACACACCAGGTCATAGCTTTAAACCAATATGTTCCCGAGCCAATCCATCTTGCACGATGAGCTCAGCCTCGTCAGAAAGTTTTGTCTCGGTTTGTAACCAACAGTGCAACATAAACCAGTGGCAACAAAGCAGGAAAAGCAATGCACTGTTTATAAATGTAATAATCCCCTAACAGCCATGACACCTTTTTATAAGAAATGTTTTCAGTGTCCTCTTCTATTATGACCAAAACAGAGCAACCAAAAAATGCTTGTGTTGTTTGAAAAAAAAAAAAAAAAAGAACTTCATTAAATACTCTGATGTACTCATTCTACAGTCTTTTGTTTCTTCTATGAATAATAGAAGCAAGGTCAACAACACAAGACATAGCAGCCAGCTAATATTACTTACTAGTCCAACAGCAGTCAGCCCAGCTCGGCGTCTGTCTTTCAGCCTTTTATTTCACCAAGCTCTCACCAACCACTAAAAGTCAGTCCCACATTTACTTCTTGTTCGCTCACTCTCTCCTCTTCTCTTCTTAGCTTCCTTTGTCAGCGTCCTCTTCAGTCTCTTCTCCTCTGTCATTACGTCCATAGAGGCTGCTGAGCCTGGTTACATTGTCTGCTCGCTCCCCATCAGCATTACACCGTGCCTCGGGCCTGTAAACCTTCTCTTCTTCTCGGTAGTCGCCTGTGGTGTAAACACTAACACTCTCCTAGCGCTCTGAGCTCACAGTCCAGAAAAAGGAAACATTTTCTCCATAAAATATGATCCAGTTTCACCAAAATCAGTCAAATAGTTGGTGGTGTGCGACTTAGTGCCGTAAAGCGTTACGTACTTCTCCCGACCTGGAGCCCAAAGTTACATAGTGTGAGAACAGACGTACGAATGACAGAGACACCATTCACCTGATTACAAGTCAGTGTAGCACCAACAGGATTTAACAAACGTTATATATATATATCTACTTTACATAAAGGTGCTTTAAAAGAGATTATTATTATTGCTTCTAGCAGTTTCATGATTAAAATGTTTTACTGTAATTATTTGGTGGTCTAGATTCTTCAGTTCAAAATATTTACAGTGATCCTGAGACACTGACTACCAGAGCACACAACAGAACACAACTTCAACATCCTCGGCTATTTGCCGTAGCCGCTCCGTGAAGCTTCTTGATGAATGACCTCAGATGACTTGTCTGAGCAACAGCAGCGGTGTTTGGATTCAGTCAGATGGTCCTCCTCCCATCCCACCACCGCCCACCTCCAGCTCAGACAGTAACTAGAGCCAGATGTCTCTCTGTGGAAGATAACTGGCCAGAGTGAAATACGCAAGGGGACGAGACACAGAAAGGAAAAGAGCAGCTCATGGAGAGAGGGGAAGGAGGAGGAGGAGGGTGGAAGGAGAGGAAAGATTAGGTTGGATGAGATTAGACAAGATGAGACTTGAGGGCAAGGGATGGAGAAAGCATAGAGGAGAGAAGGAGCAAGGAGAGAAGAGGGGATTCATACAGAGATGTAGTGGGGAGGAAGGAGGAAAGAGTGATTGAGGGCATAGTAGATAAATAAAGCAGTATAAGACTAGGTCAACATGGTTTGATCAGATTGTGACATAAATTCTCATTATGTTGTCCAGCCGAGGCAGAACAGAAAACCTCATGGTAAACACGCTTTGTGTGAGACTTCCTCCCCTGAATGAGGCCATTAGGTGGGAACAGTGCAGCTTTTCCTGTGAACATGAATGATTTGAACAGTGTAGCGTTTTCCAACTCCAACCCTGAGTATAACATTGTGTTCTCATTCAAACTGCAGATGAATATCAACCCAGAATCTCTGCCGTTGTGTTCAAAAGAAGGAAAATAATGTTTGTTTTGGCTTTTTAAAGAGCTGTAGGATACAAGTTTCTTTCTTTTTGTCGAAGACTGGCTGCAAACAGAAAAAAGCACCTCGTTCATTTTTTGATGTTTGATTTTATGACTCCAAAATCAACTCTAATGGCTGTCGCATGTTGCAGCAGCTATGTGCTATGCTATATAAAGAATGGACGGTGTATGCGTGACGTCACCCACAGGTTTCTGATGAGCCGTTTTGAAGCTCAGTGTGGTGGCACTGGCCGCTGCCATGTTGGTAGTCCTGCTTCTTCCGCTTCCCAGCTAAACTAAAGATGTGGATCACATGGACCAACCTGAGGCAGGTCGAATGACGCTTGGTTGCTTAAACAAGCCATCTGTTATGGCTCCCACCTGTCAGTCAAAGTGTTCACACTGTTAATTCTTCATAGCTTTAAGCCTTAATATAATATGAACAGGAGAGTTGCATAGAAATTCACCCTCAGTACCGTTGTCATGGACTTGAATATATTCACAGTGTACCCACAAACCCGACTTGTCTACATCTGGGCTGTGTTGAAAGTCAAACAGCACACCCTGACAGCAGTGTGGTTTGGGTGTGTGTGTGTGTGTGTGTGTGTTGTCTGTATATGTATGTACAGTATATATGTGTGTCACGTGAGGAAGCACAGAGCAAACCCTCCGCTGAGGCTAACAGTCAATGAGCAGTGTGCAGAGAACCACAAGCCACACAAGATAAACACCACGTCCATAAAACTTTGCATGAGGCATCTGCCGCAGCACCACCGCGGTCGCGAAGAGCGAGCGGGCATACATGGCCGTGGGACCCGGTGACCATGGTCTGTTTGCACATGGACAGAAGACACTGTCAGGACAACATCTTCACAGATGCTAGTTTTCTCTAAACACAGTCTGAGCATGGTGTCTGAGCCGGCTTCACAGCTAATCCACACACATAGAGACGCCTGTTTCTCAACTAAAACCTCTGTCTGCGCTGACCTCATTTTTGAAAGAGGTCTAAGTCTATAATTGACACTTTAAAGTGCAGCCTGGTGCTTAGGGAAACCTGTAGGGAGTCTTAACAGGAGTTGTCTGGGAGTCAGTCACATTTGATGCATCAACTGGTGTGTTTTGTCCTTAAGCAAGGTGCTTCTGCCTGCTGGCTGTAGATCTAAATGACTAAAATGTAAATGATTGTGATGAATATGTGAAACTGTCACATGCCAACTGCTGCTAAAAAGTAGTTTAGGGAGTACATTTAAAATCTACAGCCACACCAGCTGTTCTGAGTTAACTACTATCATCACTGCAAAGAGCATGTTTGAGCTTGGTAACACGTTTGTGGGGACAAATTGAACATGCTCATGTTTAGCAGGTATAATGTTTACCATAGTCCTCATCTTAGTTAAGCATCTAAGCATGCTAACATTTTCTAATTAGCACTAAACAGCTTTGGTACAACTGATGCTGATGGGAATGTTATTAGTTTAGGTATTTGGTCCAAGCAGCATATGTGAAAGTGCCAAAAACTCCAGTTCATCAAACGTCCACTTGAGGCTGGCTGCAGAAGTGAGTCAGTCTCCATAAGTCCCCATGTTAAAATGTCCAACTTCACAGCAGAAATAAACATGTTTACAGCCTGGTACAAAAAACAGTTTTGGTCTCTGTAGCTAATTTCCCCGTTCATGACAACTGTACTGAGGGTGAATTTATATACAACTCACCTGTTCACATTATATTAAGGATTAAAGTTATGCAGAATGAACAGCATGATGTGCCAGTAAAATAATTGAATGACCTCTCCATTAAGCACATGATGTGAAATCAACACGTGTGCTTTAGTTTGTCTACTTCACCAACACCTAATTTGGCAGATAAGCAACTGTTGTTTGGAACAAAGGTTATCTCTGTGTTACACAAATGAGGCTGGAGTTCAGCAGCCACTCTTGGCAGTAAGCACAAAACAGCTTTCTATCAGACTAATGCAGGTTGGGAAAAGACCCATGTCGCTTATTGTACGTCATTGTTATGCCTGTCTTTCAGTTTACTGTGTGTTTTCATTCAGTCACCTTGAAACACTGCATGAAAAATCAGCAGAGAAAATGTACCCTACACATGACAGGCTGATACACTTCTTAAAATGAATTAAGCAACACCAGTTTGAATAAAAACATTTTTTAAAAACATGATTGAGATACAATAACACCTGACTGACTGAAGTTACCTGGAGTGCATGCTGTTAATTCTGCATAACTTTAAGCCTTAATAATTTGAACAGGTGAGAAAAAAAAGTACAGTTGTCACGAACGGGGAAATTAGCTATTGAGACCAAAACTGTTACCAGGCTGTAAACATGTTTATTTCTGCTGTGAAGTTGGACATTTTAACTTCAAGGTCATGGTTAACGTTTGGGTGTATCTTTTTATATAAAACAGTGCAACTAAGACTTTAGTGTCCCTGTCTCTTGCACACCTAGAGGTATATAAATCTGCGTAAAAACCTTTTTTTCCATTTATGAATCACTGTTGGTGGCTCAGATAAGATGGTGCCACACTCTTGGCAGTAATTCAAGATTAGACTTGATTAAAACAACTTGATATTTTCAGGTACTTTAGGATTATATTCTGGCTAAAAATCCATCTGACACGTGATTATGGAAGTAAACTTTATACTGCATGGTTTTGAATACTTAGAGTTCAATATTGAGAGTATGCTTGGATAGTTATTTTGCAAATATTCTTCACCTTATTGTGCTATAAAATGTTTGTATAAAGTGACATGTTGCGTAAAGGAAAGGTCATCGTCAAAGGTGACAGGTGCATCCAGGATTTCATGTCAGTGAGGCTGCTGGAGAGAGTGGCAGAGGTGATAGATTTGGTGGAGATGTAGAGCTGGATATTGTAAGTGTAGCAGTATAAATGAAGACCATGATGGTGTTTGGCGTTACCCAAGGGAAGAATGTAGAGAATGAAGAGGAGAGGACCAAGCACTGAACCCTGGGGGACGCCTTAGGACAGAGAAGTAGTGGAGGAGGTGCAGTTGTTGATGTGGATATGATGAAGTCTTAAATCTTAACTTCCTTTGCAGCTAACAGCTGTTAGCGCCCTAAAACGTTTGTGTCTGTTAAATCAGCATCAGCTCCTTCGAACATCTCTGATGAAGCACAGGTCGAGGTGGCCGGAAGTTACACACAGCAATGATACAGAGAATTCAGTCAGCTTTCAAAATAATTCAAACACCCCCCAAAGGGAAACGGTTTAACTACATAGCATATTTACATATTTTGAAGCACCTAAACAGGAAAAAGTGACCAAATCCGAGCAAATAAACAAAGTCTGACGAGCAAAACACTTCTGAAACACTGGCGTGAATACATTCTTACACCCCTTCTTCTTCTCTCCAGGTTATGTTCATCTGATAAGGAAACAGCAGAATTGCTGAAATATTTATGAGGTCCTTTGAGTCTAGCACTCATTAACAGATAATCATCCACTATATAGCCGCTGCGACGTTTTATCAAGGATTGATGCAAACTGTACATTGAGCAAAGTGTAGCTGAACACGCACAGTCGCTATCATTTTAATCTTCATGTCAGAACAATAAACATGTAAGGATTTGAATTGATGCAGCGACTCATTATCGAATAGTTATTTACGTAATGTGAAGCAGGGTCATTGGGTGCAGATCAGAGGCAAAGTACAGCAGGAGACACAGCAGGGTAGATTTTATATGCATTTAAATGAATGCAGCTTAAACAATTTTGGCACTCATATGTACTGTAGATACCTCTGGAGCAGTGTTTTTTCAAGCCTGGTCCTCGGGAAACACGGCCCTGCATGTTTTAGATGTTTCCTGCTCCAACACACCTGATTCAGCTCATCATCAAGCTCGTCATCAAGCTCTGCTCTCCTGATAACGAGCCACTCATTTGAATCAGGTGTGTTGGAGCAGGAAACATCTAAAACATGCAGGGCAGTGTTCCCCGAGGACCAGGCTTGAAAAAACACTGCTCTGGAGTTGTTATTGTACGTTAATTCATATTCATATTAAATGCATCTATTTCCTCAAAACGTCTGCACAGCTGTTTTTGTCTTAAAAGTTCCGACTGCTCAAATGTGAAGATTTGTTTGCTCTGTCCATTTTATGTCAATAATTTAATTCAATAGCTTTAGTCAAAGATGAAAACATTTTTGAAACACTGCTTAATAATTTTTCATAACAACACATTTTATTGAGTTATTAGCTGATCTAAAAGGAACTGATCAAAGATGTTTGTAGGTGTATGAAGCGCTGAAAGTTGTCTCCTGTCACCTCCACAGTACCCGTTCTCCCTGGGCTTCAGCTTGGCTCTCTGCTGGTGTCTGGTGGTCTGTGTGAGTCGAATCTACATGGGAATGCACTCAATCCTGGTAAGTACACCCAAGCACACAGATAGCGCCAGGCTTGCCACCTGTGGTTCCAGTTTGGCATCTGTTTGAACATGATAGCTGACATGTGGGAAACCGTATCTGACCTGCAGTCACCTCAGCTCCAGAGTGCACTGGCGTCAGGTTCTGGTGTCAGCAACACAATCACCTGTGTAACTGTAGAGGTGCAACACACAGAACGCGAGACCGCAAGGCCTCGCAAAGAGTGGTTCATTCAGAGCAATGTATAATAGGTGCTGCCTGAAAGGCACCCTGCCTAAAAGACACCTATACCAGACACTGCCAGACAATCTTGAAGCATTCCAACCAGTCTGATAACGGCTTTTTCTTCCTGCTGGGATCGGAAGATACCGGATACACCAGGCCAGTGCTGGAAAAGCTTCTTCCCCCACATGGATCTAGGAGAAACATTGGCTAGCAGAGCCTGAGCATTTCTTTCTTAACCAGCGTGGCCTTTTGAGCCTTTACGGCACTGGTTTAACAGCCCAGGAAGCTCACAAACCAATTGCATGCACTGTGAAGAGACTGAGAGAGAGTGATGACAGTCTGTAAAATAAGTGAGTCAGAGATGAGTAATTTTACAATGTGCTTCGAAAAGGCAAAAATAGCTTTTGATCAAGAACGGACAGACTCTTACATGTTTGGTTCTTCTCAAGGGCAGTTCAAAATCAGTCTCTATTTCCAGTCCAAGACCGTGGAGGTCAGAATGTGCCAGAGGGTTTGTCACACAGGATCATTTGGCAAGTCGCCATTGGAGCCAGTTTGAAAAATACAGGCCAGGTGGTTGGATGAACCATCTCTCTATCAGCGTCTAGAACAGGCCAACTTCAGCCAGTCAAATCAGGAATCAGATCAAGAAGCCATATAACATAGGCTAACTCCTTAAGAACTCAAACTTATGTGAAAAGTCCGTTCTCTGGTCTCGGAGGTTTCAGGTGTGTGAGTTGCATATTGACTCCAAACTAGTTGTGATGTCACATGATCCTGCTCGTACGTTGACGTGTTAAACTTTAAAATCCAAGCTCAGACAAACAGAAAACTTCTCTGCACATCGAAGCTCAACAGCAGCGTGTTGTGATGTAGTAAGGCACAAAGCACATCTTTGAGCGGAAAATCTCTTTCTTGTGTTGTACGATCCGCAGGCAGGGTGCGAAACAGGAAACCTTGCACTCATTGATCTGAAGCACAAGGTGGAATCTGAACTTAAGCCTCCAAACAATGGTTTTTCCTGCTTCAGAAATGTGGAGGACACAAAGTTCACCAACATCTGTCAGGTGCCTGCTGTTATTTACAACCCAGCAGGGCTCGTTACCATCAGAGAAATGTGCTTGTTAATGAACCTCTGTACACTAACAGTGTTTTGGCTGCCCCCTCAAATCAGTCAATAGTTTTTAGTTTAAATAAAATCAAATTCAAGTATGCTGTTTTTTTTGTACTGGTCATAAATCCTACCCCAGCTACCCTCACTAGTCTGCACCAGAGATACCAGTCAATATTCCATGTCCAGTTCTGGGTAACTATCCAGCCTCAATGTAGGGGGAAGTGCACTGGTGTTGAAAAGCACATATGGTAAGTAAGACTAACATGAAGCATTGAAGCATATTATAAAGTACCTGTCATCCACGCTGTATATACTGCTGTTGTTTAGTTAGCTAACGTAACATTAGCTTACCTGCTCCCTTTAACTTAATCGTCTGTGGCTTCACATCACATAGATGCTATGTTTTGTTGCTCACATCATGAAGTTAATCCAACCTGCATGTTTGTTATTCCTCAACGGTGACGTCACCATGAGTGTGCCTTCTCTCTTTGTGTAATAACTTCATAACTTTCAGTATCTTTCTAACCATTGGGTCCGGCAGGAAGATACTGTCCATATGTGTCTTGTTCTCGCCTTTACTGATATTTAAATGCCACGTCAAATGTGTAACTGGACATATCCCATAAGTATGTAACTGAACAGCATCTTCAAATTGTGCTCAGTTTTGACTGTTTAGTGTTTTCTTACTTTTAATCTAAGTGACTAAATTTAATTTCAGGGGACTTAGTCATGAAGAACATCCCACCTATGGACCTCTAGCTTTCTATTGAGCCTCTCTGGTTTCTACTCGTATAACCACACAGCTAATCTGGAGTATTCCTTATATCTCCAACATGCTGAGGCCTGTATCAATCTATGCTCAGTGCAGATGTAAGTGGTTAAGACAATAAACGGCCATGTCGCTCTGTTCTTACTGGAGAACTGCTGAGGCATATTGGTGGTGCGCCTGCAAAAACTTGCTCCTGCACCTTTTTGTTTGCTGCTCTCGTGTCAGCAGATTGTTTTGCCGACAGCGGGGCTTTGACTAGATGAGATCACTGCTGCACAATACAGGTACAGTCGTGAAAAACAGAATCTAACACCGCCAGGTGGGTGTGTTCATCCCTGATGTGCTCAGAGGATATTAAAGAGTCTACATGTAAAAATCCCCAAATCTCTTGGCTCAAACAAGCCGTCTGTAACAGCACCTACCTGTCAGTCAAAGCGTCCATGCTGTTCATTTTGCATAACTTTAAGCTTTAATATCACTGAACAGGTGAGTTGTATATAAATTCACTCTCAGTACAGTTGTCATGAACGGGGAAATTAGCTATAGAGACCAAAACTGTTTTTTGTACCAGGCTCTGTAAACATGTTTATTTCTGCTGTGAAGTTGGACATTTGAACATGGGGACTTATGGAGACTGACTCACTTCTGGAGACAGACTCAAGTGGACGTGTAAGGAACTGCAGTTTTTTGTCTTTGGACCTAAATTATCTGACAAGTTACTACAGATGTGTGTGAGTTCCTCTGTCCACGTGCCGGTAACATTAATGCTTGTTCGGGGTAATGTCGTTCATTGGTAGATGATGTCATGGTGCACTGTTGGGGTTGGGCTGTCTGTCACCATGGCAATGGGCCCGTGTCAGAGGGCTTGATGGATGATGTGGGGCGCAGCAGACATTACAGTATGCTGGCCGTCCTCCCAGATAAACTTAAGAAGGTAATTCCACATCAGAGACTCTCTTTAAGGGCTTTTTGTGGCTGCCCACATGCGGTGTCAGAGTTAAGCCCTCCACCTCAGGAACCGCGTCCACATTTGCCGGCTAACACTGCTTACTGCTTACCAGAACTCTGCGCTCCATCCATGATCATCCCAACAGAACAAATATTTATTTACATCATTTATTTACAATCTCAGATACAGATTGTATGCAGTGGGATTATTCAGATATCAGATGTCACAGATAAACTGACATCACTTGTTACTGATGGGAAGTAAATCAAGGCCCGTACTGAAATACAAAGCTGGTTAGAGGCATGATTTGCATCTTTGTGAGATCAAGCTCGAAGAAAAAAAGATGACCATGCGTTACAGATTTTATCCAGATTGCCTGACAGTCGTGCTTGGTTTGATAAGTGGGAACAGGAGAAGGAAGAGGAATAGGCCGGGTCAGAGGAAGAAGAGGGGGACGTGTAGAGGACGAGCTGTAACAGGAAGAAATAGTAAAAGTACTTTTCTGGGAGGAAACAGGTGGCTAAATAGTTTCTTGCTGTAAACAGACAAACAATGCTCTCATGTATATTTTTAGTGGTTGGACAGAGCTACATCCTCTGATCCAGAGCGTCCATGAAAATATTTCTGCAGACTGAACAGCTGGAATTCAGCCCCAGTTATAAACAGTGTAAGCAGTGTACAAAACCTGCAGTGGTATCTTGAAAAATAAATAAATGACCTCGACCAACAGGGGCTGCTGGGGCAGTGTGTGTCTGTGTTGAACATAACATCATGTGAAACAATCAGGAAATAACTTTTGATTTTGCTCATTAATCAGCTTTGTCGATGCTGATGCTCCCTCACTCTTATTTACTGTCATTCAGTACGTTTACATGCAGCAAGAAATTTGAATTTCTGATCGTATCAGACTTAGGTTTGATGCTGGGTAAACACCTTAGTCCGATCTATTTCGGACCACATCGGACATCTCAAAATCGGATAAGAACACTTCGATAATTCGTTCATAGTCGGATATTTAACGCCATGTACACTCATTCATTGGATCTGAAGCATGGATCTTTTGCATTCCGTGCATGCGCGACATTTTCCTCCGGGCCCTTCGAAAGTCTCTCGAACCACAGCTCTTCCTCTCTCTCTCTCTCTTTCTGTCTCTCTCTAATACGATATCCATTAATTACATGTTGGATGGCATCTAAAGTCCGCAAACAACGAATCCACAGTGGATTAACCAGTGGATGGTCTCCACCGCTCCTCCTCCTGTGAGGTCTGTGATCACACAGCTCTGCTGCAGAGAGGTTTATTCTCAGTGAACATGACCCTTGATGTGAACCTCACCGTCACGTCTGCACAGCGTGCACACTTTTGACACTGAAGGAGGATAAGAGCATGAATCACAGTAGCAGCGTTGTGTTTTTGTTAACCACCGCACAAACTGGATTTGTTTAAACTCTGAGCTCAGGAACACAATGTCTGGGTCGAGACCTCAGAACAGAAGTGCGAGCGCATTTTCCACCTGATATCGTCTTGTCGTCAGTCAGACCATGTGGAGATTGTTGTGTTTCAGGAAGTGGAACTTGAACACATGGTAAGCCATTAGCGGTCCCGCTCTGCCAGGCCTGCCGGGCACTTAATGTGTTCTGGAAATCATCACACCCAATGAAACTACTTCCTCCTCCTTTGTTCTGCAGGAAGAGCCCGGAGACGAAAAGCTGTTCTGCTGCTGCTGATGTTGTTGACACCAGCTGACCTTTTACCAGACTGACCGCTGAGCACTTTCACCTCTTCTGGTGTTCTTAGGTTCTAAATGAAAAGTAGATTTTAACGCTGAGGTGTTCTGTGCTTGTTTGGTAAGCATTGGAGCACCTTCGAATAATTCAACACCTTTCCATTGAAGGTTTTTTTTTGTCAAGTGAAGTGAAGTGATGTGTTTGTTTCCCTCAAACTTGCAGCATACCGACTGGACAGCGAGGTTGTGCGTTTGTTTTCAGTCCACATACGACATGGAGGCGATGGTGGTATTGACCTTTTTCAGTTTGGGTTATTATTTGACTGATTTTGTAGTATAGTGTTTTTGTTAGTCACTAAATGTAGGCGTGCTGTTGCTCCCTGTTTTTTTGGTTCCCAGATAATTGTTAGTGAGGTTCCCTTTTTCTCGTTTTGATGTCGCTCAGATGACATGATGTCACTGGTTTGAACAGCGTCCACTTGCCCTTTGCAGTTCACCTCACCTCTTCAATTGATCCAAATTTCAAGAAGTATTTGTTTGACCAAATACAGCCGATTTTATGTTTATGTTCTTTGCCTCCCCTCGGGATGTAACAATTTGACTTGGCTACAGCCGGTGCACAAATTGAACTCAATTGAACTTAAGCAACTTTAATGGATGCTGATGGCAAGATCCATTTAGTCATTAAGGAGTCACACTGGCTCTGGCTTTACTTACAGGGTTATTAGTACTTGTATGTATGTATGTATTCATTTTATTTTTGCTGTAAGGCACTTAAGATAAAAGCATAGCATGTACCTTGTCGTTCCTCAGGGCTCCGCTCGTCCTCTTTGTGGACATTTTTAGATGGGGGCGGCTCATTGTTCCAGAGCTCCCTCTAGTTGTGTCAGTGGAGGAGAAAATTACAGGCGGCTTTTGAGCTTTCACTTGCTGTGTCATTAAGAGAGAGGGCTGATAAAAGTATGCAGCGGCAGCAGTAAGGTGATAAAGTATAACCTCTCAGAGGTGTCCTGTCAGTTATCTCATTGCTGAGTCCCCATTAACTAGTCCGACAGTAAAATGTGTCCTTGCCCTGGACTATTTCCTGTCAGTCAGATCACTGGGACACGAGTCCTCTGCCAGCATGTGACGCAAGCTCTGTGGCTCCCGGACTCATAGTTCAGCGCGGGTTAATGACTGACTGTGAGATCAGGGCTTGTATGTACCACAACGTGTATTTAAGCAGCCAAATAGATATTTGAACTGTAACAGGGCCTCGCTTTCCTTCCAGCGAGGCCGTCCAAGTGGGCTAACCTGCCAGGCACCGCTGAAATGTTCCAGCGTTTGGTCGGCGGACGGAGACGGGTGTCAGTTTACAGTAGCCCTCATTACCCTCATTGATTTCTCTCATCTGGGGATGGTGGACATGGGCTACACACCTGCTGTCGGCCTCTGAAGCAAAGTAAATAGTGTACACACCCGTGTCGGTGCTGATCGGCACTCTCTACCCTCTGTGCACACACTTAATGAAACAGAGAGTCAGCACAGGCTTTGAAGGAATGTAAGGAAACATACAAATGGTAAAGAAATCAAGTTTCCAGAGAGGTAGGGAGGCAGAACGGGTTTCTGATTTACATAATATTCATGTAGGTAAATTCAGGCCAGTGAGACACAGTACAGATCTTTTACTTCTCTGACACCAGTGCTCTGTCTTTCCTGTAGAACGTCACTTTTTAGACAAAAAAAAAAACCTCTGATAATGTTTGTTTTTTTATCAGAACGTCAGGACAAGAGAAGGACCAACTTAGGGCAGCTCAGACTGCAGGTGAAAATGGTGATCACAGTTGTCTTCATGTGTTTTGTCCACTTTCAAGCAGGTTCTAAACTGTTTCAGACCTTGTTTTCTGATATCACAGCTGATAATTGAAGGAAGCTGACGCATTTTGTGTATCCTCTCTCAGATGCAAGTTTGGTCGCACGTACAGAAATGGTTTTGAACAGTTCAGCTGGAGTTCTTCGAGGTTAAACCTGAACATTTAGTCGACACTGCAGCGGGAAGCTGTCAGTTTGCCACTCGGGTCAATGAATGAACGGCTGCGATGACCTTTGTGTTTGGGTCCAGAGTTCACTGCCATGTTGAGCTGCTGATTTCCTGTTTCCTGTAAACAGTCTTCAAATTCCCTTATGCATCAGCAGAAAATGCTGTTTATTATTTGAACGTTTGCGTTTTAAATAAAGTTTGTTTTGTCTGCATTCTGAATCGGTTTCTGCTGATTTTTACGATATTAATGACACCAGTGCCATCAGCCATATTCTTTATCGACCCTTCTTGCTAATGTTATGATAACAGGATGTTTAACCTCCACATTGAAACGATCGTGTTGCGTTTGTGAAATGTTTCTCCGTCATGTTTCCTTCTTGTTGCAATCGTGGACGCTTCAGTTGGACGTCATTTTGAAACCATTCAGCATCGATATAAAAGATATGAGAAGCTCAGGGGCATCCCTCTCCCTGCTGCCGTGTGCACACTGCATTCAGCATGGTAATGAGCTCTGCTTTGGGTAAAGGTCAGAGGTCGGATATTTTCTGTGGGCGCAGTCTGGAGCACAAATCCGATAAATTCTGCCCAAGTCATAACCTCTCTTTGTTTGAGGACGATGTATTTTCCCGCTCAGTCAGCCTGCAGTTTGTCCGCCTACACAGCCGTCTGTTCTGCTTCTGAACGTGACACTGAACTGTGTGTTTCCGTCAGATACATTCAGTAACAGTGAGCCTCTGTTTCTCTGTCCGTTCTTCCTCCAGGACGTCATTGCCGGCGTCCTCTACAGCTCCCTGATTCTGCTCTTCTTCCTGCCCGCGTTGGACCTGATCGACGGCTTCAACCTGACCTGCCGCTACGCCCCGCTCATCATCATCTCCTTCCACCTGGGCCTGGGCCTCTTCTGCTTCAACCTGGACACCTGGAGCACCTCGCGGGGCGACACCGCTCAGATCCTGGGCACGGGTGCCGGCGTCGCTCTGGCCTCCCACGTCAACCACCTCCTGGGTCTGATGCCCGACCCGACGGCGGAGCAGCTCCCTTTCACCTTTCCCACCCTGAGCGCCGGTCTGGTGGGCGTCGCCATGCTGCGGCTCGTCCTGGGCGTGCTGGTGCTGGTGGCCACGCGGGCGCTGATGAAGGCCCTCACCATCCCACTGGTGTGCTGGGTGTTCGGAGTGCCAAGCGGAGACGTGAGGAAGGCCAGGCAGCACATGGAGGTGGAGCTGCCCTACCGCTACATCGTTTACGGGACCGTGGGCTTCAACGTGCTCTTCCTGTCCCGCTGCTCTTCAGCTACATGCAGCTCTCCTGAGTGGATGTTAGGGTCAACAAGTGAAGGGACCCTGCAGATGTTCACTTAATGCTGTTTCCCCACCCAGGGCCCCCTTTCTTTAGTCCCCTGGGATGGGACTGAGATGAATTAAAGCCTAAACGCTGATCTGGAGGCTGACATGTTATCAGCTTTTCAGCTTCCCTGCATCGTTGGCTCAGTTGGGTTCATGAAAGATTCCTGACTGTTCCGAAGGAGCCGGGAAGTCTCCTAAATTTGGCCTCGACTGTTAACCGTTTCTGTCTTTGGCGAGTTCTGTTCTTTAGATTTATTTATATCAAATCAAACAGCTCCTCCTGGTCCAGGACACACAGAGCCAAACCTCCTCTACCAGCTTCAGTCATCTTAGGGAGCAAAAAGCTTTTTAACAGTGGCCTCTCAAAGACTAAAAATTCCACTGATTGCTACTGATAAATGACCTGTGTCTTACATTTTTATTAATGCTGTAATTATTATTATTATTATTAAGTGGTCAGACAAAGAACCACACATGACTGCACCTGAACGCAGCACGTCAGTGTTTAGTGGTCTTGGAGGTGAAGACTAACGACTAGTTTAATGAACCTTGTGTTTAGTGCAGGGCTGCCACTAATGAAAGGGTCCAAAACCCGAATATATTGACCCAAATATATATGACGATTACTCAACTATCAGATGCAGCTGTGTTGAGTTTGTGTGGTTCTTTGTCAGGAAGCTTCTTAATATGAATATTTGATCTTCCTCTTGTCTCTGTCACCTCTCAAAGCAATAAGATCCTGGTTTTATACTTCTTTATTCGTGTATCAGAGTTTATGCAAATGGTCCAAGGTTTGTTCGACCTTTGACCCCCACCTGTGGAGTGGACACCCCTGTGGTTTTATGTTCTTGAACTTTGTCACCTATCTGAATCGGATCATTTACGAGGTGCACAGTCGTTTTCTAAAGGGCTCGTCCCACTCTGTCCATGTCTGTTTACCGTCTCTGTCTTTATCCAGACAGATTATCGTCAGTTCTCCGCTGAGATCGATTGCTTTTCCTGTGGAGGACTAACAACCGGGCACATACTGTACGATTCAGGATGAATGGCGGACGCGTCACTCTGTTTGGAAATGTACAGGTTTATTTTTAGTAGTTCTTCTTGGTGACCAGAGATTTTTTTTTTTTTTTAAATAACACTGTAACTCACTTCCTGTTAGAGATGCTCTTAATGATACGCAATCCACTTCCTGTACAAAGGAGAGGTTCATCTTTGCGTGTCAGGAGGGAGGAAGTGGCGGCAAAGCTGGTGGAACGCTGGCGGCCGAGAGTCCAGAGGAGAGGTCAGGATGACAAGAAAAAGAGTTATGAAGCGCACTCAAAAAGGAATGTCGAAAATTTAACAAAAAGGTTAAAAAATGAATATGTTGTTGATTCTCATAAAACCTTTTCCTGAAAATATTACACTTCAAATATTCCAACGTCATTCTGGAGGTCAAAAAGCAGAAGAGTCTAACACTGAGCTTGTTCCCATCTCCACACAGTGAGCAGATTCACTCAAAACTCCATTTTCTTTCTTGGTTTTGCCAGAGAAATATGACATTTTTTAGACTTTATAAACTCAGTAATAATCTAACACCAGCCTTCCTATTCTATCACAAGATTAATAAACATTAAAGATTATTTTCATTTCATTTATCTGTGAAACATTGTTTTCAAGTTGTTTGGTCCATAAAATGTCAAAAATAGTGACGTGACGTCCCCAAATGTTTTTTTGTCCACAACCCAAAGATCTTCAGTTCACTGTCAAAACGACAAAACGATGAATGGTTGCAGCTCGACCAAGAAAAATCTAATTTTTAAAATCTTAATTTACATTTTATTGCTTAACCTCAAACATGTTGGCTCTCCTCAGTGTCCACCTGAACTTGGACTCTCCTCCTGTGGTCCTCCCCCTCTGCAGCTGAGCCGCAGTAGTAAATGAACCCTTCAGACCATTAAACCTGGTGATGAACCAATCTGATTTCCTCGGTGCCTGATTTACCCATGTTAAAGGCCAAGGCTGTTTTCAAAGTCGATCACATCAACATTAAAACCTGTTCAGTTTTTCTGGAGCTTTTTGCCCAGTGTGCAAACGGATGAAGACCATGAGATGTGACTGAAAGATCTGACTGATGCTCCATGTATGAAGCCAGTATTGATTGATTCTCAGTATTGACTATTTGAGAGTTTCAGCGTTACAAACATACCGATAACAAACAAATTAACAAGTTAAAGAACTGTGAGATAAAGACATCAGATTTGTCATGTGACTGTGACACTTTGCAAACTCAAACACAAGGGCCTTTTAGTAGCTGCTCTGGATGATCACATGATCGTCATCGACATATTAAATTCACTGTTTTTATAATAATTGTAGATGTTTAAATTTCTATTTTCTGGAGTCCAAATGAGCTTCTTGATCTCGGAGCAGTTGATTTTTTTTTTTTTTTTTTTTTTTTTGGAGTAAGTCGGTCTGATATGAGCAAAAGCTCCAGAACTTGAAACTTAATGGCCAACCTATACGCAGACACAATATATCTGTATCAGATAAAGTGATATCGACTGATTGAGCACCGTGGAGGAAATAGATGATTTCTGACAGCAGACGGCACCTAAAACCCGATCTGGAAAATAAATAAACGTAGTAAACGTAGTTGACTTTCAGAGGTTAGATGGGCAGCACAGCAGGTGTTAGTAACTAAAGATGGCTGAGCTTCTCTGTGTGCACCTTCACCAGAAGAAGAAGAAGGAGTGATGTGTTGACTGTTCACTGTCCTGTGTTTAAACTGAATCTTCTCGAGGCAATAACGACTGAACATCTGGCCCTGATGTTTCATCCACACATTCCTCCTCGTGTTTGTCCACTGCAGCTGTTGTGGGTGAAGTGCCTTGCTCGAGGGCACCTTTTTTTAAAAAAAGTTTTTGCTTTGTTTTTTTTTTAACAGCTAGGTGGTGTGTTTAGGTGCTGCTGCCCTTTGCTGGTGACCTTTCACCTCAAGAGTCCAGAGAAAAACAAACTTTTCACGAGTCTTAATTTGCAGCAGGGAGCCACAGCTGACACATTGTTGTTGTTGTTGTTGTTGATGTTGTTCAGTATACGGTACTGTCCCAATATGAATGCACTGTTCCCAGAATGCACTGTTGCCCCCCCACCCCCCGAGCTGGGCAGAAAAGGTGACGTTGGTCCTAAATGTTAATCAGAGGAAACTGGGTTTGAATCAAATGTTTGTTTACATTTGGTGTCATCTTCTTTCACTTTGACCTTGTTGATTATTTGGCCAGTAGATGAAAATAATATTCATCTTTTTCGGTTAAATTTACGTCTGCAGCTTACAATTATTCTGACTTTACTGTGTTGTCTAAAATGTCCTGTTCTGAAAAGCAGGAAATCCTCCATTTTAAAAGCTTGAACCAAAAAATATCTGACGTTTTCCCTTCGATATCATAACGAACTGTCGGTGGTAGAAAGTAAGAAACTTTAAAACATTTTAAGCTTAACAAGTTACTTTACGCATGCTACGTTACGCTTCTGCTCCACTACATTAATCTGATATTACTTTTACGACCAAGGTCATGTCATTAAGTCATATCTAATAAATGATGATGGATTGTTGTAATAATCCGTATTTATACTACATGGCTCTTACACAGTAATAAAACAGGAAGACTATTCCCAGAGCTGTTCTGCCACCCATCTGTGCTTTTACTTTTGATACTAAGTACATTTTCCTGCCAATACTTCTCTGTTTCTACTGGGATGCAGGACTTGAACTAGTAATGGAGTATTTTTACTTTTTTACTGCTGCTACTCATAGACAGCACAAACGGACCTGCGTCACCTGAGCGCCTGTCAGGCCGTGATTAAGTGTCTCCTCTGCCCGGCTCGTTTCACTTCCTGTGGCCTTGCCTTGTGCACGAATATTTTTCTGTTTTCTGTTTGTTGGAGCGCCTTTTTTTCCCCTTTTTTTTTGTCTGAATGTGGTTTCCTGTCTGTACCAAGTAAAACAGGAAGGTTATCTCTGTTCACTTTGTTTTTGGTTCATCAACAAAACACATGATTTGTGTTGATCCTGTGGTGGATTCGGTTAGTGTCACCAATGTTCCAATAGATTTCAATAAAAGACTTTTTCATCAGTTAAATGTCTCTGTGTCTGCTAAAGGTTTGGATGAAAAATACAGTTTCAGAGTCAAACCTGACCCCTCATGTTCACACAAAGAACCCTGACTTAAGCGTGTGAAGCTGTAAGTGGTTAAACACGTGTTGGCTGACGTATTTACATCCATCAGGATGTTTCCCCTACAGGTGGAGGAGCGACTGAGGAAGACTGATAAACCAAACATCCTGATGATGATGATGATGATGATGACTGTCCATTGTCAGGCTCCACAACACCACCACCCCTACTACTACTACCACTACTACTACTACCACTACTACTACCACTACCACTACTAGGACGTGATGCTTTTTCAAAGTCCTGCATTTTTTAAACTTGCTAATGTTGCACGCTGTATCAAGCACATATGTTGTCTGTTGTTGCGTCACTCCTGTGTTGACCAGATTTATATAGCACATAACGGGTAGGGAACACAGGATCTTGGGAATATACTGTATAAATTTACCATTTGTCGCTCACCCACAGTGACCCTAAAGCAGGAGCCTGGAGACACATTTGGGTTTGCCCATAAAATGTTTGATTCGTGTGGCTAGCTAATGTAGGCTAGCTAACGGGTTAACTTGAGTTTTCTTCAAGACCTGAAGTAACAGACGTCTAAACCATCTGTGACCAAACTGCAGCTGCATCAACCTGAATAAACAGCTCAGACGTCACATTTCAGAAGTGACCTCTGAGGTGAGGTTTAAGAGCGTTTTTCATTAAGCGTTCAGGTTATTTTGTCTACCCATGCTGAGCTCCTCTGAATAGTCTTCGGGTGACGTTATAAACATCTCCTTTGGGCTTTGGGCCTAAGTAAACTCGTGGTAACCTCCTCTGACACGTGACAGAGCACATGTGAGCATTTTTCTTGCTGCTAATCATGTTTGAATAAGTCCGTGAGGGTTTTTAATGACTTCTCATGAGGGTTTTTGTTTCTGCTGCAGCAGAGCTGCTCTTCATCCACAGATGGTGATGTGGTGATGTGGTGTGTCACAGGACGACCAGTTTTCCACTTGGATCGGCCAAAAGTGCCCGACTGCAGCTGCTGGCCTGAACATTAAAGACATTTCTCTTTGTTTATTCTTCTTCTTCTGGGACGAATATAGACACACGTTTTGTTTCTGGAAAACACCCAAAAGAATTTGACCTGCTTAATTAAATAACGGCTGCTTGATTGGGTAGAAAACTGTCCAATCAGGAAACACTGACAGACACGCTTGGTCAGTTCGCCTGAGGATGGTTTGTGACTCTGGTGACGGCTGCACGTTGTTGTTCACTGAAAGAAGCAACAGGTGAAGTGAATAACACTGATCTGTTAGATCAGATCTGTTAGAAATTCTATTTAAAGGGGGGAAAAAAGTCTTTGATACATTTACAACGTACTGTAACTGCTGACACTCAATATATGTAGTACAAATACTTTGACAAAAGTGACAATTATTCTTTTTTTCAGATTTTCTTACATGAAAAATCTGAAAAAGAAATGAAGGATAAACTTCAAAATTAAAGAGTGTCTGTTAAAGAGTGTCTGTTAAAGAGCGTGTGAGCCCAGACCGGCTACAGTAGTACAGAAGTAATAAATCTAAAACTTTCTGAATATTTCAATATACTGCAGAGTTCAGTTCAGGTGTCAGTCTTCAGTTGTCCTCGGGTAGCAGCAGCAGGTTGTAGTTTTCTGGGTAATTGAAGCAACTGCATTCAGCTGAAAGGGGGTGGAGACAAGACACAAGGGCCAAGTAAAAGGATGTGCCGCTGTCCACTTTGCTCCCAGTACGGCCCGTGGTCCAACCTTTTGTTTAGTTATTTTATTTTTTTCCTCTATATTAACAACAGGACACCAACCAGTCATCCTGTCACTGAGCTAAGTGTAGATGTTTCCACAGAGAAAAGTTGAAGCTGAAAATGACATATGTCTTTCTCTTTGCTTAAAAATGAGAAAATAAATATGAACATAATATATTCAAACCTGATTTTGTGCGAAAACATGAAATATGGTTGCTGTGATGGGTTTGGATGAATTGGGCAGGAGGTTGTTGTGGTTGGGTCACCGACTCTCAGCATCTGTGCTTGTTGTTACTGGATACGAGACATGGCAGATTCATGTGTTTGACCTCATGAGTTTGAGGTGATTTGGAATTTATTGGTTCAGACATTCGGATACTCACACTCATGAACGCACAGATATACACACACACACACACACACACAGAATAATTTCCTTACATGTCGAGGGTGGAGTGACATTGCACAGGCGATTCAGGTGCAAGAGACCCGGGAGAGAACCTGAAAGACTTGTTCAGGCTCCAGTTTGAGTCGATGGAGCAAAAAACGTTTCTATTACATTACTGTCAAAGTCTCTGAGTCAGTTTTCTCTCTGTGGACTGTCGAGGAAAGAAACGCTCAGAGCAGAGTCTACAGTGTCCAGCTGTTTGTCTCTGAAGAGTGATCGGTCCAAAGATTTTCTTCCTCTGTCCTTTAGTAATGAACCTGGAGACTTTACTGTAAACTGATGAAGACGATGCATTAATGAGGAAAACATGTTCACGATGCAGACACCGTTGACTGATCTCAGAATTTTAGAACTATAAACTACTGATGATGCTTCTGTATCAAACACCTGAGAACATACACTGTGCTTGTCTTGTGAAAGTTCAGTGTCTTCAATCTGAGCTTCAAGTCTGTGGAGGAGAGGGTGGAGGAAGACGGCGCTCCAATATTTTGGAATCTGAACTGCAGCGCACATTTTAACCTCTAGATGTCAGTGTTTCACATTTCTCCTTTAATGTGTACCATGATGTGTAGAAAAGTCAAGGTTCCTGGGCTGCAGCCCAGGGTTTGATTCTGATCTGTGTCCCTTTGCTGCATGACATTTCCTCTCTCCTCACTTTCCAGTCAAGGTTCAAGAGGCAAAAACATCTTTAAAACAAAGTTTGACTTCATTTTTAGTTTAAAGGAGATACTGGTCTGCAGGAGGTTTTAGATGAACATAAGATCAGTCTGAAGAGGAGATGTGAACGTGTGACTGAAGGAACGGATGAAACAGGAAGTGGAACCCTCCTCAACAGGATCTACACTGAGCTCTACATCAGATTGGAAAAACCTTCTCGGCGCTGAAGTTCACTCTGGACTGGGCAGACGGTTTGGAAAACCAAGTCTGGTGATTCTGCTGTCGTTCAACGAGCTGAACTTGATCAAAAATGAGCAGTACAGTCTTCTCACACTGCTCCATGTTTTCCATCCAACATTACAGAAGGTCACAGCAGAGGAGCTCGCTGTGTGTAAGCTTCTCTTCATCCTTGATGAAAGCAGACCATCACTGGATTTCAACAACAAGAAGGTCATATCTGATGTCACACAGAAGTCAATCAATCAACCTGCTGCTGACCAGCCTCATCAAGGGGAATCTGCTTCCCTCAGCTCTCATCTGGATAACTTCCAGACCAGCAGGAGCCAATCAGATCCCTCCTTCATGTGTTAACAGAAGTGCGAGGCTTCACTGACGCTCAGAAGGAGCAGTACTTCAGGAGGAGCGTCAGTGATGAAGAAACATCCAGCAGAATCATCTCACACATCAAGACCTCCAGGAGCCTCCGCATCAGGTGTCTGATCCCAGTCTTCTGCTGGATCACTGCTACAGTTCTGGACCAGATGTTGACCACAGACCAGAGAGGAGAGCTGCCCAAGACCCTGACTGACCTGTACTCGCACTTCCTGCTGGTTCAGACTGAAACGGGTGTAGTGAGAAACCAAATGCAGCACACTGGACGAAGGTAATACAGAAAAGTCACTTTTACTACGCTTGGCAGTTTGAGGAGCAATAGCACCGTCAAAGCAACAGCAGAGGAAACAGCCTCTCTGGGCACAGGGACAGCCCGGGGGCTTAGGCTGGGAACACCAGTCCGGCAAGCAGGTAGGCAGGCGTTGAGGCAGACGTACCAGGAGCGAGCCACCAGTAGCTGGGCCGACACCAGCTGGCAGAATCCAGAGGGAGCAGAAGCTCGTGGTCGGAGACAGAAGGCAGGGTAGGTTACCGGGATTACAGCAAACAGGTTAGTCCAAGGCAGGCAGAGTCGGCAACGGGAGATCAGTCCGGAGAAGAGTGCTGGAAAGTCTAGCGTGAGCATATAGAACAATCTGGCAGCGAGTGAGCGAGCAGGGAGAGCTTAAATACTAGCTAGATTGGTGATGGGAAGCAGGTGAGGGGAGTAGGTCTGATGAGGAGGGCGTGGCTGGCAGGTGAAGAGGAGAGGGAATGGAAAAGTACTGAGAGGCAGGTGAAAGGGGAGCAGACTGTGACACAGACAAAGACATGTCCACTGGAGCTGATGGAGGCAGACAGGGAAGTTCTTCTGAAGCCGAAGAAAGGAAAACATCATGTTCTACAAGAAAGTCTGGAGAAGTGTGGACTTGATGTCTCTGTGAGCTCAGGAGTTTGTACAGAGAGAGAGAGAGAGAGAGTTTACAGCTTTGTTCATCTGTGTATTCAGGAGTTTTCTGGCTGCGTTCTACATGCTCCACTGTTACACCAACAGGAAAACAAAAGTGCTGAAGAAAAATCAACCCTGATTCATCGCTGGATGTCTGGGTGACCTGTTTGTCCGCTTCCTTGAAGTCCAACCAGAGACTCTCAGGAGCCTTGCTGGGTCAGACAGACAGACAGTCCAGAAATCATCCAGAGAGCCATCAACAACCTGAAGGAGAAGAAGACAAAGATCTCTCCCGACAGAAGCAGCAACATCTTCCAGATGTGATTCACATTAGAAAGCAGTGTAAAGCTGCACACAGGCCCACGACTGAGGGAAATCCAGCTGAGCAGCTGCCTGTAAATCAAAATGTGACACATCACAGTCATTTGGACATTTTTGTCTAAAGCAGTCCGATTCGATTTTTCAACTCAATTTTATTTTTATAGCTCCAAATCATAACAGAAGTTTGTGACACTTAAGAGCAGGTCTAGACTGTATTTTTTTTTATAGTATTATTTATAGAGACTCAACAGTTCTTACCACGAGGAAGCACTTGGCAGCAGTGACAAAGAAAAACTTCAAAACCCCCCAAAAAATTTGAAACCCAAAACCTGTATATCTGAGCAGCTCTGGCTGATCAGCTGAGTTACAGCTGCTCATGTTAATGGGCACTGTGATAGAGTCTATTTTTATGATGTCAGATTTTTATTTAATTTTGATGTCATATTATCTGTATTCACAGACTTCCTGGATGTGGACTTTCAGCGTCTCACTGTCGTGGCCTCAGCTCTGTCCAGCCCTGATCTCAAAGTGATCAAAAAACTGATCGGCTCATCTTTGTCACAGCTCTCAGATCAGTGTGACTGAAGCCTGCAAAGAACCATCATTACATTTAGTAAGCATGTGCTCTTTCTACAGACCAGAACCTCTGCTGCAGTCCAGTAACCACAGCTGATGGTTTGCTCTGCAGTCTTTGTCTGAACATGTAGGACCTCTAACATCACATGTGTGACGTCTGTTGTCTGTCTTCTTCTCTCATCGGCTGTCAGAGTGTGAGTGATGAGAAAGGTGCTTGTGTTGAGCTAAGCTGAGTCCTGATGATCTGTGACCCCGAGGAGGATAGGTGGTTACAGAAAATGGATGGATTGATGGACGTTTGGCAGCTTCTGGACAAAAGTCATGATGTAACTTTATTTATTGATTTCAAGGACAAACTGACCACCTCCACCCTGATGCCAGACATCAAGAATCCCCCGTTAGAAATAGACAATCTCTGGTGCCGTGTTTGTTATTTCAGTTATATAGAGGCATCAATATTGAAAATGAGACTGTTTCATAACCGTTAACTTCTTCTGGAGCAGAGAGTGTTTTAATCTGAATAATTCACATATATTGAGCTGACCTACCCTCTAATAATGAAGCTTGTAAATGGCATAAAGTAACAGAGGAAGTGGAGCTAAAGCCGGAGTCAGTTCAGTTCAGTATCATACTGAGCCCACATGTATTTGTGTTATTTGATCATTTTAAGAAACCTGCTTTAAAGGCACAGTGTGTATGATTTAGTGGCATCTAGTGGTTCATTTGCAGAGTGCATCCAACTGAATACCACTCGCTTCACCCTCCCGTTTCAAGCATGAAGGATGATCTCCAGCGGCTGCGAAACTTGGTTATCATTCTATATTTCTGCCACTACGTCCCTTTAAATGTTACACACTGGACCTTTTAATTTTAATGTCATTTTGATCATTAAAATATTATGTAGTTTTTGTTGTGAACATTTTAAATAAGGTAGGTATAACCAAAAATCACAGAGGTTTGACCCGAAAAACATCCCACTAATAAATAACATGGAGTACTTTTTATTTATCTAGAGTATAGGCCTAGTTACTAGATATTAGATTATAGATTTTAGATGTCAGATTGCAGCCGACGAGCTTCGCTATGCAGTGAATGACATGCCTCAAAAAGTATTTCAGCCACTTATGCATTTCAGTTACATAGATAAATTCCATCCATTTGAATTACATATGTTTAATATGAATTAAGTAATAAAGTTAATCTGAAGCAACTAATAAGCTTTATGTAATAGTACAAATAAACGTGCTTCCACTACACAGTAGTGTAGCAGTAACCAGGTTTATACATTCAATATTAATAAAGCTGATTTGTTTGCCCAAAGCCAACAGTGACAATGAATGCAGTCATTTTGAGTTTATTAGTACTGTTACATAAATCTTATTCTTGCTTCACATTAAGTAACACTAATTAACAGTATTTTGCTGATGTGGTGCCCACAAGTGTGATCGCTTTTGCATGAATGTAACTATATGAGCAATACAGTTAGAAAAACAAAGTCATTCATGTGATGTAGGGAGTTTTTCAGACAGTAGGTGTCAGTGTGAGACCATGGTTTACCCAGTGATTGTAGCCAGAGCGCACACTGTGCTGTTTCCTCATCAGAACAGCGGAGAGTTCAGGAACGACAATTTAGGTTGGTAACGTGTCAAAAACTCAATGAAAATGCTGTAGTTTGTCAGCTGCTGCTGTGAGATCATTTTTGTTCAAGTATAAGAGTAAAACTGGGGTTTTAAGAGTTTGTTTAGCTGTTAAATAACTGTGTCTGCCGAGAGTAACAGATATGGCATTGGTGCACGTTTACTCTGTTAGGAACCATGGTAATCATAAAATGTTACCATAAACTGCCTCTAACACTGATAATATTTCTGTACTTAAGTAGCATTTTGAATGCAGGCCTTTTCCCTGTAATAGAGTATTTTAGACCAGCATATACATTATATAGAAAGTGTGTAATCCTACTGTGGTAAATATGTTCAAATCAAATCAAATCAAATTTTATTTGTATAGCCCAAAGTCACAAAACACATTTTGCCTCAGAGGGCTTTACAATCTGTTCAGCTGTACACGTGTATTTGTTCTGATTACATTACTTATGATCAAAAACTAGCGAGTCGACAACTTTGCTAACAGCGCAAACATCAACAAGGTCAACAACACAAGACATAGCAGCCAGCTAATATTACTTACTAGTCCAACAGCAGATCAGCCCAGCTCGGCGTCTGTCTTCAGCCTTTTATTTCACCAAGCTCTCACCAACCACTAAAGTCAGTCCCACATTTACTCTTGGGCCGGCGGCTTGTTGCTCGCTCACTCTCCTCCTTTTCTACATTTACATTTAGTCCTTTAGCAGACACTTTTATCCAAAACGTACAAAAAAGGGTAAACAATGATGGTACAGGTGACGGTGTCAAGTCCAGCAATAAGTGCTGTGACGAGTACTAGAGGGACTTAGCATGAGCTGAGCTGATGCTCACAGTTAGCCTAGCTAACAATCCGAGCCAACATTAGCTAACAGCAGCTACAGTTGGTAGCAGTTTACTTCACTGTCCATCAGGAACTCTGTAAATCACAGAGAGTGAGGTGGAGCAGCCGGAGGACATCAGAGGGAAAAGCAGAAAACATTTTCTCCATAAAATATGATCCAGTTTCACCAAAATCAGTCAAATAGTTGGTGGTGTGTGACTTAGTGCCGTAAAGCGTTACGTACTTCTCCTGACCCGGAGCCCAAAGTTACATAGTGTGAGAACAGACGTACGAATGACAGAGACACCATTCACCTGATTACAGATGATGAACAGCCTGAGATGTCTTGAGTGCAGTTTCAACAATATAGTTCAGTTTTGACCACATTTAGTTAGCCACTGTCATTATATGTATTACAATTACAGGTCACCTACAAAAGCACAAGTCATACGTTTTGGATCAATAATATGTGAGGAGTGACCATGTGAGAGGGGTGCTGTAATTAAAAGATGCCACATAACAAAACTAAACATTCACAAAATAGATATTCTTACTAATATTATTACAATATTGGTAAAGACATAAAGGTCAATTAATCACACACCAGACTAAACAGTTTTTAACAGAAGGAGAGTTCATTGCTCATGGACTTCCACTTCAATCCATTTAAGGTAGAGAAAAAGTGCTTTGTTGTCATTCCACCTTAAGAGAGCCCACAGAACATCTCGCTGACCTCCCACAGTTTCCTGGCCACTGTGTCGTCTCGGGCCCGAGTGCATACTTCCTGTACGGCACAGCAGGAGAAGTAACGTCCGCTCAGAGGCTCGATTCCCTCCTGCAGACAGCAGTGCAGCGTCGTCTGAGCTCCGGCGTCTGGATCCAGGAACAGCAGCTGGGCAATGGGATCAATGAAAATCTTCTGCCACAGGCTGACGTTACGTGACAACTCGGTCCGAACGACCCCTGCGGAGCGAGAGGGTCGAGAGACGCTCATGATTTAAAGGATAGAAAACTTACTGAAAACTGCAGAAAACATTTTTTTGGCACTTCAATCCTAAATCTTGTATGGAGTAAAAACATCTGTTGTTTCAAAGTCAAGTTTCAAGTCAAATCCACACCCAGCATCCCGGGTGTGGTCGTGTCTGGTTTGTTGTTCCTGTGACCTGGCCTATAGTTACTTTAGTGTTACTGATGTCATACCAGCACCACGTACACAGACATTTTGACTAGCCAGTTTTTTTTCATTTCAGAATAAAATGACATGTTAATTAGGTTTGTAATTGTCAGGTTCAGGACTCCTTTGTGTTGTTTAAAGTGTGTTCAAACTCGTCTGTTTTAATGCGCATTCGCAATATGTGCATTAAAAACCTGAGTGTAAACACTGGAAAGTTTTTGGCTCAAGTTTCCACCGAAGAGACAACGTTTGTGCTACATTGGAATAGAAAGCCCTCCATAGTTTGATCATGTGAATTCATGGGAAATTCAGGAGAGTATTAATGTATCTCCATACACATATGCTGGCTTGGATTGACTCAGCATGAATTTTTATTTTTGCAAAAGAGGGCAGTGTGCCATTTTGTATTTGTATTGTGTGTTGTAGGAGGGTTTGAAGAGTGGTACCTGGGTGGACACTGTAGCAGGTGACGTTGGTTCCTTTCAGCCTCTTGGCAAGCTCGTGGGTGAAGAGCACGTTACACAGTTTGCTGTTACAGTAGGCCTGGAAGAATTGCCAGCTGTATTTTCCGGTGCCCAAGTCTCTGTTCACCGTCACGGCCTGAAAACAACAACCTCATTAACAAAGGATCACCTGAGGGACTAAGTACAGGTGACATGAAAAGGTATGTAGTGACATCATCTGTCCAGGTGTCGACAAAGACTGCAAAGCCTTGAGCTGCAAATGAGGAATGTTCTCTGCAGAGAGCACATACGCATGAAGGAATCCCTTTGTGTGAATATGACATTACATCACACCTGCAAAGGAATCCTGAAACACAGGAAACTGTTCTCACACTAAATGAATGTTCCTAAATGTGCTAAGTAATCGAGGACATTTGAGTCAGAGCCAGGATCTGAAGACTGTTGCAGAGGATGTACTGTACTTTCTCCTCAGATAATTAAACCTTTTTTTTATGTGATACTTCTTACTGTATGATATGATTTGTATTTGTGAGTGAATGAGCGGCTGATGGAGTATGATGTAGTGCAGTGAAATGCCTGCTGTAGCATGACTATACGCTGATTTTATATAAAGAGACATGACTGTGTGCTGATTTTATATAATTATATAAGGATGAGTTGACTGTGAGTTGAAGGGTCAACAGTGAAAGCAGCTGAAGTGTCAGGTGAACTGTCTCTGTGTCGTAGCAGTGATTTAAGAGCTCACCTCAAAGTCGATGTGTCCCCAGCGGTGAGCCATGGAGGACAAGGTGACCACTCGTCCTCCCCCGGCCTCTTTCAGGCGCTCCAGCAGCAGGCAGGTCAACAGGAAGTGACCCAGGTGGTTGACCCCAAACTGGATGCCAAAGCCATCTTCTGTCCGGCCATCAGCCACCAGACCTGTGGGAAAGACAGAGATTACATTGGAAAATTGTTGACACGTCTTCAGTTCTTTCTGTTGTTAAGACTTTTGTGTGACTTTTGTGTTCCCCTTTATCTTAACCTGAACCCAACCATGTGCCAAACACCATTTACATGCTGTCAAAGCCGTCTTTATCTCACTATTTTTTTTAATGCCATAAATAATTGTTTTTTATGTAATGCGCATGTGTGTGTGTGTGTGTGTGATTGTTTTCTGTTCTGTACCAGCATTGTTAATGAGCAGATCCAGCCTGGACTCAGATTCAGGAAAGTTTCGCTGAAGCAACGGACAGACTTCAGACTGGCCAAGTCCAACTGCATGTAGAGCACATCAGTGCTTCCTGTTTCCTGGAACAAGACCATCATTCGTTAAAGACAAACGATGGATAATCATCTTGTTGTTGTTTTAGTGTTTATACTTCAACTTTTTCATACTTTTTACATCATTCATTACATTTCAATTTACCCTTCAGCTGAAAGTTCGCCTCCCGCCCAGCTCATCACTTAGGCGAATGTCTGTGCTGACGCTTCAGCTCTTTCAGTGTTTACTCTTTGAAGCTCAGCGGGCGGAAAGAGTCTATAGGGATTAATGGCCCATTACACTTTAACAGCTCGGTCTGCTTCTGTCAGTATATTTTCCAGCTAATTTCTATATTCACACTCATTTGAAGTCATTTCAGTGATTCCACTTCAGCTCAGTTTTGCACTTTCTTGACTGATTTCATCCCTGCATCGTTTTCTTAATTCTTCAGCAGCCTCTCCACTCACATCTCTTCCAGTACTGCAGTTCTGCAGTCACAGCAACATTTTCTGAACTAAATATGCGGGACTGTCGGCAGGTTCATGAACTTTATTGATTTATTTATTTTTTCACTTCATTAAAAAAACATTTGCAGGTATGTTTCACTCAGAGGGTGGGAGAGGATATACACGTATGTGTTTCCTATGATTTGTATTCTCTTGAAGCAAGTTTTACTTTGATCTTTTATTGCGATACAATATTTTGGGGGGGGAATTTTATGCGAGCCAGTTTACAAAGGAATGTTCTCTATCGGGACAAAACAAAACATAGAATAAAAAATTAAAACATTTCTTTTTATAGTGGAAAACAGAATAACAATTCAGCCTCATTATCAGGCTAATAGTTTCATGAACTGAAGTGTTCTCTCCGGTTCTTCTTTGTCCTTACCTGTTGTATATCTGCGATGGCTGCCTCCGCCTTGTCCCGGTTTCGGCAGGCCAGGATCACTCTCGCTCCCCTTCCTGGCCAGGTGCAGAGCTGTGGCTTTACCAATGCCGGTGTTCCCTCCTGCAGCAACAACACAGCATGAAACATTTCTAACCATACCAGTAGCATGACTGTAGCATGTAGGGATGCCATGTTGGGCTGGCAGACCTGTTGTTCCACCACTTTGGTCCAGTCTAAATTCATTTTTCAACTTAATTCTATTTAAATAGTGCCACATCATAACAGATGTCATTTCATGACGCTAGAGCAGGTCTATACTATATTTTTTATAATATAAACATCCAACATACAACAGGACAAAGTTTTTAGCAGCTGACTGTGTTTTTTTTAATAGTTTGGGGAAGGCACAACAACAAATGCTGGGTCACCTTTGGTTTTGGGACCACTAAAAGACATCAGAGGTCATATGAAGGTCATCTCATAAAGTGCGACCAGTCCATGTAGTGCTTTATAGGTGATTAAGTGAATTCTCCACTCAACTGGAAACCAATGTAGATGTAAAGGGGGGTAACTGTGAGCAACTTAGTATCGGGCGGTGAACAGTACAATAATCAAGGTGAGAGAAAACAACAATATGAATGGGCTTTTTTCCACATCCAAGAGGATCTGAACCACTTTCTGTAGTCCGTTTTTTCTTTTGTTTGTTTGTTTGTTTGTTTTGTTGTTCATTTCATGTTTGCTGTTCAACTGCTGGATTTTCTGCGGATACATCCACGGGGACCATCAGCATGTTAGCATGCTCAGCAGCCTCACTGAGCTGCTAGCATGGCCGTTAACTCATGCGGCCCTTTCAGACACAATGTGAGCTTGCGGTGTCCCGTGCTCAACCAGCAGAAAACATTTGAGGCAATTTTTGCTTAATAACTAACCAACAAAATAAAAAAATGTCTAAAAAATTCTTCTTTTCTCATTATTCTGGCATTTAGCAAATAGACATAAATTTGGTAATCCTAACTGACCTAAAACAGGAAAAGTGTCTGATTTCATGTCAGACAGTGAGAAAAAAAGCATGTGTCTTTTTATACAGTGTATGTAAACTTCTGGTTTCAGCTGTATAAAAAGTCATTGGTCATTCAAAAACCTTTTTACCTGTAATAAAGCAGTGATAACCTCGCCCACTCCACAGACAGACAGACAGACAGACAGACTCACCTGTGATGATGACTGTCTTCCCGGCCATCGCTGCATTTCCTTTATTTTTGGATCTTTTGAAGATAGTCTGTGTGAGGATGATGTATCCTCCCAGAATTACACCGGCCAGCAGCAGCAAGTGAAACATGGTTTACAACAGCTTTCTGATCTACCTGGAAATCACTGACTGCATCAGGAGCTGAGCTCTGTCTTTTATAGGCTGCGCCTGTCGGACCAGTTCTACTAGCCTGAGGTGGGCAGGTGAATCACAGTTTGGGCTGGGCCGACAGGTTCTGCTGGCATTCCTGATGGATCAGTACTGACGGTTGAACTGAAACTGACGCTTTTGTTTGACCTTTAACACAGTGATTTACCCTGAACCCAAGGGCGAGCTGAATTTCCCGTTAAAGCTTTCAAAATAAAATCCCTGTTGACAAATTTATTTTTTGCTCATAAATCATGAAAAAAATGAAAGAAAGCAGGACTTCTCTACAATATACACATTCTGTCTTCTTGCTTAAATTGCCTTGAATTGCTGCCAGCTTAAAAGTTTAATTTTCTGTGCCCCTGCCACAGTGGCCGATGTCAAGCTTTTCAAGTTATCTGCATTATCAGCATTAACGTTATTTACACAAGTCGAGATTGCTGCCTGTACACTCACATTTCAGTGCTCTGAACTCACATTCGGGCATCCAGCTAACAAACTGAGCTAACATTAGCTAACAGCAGCTACCGTTGGCAGCAGTTTACTTCACTGTCCATCAGGAAACTCTGTAAATCAAGAGAGAGTTTAGGTGGCGCAGCCGGGAGGGACATCAGAGGGAAAAGCAGAAAACATTTTCTCCATAAAATATGATCCAGTTTCACCAAAATCATTCAAACAGTTGGTGGTAGGGCTGTGGCTCAGTTAGATTAAAGCGTTGTTGTCCCCTCAAACAGACGATCTGTGGTTCAATCCCCAGCTCATCCAGTCTGCATGTTGAAGGGCAAGACACTGAACCCCAAATTGGTAGGTAGGTGGTCAACCTAACACTACATTACATCACTGGCTCTAAATGGTTGTTATCATTTTAATATAATGCAGTTTAACATATAATATGAAATATTATATGAATATATAAACTGAAAGAATATATATAGTGCTTATATTTCTACTCTAAAATAGAGTAATTAGGTTTTCTGATTACACGTGTATTAGCAGTAACACGCGTTAGCTCGTGCCGCTTTATGAAACCTTAAAACATTAAATTATATTTAAGTTATGAAAGTAAACACCGATGTTTATTTGGCGGTAAGGAATCGTCACACCATCCGCTGCGTACATGCGTACTTTGCGCAAGCTTGACGCGCATCAAGCCGGCGAGCAGAGGAGCAAACAGCTAAACATGGCTCCGTTCACATACAGCAGACTGTCTCATTTACTGAGAATATACGGCTAATAAACCTCCGGTTTTTACGGACAGCCGCTGAAATAACACACGGCCCTCCGTGTTGTGTTCAGCTGGTACGCTGCCAGGTAAGAAAACAGTCTGTTTCTGTCAGCACAACACAGCTCGGCTTCAGGTGAGCTAGCTAACAGCTACAATGTTAACGTCGAGATACACTGACAGAACCGGAAAGTCTGAGCCTGCCTTCAAAATAAAGCGATAACAGTAAACACAAAAATTATTTAAAATAGAAAATACATCCAAAACACAAGTGTATTCAACTTATTACAATTACATTTGATTAAACGTTATTGTTTACATATAGAACGGAGTATACACGCATCTTCGCGGTGATGCGTACATTTATTTAAACGTTAAAGCTTATTTTTGTTAACCGACAACCGGAAATGTATTTTTTCCCCTCTAACTTGTCACCAACCCACAACTTGTTTTATAAATACAATTATATAACAGTTAGTTCAGACTTAGTGGTTTGAATGGATAAGGGGCACAAACAGAACAGCACTGAGACTATTAACTACCATTCATATAATATATCATTCTACGATTCATACGACCGTACGATTCAGCTGATAATAAACCTGATAAGCCACCGTCAGTAATCAATACACAACCAATAATCAAACCAATAAACTAACAGCAGTCAACCTTATCATACTTAAAGTTACCTAATGTTTCTGTAGCGTTGGCAGAACGTTCAAAAATAAACATTATCAGTTTGAATGAAACTAAAGCTCCCTGCGCTGTCCGGGGAAAATATGACACCAAACTCCCTTTAAGAAATATGACATCTGAACAATTCATTACGTGTCCGTAACAACACATCACTCTACAAACACGAGATAAAGGACGTCATATACGTCAATTCAGCATCGATATAATCCAGAAAGATAAACTGTTTCTGTACAGTACAAATTAGCCACCCGGTTTTCTGCTTCCTGTTTGGTGCTGAAGAGAGCCCACCGACCTCTTTTGACTTCAGCGCAGCCAAATAAATGTTTAAATAAACAAAGAAATTGTAATAAAATAAATAAATGGAGCGTGTAGAACTGACAACGAGTATTTTGAGGTTCTTTATCATGAAATAAAACATTTTGCCTTCAAATGTGAGTTTTGATGTTTTTGACGTGATTCAACCTTCATTTTTCTCAGTTAATAATAATAAAGGAGAAACAGTCAAACTGATGATTCAAGGTTCAGGTGTCCCAACCAGGTCTGGAATGGAAAGTCTTCCTAACCTTCTGATCATTTTCGCCGTGTGCATCTTTGTGTCACTGTTTCCTCACAGAGGACGATGGACAGTAAGGCGTTACAGGAGAGGCAGAAGCAGCAGATGGCGAGAAGTCTTCCCAAACAGAAGCCCATCACAGGGGTCGAACGGGTCATCATTGTGGCTTCGGGGAAAGGTGGCGTGGGCAAGTCCACCACCGCAGGTACAGCATGAATATCCTGCTTCTAACTATCCAAAGCTTTAGGAGTCTTTCAAGTCTGACTAATGTCCAAATGTTTGATGGTGTGTTCGATGTCTGTTTATCTGTCTCTGCAGTGAATCTGGCTCTCGGATTAATGGCCAACGATCCGGTAAGATGTCTTCTTCTCTCTCGTGTCACATTCCTACCTAGATTAATGTATGAAAACAGATATTGCCATATTTGTAGTATATCTGTTATTCATCCGTTCGGCCTCCCAAACTGTCCAGATTGTTCAGGTGTCATTGCTTTCAGTCTGATGTACAGTGTAGGAGGTGGTTAATATTGAACTTTAACGTCTTCTCTCGTTCTTTCTCTCTCAGTCTAAGTCTGTCGGTCTGTTGGACGCTGACGTCTACGGTCCGTCGATTCCCAAACTGATGAACTTGAAGGGAAACCCGGTGCTCTCTGACAGTACGCCACATTGTTTGTCTTTCTCGCTATATCCATCAGCATCAGTGGTCACTGGTTTTTAATGTACTGTACTACAGTAGTTGACGTCAATGTTTGTGCAGTCAGAGGTCTTCAGACATGAAGCTGTAAACTGACTTTGTCCTCTTGCAGACAATCTGATGATCCCACTCGTCAACTACGGGATTCCTTGGTGAGTTCTTCACTTCTGTCATTGCGTTATATTTCTCTGTTCTGTCTTTGAAGCCCCTCCTCTTCTCTCCCAGCATGTCGATGGGGTTCCTGGTGGAGGACGCGGCTCCCATTGTGTGGAGGGGGCTGATGGTGATGTAGGCTATAGAGAAACTACTCCGACAGGTGAGAGCGTCTCTCGCGTGGATTGATAGTTTGTTAATGCACAGCCGAGGGTGGACGCATCGATTGTGTGTGTGTGTTTTGCAGGTGGACTGGGGGTCCGTTGGACTATCTGGTAGTGGACATGCCACCTGGGACAGGAGACGTCCAGCTGTCAATCACCCAGAACATCCCAGTCGCAGGTCAGTCGCACTAAGTCACACACCACCAACTATTGGACTGATCCTCATCTGAAATGAGGACACACGAGTACATTATTACAAAGACTGAAAGACTGAGGAAGAGAACGCTTGCCAATCTAATTATAATTATAATAACTTTATATTCCTAAAAGTGCTTTATTGTAAAGTGAATGACACTTAAATATAATAAAATATAAAACAAGATAAAATAATTTTCACAATTACAACAAATACCATCCAAAGATAAAAAAGACTAAAGTGAGTTTTAATTTGAAAAGAGTTTCTGTTTTTTTGGGTCACCATCAGAATCACTTTACGCGTGAAGTCGCGTCATGTTTTTGTCTTTTGTCGTGCAGGTGCGGTCATTGTGTCAACACCACAGGACATCGCCCTGCTGGACGCTCGCAGAGGAGCCGAGATGTTCAAGAAAGTTAACGTGCCGGTAATCTGTGTGTGTGTGTGTGTGTAAATATAGAGCTGTAATCTGTCAGTTAACAGCAGCTAAAATCCTAAAAAGAAAGAAAAAGCCACTAAATGTGATTTCCTCATCGGCAGAATGAGGGTCGAAGTTACAGCAGGATACAAACATTGCGTTGGTGTCCCCGCAGGTTCTCGTCTGTGGTGCAGAACATGAGCGTCTTCCAGTGTCCCAACTGTAACCACCAGACTCACATCTTCGGCTCTGATGGCGCCCGACAGCTCGGCAGACACTCTGGGAGTTCAGTTATTAGGTAGGACCAGTGAGTCCATCAGCTGCGGCGACGGGGGATGTTTGCAAACGGTTATGAATGAGTTCTTGTCCAGCTTAGTTTGAATGTCATGATGTAATTCAGACTTTACGTCAGTCTGAGCAGGAGGAAGTCGTTTCATAACTTTTATGAAACTCTATGAATGGAAGAATGTCTGGAATGTCTGCAGTGTAGATGACACGAGCGATCGCTATCTCAGAATTAGCTTTGTGTGATTCACTCTTCAGAAATAGAAACTCTGACTGGCTCTTGAGTTCATCAGGTCTGTAGAAACCGTCTCTTTTGATTTTCCTGATCACCAGATTGCTTTTACTCGTTGTTAGCAGTTAGCTACTTTTAGCTACAAATTGTTGCTGACTTTGTACCTAACGCTTTAGTCACACAGCACCAACTATTTGAATGAATTTTGGTGTGAAACTGGATCATATTTTATGGAGAAAATGTTTTCCGCTTTTCCCTCTGATGTCCTCCGGCTGCTCCGCCTCAACTCTCTGTGATTTACAGAGTTTCAAGATGGACAGTGAAGTAAACTGCTGCCAACTTAGCTGCTGCTAGCTAATGTTAACAACAGCGTTTTCATGGCCAAGTGACGGGCGATGCACTTTTCAGCGAGGCGACATTTTAGCGTTTAGTGGGCGCGTTCAGCTACGCTGAACAATGAATAAAAAATCCTGTTTTTGACTCTATTAGAACAAACTGTTTAAAACGGTTTTTGATCATTTAGATTGATTTTCTCCCTTTGATGTTATATTTTATCTCTGTCTTACTCCAGGTGACGTTCCTCTTCATCTAAACATCAGAGAGATGTCAGACAGAGGGAAACCAGTGGTCGTCTCCTCTCTGACAGCCCAGAGGTCTCTATTCTTTCTATTCTATTCTATGGTATAATAGAAATACAATTCTCAGGACTCCACAATCTTTATGTATTTTATTGATCCCTCAAATTCTTTTGATCGCATGAAATTATTCAGTGGTATGGTATTCTGGTGTGTTCATCAGTCTATGTAAGTTTAAATAGGAAAGATTCTCTAGTATAAATCATTTATGAGCAGTCAAAAGCAATGCAAGGTGTTCAGCTGGTAATATTTCACTCTGTCAACAAACTGGTCAAGAAGTCCAGCTCTGTCCTGGACTGCCCTCTAGACTCCATAGAGGAAGTGGGGAGAGGAGGATGTTAGAGATAGATAGTATTATTATTATTATTATTATTATTATCTATATTATTATTATTATCATTGTTGTTATTATTATTATCCCTCATTTCTCTTGTTCTGCTTTTCTTCTTTTGTTTCCATGGAAAAAACACATCATTGTTGGTCTTAACGACGCTCTGAGGCGTACTTTTATTAGCCCGGTGCTTCATTCTATGTGTGTGGTGTTGACTCTCTAGGCAGAGGCATACAGGAAGGTGGCGTCTGCTGTTATCCAGAGACTAGAGGAGGTCAACCCTTGATTGTCAACAGGAAGTGAACGCACATGAGGACACTCCACAACGGCATAACATGCCACACACGGACATGTAACACTCATACGACCAGCAACGCTTGTAACATTCACTGAGTTTCATCCAGTACCACTACTAGGGGTGGTACACACTGTGCACTAGTACTGACAGTATTACTGAATAAATGTGATTCATGTAGTCGTGTGAGAATATTTAACAAAACTGTCAGCCAAAGTCTGTTCATATCAACTAAACAACATATATTGTTACTGCTTTAATATGAAAAATAAAAACACTGATGTTGTCTGCTTAAACAGCTCAGGTTACAGTGGAGTTGTATGAGCTACTGCTGTGGACCAGAAGCAGCAACAAAATGGATTTTAGACATCAGTGTAAGTGTATGTTTTATTGATCACATTTTTACTGATTGTTGATTGTTGTCAGACGGCCCTTTCTGACGGGAAACGTTTTTATACTGAATCGTGCTCTCTGAAGCAGACCGATGTGACATTACTGTGTAAAAATATTAAACACAAAACCAGGAAAGCAGGATATGTTGCTTCTGGCTCTTTGTTTGGTTAAAAAAACAGGTTTTAGTATGGAAAACATGATAAAATGATGATTTTTTTTTGTCATGAGGAATACATTTAAAACACTGGCAACAGGGATATATCCGTCTAATTATGTCTAAAACACACTGAGTTTTGTTTGTCAAGAAAAATCGGCACTGAAAATACCTGTCGACCCTTTAATCTTGGGGGCCTTTCAAACACTGTGCACTTCCACTGAAATAACAGCAGAGAGCGCTGGTTGCACATGGATCATAACATATAATGCTGAACCGTCATCACAACATGAAATATCAAAGTTTGTCTCTTTCATCTGAACCAGAACAGAAACTTTATGAATTACGTCTTTAGTGCTGAAAAACCGCCTACTGAATCTCATTTCACACTATAAAATCCCACCATGCTCTTGAGAATAGGACACAAAATGTTCAATTCACATGACAATATATCAGCTTCAACTTTAACTGATCATACAGGTGCGATCATAGTGAAGCAGAAGGCTGTCTGCTCTGAGCTCTGAGGGCTGAGATCGTCTACAGTTAAGCTGAGTTGGTAGCATCTGTAGCACCAGTCAACAGTTTTGGACTTCAAATTCAAATTCCAGTTTATTCTTTATTTTTATTACCTTCTACTTTCTAGAAAAACACTGAACGATGGCGATTTTATTCAACATTCAACGCAAACTTAACCAACATGACTACCACAGGATTCTGCAGTGACATGTCGTCCATCTGGTTTGAGCTTTGTTGGACCATCATTTGTTTTTTCAACAGGACAATGACCTCAAACACACCTCCAGGCTCCGTAAGGGGCTATTTGACCAAGGAGGACAGTGGATGGAGTGCTGCTTCACATGACCAAGCCTCCTCAATTGTCGGACCCTAAAACCTAACAGAGACTGTGAGAAAACCTTTCGAGTGTGCAAAGCTGTCGTCAGGGCAAAGGGACGTAGAGAGAACGTAAAATGTCACATGACATATTCTGGTTTATTTAGAAAAATTCTTTCTCCACTCATCTATTCATATTTTTCCCTTTAATGTCATCAGTCGTTAAACCTGATGTTTGTTTTGACCAGGATGGAGTCACATGATGGGAGAAGGCGGAGTCAGTGATGTCAGCAGACAGGCGCAAAACTGTTGACCACAGCTGTGAAATGTCTGACTGTGTAGGCGCAGAACAAGCCATGTATACACACACACACACACACACACACACACACACACACACACACACACACACACATATATCCAAACTTGGACTTTTGGTTTCACAAAACAAGCAGTTTCTTGTAAACTTCTGAACTTTTCACCAAAATCACTAAGAATAAAACTGAGACAAAAAGCAGACCACGCATTTGCATATTTTCTATCCATAACACCCACACACACACACACACACACACACACACACACACACACACACACACACACACACACACACAAAATGACCAAACTAACAGAATAAACTAATAAGCCTTCAGATTTTCATATAAAAACTCATTTTGATTTCTTCAGCAGTATCCATTGGATGAATTCTTTCATTCTGTGACTGCCTCTCTGTAAAGTGGTTTTCATTGTTCCTGGTCCACGTCCCCTGAATGGGCTTCAAATTGCACACCCACGCACAAGGGACTTACAGGAAATTACAGAATGCATATCTCACATACTGTGGAGGACAACATTTGATCAGTATTTCCACACTGTGTGACATTGTCTTTCTTCATTAAAACAGCGAAGCAACGAACTCCGTCAGTGGAGCAAGTATTCAGATCTTTTGAGTAAAAGCAGCAACACAACACACAAAAACTAAAGGTGCTAACTGGAAACAAAATGGTTCTTCAGAATGATGCCATAGAGGAAGCAGTTTTAGCTCCACAAAGATCCATTTGTGCAAATGGTTAGAAGGAGCCTTAGAGGACCATCTTTCCATTTTGTTAAAGAACTCAAGAAAAAATAAGTTCTTTAAGCCATTTTAGTCTGTGTGGACCTGACTGATTCATTAAAGAACCTGTTTTTAATGGTTCCTTGAAGATTTTAAATCAAATTATTATGTTGAAAACAAGAACATGAACAGAGTTGCTGTCTGTTAATTTTCATTCAGTTACAGACAGTAAAAAGACGTCGACCTGCTGTCAAAGAACACATCACATCATTTTATTTATTTATTTATTTTTTTTTGAATCACGATGTTTCACAAAAGGTTTAAGATGATCATGAGCCTCTCTAGTTTCAAGATGTTTTTGGTTGCTTTAGCAGCAGAAAAGACAGAGAGTGTGTTTCAGGAGGTGGTGGAGACCAAAAATCGAGCTAAAATAACTGAGCTTATTGGATTCACTGAATATTGATCAGGGTGACACAAATACAACCCTAAAAAAATGAATATTATTCTCAATCCAAGAACAAAAAAACAAAAGAATAATGTGGGTTTGTCAACAGAAAATTGATGAATCACTTTTTTTTATTAATCATCCTTTTTCAATAAAAAATACCAAACATCACATAGTTACAATTTGCAACAAAACTACTGTGTTTTCTGTCTTATACTGTATGACGGTAAAACTGAATATCTTTGGGTTTTGGAGTTTATGAGAACCATTTTCTTATTTGGTGTCAATCAAACAATTATCTGTTAACGAAGAAACTAATGTGCAGCTGTTAACTGGTCAGACTGAAACATGAGCTCACAAGATGTCTGACTGGTGTTAGGGTTTCTTCTCCATTTGGAAATGATGGATGCAAAACACATTCACACACCCACACTGCGGCGTTGTCGACCCATCAGTCAACATATTAATTTTACCTCTGCCTACCTCCTGAAGAAAATTGACATCAAACTCATTTAACCTTGAATCAGGAAGTCAATTCTATTTCAGCTCAGGAAATTAACCAGATAGAGGAGAGGAGAGGAGAGGAGAGGAGAGGAGAGGAGAGGAGAGGAGATGAGAGGAGGAAAAGCTCATTTTCAGCTAACTGGGAGACTTTACATTCAGCTTGAAACAGCCCAGACATGGCTTAGGGAACCAAAGAGTGGCCAGTTCCGAGACATGGAGAAACAAGGGAGGAGAGGAGGAAACAAGGGAGGAGGGAAGGAGAGAGGGAACGAAAGGAGTGGAGCTGAGGGTAACCTTGAACTTCTAACTGCTCCCACAGCCCCATGGCAACTCATCAGTACATCATCTCTGCACATTTGCATGTGTTTGTGTGAAAACAGAAATTTTCCATTGAGGGGAAAAAACTTATTCTTCAGAGAAACGTTCCCTGAATATTTTATGTCAGATAATCTTCCCGCATTTTATCCTGCAATCGATAGAAGACAGAAATCCTAAGAGATTAAATTTACATTTTAATTATTTCATTGATTACAGTGAGATTAACAAGCAGCATTTTTCAAAGTATTCTTCTCATCTCCAGTCAGATGCAGCACACCTGCATTTATCTAAATCAACCAAAACCAACAACACGATGTTTTTATGCTGCTGAGGAAAAACATGTCATCAAGTCTTTCTACGTGTTGTTGGTGGCAGTTTATTAGGTATACTCATAAAGTTTATACATTTTCAATTTGTAATGAAACTGTTTTAAAGAAATGTTGATTTTACACATTTCACACAGCAATAAGGTGCACGGTTCAATTCAGAGTTTGCACTTCTTTGTGTGTGTGCTCCACTTTCACATCAAAAACATGTATGTTAGGTTGATCCTGCCAGTCACTGGTGGCACCTTTGCTGAAACACGAGAGGAGCCTTGAAGCCAGCTGTTGTGTTCCTAAAGCTACAATAACTGGGGCTTTCTGTTCACTTCAATACAGGTAATTAGCAAGTGGAAACCTCTGTGGCTGTGAAGTGAAGAATGAATGTCCACTTGAGGCTGGCTCCAGAAGTGAGTCAGTTTCCATAAGTCCCCATGTTAGAATGACTTCACAGCAGAAATAAACATGTTTACAGCCTGGTACAAAAAACTGTTTTGGTCTCTATAGCTAATAAAAGTTACATACAAGGGTTCTGTAACAATGTTATTTTCATTGTCACAATTGTAGTTGTATAAGCCAATCAGGCATGAACAAATTTACAAACCAGTTCTTTCTTTCTTTCACATCTGGAGTTGATCTGAACCTCATGTTCATTTTAAACATGATCATTAAAAATCAGCCAATTGCCAGATCTGACAATCCTAGCAGGGCATAAATAATATATTATAAAAATGAAGCTTTGGGCTGAATGAAATCTGACTGCGGGCCAAGATTGGCCCCCAGGCCATACTTTGGACATCCCTTTCATAGATGCTTGATTGACAGGTGGGTGTTGTTACAGGTGGCTTGTTTGAGCAACCAGCCATCCACTGATGATCCACGTCCTTGCCCATTTTTAGATTAGCCGGGAGGTGGAAGAGGCAGGACGATCAACATGGCAGCAGCCAAAGCCGACGTCACACATACTCAGTGCTCAACAGTGCTATTTAGTTGATAACACTATCTAGTGGCCTTTAGAGGAACTGCAGCTTGAAACAATCAATCAGAGTTGAGACTACCCTTCACCCGTCGAATTCATACTACAAAATGAATAGCGTGCAGCATTTTACAGTTCACCGTGTAGCTAACTTTGCGGTCCTGTTAGCTGAGTCCAGAATGGGCACCAGAACCAGAGTGAGCAGGCAATGTAACCGGGCTCAGCAGCCTCCCAGTGAACACAGCAAATAAAACACGTACTGTAACTGCAGTTCAGCTGCAGTTGAATCACGTGTCGCTCATCCAGCAGCGTTTCTCATTTCCATTTTTCTTCTTTCTCCATCTTCCTTCTCCTCCTCTTCCTCCTTCTTGTGTGTGTGTGTGTGTGTGTGTTTCTCTCAGTGTTCAGTCAGCGTTGTACATTTGCATAATGTGGAACACACATAAAATGCACACTAGTACATGTGTGTGTAGCTGCTTGTGTATTGAGCAAGTTTCTGTGTGAATGTGAACCAGCAAATGTGAATGTGTGTGTTTGTGAGCATGTGTGTATTATTATTGAGTGTGTGCATGTGTGCATTTTCTCAGCGTTAAGAGCCAGTTTTGTGTATCCGTGTGTGTATTTATGCCTCAGTCAGCACTGAAATAAAATAGGGCTCCTCATTGTTATGAAAACCACATCCTGCATTCCCAAATTAGAGAAGAAGAAGAAGAAAATGAGTGGGAGAGACGTCTTTACAAACATAGAAACAAACACTGCCCCCACCCCTCTTCTTCTTCTTCTTCTGCTCTGTTTTGGAGAGCAGGTGAAGACTCAGATTCATAAACAATAACAGAAAAAAAAATATTTGGAAGAAGAAGACGTCGGCTCTCGTGTGATGAAGCTGTAGACTGTATAAGAATATGGACGTAGTGTATGAGATGTCATAATGAGATGTTTAAAAGTCTAAATTTCAGTTCCCTTCATCTTTATCCAAAAATAGAAACATAAAAATGTGCAATTTCGGGCGAGGAGATCCGAGAAATCAAGCACACATGTCCCCCAAGACCAAACATCTTGGCAGAACAGCAGTTTTTCTGTAAAGCACCACCACAGAAGAAGCAAAGCTACCCAGAGGTTAAAGTGAGTTTGGCAGGTGGGGTAAGCCGTAGAGCATGGTGCATTTCCTGCTTCACCAAATGTGACAATTTTCTGTTTCTATCTACCCACGGAGCCCAAAACTGAAAAGTTAAAAAGATATAAAAAGCTCTGATCAGTGAAAATGTAGCAAAAAGCTTTTCTTTCTTTTTTTTTCCTTTACCACCACAAACTGTATAAAAAATGGATGTAGTCTCTGTGATGTCACTCACAGGTCTCTGTAGAGCCGTCATAAAGCTCAGTGTGGTGGCTGTGGTCATTTCCATCTTGGCAATCCTGCCTCCGCCAGCTCCTGGCTAATCAAAACATGAGTTAAAAGAGGTGGTGCATGGGTGGATGTAGCCTGTCAATCAAAGTGTCCACACTGTTAATTCTACGTAACTTTAAGCCTTAATGTAATCTGAACAGGTGAGTTGTATATAAATTCAGAACTGTATAAATACAGTTGTCATGAACGGGGAAATTAGCTATAGAGACCAAAACTGTTTTTTGTACCAGGCTGTAAACATGTTTATTTCTGCTGTGAAGTTTTGAACATTTGAACATGGGGACTTATGGAGACTGACTCACTTCTGGAACCAGCCTCAAGTGGACGTTTGAGGAACTGCAGATTTTTGACACTTCCTGTGTTGGCTTCACTTCACAGCCACAGATTGTTGCGGTACAAGAGTGAAAGACGAAGCTCCTCTTGGTTTGTTATAAGGTTGCAAGCACATAAAATATATCTGTGAGTTGGTTCTTTAGGGTGAAAAAAATCATAAGCTGAGGCGTAAAATAAGCTACAGAGACTAGCCGAACACAGCCTCCAAGGCTGATTGAAGCCTGTTTGACGGGAGGGGAATACTGTACTGAGGTGATATAAAGCATCTCCGATCAAGACTCTGTCTGCAGGGACGACAAAGACCTGGTGGGTTGATGCTGGGACAAAAGACGCTTCAAGTGGGCGAGAGAGTGGGCAGCATGTAGAGCCAAAATCTTTTCATGTATTTTCATCTCTAACTCTGCTTATTTCAACCAAACCAAAGTGAAAGACTAACCGAGATGGTCTTGGTGACTTTTATTTTGTTTTGCTGGTGCAATACTACTGGACTATCTACTGTACAAAGTGATATTATGAGACAGGAGAGGCTGTTGTTGATGCTGCATCAAGCGGCACAGAGCTGTTCAAGCTGACAGCTAGTCAGACACAGAAACGGCATAAAGAAGCCGGTCAGCTTTCAAAACAGCCTGTTCAGACTCCTGATTGTAGCAGTTGTGTAAGAAACAGACAGTTTAACTACATGGCCTGCGTAGACATGGTAGAAACACATTATCCCAGCAAAAATGACCAAAGCAAGAAAGGAAAGTCTGGCAGGCAAAACATTCCTGGTGGGATATGAAGCTGCGTGAAGGACGGACCAAAAAAAGCACAACACAATGTCACGCAGCCGTGCCCGGTGAGTGCAGGGGTAACCATCTCGACATGACCCTGCAGGTCAGAGTAAAAATAGAAAAAGAAATATGGAGCCGACACTTGGAGCCAAAGGTGTCTTTGCTATTGACTGTGTGGCCTGCAGAAAACAGTGAAGACTGCTTGTTTATCATGAAGGATTCTTCACATTCATATTTTAATAAGACTCACACACGCGCACACACACACACACACCACTTGTTGACCTTTGGATCACGGCTGTTGCTTCGTTAATAACAATAAACAGCAGCAGCTGGTACCAATTGTGCTGTGTCACTGTGTGGAAGTGTGTGTCCTCTCATTAAGGCAGCGCCCCCGCACTCCTCCAGTCATCTGTCTTCTTCTGGGAAAGCAAAATGAAACCTCCTTTTGCTCTTCCCATCTCCTCTTTGGTGCCTTTGTGTCATATCTGCTGCCTCCCTCCTCGCTCTCCTCTCCACTTCTTTTCTCGTTTCACGTCCTCCTCTCTCTCGCAGCTCTCTCTGCTGGCAGAAGACTTCTCCTCTCGTCTCATCTCCTCTCCAGGGATTTTGTCTCACTCTAAGTGCAACCCACATCGGCCGTATGTCAGTTGACGCCCAAACAGTAGCGCGAAACAAGCGCATCACACAGACAGAAACAGTAGTCATGTACCGGGGAGAGAATATGATAAATCTGCTCCTTTTCTGGAGACGAGATGTACGTTGAGCTGGGGAAAAAAGTGCTAGTGCCAGAAATGTCTTTTGTATAGATGCTTTTGTGAGTTTCGATTTCTACGAGGTCTACATCCTTAAAGTCTGCTAGAAACTTCCTGCATATTTAAACAATGTGACAGATGAATGAAGGAGCAGCAATGATAGCAGGGGGGGGATCAGAGGACTAACTGACAGAGCTCAGAGCTAGCCAGTCATGTGCAGCTATTGTCTCCACTAAAATCCACTGGGCATGTTGCAGTGTGTTCTGGGCTGTATGTCATTAATTGCGTTTCCACTAGAAGCGCCATGTTTAGGATGCATCTCTTCGCTCTGCTGTATGGGGATTATGCGGATGGTCTGTTAACGCATTTGCGACCTCATCACTAGGTGTCACTAAATCCTACACACAGGACCTAGTCAAGTAAAAGTTCATGTTCAAGTGCTGAGTTGGATGTGGCAGTGGTTTATATACGAGGGTGTCATACTCATTTAAGTTCAAGAGCCCAATGTGCAACGATAGAGTGCCAATAATGAGCCAAACTCTGCAAACAAACCACCTCGGTAGGCATATTCCCTGTCAGACTGGCCACTGCTCAAAAGTCGTGTTCGTCCTGGGTCCGGTAATATTCATGGGTAGACACTGACGCTAGCTCAGGGCGCTAGCTGCAGTAAGCACACTTGCTATTGGCTACTGTAAATGCCGATCAATATCCACGACAAAGTCGCTCCCTATCTAACGCACGAAAACAACAGTCTGCTTCCTGTTTAGAGACCAATTTCTACTGTCACATCTGAATAGCCTTGAGGGTCCACAAGGGTCTGGATATGCTCACAAACATACCTACCTGATGGACAATAAACAGAACTCTGTGTGTGTCAGTTTTGGGCCCTTAAAGTCTTCAACGGAGGAAGGTTAATTAATTAATGGATGCTGCGCCAAAGCTACGGTAGCTTCCTCCGTTTGGACTCTCCCTTCCCTCAAAGGACAGCACTGATAAGATGATTTGCTCGGAGCGCAGAGTTGTGTCAAAAATCAGTTTCATGCCAGTGATTTAAACCTCTCATCATTCTTCTCCTCCCTCACCGTCCTTTCTTTTTCTTTCAAAAACAGTACGACTATTAAGCTTCACTGCTAAAGTTGCAGGTCGATTGACTGAATTAACGGGCAAAATTGGACATGAAAGCCCTTCCCCCTCTCATTTCCCATGATGCTCTGCGCTCCACTGGTTTGGAGTACAACACTCTGATCGCTCTGCCTGTCAAACGATGGAGACTCCCTTTGTCTCGTTAAAGGTCTGTGTGTGTATATGTGTGTGTGTGTGTGCGTATGTGTGCGTTGGAGGGTTATTAAGCTATGAGGTTCACCTGAGTCCCTGAAGCCTCGGGCCAGACGATGGCCAGACGTGTGTGTGCATCTGAATAATTTATAGCTATAAAGAAAATCAGTACAGTTTAATTTCGTTCTCTGAACTAAACTAGCTAAACCAGAGCCATGCAGAGGACTCTGAAAGATAGTACAATGAAAGAAGTACATTTTACATGTCTTGATCTTGTGTTAATTGTTAAATTATCTCTTTGTACATGACAAATATATGTAAAAAAGCAAAATGAAAAAACAATTTTCTCTTCCCGTAAAGCACTAAAATATTTTTGATGACTCATCCTGGATGATGCCATGGAATTGTTCCGACAGACGGTTATTTTGAAACCCCAACAGTCCAAAAAATGTCCAATTCGACCAAAAGCTCATTAGTCTGACAGATGAAGGCTTGTTGTTCTGAAAATACACTCACCAACATACGTAGGTAAGTTAAGTGACACACTTATTTTTACTATGATCACTTCTCAAACCTAACCAAGTAGTTTTGATGCCCAGATTGCAACAATTTCACAGAGTTATCACATTTATTATTCTTACAGTGACAACAACGTTCACCTAACAGTGTCATTGGTAACATCTGCGTTATTCATTTCGTCAGGAAGACCATGTTGAATCTCTCTCGTTAGAGTCTTCTTTAGTTGTATTTATTTAGCTGATTTAAGCAGCTCCATAGTCTCTCTTTTCTTTGTAGTTTGCCTCCTTTTTTTTTTGTTTTGTTATTTGTATATGTAAATTTAGCAAATCCATCTGGTTTTATCTTGCTTCCCATTCCCCTCGAGAGCTTGCTGGTAACAGCATGCAAGTTGATACCTCATACCTCAAACTCAGACTATATGTGCTTTGTTTTTCAAGCACATCTTTTTTTTTTTTTACAACTTTGGCTCCCATTTTTAAAAGCCTCTGTGCTGCCAGTACAGATTTTTTTTTTAACCATCTCTCCAGGCTGTGGGCAGTCAGCAGTTGATGGATATAAAAACGTCATCTTTTCAACTTAGTGTTATGAAAAGAAGGTCAGTTGTTATCACCTGCTTGCAGCCTTTATAAACTGGGTGATATCAAGATAGTTTGTCTTCCTCTTTTGGTCCCTCCTGGATGGTTGCCACCTTTCAGCCACTGATTTTGATTTGGTTTACGATTGTGTTTAGTAATAACTATATGAATAAAAATACCTTTAAATTAGCATGAGGTAAACCATTTTTATTTTTACGACTTCCTCCTCCATCACTTTCATCAGAAGCATGTTAGGAAGTTGATCTTTTACAAGAGGAACTGTTATAACAAACCAAAAAAAAAATTGGTTAAGAACCTGTGAATCTGTTCTTTAAAGTCCTGCAGTGGGTGTCAGCGATAACTGACACCATGTCGTGCCCCCCGGGAGACAACGCCTCAGAACCGAGTAACTGTGTGTGTGTGTGTGTGTGTGTGTGTAAGATGAAAGGGATGTGGACTGGCCTCAGGCTTCAATTAAAAACAGGCTAATGGTTGCTATGGTGATATAGGTGAACTGAAGTACTTTATGAAATATTACTGAGTGATGAGTTGGTCCAGCAGAGAACTGTTCTACGGCTGTTCCGTCATGTGTCCAGGTAAACTTAAGAACGTCCACAGTAAATGGAAAAAGAGATTAAATTAGAATTAATCAATCAAATTGTAAATTAAGAGCCTTTTTCCACCAAAATGTTACACATTTTTAGTGTGTCACCACTCCCTCTGTCAGTGTCTTCTTTGGTCTTTTTGGCCTCTACCATTATGTCCATTGAGGCTGCTGAGGCCAGCTACAATGACCAGCTCCGGTTCTGGCATGACAACAGCTCTGTTCCCGTCAGCATTCCCCTGCGATCCAGGCCTCTGAACCTCCTCTCCTTTCCAGTGGTTCAGAATGCCTGTGGTATAAACACACTCCTGGTGCTCTGAGCTCACAGTCAGGGCTTTACTCTACTCTATTTCCTCAGAAAAACTGAACATTTAACCAAAAGATGACCTTTACACTTCATCTTCTGTCAAACAACTTCAACAATGAAACACACATCAAATACAGCACATTTATAAAGCAAGAGACACATACACAAAGAATGAGGACAAGATGAAGAGGAGTCGTTCTGTTGCGTCTGTAAAATGAAACTGCTCTGCTGAGCTCTCCAACGGCATTTTAATTATAAACCAAATTCGTTTTTTTTCATCAGTGCTGCTGCTGCTATTCCACAAACCTTCATCTTTTTACCCTTACTTTTTACTCTTGCTTTTTACTCTACTTCTTTAAATTCTGTTTCTAATAATTAACCTCGTGTTCATCCTCTGAACGCACTTCCCCAGAGGAAACAGCATTTTAACTTCAGGGGGAAGTTCACTTTTTCAATTTTTTGCGTGTTTTTTTTGGTGTGTGTTTGTTTGCCGTCTCTAAGATTTTTTTATTTTTTTCAAATGTATTGCTTCTGCTTTCACTTCCCCGTTTATGCTCTTTTTGCTCTTATGCTCTTTTTCTCTTTTTTGAAAACACTTCACTGAAATAATTCCTCTGGATACCAAACAGATGAACTGATTTTTTACTTCAATTTGCACTTTGCAAATATACTCTAAAAGTAGCTTCAGCCCCCAAAATTTAGCCAGTAATATTCACTGACATGCTGAAAAACTATTTCAGCTGTCTGTCATCAGGGCTACACAGTGGTTGTGTCTGGTTGTATATAAATTCACCCTCAGTACAGTTGTCATGAACGGGGAAATTAGCTATAGAGACCAAAACTGTTTTTTGTACCAGGCTGTAAACATGTTTATTTCTGCTGTGAAGTTGGACATTTTAACATGGGGACTTATGGAGACTGACTCACTTCTGGAGCCAGCCTCAAGTGGACGTTTGAGGAACTGCAGTTTTTGGTACTTCCTGTTTTTGTCTTCACCACTTCACAGCCACAGATGTTGCCGCGTGGGACAAAAAAAAGCTCCTCTTTATTGGTTAATACGTTTTTTATTCGTTCTTTATGATGTTTTCAAATATTTTATCTGTTTTAGAGATCTGACTGATTTTTTTTTCTGATATCAGCTTTGGCCTGTAAGTCACTTAAGTTTGACTCATGCAGCTGTGAGTAAAGGACCTGCTGGTAAGTTGATAAAGGAATGAAACTAACTGAATGTTGATTCACCTCTGAGAGAGAGAGAGAGAGAGAGAGAGAGAGAGAGAGAGAGGTGATTCATGGCAAGCTTTTGTTTCGATTGTAAGTCTGTTTCCTGGACACACACACACAGACACACACACACTCTTTTAGTTTCTTCCCGTACGTGTTGACTGAATTGGTTGTTCCTGTCCATTTGTTTTTACTCCACCACTGAATTCATCGTTCTGCTGAGAAACCAAATTGCTTTAGTACATCAGTGGAAGTTTCCAGAAATGTCTAATGAGAAGAAGAAGAAGAAGAAGAATTACTCTGTTAATCACTAAGGGGGAAATTAAAGATAACACCAGACCCTTAAGGGTTAGATCAACAAAATATATTATATGCTTATTTGCTTCAGAAGATGCAATTCAGTCTCATGTCTATGTGTTTAGTCAGTTAGCTTAGGTTAGCATAAAGACTGCACTGTAAAAAATCAAATGGTAAAAAAAACAAATGACTTGCAGCAGCAGCAGCTGTAATATATCATGAGTCAAATAAATATAGCCAACAATAAATTTGCTGAAATTTTCAGTCATGGTTTTGCTGTTATTTTTCAGATTTACCCGTGATAATTACAATCAAGCACTTTCAATGTCATGATGATACTAATAGTTCTGTGCTGATCATTGTTGTCATTTTACATACATTTGTGTGTAATTGAAGACAGCTGAAAAACACACTACATACATAAATAATATAGAAATTCTTCTGTACAAAAAATTGAAATTCGTCAGTAATGCTTACAAATAACAGTTTGGTTGTTAATTGTCAAAAATTATAAATAACAATTAAAATTAAAAATTAGATTATAGAATTTACATGTAAAATTATTTATTTTGTTTTACATTTATATAATCAGCCACATATTTAATTACAGATCATTATTGTAATTTTCCAAGGATTTGTATGTAATCTAAGAATTTAAGAAAGCAGAAAAAATACAGTGTAAATAATCTAGTAATTTTTCTGTGTCTGTTATGCTGCGACAATGCTAAAAAGTGTTAAAGGTGATAACATTTTGTGATAACAAGTTAACATAACGTCATTTGTTAAACCCAAACATGAAACAGAAATGTGGTTGTGATTTTATGGGGGAGGGACATTGGAACAACTTATTGTTGGACGACAGTCGGTGCAGTGACTGTGTGAGGCTTCCTGGAGTCACTGTTAAGTTGCCAAGTTTGATACCATTGTGTCTGCACAGAGACCAAAACCAACCTGAGCTCACGGTCTGGCATGTCAAGCTAGAACTGGAAACACTAATAAATACCACACATATAACCACTAACCTTAACAAATACTACACACATATGAACATTAACTGAATAAATACCACACATATAAACATATACTGAATAAGTACCACACATATAAACACTAAACTGAATAAATAGCACACATTTAAACATATACTGAATAAATACCACACATATAAACACTAAACTGTGTAAATACCACACATATAAACACTAAACTGAATAAATAGCACACATATAAACATTAACTGAATACATAGCACACATATAAACACTAAACTGAATAAATACCACATATATAAACACTAAACTGAACAAATACCACACTCATATAAACATTAACTGAATAAATACCACACATATAAACATATACTGAATAAATACCACACATATAAACACTAAACGGAACAAATACCACACACATAAATATTAACCGAAAAAATACCACACATATAAACACTAAACTGAATAAATACCACACATATAAACATTAACTGAAAAAATACCACACATATAAACACTAAACTGAATAAATACCACACATATAAACATTAACTGAAAAAATACCACACATATAAACACTAAACTGAATAAATATCACACATATAAACATTAACTGAAAAATACCACACATATAAACATTAACTGAAAAAATACCACACATATAAACACTAAACTGCATAAATACCACACATACCACACATATAAACACTAAACTGAATAAATATCACACATATAAACACTAAACTGTGTAAATACCGCACATATAAACATCTAGTTGACCAGTCAGATTGCTTGGATGGAACTACTTGTTGCATCATCATTTTTCATTAAAATCCACTTGGGTCTTTTTCATTACTTGTACACACTTGACAACAGTTTCTATGTTTAGGAAAATTCTTTTAAATTATCCTTAATTCACATCTCTATAAAAATATCAATCGTTGTGTAGTCACATTGGACCTTTATCAGTCTGGTGTTGAGCTGTTATCATCACATCATCATCACATATGCTGACGAATACACTGCATCTTGCATCCTACATGAAGATTTATTTTTTAATCTGTACGTGTTGATGTCAGTGTCACATGCCTTTGTCACACCTTCTTCTGATTGGAAATGGCATACACACACCGCTGGGAAGTACTGAAGGTTGTCGGAGGAGAGGATCATGGGAAATCACTGCTGTGCCCCTGATACAGAAATGACTTTAGTATTCACTGGATGAAGGAAAACAGCTGCTGCTACACACACACACACAAACACACACACACACACACACACACACACACACACACACACACACACACACACACAGTAACACATCTCCCTCTCTGTCCTCTCTGCTCTCTCTTCTGCTTCTTCTCTATTTTTAAACGTCACCTCTCTCTTTCTCTTTCTACTTTGTCTCTCTCAGTGTCTCTCGTCCTTCCCTGTCCTCTTTATGCAAACTCACGGCTCCTCCCTCTCTCCTCTCTCACCTCTCATTCTCTGGCTGTCACCTCTCTCTCTTTCACACTCATTATTCTGCATTTTCCCCCTCTCTCCTATCTCTACATACACTATATGGCCAAAGGTATGTGGACAACCCCTGTGGTGTGGTGGTCTATTTTAACTAGTTTGGAGATGATCAGTTGTTTCAGCCCATGAAAGATATATCCTTTGAAAGTTATTCCAGGCAACCGGTCTAGTTTAGTTTCTTCAAGACGATTTACCTCTCATCCAACAGGCGTCTTCAGTTCTAACTGACCGGTGGATCGTTGCCTTTAAAGACATGTGACCTATGGACATGTCCCTTCATCCAAAGGGCCATTGATGCCACATGTAAAACATCTTTCAGAAACTAAACAAGCCTTGTTGTCTATGATGACCTTCAATGACCTGCATGACTGAGTCTTCAAAGAGATGTGGACATGCTTATTGAAGGTTAACATAGAAGACCTGAGGGCAGCAGAGAATGTTCAGCAAACCCAAGACTGAAAATCCTGAGGCTGGCTTTCACTTGAACTGAATTGTTTATATATTATAAATTATAATATATTATATTATTATTATTGTTTATACTATTTATTCATGTTACACTTGTTACTGTTATTCAGTTAGTTTCTCTTTCTCTTTATTACTTATTCCTAGAAAGTCACTCCAACCTAGTGAACACAAACAGCAATGGAAAAGTGCATCACCAGCAGCTGTTTTATGAGGAGCTTTCACAACACAATAGTTGAGTTCTCACACACCAGCGTGACAGAGTTCTGCCAAAAAAAGTCAAACTCGGCCAAAGTTGAAACAGTTTGAACCATTAAATGGGACATTTGATTCAGGGTGACGGAGAACAAAACAATGACGATGCTGTGCACAAATGCTTTTGACCACATGCTGCACTCCATAGGTTTCTGACATCTCTACACTATCAAACGAAAGCTGCTAACTGCAACAAAAAATGGTTCTTTGGAGTGATGCCATAGAAGAACCTCTTTTTTTAGCTCCACAAAGAACCTTTTTATCAAGAGGATCTTTAAAGAACCATCACAGATCCGTTCTTTAAGGAACCATTTTCATAAAGTCCTTAGTGGACTGGGCTGGTTCACTAAAGAACCTGTTTTAATGGTTCTTTACTGAATATTCAGGGTAAATGGTTCTTTGAAGCTTTTAAATCAAATGATGAAAACAAGAACATAAACAGTTGTTGTCCATTTGTTTTAACATCATTCAGTGACAGACAGTAAGAAAAAAAATGATCTGCCATCAAAGAACATATCAGCACGTCATAAATTCATGATTCTTGATATTTATTGTATTTATTATTTACTTCTGTGATGGAAGTTTTTTTTTCAGTCAGCCAGCAAGTCCAAACTGTGCTTTCATATTTCACCCAGAGCTGCAATCATCAGTTGATGAGTTGATAATTATTTTCATCACAGGACTTGATAATCATACTTTGGATTCCTCCCACAGTCCAAAAGTATACACTTTTACTTGGTGACGCTAAATTGTCCGTAGGTGTGAATGTGAATGGTTGTTTGTTTCTATGTATATATTTCTTTCTGATATTTTATTGACCAAAATATTCAATGAATTATTGAGAAAATAATCATGAGCTGCAGCCTGATTTATACCCACCAAAAAAGATAATAAATAATCCAATGAATGAAGAAGCTTTAGTGCTTGTGAAGAAGTAACCCTAAAATAAAGAGGTTCTTCAACTGGTCATGGCTCCTTGTGGAACCACAGAAGAACCATTTATTTTCTGAGTGTATTATTTTCTTCATGAACATAATAAAAGTAAAGTAGAACTGTTTCTTGCGGCACACACCCATAACAATGTATTTAAAATTTGCCAAAATATTTTTATTACAGTACACACACACACACACACACACACACACTTCTGTTAATAGTATCAGGGCCAGCCAGCTGCTTTCCACTGCAGCAGAGACCCCCTACGGAGGCCTGTTAAACCTCTGTGTGTGTGTGTGTGTGTGTGTGTGTGTGTGTGTGTGTGTGTGTGTGTGTGTGTCTGTGTGTATTGTCTCCACCCTCATACTAAACAGATAAAGTCATCATATTCTGATGAAAATAACCAAATAGGTCACCAACGTGTTTTTTTGAGTGTTTTTACAGTAAAACACCGAAAGCAAACTGTCTTGAAGATGAGTGTTTTTTTCATTATTGTTAGCTCAGAAGATTCACTTCAGAAATACTATTAAAATAAAATAAAAAATCATCATTTAACCAGGTAAACACTTATTTTTGGGTATGATGATGATGATGATGATGATGGTGATGATGATGAAATGAATATTGTGTAGAAAAGCTTTGGTCAGAACTGCATAACTTTTGTTTAAATATGGGCAGCTGTACTCATGTATTTGTTCTGATTACACACTTATATATATGTTATGTCATCAACAAGGTCAACAACACAAGACATAGCAGCCAGCTAATATTAGTTACTAGTCCAACAGCAGTCAGCCCAGCTCGGCATCTCTTCTTAGCGTGCTCCATCAACGTCCTCTTCGGTCTCTTCTCCTCTGCCATTATCTGCACAGAGGCAAACATTGCTTGTGCCCTGGGCCTGAAAACCTACAAACACTAACCCCCCCCTGGTGCTCTGAGCCCAGTCTGGGGATCATGTCTAACAAACTGAGCTAACATTAGCTAACAGCAGCTACCGTTGGCAGCAGTTTACTTCACTGTCCATCAGGAAACTCTGTAAATCACAGTTGAGGTGGAGCAGCCGGAGGACATCAGAGGGAAAAGCAGAAAACATTTTCTCCATAAAATATGATCCAGTTTCGCCAAAATCAGTCAAATAGTTGGTGGTGTGTGACTTAGTGCCGTAAAGCGTTACGTACTTCTCCTGACCCGGAGCCCAAAGTTACATAGTGTGAGAACAGACGTACGAATGACAGAGACACCATTCACCTGATGCTTGTATATTGTGTTATGTATATATCAGTAGAAGTATGTCATTGTTGCACTTCAGAGAATAAATCTGGGTCTCATATTAAGGGAGTGGTCTTGTTGTTATTGTCTCACTCTGTAATTTACAGCTCACTAGAATACTTTAACCTCTGAAAAGGAAACATATTCTACTCCACTCTTTGCTCTGTACTGTATGTGTGATTGCTCCCAGCATGGCGGCGTCTTCCCAGTCTACTTTGCATATGACTGCAGGCTTTGGGATCAAAGAGAGGTTGTTATGAGGCAGGCAGCGGCAGACCCCGTCTGATGAAACGCTCACTGCTGCTATCAGGAGGCCTGGGAGAGGTTTTACTGTACAGCCTGCACACTTCGCATTTACACTTCATATGCACAACTGACGCGATGTTTCGGGGGGATTCGTGGGTAACACTGGTGGGGGGGTCGCTGTACCGCTCAAGGAGTCGTTGACAGAAGTGGAAGGAGCTGACAGACTGACGCTGACTCCAACTGGTGACCTTTCCGCTTCAGGAAAAGCTGCAACATAACAAACAGACTGACATTAAAAATATCACATTGTAATCACATTTAATCAAGATCTTTCCTAGTTTTAAGTGCATCCACCCTGTTAACATTTTTACTGGGTGACTCTGTGGGCTTCAGTTTACAGATAATTCAGTCTTTTTATAAATCAGTCCAACAATAAGTTCAATATAAAACATGTCTGTCCGGAATCGCTCATTCTTTACTGTTTAATTTGACTTTCACCTCCACCATTTTAATTTTACTGCAACTGTGTCTCCTCGAAATGACATTTATGTTTTGCAAATACATTTTGAAGGAAACATAATGCAGCAAGGATTTTAAGCGATGTTAAAGGAAAACAGAAACAGTTTTATTGGTAAGTAGGTTTTCTTCACTCACAGTATAAAGAATGGACATAATGTCTATAAGATCATCCACAGGTTTCCGAAGAGCCTTTGCAGGGTTCAGTGTGGTGGCTCTGGTCGCCACCATTTTGGCTGTCCTACTGTATCTAACCCAAACACTTAAATATTGTTACTGTCAAGTCACAGAAGTGTAGAGAATCATCAGGAAAATGTTCATTAATAAGATCTAGATACGAGAGGAAGTATTTCCTTGCCACTGTCACCAAGCGCTTGCTCATGGTTGTAACTGTTAAATAAAAATCACTTACATATAATTCAAGTAAAAAATCCAGCCTTTGTCTGAGCACTCTTACTGATGGAAGAAGCACATAAACCAAAATGACTAAACCTGAAACGTTCCTGTTGGGATATGAAGCCTGGTGGAAAACAAACAAAAACAGCGTCAAGGCCACCAAGGATGTAGCGGTAACAATGGCCTCTCCATCACCTTAATGCATCCATGTAAAATGATGTCTGAAATCCAGATATCCTGCTCACTGTTCACTAAATTGTCTGCTTATATAACTTCTTTCTTGCTCACATCGCGAGTGCTTCTCAGCAGCAGTGGGAGTGCTGGCTGTGCACATATTATATTGGCCGATGCAGTGTGATGCAGCAGAAGTGGAGCCAGGCTCCACTTTTCTGCTGTCGTCTTGCTATACTAATGAAGTGACCTCGTTAAAATGAATGATGAGGCTGCGGTCATTCATGCAGCACTCGTAGTAGAAGAAGTACTCTATATAAGCAAATGTACTAATACTGCAGTGTACAAATATTCTGTTACTCCCACACACAAAATTTGTAAAAATATTATTAGCCTTACTGTCAAACAGTGCCACAACAATGATGTGAGTCCATAAGTGTTACTGAAGTGCCAATGATGATGGTAAAACACACACACAAACAGTTACCAACTAAATTGGACATACAATCAAAATATTTTCATATTTTCCGACAATTTGCTCTCAAAATAGACTATTTTGCTCACGTTATATCCGTTTCACATGGTCTGACTAGTATCTGGTCACGTCACAGCAATCAGTCACGTCAGTAGAATCCTATAGAAGCCAGTTTACTATCTGCAACAGAGACAATTTCTAGTCCTAGACTATCTTAAAGTATATGAATAAATAGCACACATATAAACACTAAACTGACTAAACCTTGCTCATAACTACTTGTTGCATAATGTTACAGAGATTCAAAAATTCCCACCATGAGCAGACACTTGGCAACAGTGTCAGGGAAAAAACTTTTTATTCTTCACTGAGGTGAAAGAATAAAGTACTCAAAGTACCTCAAAATCAAAGTACAATACTTGAGTAAACGTATGTTCCACCACAGCGCAGCACCATGAAGTCTGAACGCAGTTTATCTATGGTGGATGTTTTCCATCAGACGCCTCAGTGGGAGCACTGATAGCTGTTGATGTGCCCACCTGAGGAGGCTCTCCACTTCACTACCTCAAGGCAAACATTTCAGTACTGTGACTTCTATCTGCCTGTCTGTCAGTGTCAAAAACAGGAGGACTGCTTGATTGACTGACCTTTACCACTTCTTAAACATTGCCGTTTAGTTTCTTGTCTTATTCAAGTTTGTTTGTTTTTTCATAAATATTCATCGTTTTGTCTTTAATGAGGTGCTGGAGTTTGCTCTGACTCTCTAGGAGTCAAAGGACTGATGCCAAGTGTTTATAGCATCTGGTCCAGCAGCCAGCTGAAGGCTTTCTGGAGCTCTAACTAGATATCAAAGAGTGAAAAATCATCATTTATGGCGCCAGTTTATGGAGCAAGCCGTTAAACCCTATACTACACCTAAACTTCCAACATCAGCATCGTTTCTTTGATGACAAAACAATGAAACTAAACAAAATGACCTGCTGTTTTATAATCAAACTTCTACTGAGCTAAACTAAGAGCTTTAAATGCAAAAATAAAGGAAGAACGAGTGAAAATGCATCACCAGTACACAATGCAAAATGATGATAATATAACGTACGTCTGTACACTTTTCTTCTGTATACTGAATTTGTTTGTAAACCTTTCAGTAACTTGACAGCGAATAGCAGAAGAGAGCCGTCATAAAGATGAAATGCTAAGATAATAATAATCCAAAACCCAAACAGAGCAGAGTTCTGTGATCCTTTGGGGTGAGTCGGTGTGAGATCCTGCTGGACTTGGCTCGTTCACAGCTCTGTATTGTTGGAGAGGAGGGAGATAAAAATACTCAGACAGCTTCCTGCTTCTCCCTGCTGGGGTTCAGCATTACAGCCGACCCAGCTGAGCACACACCCAGACACAATAGACCGGCCTGGACCGCTTCATGAAGCCCGGGCAGGCTTGAAGGAGGCCTTCATGGGGGATTATCCCACACAAGTCTCCTTCATAGTTTCATTTAGAGCGTGACAGGAGTGCAGACACAAAGACTGAGAAATATTTATCTTGTCGCTTGTGTTTTAAAATCACATCAGTAAATGAAGTCATGTGGAAATGTGTCGATAATAATCGAAATCATTTCTACAAATCTAATAGCATAACAGACTTAAACCTAAAAGCAACAAAAACTACAGGGTTCAAACATAAGAATCTGATTACGGAAAGATGTTAATATGTGTGGTATAAAGTTTTTAAAAATCCAGAATAATATAGACCCCATTACTGTCCGAGAACGTGCATCATTTTAAAATAATTCCTAGTGAATCAAAATATGTAAAATACCTTCCTGATCTTTGCACTGAAGGTAGTCTTAAAAGTTTAAGAACCAGAAATATACATCATTATGTTGAAATCTGATTTTATTTTGTCACCGCTGACAAAAACGTCCCCTCATTACGTTGTGAGAGAGATCCTGACCCACCGTGCAGAGTGAAAAGAGACGAAGGGATTATGAGTGTGTGATGGGAGAGTTTTGCTCCCATCACACAATCAGTAAACAGAGAGACTTACCAGCTCTCACTGTCCAGACAAAAGCTGTTTTCTGAAGGACAGCTCACCAAAGAGTCGACAGGGAGGACTGACCGGGTTGCAGTGACTTCTCCACATAGATCTTATTTCAGTGATGGTTCTCAGTGAACTGCGGCAACGTGCTACAATTACACCAGGGTTTAGAGGGTTAAAATAACAGTTTGATGTAATGTATCAGCATAAATCAAATGCATGTGTAAAGGTAATATGTGGACATTACATCACGACATGAGGGGATATCCTGCCTGTGAAGGAGCAGCTGGCCCAGAAACACTTGTGCTGTTAATGAAACACCAGCTGACCCTGTTAACTGCAGAGCTGCTGCAGACTGTACAGAGCTGGAGGGGAGGACAAGGCGTCCTCTCAGCTGATCTGATGTCTTTTTCAAAGCTCTCACACCCGTTTTACTTTCAGAGTGGGTTTTAAGAAGATTTTCCCTAGAAAAAAAATGAGAATTTCGTGAGCCCTCGAGTGTTACTTTTGAATAATACGTGTGTGAGCCTCTTTCTACAACCAGTGCTGTTTCAGTGAGCTTGTTGTGTTTTTTCTTCTCTATGTATCTCAGACAGACAGACTGCAGGGTTCAGGGTGAGGAGCAGGGTAGGAGATTACATGATTAAATCCAACACAAGGCGCTCATGCTGTGTTACCATCATAGTTTGATTCGAGAAGCCTCTGCACTGTAAACGTAATGCAGACCCAGCATCGTTCAACATTCATAACATACTATGTAAACTGTATTATCTGTACTCATCTCAAATACTGGATAAAAATTCATTTTTTAATTTAATTTTTTTAGTTTTAATTTTTTACAATTATTATTCTGTAAATATTTTACCCATGCTAGTGGCATAGCTCTGCAACATCCACACTGCAGTGGTCAATCAGTCAATCAGAATGGAGCAGTGGTCATGCAACATGGACAGTGAATAAGGAGAGGGAGAGCCAATATCGAATAAACCAGTGGGGCTTTAGTTTTGTTCATCTTTTATCCCAGCTGCCAACAAAATTATTCATCCATTACTGTGGTGGCAGCAGATTCAGCAGGGCATTCCAGACGACCCTCTCCACAGCAACGCATTCCAGCTCCTCCTGGGAGATCCGAGGTGTTCCCAGGCCAGATGGGCTATGTCGTCCCTCCAAGGTCTGCCTGGAGGTCTCCTACCAGTTGGAGGTACACTCCAAAGGACGGCATCCAGAAGGCATCCTAATCAGGTGCCCAAACCACCTCAGCTAGAACTGACGCTACTCCGAGCTCCCTCCAGATGTCCTCGCTCCTCACTCCAGCTTTAAGGCTGAGCCCAGACACCCTGTGGAGGAAGCTCATTTCGGTTGCTTGCACCTGTGATCTAATTTTCGCTAACCAAATTTTGTGAGCATAGGTGAGGGCCGAAGCATATTTAGGCTGTTTTTTGTACCAGGATATAAACAATATATTTCATGCTATGAGGTTGGACATTTTAGCATGGGGGCTAATGGAGACTGACTCACTTCTGGAGCCAGCCTCAAGTGGATGTTCGAGGAACTGCAGTTTTTGGCAGTCTTCTGGTGTTGGCTTCACTTCACAGCCACAGAGGACGCTGCTTGGCATCAACCCACTTACACACGCTGATGACCAAATAGTCCATCACTGTGCAGCTCCTAGCAACAGGCCTCAGACGGTCTGGTTTTCCTGCCACCCCCTCTCGCTGACCCAGGCCTGCATCACTACACATCTGAGTGATCGTGTCATTAAGTCTGCTGATGACAACACAGCAGAGCAGCTCTTCACTAACAAGGATGAGTCAGCCTACAGAGATCTGGTGCAAGGACAACAATCTCTCTCTCTCTCTCAAAGTCAACAAGACAGAAGAGACAGTTCTTTACTTCCAAAAGAAAAAAGACTCTTCATATCAGACACAGTAACACAGCCATTAACGGAGCTGGAGACAGAGACTGAACTGAACCTAATAATAAACCCAATAAACCTTTTCTTAGTCATTGATGGGTTTAGTATTAAATTAATTACTGTGATAAAATTAAATAAACATTCAAAACAACAACATAAAATTTATACAGGTGCACATATGTGTATCCATCATACAGGAAGCATGATTTGAATGCCATATTAGATGTGACACTTCACATGTAAAACATCTGAAAAATGACATGAACGCATATATTAAAATTTCTCATGTGATTTATTTAATTTCTGGCATATAAAGGACCAGCGTGTAGGGATTAGTGACATCTAGTGGTGAAGTTGCTGATTGCAACCCCTTCATCTCACCCTCTTCTTTCTAGCCTGAATGTGTCAGGCTTTTAGTTTGTGATTTGACTTCCTGTTTTATTTTTGTTTCCCTCACTTCCTTTTTGTGTTCAGTCTTGTGGTCTTTACTCCCTGTGATTGTCTATTGTTTTCACCTGTGTCTCGTTTGCTCCTCCCCTCATGTGTATTTAAGCCTGCCTCTCCCAGTGTGTCTTTGTTAGATTGTCTTCTTCCGTGTGAGTACTCTCTGGCGTTTTTTCCATAATTGTTTCCTCGTGTACCAACCCTGTTTGTTTCCTCGACCCGTTTTTGCCTAGCGTCCTGACCCTTGCCTGTTCTTTGACTTTCCTTTTGCCTCACGATTTTGTACCTCTGCCTCGCTGACTGTCTTTCGGTGTACCGTATCCGGACTGAAAATAAACCGCCCCATTCCACCTGACAGTCTCTGGTCTGCTCTGTGGGTCCAGTCGTCCGTCTGAACCTGACAGAATGAGAAACTAAGGTGATACTATCTGGAGACAGTGTTTAGTTTGTCTGTTTAGGGCTACTGTAGAAACACGGTGGTCCAACATGGCGACTCTGTAGAAGTGGACCTGTAGCTTCCATAGATATAAAAGTCTCACAAAAGCCCCACAACATTTTTTTGCCCCTCAGATAGCCACTGACAAAGTGAACGCACATAAACCAGCTTCCGCACACATACGGAAGATGTGCCTCTGTTTCATTTATCACATCTGTCAGTTTACAAGAATCATTGTGTCTTTTGCTCCACGCCTCAGCAGAGAGTGCTACATTTGCAATGCTAATGACTGCTAATGTGTTTGACGGCAGTCACTGTGTATGTTTTGCACTTGATGCTTTACATTCCTGTCATCAGGGGCAGTGAGTAATTCATTACAAGTTCTCTTATTGATGTGAATAAATTTCTTCATATTCAGGCTGAAGACACTCAAATATAAAATATGTCCAGCTAGCTATGAAGGCAGCGTCTCCACTCTAAATCCCGCCTACAGCCTACAGTACAGAGCACTAATTGGGTGTGTTTAGCCTCGCATGACTCTGCCAACGAAAAAAAAAAAGATTTCTTTCTGAAAAATGGCAAACAAGCACAAGTTGGTCCCAAATGGTGCTACACGAACGCCCTGAAGGCCACCTCGAAGAACTTTAGAGATCATCCTGAAACGCTAGGAACCTCTAGAGTGCACGGAGAAGGAAAGTCCGGGTACGTGCAGTCTTTTTGAAATCCTGCATGGAGGGACTTGTGGCTGCACCCCTCTGTCCACCCTCACCTGTCCAGTGAGCCACAATGCCACTATGATGGACAAACATAAGAAGCACACAGACATGAATCAGGGAAAAACTTACAGCTTTCACCAACTCCAAACTGTATATAAAATATAGAATATACGTGTGAATTCTACTTCTGATGAAGGTAGAGCTGCTGTGTTGAATTTACAACTCTTAATTACTTGTATGTTGGCCTGTGGTTCAACGGGAACTGTTTTGTTCCCCTGATACTCGTTTTAATGAATGACAAACAAAGTTACTTTGACCTAAAACTGAACTTCCTCTTTCTTTGCAGAAAGGATCACTACATCCTGCCTTGCTCAAAGGAACCTTGTCAGCAGAGGTTGAAGAGATCAAGAGCCTGGCTCCTTCTCTTCTTTGCTGGCCAGTCAACAGGCCTGCACTACCTGCTGCAGTCGTCCCTGTTTGACAGTACTGTGCTGCAACACCACCAAGTTTGTGACTGAAGGATCTGGATACACGCTGGGAAAAGGGGAAAAAAAAATGCCCAGTCAGGATTTCACAAACCAGAAAGGTGTGAAACATGAAAGGCTGACAGAAAGTGAAAAATCTGCAGATTCCATATGGAGGTGCTGATGCAGCGCCTGCAGTAGGGGTCGCCTGTGGCAGCAAGTGACTGCGCTGCACACAATTCCTCAAATAACGCGCATAAATACACACAAGTCAAGCCTCTCAGCAACTTTTATGTTACTCTTGATTTACTACATTTCCCAAAATGCCTTTCAACAACATAGGGCTAGTAAAGAATCCTGAGACCAGCAAAGTCCTGCATAACTTCAAGTCAGTCTTAATACAATGTGAACAGGTGAGTTGTATATAAATTCACCCTCAGTACAGTTGTCATGAACAGGGAAATTAGCTACAGAGACCAAAACTGTTTGTACCAGGCTGTAAACATGTTTATTTCTGCTGTGAAGTTGGACATTTGAACATGGGGACTTATGGACGTTTGAAAAACTGCAGTTAGTGGCACTTCCTGTGTTGGCTTCATTTCGCAGTAAAGGAGGTACTTGAGTGAAAAAACACTACTTTTTTACATACTGATCATCAGAGCTGTTTGAATTCTCTAAATAAACAGGCGATACACCGGACCATCCTTTACCAAAAGAAAGACAATAATGCTGTCCCACAATTCCTGTGGGAAAGCAGATGCATTTTAATCTCTGCAGGCTGCTGGTTATTCTGAATTTCATGCTGCACTGCTGTTAGCTGCATTTTGTACTTTTTCACAGCAGGTGTGAATCACAAATGCAGTACAGGTGCAACTAATGATTACTCCCATTAATGGCTAATTCAACAGTTGTTTCATTCGTTGATCAATTCAACAGTTTGATCACAAACAGAAAAGTGAAAAATGGATTTCACTTTACCAAAGCACAAATTGACATTATCCAGGCAACAGTCCATGACCTGAAGATTTACAACAGTGAGTCAAGTAAGTAACTGAGAAGCTAAAACAAGCACATATTTAGAATTTTAGCTTAAGAAGTCAACACGTTTGTTGATCTGTTGAAGCTTCAATCTGTGTACAAATAATATTAAAACTGAGCTCAGTGCGTACATGAATGTCCAGGTGGTCCTTTCTGTTAACCTCTGTGAAGCTTGTACAAATGGCAAAAGATCACAATGAAAGTTAAATTTGTTATATAAATGAACTTAGGTCAATGTTAACTTTTGGTTTCTAACAGAACATGAGCAGCAGTCTCTTGGGTGAAAGGCCTTCTTTGACCTATACATTCACTCCAACTTACTCCATGTGCGCCTTTTATGAAACATCACCTGACAGAACTTTGACAGTGTAAGTCTGTGTTATTCATTTAGGGGAGCTGCAGTGAGTGTACAGTACGTGCTAAACTAATTTATTGGCCCTGAGCAGTTGCAAGACTGGGAGTTCTACACAGGACCCCCACCCACTCACTCCTCAAAGATATATAACATGTTAATTACTGTCACTTTTAGACAGAGCCAGGATAGCTGTTGCACTTGTTTCAAGTTTTTATGCTCTGTGCTAACTGTCTGTAAATTGAATGTACATGTAGATACAAAACAATTCCTATAAAGAATACATAAATGATTGATTGAATATAAAATAAACAAATAAATGATTAATTATTTCTGCGATGTTATTTTTTTAATAAAAGGCACACAGGCACATAAACTTGGCCATCTAGACAGCAGGACACGTTGCAGAGTTTCTGGACACGTCTATTTATTATTTGGGATAGCTGTCCCTGAACCACATTGCATTCTGGTCCGTGTCCCGTGGGTATACAAAGTGGTCTCTGTGTTTCCTCTTCTCTGACAGATCTGTCCCCGCGGGATTGTTACATCATCGGTGCAAAATGGCGGCTCTAGAAAAAGGCCCCTCACCCTTTGACTCTGACACATTGAACCCCAAATGAAGATATTGTTGTACATAACTGAAACATTTTCTTATATCAGATCATGGTGTGGCTGCTCGATATATTTCACAGTGATTGATTACATTTGGGTCGGTTATCCAGAGGAAGAAGAACAATACACCAAACTACTGAATGGAGACTGACGCCTGAGCGTCTCCAATAAGATTTTAGCCAGTTTAGATTTTTCTCATAAAAAAGGGAAGCAACTATTTAATGTCTTTAATTTCACTTCATTCTGGGTTAATTTTAGATCTCCTGACCCATCCCTGCTGAGTCCGTTCTCTCTTATCTGGGTGAGTGTATTCGTTCTGAGCTCTGAGGCTCATTAACGCGGCATTGCACTCGAGGGAATCCACTGGAACCAGCAGCCCCATATTGATCCCAACCCAGAACAACTGAAATATAAATGAGGGATTTTCACTGAGGACTCCTTTGTGCACCCATGGCCCACCATTATCTAACAGCAGCTGCCGTGTTTCTTTTCATTACTGTCAACATTGTGACTGCAGCATCACAGAAATGTTGTTTTAACTCACTTATTAAAGGTAAATTGAGCGTGCAGCGTGAGATGAGAATTAGCAGCAAACCAACTGAGTTAGATTAAATGAAATATTCTGATCAACTGATTAATTGTTTTATCTGTTCGAAAGGCCATAAAAACAAAGCTGGGGCTACTTTATAAAGACAATTACACAGACAGACATTCATCCACCACCCTGCGTGGAGCAAAATTGCTTTTTTCATTTACAGGGACATTACACGTAATTACACAATTTTCATGGAAAAAAAACCCTGCAACATAATTACATCACAGAGAGAGTGATAGATGGAGTGTGAGAGAGTGGTTATTTAGATGCTTTGGCATCATGGTCCATCCAACACTGATGCCAATAAAGAGGATTACTGAAATGTGGAAAAGAGGCACGAAGACAGAAAGAGATAAAGAGACGTTTATTATGAGTGAATATGAACAGGATGAGAAAAACAGTTATACAATGAGAACACTTTATATAAATATTGCAGGTTTGTTTGTTTCCAGAGGCAGATTTTACAGCATTGTCTTTTTACTCTTATGTTGGCAGCTTGGATGTTTTAATCTGCCAGGAGTGCTGCAACAATGAGTCGATATGTTAATTAATCTGTGGGAAAAAGGGACAACCGTGAAAACAAGACCCACTTACAGACACATTTCTCACAATGGTAATATGAGGACTGGATGGCTCGTAGAAACAGTCTAGGTGCAGGTGCAGACTTCTGCAGTAGCCCCCACAAGACTCACCAGAGGACACATGTGAAAGTCTTCACCAAGTCCACAACCCTGAAACCCAGTGATCTGTGTCTGATGATGCATATAAACAAACATATATCTGCATATGAATGCAGATACATTTTTTAAGACGTGCAAACATGAGCAAACATCCATTAACCCTCCAGTAACTCTGCAAAGGGCTGGTCCACAACCAATCTGCATTGTTTGTCCTGGATCTGAGGTTCGACAATCATTCTAAATCTTCTTTCAAGTATCACGGCTGAGCAGTGATAGCTGGAGCACACCCTTTGGTCCCCCTCTTTAAAAAATGGGAATCGCCGCCCTTGTCTGCCTTACTGCACTGTCCTGTCCCTAACCACCATACAACAGTGCAGAGGGACATCAACCAAGACAGGGATATGGATAAAACTTTCTCAGAGTCTTCAAACTCCACCTCCTCAAAAGAGGATATCTTGCTTGGGTTCGGGACTTCCTCAAAATACTGGGTACACCTTTACAGGGTTAAAAAGATGAGACATACAAAGTAGAGGTGCTACTACTTCTTGTCAAAAGGAGCCTGTTGAGGTAGTTTGTGTATCTGATCAGAATCTGTGTACCTTCCTTTGCTATGAGCTAAACTGGTAAGAGCCCCTGGGATAGAGCCAGAAAACATTAGAGAGGTTATATATCTCATCTCGCTTGGAAATAGCTCTAGATCCCCATGGAGGAGCTGGAAGACACTGCTGGAGAGAGGGACGTATGGCCCCGGGAGGCTGAAAATAAATGGATGGAGCCAAAATACCAAAAACAAAAGCATGCAGAAAAACAACACTGGATAGTTAAAACAAATGTCACAATGTGTGGACAGTATTTATCAATGAACAAGTAAAAGCTACTGCTGCAGCTTCTCATGCAAAATGTTTTCTCTTTCATATTTAGCACACTTGCTATCATGGTGAGAGCATTTGCTGGGAAACCTTGGGTCCTGCCATTCATGTGGATGTTACTTTGACACGTACCACCGACCTAATTGTTGCAAACCATGAACAACCTTTAATGGAAACTGTATTCCCTGATGGCAGTGACGTCTTGCAGGATAATGTGCACTGGCACAAAGCGAATGGTTCAGGAATGGTTTGAGGAACAACAACAAGGTCAAGATGTTGACTTGGCCTCCAAATGTCCCAGATCCCAATCTAATCACGCGTCTGCGGGATGTGCTGGACAAACAAGCCCGATCAATCATGGTCTCACCTCGCAACTTACAGGACTTAAAGGATGTGCTGCTTCAGTTTCAGGGTTCTGCACTATCTATTGCCACACTGTCATGGCTCGCTGGGACACTTGGGCCATTGTTAATGATATTAGACGAGTCAAAATGTAAGCCAGTCAACCTACAAGCATATTTAAACTCTGATAAAACTTCCAATTCTGAGATAAAAAAACAAACAAACAAAGAACAAAAATATTTTTTAGCTAATTACACCACAAATTAAGCAAAGTGCGCAACTGGCCTGAGGTCTGATGCCCTCATGGGGCCTGCAGGCTCCAGCTTTACCATGAGCTAATTAGTTGGCAGTAATTAAATTAGCTGCAAATCTGTTTGTTAATTCTGTTTTCATGCATTCAATAAAAATGACAAAAGCCGGCTCACTGTATCACTCACTGCTGGTACATTTATTAATTGACAACATTTTGTTCTTCTCAGCCTTCATCATATTACATATTACATCTTTTACACCTGATGTGGATATTAAAGTATACATATACCTGATAGGGGTTAAGCAGCTGGAAATGTTAAAGCAAATGAATAAATATACAGAGTTGAGATAATGCACAGGTTTTTTTTTCATTTGCATACTGTCCCATGTCGCACATTCAGGTGTGCAGAGATGTTTTTTTCTAGCTTAAATATATAAAAAATAAAGAATACAATACAATACACATAGGACACAAATCTTGAGGACCAATCCTGTAGAGACAAACTGAATAAAATCTAACTTAAAGTTCATTATTTCAGTTAATCTTGTATTTATTTGGTGCATTTTACTTAATAAAATTGAGCTTAATCAAGTTACCACATGCCATTTATTATCTAATACACAGTCTTATATCTGCCCTGAAGAACCCTTGTGGTGGATTATTCTGTCTCTGCTTTTGGCAATATGAGATTTGATGACATGAATTATGTCTCTGAGGACTCTGGTGGGCATTTATTATATCCTATAAACTAAAAATGAATAAATGACTATTAGAGACAGTCATGGCAAGTCATGGTATAGATTAGGTTGGACTGGATGTTATAACTGAGGTACATTATGTTCCATGTGAGTTTTATATAACATATTTTAGAGATTTTATTATGTTTTATGCATCTTATGTTCAGTTCTCTGTGTGTTATGTTTAAATTGTCCTTTGGGGGACAATAAAAGTCAAGTGGTTGGCATGTTTCTTTAATGGAAATAAAAAGGGCACTGTGTTTATATCGGCTTTAAAACAATCAAATGAATGTGAATAAATGACACGAAGGAGAGACAGGTGAGATAGATAGAGAGAGATAGAGGCTGGATGGAAAGGTAGAGCGACATAGACAGTGTGTGGGGAGAGGAGGAGGAGAGAGAGAGTCGCCATTACTGCCTGGCAGTGCTGCTGAGAGGGGAGGGAGCAGCAGAGAGAAGCAGGGTTTCGGCTTACAACGCATACCACACCAACAACACCAAAATACACTAAAATACAGGCTGACCGGCCGTCTGGAGCTACAGAGGACTATACCTTCAACTAGCCAAACTTCGGATTTAGTCGGAGGACACTAATGAGCGCAGATTGTGGATTGTAAACGGAGTTTTTTTTGCCTTGTAATGTGGGAATGCTTTCTCCTCTTTTCCGTGGTATGTGGATCTGGGAGCGACCATGTTATTAGGTGGGTAGGGGAATGTATTTGGACTGGGATTGGGACTTCATTAGCTTCGCTAGCACTCTTTTCTCTGAGGGAAAACCCGGTCCCAGGCTTGCGCTGTCCTGGGTTAGAGGAAACCGGGACGTGAATACGAGTCCGGGCTGTTAAACTTGGCCCGGGTTGTGATTTTAAACCGCTTTCTTCCCAACCTTAGGCTGGGTTTGGTGTTGCTAACGCTAGCTAGCTAACTATCCCTCACCCTCTTGGCATGCGAGGCTAACACAGCTCGGCTAATGTTAAAGCTAGTCGGGATTGGAAAGGTGGGTTTTGTTTTTGCTCCCATGGAGTATCAGGGCCAAGACAGGCCGAGCCGGGTTTCATCTGCTTCTCCTTCCCCCCCCAGGAGAGCACGATAGCCGCCGTATCGGATCCCTCTGGTTGTGAACGTTAGCCACGGTGCATTGACGCATTAACATTAACGTCTGTTGGTGACAAACTCACTCACCGTGCCGTCAACTCCCATAACTCGTCCTGCTACCTTATTTTGATGTTTTTTACGCGATGTTCACCGTTTTCAGTCGTTTTTATATGACAGCGTAAGAGACGGGAAATCTTCCAAAAGAGAAGATACTTTGCAAGTAGAGGAGAAAAAATCATAGCTTAGCCACTGTATTCGCGTATCAATGCCAGTGTCCGGGCTGTGCTCGCTTTTATCGGTCATTTTTAACCTGATATAAGTTCGTTTGAAAGTTGCCGGGTTGCCAGTTTTCAGCGTTAATGCCCGGCTAACCGCTAACACTAGCATTGGGGATGGATGGAGGAGTGCCACCAGACGTATTACTTCATTTCCCGACATTAAACGGGCTTTTTTCGCTCTCTTTTTTCACGCACAGACGTCTCAGCTGTGACGAAAAGGTGCAACTACGTCTGTCATTATCAGCTTATTAACTTTTTTTATTTAAAATATCGTGTCTTGCAGTCAGTCAGGTCAGGGGGTTTGTCCTGCTGCGGCTCCGCATGCCATTTGCATCGAGTCGGACTGCTGCAGCTCCCTTTGCCCTTTACCCAAACTCTCGTTTTAAAGGGGTAGTCCGGCTTTTATCTAACGAAGCCCACCCTGGTGCTGTTTCTCCAGCCCTTTGCAGTCCTCTATAGTGTATCCTCGTGTAAAATATCCTAATTATGAGTTATGGAGTATTAGTGTTTCTTTGTTTTTTTTTACCTATTATCTTTTTTAGTGTTTGTTCAGGGGGGTTTCTCCTCAGCCTTTTCTCTTTGATGGGCTGTTTGCAGCAACGCTATCGAATTTAATCTTCCCATCAACAGACATGCAGGCAATGTTCTTATCCACTGTTCAGATAATGTGTAAGAAGAAACATTTATTTTCTTGTCTGTTTGACCTAGTTGCTGATATCAGAATGAATAGGAATGGATAGGCATGTCTTAAAAGCTTTGCACCTGCACCTGCTTAATGACTAAAAAAAAAAAGCTTATTGGTATTGACATATGCTAATATGTTGGGAAATAGTCAATATTAGTATCGGCTTTAACAAACCACATAAGGGCATTGCTACTGAAGAGCCCTGGCATGGTTGATGGTGTCATATAAACTATTGTTCTTGCGTCATCGACACCAAGTCAGACTAGGACTTGACTCTGGAGCAAAGTGACATAGGTTTTTTATTTTTCTAGCTTTGTCTTTAAAAATGTCAGAGGTACTTGTAAAGGAAATGATGTTAGAAGCACTAGCCGGGCGCCTTTAACATAGTTTTGTATTATTTTAACAAAGATGCTTTGTTATTCAGCTGCACAGTGAATCGAAGGATTACTGTCCTGTGACAGTGAGAAAATTAAGACAGTGACCCCACTTAGTGTAGTTATAACAAAATTATTCGGAATCCGCTTAAATTAAGACGGCCTGTCTCTTCTTACACACTTGGAGCGCTGGATTTTGGTTACAAATGGAGGCAGGAAGTTTGAGTAGTTTCTGTGCTCTGTTTGTTTGCTTTGTACTACAACTGTAATCTGATGAGGTAGCTGAAATGTAAAACCGCGTTGCGCAACCTTGTGCGCTAGCAGCTGAAAAAATGGCGGTGACAGGTAATGGGTTAAAAATTTAAAAGTGAGCACCCAGAAGTCTTGCGAGGCGGGGTTAGTAAACTGCCACGGCTCTGGCGGGTCTGACACGATTTATTCTAAGAGAAAAGAGGGAAAGATGTAACGTCTGAGGAGTCCATTTTTCTCTGGCCGGAGAGCTGCCTCTTTGCTTAATAGGAGGCCGTTTGGATTTCACTCACATGTTTTGATTCATCTCTTCCTGTGGGAGGAGAGTTGTCTGTACTCCAGATCAGAAATCATAGTGGGGAAACATAATGAGTGCGTGGCGCCTCATTTAAAGTAGATCTTCACTGTTGGAGCCCTGCATCGTGATTCAGGCTGAAAACACCAAGTTTATTTTTACCTAAAAATTCCGCTGGGTGCATCTTTAAAAAGTTCTCCCATCCTTGGCGGTGTGTTCTGCTGTGTTTCAGGGCTTAACAGCATTTAGTCATCTCTAAAAAAACAGCTTGCCAAGTAGATACCTTAATCCCGCCTGCAGCCTCACAGTGAATAGACTGATCATGATGCACAAGGCCACTTTTAGCTTATTAGTGCAGCCCAAATGCAGTTTTGGCGGTTGTGAAACCATCTCCATCCAGTTTACAGTATGCAGCTATACGACGAACTCTGTTCTCTTCATACATGTTAATCCATGAGCCTTATATCGACCCTGTGTGTTGACAGAAGAGTCACTTTGATAATGGTGGACAAAAATGCAACACAGATGTCTGGATTTGGTTGCCTGAGCTTCTCAAACACTGGTTTGGATGGGAATCGGGGGAAGGAACGTAGGATTGTAATTATTGGTTGGTTGGTTGATCAACAGGAAATTAATAGATTTCAGTTGTTGTAATTGATGGTTTTAGTCTACTGCCATGTAAAGATCACACATTTGCAGTGCGGCAGTGAGAAGAGTGGATCATTTAGTGTTAAATCCAATGTTTAGGATTGTTTTGGCTGTATGGAAGCTAGCTTGCTAATTTGAAATGGGCATTTTTGATGTTTTTCTAAGTCAACTGTTAATTAACAGCAACGTTAATTACCAGAATTATCAGTCAGTCTGTATGGATAAATGATAATTGTGTTTGCATCACGTGTTCAGAGGCTCGTATGCATCTCCCTGGCTGCCTGCCACAGGCAGGTGTGGCTCATATAACAACGCAGAGGCTGTTGTAGGCGATAGTGGTTAGATTGGTAAACCTGATTGACCTGCTGGTCGGTCTGCTCTCTGACATCATCTGATGTCCTAGGTGTGTTTGAGGTGATCCTCGTTGGAGGCGCCTGAATTATAGATCAGTTGACTGAACATTTATGACACATTTACTGCAGTTAGTTGAGACACATTCCCCCCAGTTTACTCACAGGGCTATTTGCAGTCACACACAGATTTCTCAAACACATTTTGTGACCTCTCATAGGTGAATTGAGGCCAATGAGTAATATCCATGTATCCTCCCTGCTTTGGAAATTCCGAATAAATTTCCATGACTGTTGTTTGTCCCTTAAGGTCGGTGTCGATCTGCTGAACGTCTGTTTTCTTGCACAAAACCCAGCACAGGTGATCATCGCCTCTGCCTTCGTGAACAGTCAGGGTAGACCTCATTGCAGCGTCTCAGTGGACCGAATTCCTACTCTGGTGCAGTTTCTCAGGCTCAGCATGCCGCCGTGCTGCAGCTAGCAGTTCCAGCTCACGCAGGCAAATTCACTGGCTGATTGCCATCGTTCTGTAAAACACAACAATGACTGTAATTCTCTCTGCGGTTATCAGTTATCAGCCTCTAGTTGGGTCATGGAACAGTTCAGGCTTATTTGACTGTGGCAGTCCCATATAAAACTGACAGAAAGGTTCAATGTCGGTAGTTTCTACCGCCTGTAATTGCTGAGTATTTGTATTGTCAGTAGTGCAACATTTAAATTTGCAACATTTTCATCATGCTGTCCAGGGTTGAAGCAGAAAAATAAATTTGCCCCACAAATAATCAAGTCATTTATGACTAATAATCATGACCATCAGTTTCAGGCAAAATACATGAGAACAACCAGCAGAATAATCAGAATTATAAGTTTAGCCCTAATCATGTAGCCTGAGGATGTGCCGATGATGATAGCAAATCTGTGAACTGATTTATTTTCTCTGTTTCATTCTCACAGCGAAGCAAATCATTTCTAGGTCAGTGACTGTCAAAGGGCTGGAGTTGCATGCCATTTTTATCCTGCCTCGGCACAAATTGGTTGAAAGCACTTCTTTTTCTCTGCAAGGGGAAAAGTGACATTGCTTAGCACAGTCTATGATTGAATTACTCTTCTTTTCTCTTATACAAGTCGTACTGTCACACTTTGGCTTTTGTTTTCTCCGAAGTCTGTTTGGATACTGTAGCTTTTTCAAACAAAATTTTTCTTTTATTTCAAAAAATGCTGCAGGGTTTTTCCATTACATTTTTATATTCCAGCAGTGTACCAGTGCATTTTATTACATGAAAGGCCAATAAAACCTTTCATTAAGCTTTTAGGAGGGATTATTTTGTTCTGCACAAGTGTGATAGTGTGTACCTTTTGTCTAATTTTCTGATAACTGTGTAATGGCAGATTAACATGTATGATTTGTTGTTTTCAATCATGAGACCATACACACATACGTGTGTCCCAGAGGAATATGCAGAGAAACAAAAAGCTAATTATATTATTTGTGATAAGGAGACTCGAGTGCTCTAAGGACAAATCCGAGCAAATGTGTTTTTGTTTGTTTTGCTTTTATCTTATTTTAATTGTGAATTCCATGTCTTGCAGGCAGGTGATAAGAGGAGAAGTCGGCTGTTCTATCCCAGCTTAAAGAAGACCCAGGATAGAAACTGAGAGAGCTACGAAGAGTTGAAGGGGGATTCGCCACTACTGAGGGAAAACCAGAATGAAAGTGCCTCTGTACCACTGACAAGTAGAACTGGAATGATATCTTGACCTTTTTTCCTGGAAGTGACCAAGTTAGCGATGAGTGGGGGGATATAATGGCCAAGAACAAGGATGCGCGCCCCCCGACATTCGCCGTCAGTGTGGTTGGCCTCTCGGGGACGGAGAAAGAGAAGGGAAATTGTGGTGTGGGCAAGTCCTGCCTATGCAACCGTTATGTCCGTCCTGATGCGGACGGCTACTACTCGGAGCACACCTCGGTGCTGAGCACAATAGACTTTGGGGGACGTGTGGTTAACAATGACCACTTCCTGTACTGGGGGGAAGTGTCCCATCGAGGGGACGATGGGTTGGACTGTAAAATCCAAGTCATTGAACAGACAGAGTTCATTGACGACCAGACGTTTCTTCCACATCGGAGTACGAACCTGCAGCCATACACCAAACGAGCGGCGGCAACCAAGCTCCAGTCAGCAGAGAAGCTCATGTACATCTGCACGGACCAGCTGGGCTTGGAGCAGGACTTTGACCAGAAGCAGATGCCTGATGGGAAGCTGAACATTGATGGCTTTGTGCTCTGCATTGATGTTAGCAAGGGTTGCAATAGGAAGTTTGATGACCAAATGAAGTTTGTTAACAGCCTCTACTCTCAAATTGTCAAGTCAAAGAAGCCTATTGTTGTCGCTGCCACAAAATGTGATGAGTGTGTGGACCAGCACCTGAGGGACCTGCAGGCTTTTGTTGCCAGCAAGAAGAACCTGCAGTTAATTGAGACGTCAGCACGCTCAAATGTCAACACGGAGCTCTGCTTCAATGCCCTCATCCAGCAGCTGGATAAAACAAGGGGGAAGCCAAAAACTGTGCCATACCTGGAGGCCTATAAAATCCAACGGCAGCTTGTTGCCTCAGTAACAGATAGATTTGAGAAATTGATGCTGCACACGCTGAGAGATTACCACACCACGTGGACAACAGTGGTCAATAATCTTAAGGGCCAACCAGACTATGACGAGTTCATCACCTTGGAAGGCTCCAGGAAAGCACGCAACATGTTCACAAAGCACATTGCACAACTGAAGCAGGAGCACATCAAGAGGAGGAGGGAAGAGTACCTGACAACACTACCGAAAACCCTTAACAACCTCCTCAATAACCTGGAGGAGGTTGAACACCTCTCATGGCCTGAGGCGCAGAGTGTCATCCGGAACCGGCCTGATTTCCAGTATTGGTTTGTAATTCTGGAGCATACACCATGGGATGAGACGGACCACATAGACATAAGTGACCGCAGGATACCCTTTGACCTTCTCGAGACACCCGATGGTGAGAGGATTTACCATAACCACGTCCAGCACCTGTTGTCTGAGAAGAGAAGGGTGGAGATGAAAGAGAGGTTCAAGAAGACGTTGGAGAGGGTTCATTTTATCAGTGCGGGTCAGCCTTGGGAGGAAGTGATGTGCTTTGTTATGGAGGACGAGGCCTACAAGTACATCACAGAATCAGATAGGAGGGATGTTTATTGTAGACATCAGCAGGAAATAGTTGAAAGGGCCAAAGAGGATTTTCAGGAAATGCTTTTTGAGCATGCCGAGCTATTCTATGACTTGGATCTGAATGCCACCCCTAGCTGTGATAAGATGAGTGAAATTCACAGTGTGCTGAACGAGGAGCCCAGATACAGAGCGCTGCAGAAACTTGCCCCAGATAGAGAGTCGCTACTCCTCAAACACATAGGGTTTGTTTACCATCCCACCAAGGAGACATGCCTGAGCGGGCAGAACTGTGTGGATCTGAAAGTGGAGCAGGTTTTAGCAAACAGGCTAGTGCAGCTCGACCACGGACGCTCCAACCTTTACTACAACAGTGCCAACATCGATAAGATCAACCTATGCCTCTTGGGAAGGGAGGGTCTTTCACAGGAACTAGCCAATGAGATCCGAGCTCAGTCCACAGATGATGAGTACACCCTGGATGGTAAAATTTATGAACTGGAGCTTCTTCCTGTGGACGTCAACTCCACACTGCTCTTCAGCCATACATGGGTCAACACTTTCAAGCCACATGGCTGCTTTTGTGTTTTCAACTCCATAGAGTCCCTCAACTGTATTGGAGACTGCATAGGTAGGATCAGAGCGGAGATAGCACAGAGTAGGAGAGATAGGTTTGCTCAGCCACTACCATTTATTCTCATTCTGGCAAATCAGAGGGACAGTGTTTGTAAAAATATACCTATCCTGAGGCACCAGGGCCAACAGCTGGCAAACAAGTTGCAGTGCACTTTTGTCGACATCCCTTCTGGAGCGTTTCCACGTAAATTCACAGAATTCCAAATTAAGCAGGGTCTCCGGGCAGTGCTGGAGGGGCTTAAACATAACTTTGATGTCTTGGCCCCACTGCCTTCTATCAAGGACATGTCAGAGACAGACCTTAGGATAGTCATGTGCGCCATGTGCTGGGATCCTTTCAGCGTTGACCTCATCCTCTCGCCTTTCCTAGACTCGCATTGCTGTAGCGCAGGGCAACCAGGCCAGAGCAACACACTGATACTAGACAAGATCATTGGGGACAGCAGGAGGAGGATCCAGGTCACTGTCCTCTCCTACCACTCTGCCATCGGTGTCCGCAAAGATGAACTGGTGCACGGCTACATACTGGTCTACTCCGCCAAACGCAAGGCATCTATGGCGACCCTGCGGGCGTTCTTGGCTGAAGTCCAGGATGTTATCCCGGTCCAGATGGTGGCGATCACAGACAGTCAGGCAGACTTCTTTGAGAATGATGCCATCAAGGAGCTGATGACAGAGGGAGAGCACATTGCTACGGAGATCGCTGCCAAATTTACAGCACTGTACTCACTGTCACAGTATCATCGTCAGACAGAGGTTTTTACACCCTTCTTCAATGAAGTGCTGGAGAAAAAGCCGAGTATTGAGAGTTCCTTCCTGTTTGACAACTCGTCACGGGAGTGCACCACTGGTGCCAGCGAAGATGTTTTCCCAACCTCACCGCATAGCCATTCCCCGGCCTACAACACCTATTACCCAGAATCAGATGATGATAATGAGGCTCCCCCACCTTACAGTCCAATAGGTGACGACGTTCAGCTTCTCCCTACACCTAGCGACAGGGCCAAGTACCGGATCGACCTTGAAGGCAATGAGTACCCAGTCCATAGCACGCCTGTCGGAGACCATGAACGCAACCACAAAGTGCCTCCACCTGTTCGGCCCAAACCAGTGCTCCCCAAGCCTAATGTCAAAAAGCTGGACCCCAACCTGCTCAAAACAATTGAAGCTGGCATGCGAAGCAACCGTAGAACGCCACGTGGCCCAATGACACACGCCGAGGATGTGGAGGCGTCAGAAAACTATGCAGACCCTGTGGACACTTTGCTAAGGTCCAGGGGCTTCCACAATGATGACATTTATGCTGTGCCTGATGACACACACAGCCGTTTGGTCAAAATTAGAAACTCCTTTGGCGGGTTACATGGCCTACATGGAGGAGAGGAAGAGAATGGATTTGACAGGAAGTCTCAGGCTGGACGACGGCCGTCAAAATACAAACACCGTTCTAAAATATTGTTCAGCAAGACAAAGGCCTACCAAAGACGATTCCACTCTGACAGCGACGGGGAGGAGTCTGGCCCCGCCACACAGAAAAAGAAAAAGGGAAGAGCCCATCGGGGCAGCGAGGAGGACCCACTGCTGTCCCCTGCTGACCCTTGGAAGGGCGGGATAGACAACCCTGCAATCACCTCTGACCCTGAGCAGGAGGACAAGAAGATGAAGAAGAAGAAGACGCCCAAGACGCCAAAGGAGCCGAAGAAGGTGAGTCTTGTGCACAGTTTTAATGTCAGAGCTTCTCCAAGTCACCAAACCAATGCTTTCTTGGTTTTCAACAAGAGTAACTGAAAGAGTGCTTCAAGGCATTGGATGTGAGCGAGGGAATCAAAGAGTGTGTATGTGAATGAGAGCAGAAGAGATTCTGTGTAGTAGTGTGAGGCCAGGAGTGTGTGGGCGTGAGGTATAAGCAGATTTCTGTCTTTAATAGGCCCAAGACTCGTGGTGAGAATAAACTAATTTGATAATTGATTGATTGGCCCCACTGCTGAAGTGGTTTATGAGCCTCCCCCACCTTACATGCCCCAGACAACAAATAAAAAGCTCCATAGAAGATACACTGTTAGAGACAGTGCGGCAGAGACTGTATCTGCGATATGATGCCCACTTTATCCTTTACAACTCTCAAAAGGCTCGTACGAGACTGCAGAGCGCCAACATGTAAGCGAGTGCATTTGATTCAGCTGGTATCATCTAAACACCAAAACAAATACTGTGTGCATACACATGGAGCAGTGAAACTGAAACATGAAGACTGAAAGATGGAAATGGATCTAGTTTTTTTTATGAATTAAACTGAGACTTTAAATCTTAATCAAGAACATCTGAATTTATATTTAGAACATTTGTAGCAAAAGACGCAATCAGCTGGCTGCTTGCAGCATTGCTATTTTGCAATTGCAGCACGTGTGTGCACGAACGGTGGCGAGCGCGCCGGCGAACAAGCAAGCGGCGCAAATCAGATAATAGTGTGCAAATCAGTACAGAAACAGCCGCCGGCGCTACATGGGCGTCATGAATACAGGGCATTGTTGGAACATTCAGACTGTCTTTGATAATCAGAGAGGAGAGCGAAAAGAGAACCACAAGGTACAAAATGGAAGGTGTTTAGTCGCCGTCCTGGCCAATTAGAGAGGAGCCCGAACCGCTGTAGGCATGACAACACTTTGAAGAGCAGAGGAGTGTGGGAAATCAAAGCCACCTCGCTACCTCGTTACTTGTCCCAGCGTCGGTCTTGAATAATGGGTTTGTCTGTTGTCTTCTTTCTTCTCGTCTTCCTCCACATGGACCTCCCTCTGTTTTCTCCCTCTCTCCCTTCTACCTCCTAACTTTCTTTCTGATCTATTTCCCGATTGCCATCCTCCTGCTCCTGCTCTTCCTCCGCTTCTTCTCTGATATGTTCTGCCTCCTCATCACCCTCTCTCTTCCATTTCTATTCTCCCTCGTGTCTCCCTTTTTTCTCAATTCCCTCTTCCTTCATTCCTTCCCCCTCGCCTCTCCTTTCTCCTCTAAACTTATTTTTCCTTTCTCCTCTCTATTTTTCCATCCGTTCTTCTCATCCCAACCTACTCCCGCCCCTCCTCTCTCCTCCCATTTGGCTTATTTCCTTCTTTCACATTCCCCAAACTCTTAAATATGCTTTTTCTTGTTTTCTTCATGTTTACTTCCTCATTCCGTCTCTCCTTTTTTTCCATCCTCATGTTTCCTCATTTCATCACTCACCACTTATTTCCTTCTTCCTCGCTCTCTGTGCTTCTCTTCTCTCTAATCTCTGTTCCTTCTTTCCTTCACCCTTATTTGCCACCCTCCTGTCCTTTTCCTTCTCTAATAAACTTATTCCTTCCATCCTTCCTGTTTTTTCACCCCCACTCTCTTCCCTCGCCTTGGTGGCTGTCATCATATCTCACCCCTCTTCTTATTATCTCATCTCTTCCCCACTATAGCCAAAATCTTCCAAGCCCCCCAAGCCCCTGTACCCCCCCACCCGAAGAACCTGGGAGAGCAACTACTTTGGCGTTCCCCTGCAGAACCTGGTGACCCCGGATCGACCTATCCCGGTCTTCATTGAAAAATGTGTTGACTACATCGAACGCACAGGTGAGTCATGCGTTTTCGTCTGTCCTCTCCCTCTCTCTGTCCTATATACCACTCTTCTCTGTTCCTGTGGTTGCCTGTGTGTTCAGGTGCATCCAGGCTGTCTCTGGTGTACTGTAACTCCTACGAGGTACGGCGGGTTTGTTGTTACCTGCAAAAGCTTTTGCGGTTATTTTTCTGTGAAAAAGCCTCTCGTGTCTTTCCAAATGACTAATTGAACGAGAGGAGGAGCGATGAATGGGTGAGGTGGGAGGGGAGGGGGGCACGTGAATCTGAAGAACGCCCATGAAGGTTCACTCTTTGACCCTGATGTCAGCCCTCAAACGTGTTTTGTCCGGTCTGTCAGCCGGCCTGCCGGGCTGCCCCTCGGCACAAGTCAGTTTCAATTCAGTGGGCTTTATTGGCACAGCATTTGACGTTTTGCCAAAGCACTGCTGGAATGATTTCAAAAGATTACCAATATCAAAGAAGCCATTAAGGAACAGCAAAAGGTAGATTTACATAGGTACGCGCCATACATTCATCAAGAAAATGACATAAGAATAAAAAACAAGTTGCAGACGTTGGAAAGGTTTTGATTATATTTGACCTTTGTTGTGTCTGGAACACTGACACTATAAAGAATGGATCTTTCCAATCTCAAAGCGTCCACGCTTTTAATGCTGCAGAAATTTAAGCCTTAATATAAACTGAACACGTCAGGTCTATAAAAATTCTCCCTGCTGTGAAGTTGGACATTGGGGACTTATGTGGAACTGCAGGCTTCACTTCACTCCAGCCATGGAGGTTGGCAATTTGAAATCTGAATGTGTCACTTTGGGTTTTGGTAAACATTGGTGAGTATTTGTCTGATTTATCCCATCAGCCAGCATCAGGGTCAGAGGTTGTTTAGTTCAAATCCTCAGACTACCCGGGCAAAGGCGGCTTTGTTGTTGTTGAGATGCCCTTGAGCAAGCGAGTCAGTGGCTGCATCAGAAGCACAGACACACAGAGGCTACATAAAGTTTTAAATACAACATGCCAGGACGTGTGTAACGAGTGACGCAGTCACCCAGTGCATGCTGGGTATGCGTCTGGCTTCCTGCCCAGCTGTCATAAAGAAGGCCTACGCCCTCAAAGAGAGATTCCTCAGTGAAGTCGTGGATCAGTCTGATAGATATTTATACACCGCGCAGCGAGATTCAAACCCACAACCTAACCAGCTATGAATGCCTCGCTCCTCTCTTTCCCTTTGCCACACACAGCTACCCAAACTTTTTCCTTCTGGCCACAGAAATGAATATTTCAAACATATTTAATATTTTATCAAAATTGTTGCATAATGTATTTACTCATGGTCCAGTGCACTTTTCCATGTTTAGTGCCTTTTGAATAAGGCATAAGAAGCAAAAGTGTCTCTTAACTTTCCCTTCAGAATCTTTAAAATACCAAGTGACATGATGTGTCCTGTCGCGCTGTTGCTGCTGCCTGTTGTGGTGCGTTGGTGTGCGTTGTTCTAAGTCTCTTTAAGGTGTTTCCATTTTGCTTTGAGGACCGTTGTTTTTGTACCCACTGTGGCTAAGTGAATGTAGTAAGAGCCCTTCAGTGGTCCACATAAAAATCCCTTCAACACGAGACTGAAAACACATGTCTTATCGCCATTTTCCCTACTCTCTCCTCCACCTGAAGCCACATGGGCAGCAAATGTATAGTACGTCCATTAAAAAGGAGGTATTTCCTGTGTGTTCGGCTTCTCTCTTGAAGGTAGGTTTGTGTCTGAGCTCTTGTTATTTTTTTTTTTTCTCTCTCCCCGTTCTGGTGCCGTTAATTCCTGTCCTGAAAATCCCTTTCGAATATGTTTTGATATTCAGCTGGATCTACATGAGCCCGCTGGTGGCTGCCAACCAAATTTAGGATTAATCCCAGCGCTGTATGTGTGTGGATTTTTGCGCGTGTGTGTGCGGACGCCTGCCAGCTGACAGCAGTGTATTGGAGATTTCATGGCTAGTGCCGTGAAACCCTCTAAGTCCAGACGGTCTGTTGGGTGGATTTAACAGCTTCCCCCCCCCCCCCTCCCTTCTTTTTGTGGAATATTGTTCCTCACCAGACGCAGTGAGAACATCTTTGTGTTTTAAACAGGCTGCTGTTGTATGAGGTGCTTCATATTCAGACCTTTTCAGAGCTTTCACAACTTGATGAAACCCTTTAGGTTTTTTTCTGTCTCAGGGAGCCGAGGTAGGGGTTTAATCTGCCTGTATGACATATTTGAGCCTATAGCTCAGAGGGTGGGGTCGCCCTGTGAATGTAGAGAGCTGTAAGTGATTGTGGGTGTTGGCGTGATAGCTCTGCGGTTAGAAAGACCCTCCTTCGGTGGAAAAAAAAAACTGTCTGCAGAAATCCACCCTGCTAATACTAATGTCTGCTAAAAATAAGGTATTGAATCTCTGCCAAACTGCAGAGAACGCTGCTCTGTCTGACCTCTGACCTCTGAGCAGGGTAGGAAAGAGAGAGAGCCCGTCCCAACGGGAATCATTAAAACATCACTATTAGATTGTGTCATCGGTGGCTTTTCCATCACATTCCAGACACTTGTCACATTAATTGGGGTTGGAAGTCAAAGTGTTGAAGCACTCCTTCCCTCTCTGGTGAGCCGTTTAGCGTGTTTCTCTCTGGACGGACATACACGCAGAGAAAAGTGTTTGTTTTATGTTCATGGTCTTATAAGTGTCACTGACAGAAACTTTATCAGTTTAAGGGAAGTGATGTCACAATACCACCCACGCTGTTGCAGGAAAAAAAAAAACATTAATTAAAGTATGGCCAGTTTTTCAACAACAACAGCCAAATACACCAAGTTGTGTTCAAATTCCATGACGCATTATACATCAGTTTGGAAAACTTGTAGGCTTATTCTTTGATTAATGCCATTTTTAGATGAATGGTTGGGTAGAACTGGCAATTTGAAGACGCTATCTTGGCCTATGGGGACTGGTGATGGCCATTTGGACGTTTGAGTGACTGATGATTGGTGAACCAGAAAAACAGCACAGCTAATGATTATTTCCATCAGTAATGAATATGCAGAATATTTCTTGATTGATTACTCACTCACATAGTCAAATAAAATGTCGGAAACTTTTGAAAAATGCACCCAGACCTGCATCTAATGTTTATTTTCATGATTGATTAATCTGTTAATAATTTTCTCGATTAATGGATATATGATTTGAAATTGGTGAATAATATTTGTCGCTTCTTCTTGTTTTGTCCACGAGATATTCAGTTTACTGCCACGGAGGAATAAAAAAAAAGTAGAAAATATTCACATTTAAGAAGCTGAAAACAGAGAATGTGGGTATTTTCTCTTAAAAATGACTCAGCAATTAATCAGTTATCAGAATAGCTGGCGGCTGATTTAGTAGTTGACAGATATTCAATTAGTTGGATTAATCACTGGAGCTCTGCTCAGAACCAAAAGCGACATATTGAAGTTTTTTTATATATATATATAAAATATCAGAAATTGGCTTTTCCTTTGAAACGTCTTAGTCTGTTTATTAAAAGCAATCCTGATTAATCGTTTGTTGATATGCTGTTGGATTAATCAACTAATGGTTTCACTTCTACAGAAAATCATTAACTCGTTGAATCCGCAATAAAAACAAGCCTCAGTTGTGGCCCCTGTACGGCCCCGTTTTTTTATTTATTTTTTTGGTTGCAGCGAGGAGCGCTAATCTCTGGGAGGCCAGACTGCTGGTTGGTTTAGTTTAACCGCACGTAATAAGCTGCCAGCCGAGAGGCGCAGAGGCAGAGAGGTGATGATAGCTGTTTGTGGCATTTGGTTTCAGACCAGAATGTGTGAGAGGAAAAACTGTGAATTTGTGTGTGTGTGTGTGGCTATAAATGTGACTGAAAGTGTGAAGACGTGAAACTGTGATGCTGTGTGTGACCTTTATTTGGTGGGATCGTGTAAGTGATAAGACTGCGCCACGCTGTCCTTACGTCACATCTCCTTCCAGCCGGAGAGATGTAAATGCAGATGCAAAACTTTTCTGGGTTTTTTAAAATTTTTTTTTATGGTGAAAACTTTCCAGGAATCGGCTAATTAAGCGCACGTCTGTGTCAAGAGTTTTGTGTAGCGTCAAAGAGCCTTTAAAGGAACGCTCGAGATAAAATGCCTCCATTAAATAAGCATGATGCTTGCTCTGCGCTCGCTCGGTCTTTGTTTCCTGTTAGGAGAGATCTGCTCGTTATCATTTTTAGTGCTTTCTGGTCACCACATTCTAATTATAACACAGCTAACAGGCTCCCCAAGGGCCTTAAAACTCATGAAGGTTTGTCGATCTTTAGAAAAATCAAACAAAGCCTTCAAGGTTTCTGAAAAAGAATGGACGGCCTTGAAAAGACTTTTAAATTAGAACTGAGCATACGCATTTGTCAACATGCCTCCAGAGGAAAAACCCTGGGATGTTTTTTTTTTTTTTTTTAAACTGGGCGTTACTCGTTTGACATGACATATTTAAGCATAATCTTATAAACTAGATGATGAGATGCAAGTCCACTCTGAATCCCATTTCAAAAAAGACGGAGAAAAATATTATCCTTGAATTTCTCGGCCAAGGTGATGCCAACGTGACAAGAATGTCCTTTTGGAGAAATCATTAATGTGATTCACATTCACAAGTGTTCCTGGCTGTCTTAACTGTACTGTTCTGCAGAGATGACAGCTTTGGCCATTCATCCGAATGTTCAGCTGGTAGATAAGCTTTTAGGATCTTTTTATCTGTGTGCTCGTGTTCCTCTTATTATACTTTTGGATCGGTGGTTTGATATTTGAGGACACAGGAAGAAACGTACAAGACAGCATGTATGGACTTGTAATAACAATGAAAGGCTAACACAGAAAGAACTTGGGGAAAAGCCGGTGGAGTAAAGTAAGCACATTTTTGCATAATCATTTCTTTCATGGTCATTGTGTCAAAATGCCCCCTTAGGACTGGGATACAGTCAGGGGTGAAAGCGCTATAGATGATGGGGATATTCCCTCCTATAACGCTCTACACCACACCGTAGTTCCCCGGGGTGCCCATAAATTTCCAAATATAAATTTGAAATCATTCCCAAAACAAGAAAATAAAGTGATGATGTTTGCAGACAGTTGTCATCAATAACCAGAATCAGAAATATACATCATTACATTGATATAAATGATTTTATTTTGGCGGGTTTCCACCTGTGAATCTAAAAATGTCCGTGTTGACAAAGCCTCTCCGGGTTTACAGTCTTATGGAAGCTGTCAGATTGTGTTGTGAAGGAGATCCTGACCCGCCGTGCAGAGTGGAAAGACGTTGTGAGTTTGTGTTTTGCTCGCATCACATAATCATCGGTTCACCGAAGAGTCGGCAGGGAGGAGTGATGATTTTTCATCGGGGAGGAATGATGACTTGACCAGGAAAAAAATGCTCATTTGTGTGACAGTTTTCAGTAGAGGGTTAAATTGTACCTGTCTGAGTCAACCGCACGTGCCCATTTATCTTCTTTGAGAATCTGTGTGTAAATATACTCGTACCTGAACGTGTGTCGGCTTAAGTGACTTGGTCTTTATGTATGAGAGTCAAAATGATTGTATCTAAAGCTCTTTGTGTTTGTGTGCGGCCTTCACAGCACTGCGATAAGTCCTGAACTTACATTTCTCCATAATGCAGCAGTCAGGGGATCGTGTCTTCAGAATCACCGCGGTTTTCGTCCACCGTACAAGGTTGAGCACACATTTCTACTCTGTATTTTCTGCACTGAGCCCTCGCCGTTATCTAGAACGACATGGAGTGAGGTCACCAGCAGGAGAAACTTCAATTTCTACTAGAATCAAATATTAAGGAGGCGAAGGGGTTGGAGCCGCAGAGACCTGATAATCCTCCTGAGGGAAAAGTGCTGTGGAAAAGAATTAAAAGCTGAGAAGATGGTTTAAAAAAAAAAAAAAAAAAAGACTTTCTTTTAAAAAAGAAAGATGAGAATGAATAGTGAGCGGAGAGACGGTGACATGAGTTGCTTCTCAAAAAGTTTCATGCCCACGCACTCGGCATGGAGAGCGAACTCTCACAGATATTCAGACACAAGTCGTAGTTTCTGAAAAATGACTTCTTCAGCGAGGGGAAGTGCAGCGTGTTGCGTGTCCTCCGGCAGAGTCTCAGGTTGCGGAGCGGCTCAGTGGTTACGGGAAGACGTCCCCGTTAACAAAAAGTCACACCGTCCAAACGTCCTACAGGGAGACGCGGGGACCTCCTTGCTTTCTCTTGCTGCTGAAGTGTTTGTTGGAGAGCTGTTTACCATAAAATGATCTCAGTTGTGAAATGAAGGAGAGTTTGTGTCTCCTAATGTTGTCCATGATGTTTCAGTGCTAACATTTAGGCAGAAAAACGATCTTTTAAAGTATAAAGATGGTTCCACCAGTCAAATTATAAATTGAATTACTCATCCTTAAACCGTTTTATGAATATACAGCACCAGAGTGAATAATTAACTTTGAGTGCTCACGGATTCAGGGCACTGATGCAAATTCTCCATATTTTATATGCCAACCATGTTGGCTTTTTAGCGGCACAGTAGCAGTTTTTTTAAGGGGCCACATCACCGCACAAGCCGGCTTCTAAAGAGAACAAATGAAACCACGTTTGTGCGTCTCATCTGATGGAAAACAGTTCAACGGTTCTCTTGTTCCATTTCTCTTTGTGCCAAAGAGCTTCAAAAATAGGTGAAAAGGGTTTGGAGCGCAGCTCGATTCTTCTTCCAAGATGTTCCTTGTTGATCCCAAACGGCCGACACGTCTTGGTATTTTAAAGCGCCTAAAGCAACGCCCCCACCCGCTCCCCAGGCTCTAGTCTGCACCAGTTCAGGCCGCATATATTTGAATGTCCGTAAAAGTGAGCCCCTGCTTGAATTGCACATTTGTGATGACATCCAGTGGATGTGAAGTATCAATCAAATTTAACTATCCGGCCCTCCGTGGTACCCCTAGGAGCGCTTCATTTTTGGCAACCTCTGGGCCTGAAGCCAGAACGTAAAAAGTCACAATGGGGTTGATTTATTCTTTTTTTTTGTCAGGTCTGCTTACATAAAAGCCCCCAGAACATCAGTCCGGCTTCTGAGAATAAAACCTTTTTTGACGAACTGTGTCTCGGATAAGAAGTGGAGTCTTTCAGATGACGAGCAGGCGGCTGTGCGACTGTGCAAGCGAGGCCACGCGGCTCTCTGCTGCCGAACTCGATTAGAGAAGTTTTATTAAATGTTTCCTGTTCCCCAGAGACATGAAATGGTATTTGGCATGAAGGCTGGAGAGAGAGAGAGAGAGTGAGGGGCAGAGCAATGATTAAATAGCCTTTTGATGTTGATGCATTTGGAAGTCCCATTGGTTGTTATCTTCCCCGGCACTTAGTATAATGTGAGGAGGGATGGATGGATGGAGGGAGGTAGGAAAGCAGTTTCTGTTCTCTCCTTTTCAAAAGAACGTCTGACTGCTATTTGACTGAGTAAAACAAGCCTCAAAGTTTGCTTGTGGAAGAATTGCACTTTTGAAATCACGTTGAAGGCGTTTTTCAGTCAGTCGATGTAATTAAGGGTTTTTAGTTTTTAATTTGATCTCATTGTGATAGATCAAATCCCCCGATAGCTGGCTTTAATATTTCATAACCGCACAGAGCCAGTGTTATTTTACATTTGAGATGCTTAACAAGCATTAAATCCTAAAGATCATATTGCTCTGATTAAAAGATTGAGATGAATTTAGAATAAACGGTCTAATCAATTTCACATCCGTTAGTGTACGTGGAGGTTCATCACGCGGCTTATTCCCAACGCTTTCTTCTATGAAACGAGTTTTAATTCATTTTACAGCCAATACCAAAACAAGGACACAACAGGCTGAGACAAGTTTAGTAAAATGGTCTAATAAATTTCACATTTCCACATTTCATAGAAATAAATAAAAGAGCAAATGGCCTCAAAATATGAAAACATTTTGATTCCATGTTTAATTTAGTTGGTAACCGTTGTATGATCCCAGTATTAGAGTCGAGGGTGAATGCAAGCAGCTCGGCCCGGACCGCGTCACTGTCCTGCTGATAATGACAGTAAAGCACACCGTATCATGTAATGTTGCCTAAATGTTTCACTTAGGGAGTATTATTCTTCATACATCATTGGTTCTAATGGTCAGTACTCACACTTGACAACACTGTCACACCGAATATCTCATTTTCCTATGTCACTGACATCTTTTGCACACGTGTAACAATGCCAGATTTTGCAGCTATCTTTCAGGAAAAGGCAGGGAAACCCCAGCAGACCGGTTTTTAACTTCCACTCTGAGCCCTGCCGGAGAATTATACGGCAGCCATGTCAACCAGGCCGCGTACAAAGCTGATTATTGGCTATTTTCAGCCCGCTTTGAAGTCAGATCACCGCTCTTGACTTTGTAACGGAATAGAGGGATTTTCGCTGAAGTGAAAGAGGTTTTATGAAAATAATTCATTCAGAGTTTTAGAGTTCATCTTTCAGTGGGTTCTCGAACACTGTTGTCATTCTGCGGAGCCAGAAAACCTTCACGATGATATAAGAGGCTACATAAACACAACTGACGCGAGATGAGAAATAATCTTAATGTACTGTGTTCTTCCTCTCTTCCCCGTCAATCATTCTCTCCTCTTCTCTTTATTATACCTCTGCCTCCAGCTCCAGTGGAAGAGTGTCGAAGTCAGCTAAAGTGAGAGTTCGAGTTGAAAATTGACTGACGGTTGGCGTGCATCCCATCCTTTACACTCTCTTTCGTTGCGTCTGTGTGTGTGTGTGTGTTGTGCTGTAATCATGTGTGTTGTTGTTTTCCTGCTGGCAGCTGGTCTGACGTCATGTCCAATGGAAACACACTGACTGAGCTTCCTGTTCAATGGTCAGAGCGGCCAGTGCTCCCAGCAGCCTGGTGGGACTGGTCTGACTGTCTGACACAGCCTTCTGGTGTTGCTGTCTATCTGGGAAGACAAATAAGATGGAACACTTCTTGTAAATGGTTCTCATGGGACAAACTGTCCACAGCTCCATGAGTCACAAACAACGAAAAGCAGGGGACGCGTTGATCATTATGGGTTGTTTCTTTGCCTCTATTTGAGAAAATGATTAACAGATTAATCGATAATGAAAACGAGGCTTATTTGCAGGCGGCGCGGCCTGTGTGCTCTCATCAGCTGTCGTTAATGAAAACCAAACACTTCCTGCCGCTGAAAGGCTTTTCATTTTTTCCGCAGAGGAAACACTGTAAGGTCCTAATTAGGAAGCAGCCACAGGAAGTTCAGCCATGTCTAGCACACCAGCAAGGCTAACTCATTGTTTGTTCGTGACAGGTGTGTCAGCAGATCGGTTTGAAATATTACAAACAAAGAATGGTTAAATAACCTGCGGCCGCTTTGAACCAAAACAACAGGCACTTTTTTTTTTTTTTTTTTCAAATTCCAACATCCTCAAAACATTAAATGGAAAAAAAAAGTGCAGTATATCAGCCTCATTTACCGTTTAGTGTCTGTTAGTCTTGTGTGCAAATGGGCAGCATTCACATGAACAAATATTGTGAATTGACAGTCATGTGAATGCAGCTCTGTTTACAGTTTCTGATCTGGTCAAACACTTTAGGATTTTTTTTTCCCCCTCGGCTATTTTCAGTTTCTTTTTGTTGAGCGGTTTCTCTCATTACTTTCACACATTAATTCTCTCGACTTTTTGAGTTTTCCTCCACTGAACCAGGGAGCCGGCGAGTACAACATCTTGACCTTTTTTTTTTTTACAATTACGTCCGGATCAGCGGTGAATTTCATTTTCTCACACGAACGCGCGCAGTGAAACCCTGCGCTCGGTGATATTTCAGCCCTGGCAGGTGTGTTTTTCATACAGCACTTTTTACAGTGCGGTGATTTACTGATTAACTTCCCTGCTGGTCTGATTGGGCCGCACCTGTAACCTTTTGACCTTTTTTTATAGCAGTGATCCAGTAACTGGAGCTGAGTCACAGATGAAGCTGTGTTTCTTAATACTTGCCTCTATACAAATCGGGTCTTTCTTCCAGTTAGAGAGATGAACTGGAGGCTCAGGGGCTGATGGTCGGGTGAGTCTTAACTGCATGCAATAAACCACCAGCTGAGAGGCGGAGAGGTGATGGGAGCTATTTGTGTTGCCTGAGCAGATAATGTGTATTTGTGTATGTGTGTGTGTGTGTGTGACAGGATGTATTTGTGGTGCCGTTCTCGGTTGTTGCTGGCTGTTAGAGCTCAGACGCATACGCCTGTGTGTGTGTGTGTATGTGTGTTTGCGTCAACTTAACAAACTTATTTTTAAGTTCTTGAGTGCCTCATAGCGTCAGATTACAGAATATAATATTCAGTATGTTTTCGTGAGTGTGTAATCACCGGAAAATAAGAAATGTTTTGTTTTTGTTGCCTTCAAATGAACTTTTTACATGTGCAGGCACCACAGTTTGACTTTAATTCTGCTTTTTAAAAATTTTTTAATGGTGTACCTGCCAAGTCTCTCTTTTGGCATTTAAGACTTATTTAAGGTTTAGATTGTTGTTTTTGTTTTTAAATCAAGTCTCACAAGGATGCACACAAATCAATCATAAAGAATAAAAACAGGGATTTCTTTTCACGTTCATATCGTCCGCCCAATTCCCAAAAGAAAAGAAAACAAAACAAAACAAAAAAGTTCAATTTCAAAGGCCAACCAATTTCAGTTCATATGAGGAAAACTTCCAGTAACTTAGTGAGTCAGTTGGAAGGTCTGGTCTGAGTTGTAATTGAACAGCCGGCTTCTATAGACAGTTGACAACGCGGTCGCTTTGGAGCGATCCTGGAGAAATGTTATGGAGTGAAACGTTGTTATGAGGACGGCTGTTGTGGCAGATGGGTAAACTGTACCGGATTAAAATGACCTCACTTCAGTGTCTCTGATGAACTGGTGGTGGCTCGTTCCTCTTCCTCTCCTGCAGTTTTCATGCATTCGCTCTGTGTTGCTGTAGCCGCCGTGGCTGCTTTGACATAAAGTGGTTCTGTGTGTTGTTCTGCAAACATGATCAAATTGTTGTTAATGTCCACATAGTGTGCGAGTTATTCTGGCAACACAAATTCACAGTCATAAGCCCGATCTATAAAGACTCGCAACTGTGATGGACGTTCAGTGTCCCTGCGGATCGTCATAAAAGTTACTGTTTCTTATTAAGCATCCGTCGTTTCCCCATAATCGGCTAATATAGCCCTGTGGACAGCAGGGTGGCTGGGAGCGACCATTCTCGGTGTGACAAACACGTTGTTTCACATTCCTGAGTGGCCAGCGTTCCTCTCCTATTATTTCAATTCTGTCCTTGATGATGTCATATTTTTAACGTGTGTATATATCCTGCATGAAACAACATGGTGAGACAAGATCAGACGCGGTGGAACATCGCAGCAGGGTTGCGTGGCATTGTGCGGGCGTGAGGCAAGTGACGGCATTTGCTGATTAGCCGGCTTGTAGCACTGTGCTCACTCAGTCTCATTCACTGTGTGTGTCTCTCAACCACTCTCAACCTCTCTCTCTCTCTGTATCTCTCTCTCTCTCTCTAACCATCAGAACCACAAACCAAAGTACCAAAGTAAACTTCACTATTTTGCAGCATAAATAGAGAGTCATACTCAGATTTAGAAGCTGGGTGCATGAAATAAACGAAGCCAGAACACAACAGGTAGAGTCTCTGTTTCAGAGACATTTCAGGCTGACTGTGGAGGTTTGTCCAGTCTGAGTACCTGATTGGCAGCTGTAGCATGATGTCTGGCTGTGTTGTTCCAAAAGCTGGATCAGGCTCAACTTCTCTGCCACCGGTCACTGTGGTGTTGTTTTTTTTTTGGGGGGGGGGGTGTACACGGTCCGCACCGCCACAGCCAAAACACAATGTGTTTTCGCCAGATCCTGTCCGAATGCGAAGTATCTAACATTCTTGTCGTCTCTTCTTTAAATATCAGTATTCACGTCAGCAACAACTGCAGCTGTATGATATAATTATTATATTATTCTCTGCGCGCCTTGGTTGTCTTTTCCTCAGAATTCTCCTTCACATCTTTTTTCATGGTGTCTTCAATTGAGGTCAAGGAAAGGTGTTTAGGAAAGGACATGGGAGGTTATTTTAAAAAAAACCAAATTGACCACTAGATCCTCTTACAGGGAGTCCACCATGTTGAGCCACCTTGTTTCTACCGTAGTCTACAGAATAGACAAACTAAACACTGGCAATGCTAGGAGGGAGAGGGTGAGACAAAGATGCCAGTAAATCCTACAGACTGCTCCTTTAATGCACATTTCTTTTCATTTTACACACACACACACACACACACACACACACACACACACACACACACACACATTCAGTATTACATCCTGCTCCCTAGCCCGTAGTCTTAATCTCTTCCCTGTGGATTTCCTGGTCACCGACAGAGACAGTAATAGATAGGAAAATGTGTGTGTGCGTGTGTGTGTGATGCCTGTGGCTGAATATTTTAGCAGCCACTCCTCCAACTCCTCCATTAACCCTCCTGCTCCTCCCCCTCCTCACTCATCTCTCTCTCTTCCTGGTAAATAGGTGAATCTTGGACTCTAACCTCTTTCATCCAGGCGCCCTCCTCCCCCTGGGCAAACTTTGCTCTTTCTGCCTTCCTCGCCCCGGCCTGTCTGTATTTCTTTCCATGTGTTTGTTCTCTCTCTCTCTCTCTATCTCTCTCTCTCTCGTGTGCCGAGGGACTAAAGTGGCCGTGGTGCCGCCTTTTGTATTTTAGTCAATGAAATGTGATTGCCTGTTTTTGATCATCTCCGAATCACAAGCTTCTGCCCACGACTACGTCCGTGACAAATCAGCTAAATGTGGAATGTTTTGGTTTGGTGGGAAAACGATGACACAGGATGAATCAGAAGAGGTGTGGGAACGAAACCCTCTGTTGTCACTCACCCATATTTATGTTGGCTCTATCAAACCGGTCCACGATCATAAGAGATCGTCTTGACTGATGCCCCTCTGCAGCAGCAAGACTTTCCCATTGGCTCATTCTTCTCCATGCACTCGGCTGTGTTTAGCGTTGAAACAGAAAATGAGTCTGCACAGAGTTTTGAAACTACCTCGAGCAGAAGGAGCCAAAAATGGCGGCAGACGTTATGTTTGTAGCCTCTCCATGAAGACATGTTGCTGTTCTGCGCATTATAGGATGGTAAATTGGAGGTGGCACCAAAGAAAGTCATTTAGGAAGCTGCGATGGGCAGCAGCCTTCAACAACTTTCATCATGAAGGACGATTATCGGCCGTTTTTTTGGCTCTAGCCGTGTTGAAACAAAGGGAGCAGCGGGATGAAGTGATGAAGTCTCTCTCCCTCTTTCCTCCTCTCCTCTTTATATTGCCTAAAGTGAGAGGAGCCAGTGCAAGGATTACATTAAGGCAATTGGTTATGGCCCCTAGCATGTGTGTGCAGCAGAGTATTAAAGGGGGACAGACGAGGCCAGTTTGAGCCGGACCGGGGGCTACATCAGACCCGGGATGGATCGTGGGGGTGTGTGTGTGTCTTGAGGGCAGGCTGTGCAGGGAGAAAGAGGGGGGGGAAAAAAGGGTGAGAGAGAGGCTAGTGCTTTTGCCACCTAGCTCCAAGGCAGTCATCTGGTCTAATGGGGTTTGTGTGTGTGTGTGTGTGTGTGTGTGTCCTGTGGCTGTATTTGAGCAGTCCAGTCTTCCATTAGTTTGTCTTGAAAAGCCCTTATGTTGCCCTTCTCTCTCTCTCTCTCTCTCTCTCTCTTTTTTTTTCAAAAAACTCGCCACAAGCGAACATGTGAGCGTGCGGAAAGCAAACCCGTAAAGCGACAGAGAAAGTGACCACGTTTGCACGGACTTCAGTATGAGCAACAAGAAGATGATACATGAAGTGGAGCGTGAGACCTTCCCTCTGCCCGCTCCATTATGTCTTTGGAATTGGGGCACCTTGGATTGCATCACTGTCCATTTACCAAACATGGCAAAGATCACCCAAATGACAAAGCAACACTCTTTGTGGTATCTTCTCTTCCAAATCGTCGTGGTTTAGTCTGCTCAGATTTTTAGATGTCAATTCCTTAAACTTGGACACAACGTCTGAAACCAGCCATGTCCAGCTGTGTTTCTCAGTGAATACAGTAGCCTGCTGAGGTGGTTTTCTTGCTGGGTTTGGCTCCTGACATCCCGGGGCTGGATCAGTTTGGCTACCTACGCTTCTGGCTGAGCTAACGTCAGCTAGCCTCATCTTACTTAGTCATCTTTTTAGCAGGAAAGTCAGTAAATCACCTCCGTAGTGTAATGAGGTTGTGCTTGAACCCGGTCCAATCCAGCTGCTGAGCCCGGTTCTGTCGCCTGCTAACGGCAGATTCCGCTAATTAGCAGTTGGCTACTTTGGCAAGTGGTCGGCAGAGGGAAAAGCAGCAAATATACTGTGAATAAAATCTGAACCAGTTTGACCAAAATCACTGAACGAAGTTATGATGGAACAAGGAGATGAAGAGCGGCATACATCCAACTCCTCAGCGACGTTCCTTTCACTTTCCGTGCTCTCAGACTCTGTGCTGTGTGCAGTTTATAATCAGATCACAGCTGCTCACAGAAGGATTGAAAAATGATCGCCCGACATCTTTATTAAAACGACACAGAAATCTGTGACCTGTATTATTAACCAGGTGTCACATCATTAGAAATAAATTAAAGCTGTTCAATATTCCCTACCAAATCATTTTGCTATTGTATATTATATTATACATTACTTTTTTATATATTATCATTACACATTTTACGTATATGTTTCACTCACTATGTGCTTCTCCTCTCTCTCTGAATTTTCTATGAGTAAGAAGGCTACGTAGTAAAACTGTTTCTGGAGTCGGCAAGGGATGTTTTATTTTGAAAACTGACTGGATTCTTGGTGTCGTTTCTTGGTCTGACGTTTCTGAACCGTGCTGTGGAGCTTCTGGTGGAATCAAAAACAGTCCAGACTGACAGTCAAGACCGGGCAGTCCGTCTTCGGCATGCCCGGTGGAAGTTAGCCATAAATATACTGTGCACCGCCGCAGTGTGATCTAACATTCAGAACTGTGAATCAGAAATGCTTCTCTTCACCCGACTCTAGTCAAATATATAACATATTTTATTTCACCTACATCCGACAGTGAGAGTCTTTGCATCGTTTTCAGCCACGCAGCGCAGCAGCACCTGCCTCACCCCCTGAATGCACCTCGGTTCTTTTAAAGGAATGACGAGGGGCAGATGGGTCAGGTTTCCGACGGTGGCTGTAACATTCAGGCAGCGTTTTCAGCGCACACCAGCAAAAGTTATTCAGCAAGAGTTTGTATAAGTGATGTATGACGAGGTGAGCCTTCCCGCCGCCGCGCTGAGTCGCCCCAGTTGAACATTTTGACGAGCACATCTGCACTCAAATGGATCATTTTTTGACATTCAGCTGAAATTGAAATGTTAAAATGAACTCCAGCAGACTTAATGTCCACACGTCCCCCGTTTTCCCCGCTGTTAACAAGACAGCAGTCAAAAATAAATAAATAACTAAAATGTCCCGGCTCACTGGTAATGTCATCCCCGTCTCAGCCAATCAGGAGTGAAATGTCACCTTGTTTTCAGCTGTAACTGCAGTTCTGGCTGATCAGTGTCATGTTGAACATTATGAATGATCGCTTCCTCGCGTTTGGTCCAGCAGTGACTGAGTCTGCTGAACACGTCTTTATTTTTAGCCTCTCTAAAGTCTCTCCCTCCTACTCTTCCTCTCCCTCGCCGCTCCCCACTGAGCGTTTGTAGCTTTTGTCGCATTAGGGATACATCTGCTTTTTGTTTCACATCTCGCGTGGAAATGGTTCGAGATAAACAATGTGTATGGCTCCTGACTCCAGCTGGCAGTGTTTCCTTGTTAATTGGTTTGTGATTACAGCCTTGCATAACCACAGAAACATCCATAATTGGTTGAATTTTAAAGAATTGCCAGCGTTTTAGGCACAGCGGATGGACTACATTCAGCTCCAAATGACCCTGAGTGGGAATTACTGATTGAAAAAACAGTGAGAAACGCCATTAAAGGGCTCAGAATGGGAAAAAAACTAAAAAAAACTAAAGTGGAACAGTCCTGAAACACCCAGTCTAGCAACCCCCTGTCTGTAATCCCATATAATTTCATTGTTCATGTTCACAAGCAGGGCGTCAAGTGGGGAGAAAAAGTAGTCCCCTTATATACTTGCAGGCGTGTGTCTGATGGAGATGGAACTTTTTCTCTTTGCACAAATAAGGCTTTCTCCGGCGGAGAAAGGAACGTCGCGCTCGGAGTGCTAAATATTTTTTTGAATGCATGAGCTGTTTACGATCACTGGGTGGGCGAAGACATCAAAATTCTGTTTGTATTCCAGAAGTTGATCAAACTGTCTCCCCTTTTCTTCACGTTCATGAGTCCGACAGCTGCTGGACCTGTGGTAGAGCTCCTTCTTACATGGTGGGAGTAGCAGTCTGTTTGAAGGCGTTCATGCAGGAGGTGAGAGGAGTTGTTCACGATGGAGCTTTGCTAACACCCTCCTCCTCTCCTCCCACTTCCTCTCTAGAGTCTAAGGGGGCAGTCCAGGACAAAGCTGGACCTCTTCACCCGTTTGTTGAGTCTTTTTGTGTCTCCCAGACGGCCGCAATAGAACGATATACAATCGTCCCTCAGTCACCTGACTCAACAAAGCCTCGTGGTTTTTGACTTTAAATAAACACAGTTATGCAGTGATTACAGCTCTTGACTCCAGTGAAATATGTCACGAAGTGTTTGCTGTGCAGTTACAGTGTGCTGAAATCTATACCCATGTGGTGATGGCGGTCAGAGGTCTACATGCTCAGAAACCTTTTGTGTTGTCTCTTTAGTACCTTGTAAGCTTCAGAAAACATCAGAAACATACCGAGGAGCGGACGTGGACTGAAAATCTTGCCGTTTTTATTCAAACAAAGTGTCAGTCTTGGCGGCGTTCATGTTAACAGCTGGACTTCTGCTTCATACAGGAAAGTGTTGAGAGGATTTTGAAGGCCTGCTGTTACAGACATGTCAGTCTGTCGCCTTTCTGAGAGCCACTGACCTCACCGAGCACCTTGCTGCAGGCTTAACACACACACGCACACACACACACTCAGCAGCAGTAGTGGTGTGTTTCTGATGATGCAGTAGCTTTGATGAAGGTCTCTGGAGGGCGTTTAGTCGGCCATGTTGTACAACAAGGTGCTGACTCCTGTCCTCTTCCGTCTTCCCTTTCTTTCTTTTCCTCTCTTCAACTCTTCCTTCTGTCCTCTCCGTCTCATCATTGCCTCACCTCTCCACCCTCTCCTCCCTCGTGCCGTCACTTAGCCCAATCAAAAATAAATGCCCAGGTTGTAAACTGCAGAGTGCCTGTTCAGCTTTGGGTGCTGTAAAAACGGACTCATTAACATTGGCACTGTTGAAACATCCCAGCCCACAGTTGTTGTAGATGTTTGTGCCCGCTCTTCTCCTCGTCATCGCATCAAACTTTTAAGGAATATTCCACCAGGTTTCTGCACTTCATGGATTCTGCTGTTAGTTTTTCTGTTTGCATTCGTCTTAATTGACTAAATAACTTTGAAGTTTGGACCGAGCGGTCACTTGTTGTGTCGCATTTTCAGTGCAGGACTTTTAGTTATGACTATTTTCATAGCGTCCTAGTGATGCATTCAAATGACGCAGGTTCTTCCATTCATTTGAATGGTGGTCATCTCTTTGGAGAAACGCAGCCCGATGTCACGTTTGGGTCATTATTCAGACTGTCAAACTGGTCAAACCTCCACAGACAGCCTGAAATCTCTTGTTGCTAACTCTGTGTCTGGCTCACAATTTACTGCAAAATGGCGACGTGAAGAAGTTTAATTTGATTCATTTTGACAGAGTCTAAGAGACTGAGCAGTGGTTGAGCGACGTAGACAGTAAATAAGAGTTGGTGAGCGCCGGCCTCGATAAAGCCAGGGAATCAGCGAAATGAAAAGAAGTAAACTTGGTTGTTAGTTTGAGTTGCACAGATAAAGAAAAAGTGCCACCTATAGGAACATCTGCAGTCCGAAAATAAGTGATGATAGTCAATAAATCAAATTTATCATGTCTCATTATTGTTCATTACACTCTGTTGCAGTGTGTGTGTGTGTGTGTGTGTGTGTGTGTGTGTGTGTGTGTGTGTGTGGGTAAATAGAGCAGTAGATAGGTAGCTGCTGCTTGACGGCTCTATTTATAATACCGGCCCATCTGTCTCTGTTACATTAGAAATTAGTGTGTGTGACTGTGTGGGTGTGTTGTCGGCTGCTCCTGTCGCTTCCTGAAAGCTGGACATCTGTCCTATTGTCAACACACACACACACACACACACACACACATATACTGAAACCACAACAGCTCAAACTGGGAGGCTGGAAGCTGGACTGTGTGGAGTGTGTGTGCGGTGTGTGATTCTTAAGTAATTATTGAAGAGTTCATTTTGTTTGAACATCTGTACCAGCTGTCTGTGATGCATGGAAATGAAATGTGATGTCAGGCTGTCACACATAAACTTTTAGTACTTTAGAACTTTTCTTTCTTTACTTCCATAAATAAAGGTTAAAAATACCCGGCATGTATCTACACTCCTGAAACGAGTCAGTTTGACTGTGCTAGGCCCCGCCCTCTTTTCCTCTCGGTGCTCCAATCACAGCCGAGCAAGCCACAGGCCACTTCCTCCGTTCCTCTACTTGAATATGTAGATGTTAGCTTGTCTATGTTGAAAAGAAAACTACATTTTGAAGATGACTACTGCTTAATAAAGGTATCGATAATATGACACCTCGTCATTCACATCATTACACTACAGATAAGTTATGAGGCCAGATGTTGATGCTAATGCAACACTTGTTCCTTTAGTGGGTTTTTAATGTGAACGATCATCATAACATACTGAGTATAATTATGTTCTTTTATCACAAGTTTGTATTGCCATCACTTTGCTTTCCTTTTTGCTGTCCACTGTTTTCCGCGATGTGTTTTGGCAACACAGATATACTGACGATACACCAGTGAAGAAAAGTGAAAGTGAAACGGGTGCTGAGAGACGAGAAGAGGGAGTTGGATGCAGAGAACAAGCATGGAGAGATGGAAGGAGGCGGAGGAGGAGGAGTGGGTGGTTGTGTTCATCTCAATCCTCCCTGCTACAAGATTCCTCTCCTCTCCTCTCCTCTCCTCTCCTCTCCTCTCCTCTGAATGTAATGCTTTAATAAAGTCAGCACTGTTGTTGGTCGGACTAAAGCCAGAGGACATGTTGTCTGACTTTTGCTCCATGCGAGGATGCCTCCTTCCTCTTCCTTCTGGGGGATTCAGATGTCCTGACATTCAGTGCAGGTAGATGTGTTTAAACCCCGTGTTCCCAGACAGCCTGCTATAATTTGTTGTCTCTAGAGCCGTGACCTCGATAACCAGGTCCACTCAGGTTATTTTCCTCGACTTAACGAGGCTCCTCCAGAGATCCAGAAGACCTTATGCAGCTGTTTTCACATCCTGAGGTTGATGCGCCTCCGATGTCCTGAGGGGTCGGCTTGATATTTCCATCAGTGGTCTTACAGTGTGAGTGAGCGAGCTGATTTGCCTCTGAAATTACAGCACAGCAACACGAGACAACATGTGATGGGGCTCCCTGTGCAGCTCACTCCCCTCTGTAGCTCTGCCCGTCATGTTTTAAATTTTTAGTTGAGTTTTTAGCCAAAACTGTAGATACCTCCAGACTGTAAAGATCTCCGTCTGAAAGCTGACTGCAGCTGTGGACCTGGTGTGTGTGTGTGTGTGTGTGTGTGTGTGTGTGTGTGTGTGGGTATGGATCTCGTTACCCAAGGTGCCCAGATATTAAATCATACTCGCGCACACACACACACTCTCCGTGCAGCCTTTGTATTGATTTATATTGACCCATGGTTGTGAGAAGGGCCGGTCATTAAATTAACACACCAACGGGGAAACTGATGACTCCACCAGACCACAACTGTATGTGTGTGTGGTAAAGAAAGTGCTCACCTTAGGTCATTAGTTCCACACACATAAAGCTGCACTCGTTCTCTGACACTCTTCTCTCTGGAGGAGAGTATCGGCAGCAGAATGACTTCCAGACCAGAAAGCTCGGCTCATTTCTCAGCCTGAGGATTGTGGGAAAAAGCTGCGTCCGGTCTCCTCTGGGGAAAAGGAGCGCCTTTCCCTGCACATTCATCTTCCGTACAGGAGTTGGTGCATGTTAGCATGTCATGTCCCGTTTATAATGAGCGGGATAAGGCTTTAATGTCCTCGATACGAGAAACTGGAGCACGGCGGGCTGGGATCTGCTGATATGAAGTGGAAGCAGCAGATCCTGTTTGCCGTCGGGTTTGACCAACACCGGCCAATATGTGACACACAGAACACCGGACTGCTGTCTGTGCACAGGGAGATAAAAACATGTATTTGGATCCACATACAGAATAAGGCTTTTGTTCAGGGTATTTAAGGAGCAACTCACTCAAAAGTGAATAAACACTTGACTCTTTCTGTCTTTTAGCGTGTTATAAATATAAATCCCATTACTTGGATTTAACCTTTGTCTGACCTTCAAACTCCTCAGATTAGAGTATCTCATGTATCACTTCCACAAATCCCAATCCCTCTCCTTTTCACTCTGTACTCCAAGCACAGTCGAGTAAGCCTCGGCCCACTTCCTCCTTTCCTGTACTTAGACGTGCTACGCGCTAGCCTGTCCACGTTGAAAGGACAGAGACATTTTGAAGATGTATTGTCCCGTCTCGAGTTGGATAATGTCAGTGAAATGCTATATCATTAGCAAGCCAATGAGTGATACAACATAAACCAGCTCGTAAGCTAGTATTTTGCTAGTAATTGTTAGCTTGCATTAGCTAGCAGTTGCTCAACGGCTGGTAAACGCGTCAGGAAACCGGATTTAGCTGCAAACACAAGTGATTTGTTTACTAATAGTCATTGGCCGGTTTTGTGAAGATTTTAAAACAACAGCGCTTCCTCAGTGCGATGTCGGGTCAGCATGGGGTCGATGTTATTAAAGGACGAGCTGTGTCATGGAGGAACGTTTGAACAGGTAGAAATAAATGCGGTCTGAATAAATAAATACATGCGATTGGAAGTGGAGCTTTTTTCAGGAAGTTGGCGGTCATTTCGTTGGATCTAATTCCGACCATATTTAACTAAGAGGATCAGATTTCACTTTGTCAGATGTCGACGTCTCAATGTTCAGTTTCCTGTGAAACATGAAGCTCAAATTAAAGTGTGCTCAGTGTGAAGCTGCACTGCTGTGACTCAGAGGCGTCTCCTGTGTAATTTCTCTGATATCAGTGTGTCATCAGGCTGAAGGTCGGAGTTATCTTGCATTAGGTGGCTAACGATTGATGTTAATGTTTAGCCGTATGGTGTCATCCTCGGATTTTTAGAATTTGGTATTTCTATGTGGACAAGCTAGCCTGTAGCATATCTATGTACAGGGAAGTTGAACGAGGTTCTGACTGAGGCTTGCTCGACTGTGATTGGAGCACAGACCAAAAGGGGCAGGACTTAGGAAATGATCCGTATCAGTCCCGATATGATACCTTAGTTTTGGTTTCATGGCAAAGCCTTTCTGCATATGATAATATGGGAATATTTAGACTTTTTTTCCCCTCAATTTTAATGTTTTGTCCGTCCTTCAGTGCTCTCCGACTTCTCTAACCCTGTTGATTTACTTCCCACTTAATACCTGAAGAAACTTGCAGTTGTTGCAGTTTTTCTTAAAGTTCAGGTTCAGTAACTCCCTAAAACGGCTGCTCTCTGGTTCTCAGTGATTGGGGACTATTTCCAGCGGCAGATTAATCAACGTTTGGTGCTGTAGTGAGTGTTTGTGGCAGCAGGATGATGTATTAATGAACTGTGAGTGTGTATTCATAGATATTGAAGGAACGTGTCACCCAGTGTAACAGTGTGGTTAACTGGACAACAATGGCGCTTTATGGCACAGAGGAAGGAGCTTTGTACTCGAAGGATCTAACAAGGACATAACACAATGGCAGGTGAACATGTGATGCAGTGAATTGACTTGATAATTCTTAGATCTTGTTAAAAATGCTTTCCTGTTCCTCTGTGGCTGTTCTGGAAATCGTTCTTCAGTGCCGTTTACACGGTTCAGCTGCTTTATCTCGAATCTGAGTCTTTCAGTCATGTCGAGACCTTAAAGCCATTATCGTAACGTGAGGAACATGCTTTTGAACAGTTGGGCGCTTGTGCTCAGTTTGTCTGTTTTATAAAGACAAGTAAATGCGTCAGTGTCAAGGAGCGCGGGTCAAAGGTCACCATACATGGTGATGCAGATGTCGGCTTGATGAAACGGCACAGTTGTGTTTTCTGAACAACAGCAGAGACTGTTTGAAAAGTGTGATCCTCAGAGCATGAACAGTGTTTGTCAGTGTGTGTGTGTGTGTGCGTCGCACAGCCGAGGAGTTATTTCGTTTTTGTGCGTCTGTGTTCCATTATTGAACACATCGACTCTCTGTTGGAACATTTAATGTGGCTTTCACCACGAAACGCTGCGTTTGTTTTCATGACGCGGGAAAACAAACGCAATAATCACGCTCCATGAGAGACCATAATCTTTGTTAAAATAGACAAAATCATCATCGACTGGTCTCAGACCAGCATCAGCATCATCTACACTGTGAAGTTTAACATCTGCAGCTCCAGTCTTTACAACAGCACTGAAATAACACACTAATGTGTAGAGTGTGTGTGTGTGTGATTGACATTCACTCAGTGAACTGGCTTCCTGTCCCCTCCCACAGCAGATGGTTGTCATAGCAACGAAATAACTGTGGCACGTGTCCGAAAGACGGACGGACAGCTTTGGAATGAGCGACAAACAGACGGATGGAAGAAGGGAGAGAGTGATGAGAAGAGCTGTGATACAGTAACTGTGTGTGTGTGCATCAGGATATTAGATCATATCACAGCAGGATGAGTCTTATCAGATCCCAACATGCAAACATGAGCTGCACTGTTAACTTCCTTCCCCTCAGGTCCTGTGAGTGTGTGTGTGAGTGTGTGTGTGTGTGTGTGTGTGTGTGTGTGTGTGTGTGTGTGTGTGTGTGTGTGTGTGTGTGTGTGTGTGTGTGTGTGTGTGTGTGTGTGTGTGTGTGTGTGTGTGTGTGTGTGTGTGTACCATCCTGTCGAGAATCAGATGTCCTGGCATAGAGACGTACGTGGTGGTGACATTCTGGACAGGTCATTTCAAGGTCAGAGGTGAATGAGTGACGCTGCATTCAGGGCACATGGAAGAATGGTAAAAATGAGCACTCATCAGCTGGTAAACGCGTCAGGAAACCGGATTCAGCTGCAAACACAAGTGATTTGTTTACTGATAGTCATCGGCCGGTTTTGTGAAGATTTTAAAACAACAGCGCTTCCTCAGTGCGATGTCGGGTCAGCAAGGGGTCGATGTTATTAAAGGACGAGCTGTGTCATGGAGGAACGTGTGAACAGGTAGAAAATAAACGTCACTTCAAACTTCAGTTCTCTGGAAGTGAGCTTTGGAAGAGGATCAGATTACACTTCGTCAGATGTTGACGTCTCAATGCTCAGTTTCCTGTGAAACATGAAAGTCAAATTAAGGTGTGCTCAGTGTGAAGCAGCACTGCTGTGACTCAGAGACGTCTCCTGTGTCATCTCTCTGATATCAGTGTGTCATCAGGCTGAAGGTCGACGCTTCGGCTCCTAAAAGTCCTCATGGAACAGGAAGCTCGGTGTACTTCCTCATTTTGACGTGTTTCCTGTAAAGACGGTCAGATAGGGAGGGACTTGTCGTGGGTATTGATTGGCGTTTACAGTAGCCAATAGCGAGTTTGGATTACAGCCCCACCGCTGTGAGCTAGTGCCCGAGCGAACTTTGAACATGGCCGGACCCGGTTCAAACACAACCTCTGGTAACCAGCGGTGAAGAATCCCTTTAACGCGTCCAACCCGTCCAGAATGCAGCTGCTCGACTTCTGACCAGTTTTAACAGATGACATCACGTCACTGATTTTAGCTTCCCTTCATTGGCTAATTGCACCAAAATCGAGTCTCAAAACTAGAGATGACCTCGCCTTCTCCACCCGGGCCCCTCGGCTTCGGACTGAAGGAATCAATGAACTTGTTTAAATCAATTCCAAAAACTAATTTTAACATTTTTGTGTCGTTGTCTAATTTTATCCTTTCATCTCTTAATCGTTTCTCTTTTAATCCTTTTACCCTAAACCAGAGCTACCTTTTTAATATCAGCGTTGTTATTTCCAAACTTCTGTCGACTGTGTCAAACAGGAAGCACTCCGCTCTGGTGGCGTCAGAGAGAAAGTGTTTGATTGGATGGAAAATGAGTACACGCCCCTGAGTGCAGGATGAGTTATCAACAAGTTTTTATGGTTTATCAGGAAATGACAAACTCTAAAATATCATGAAGAATACCTGAAAGTACTGAAGACATGACTTTGCGTCAGCGTTGGTCCAGATTCTGGAGGACAGAGGACAGATGGGATAGAAACATCAAGTTTGACTTGATGGAGAATTTAACTGTGGAACTGCAAGTCGGTCCTCACCTGTACAGGAATGTGAACATATTACAGAACATATTTAAGGATTAGCTTTGACATTCTGCTGACTGTGTGAGGCACTGCCACATCTCTCTCTCTCACACACACACACACACACACACACACACACACACACACACACACATAGACACTGGGTTGAGTTGGTTGCTGATTAGACTGAGGTCATTAAGCGAAAACGCTTCTTTCGTCAGATTTCTGTTAACGAACCTGAGTCAACACACACACACACACAAAGACACAAATAGGCAGAGATAAACACTCAGATACCGATGAACACACACATTCTCCCACAGTTGCTTACACTTGACATGATTTACTTGAATCCATTAAAGCTGAATTTACATAATACTGTCTCTGCTCAACTGCCTCTACAGGGACCACACACACACACACACACACACACACACACACACACACACACACACACACGCACGCACCCACACACTCTCTCATGCAGGCATGTATACTGCAGTATGAATGACCTTGCAGCAGCGACAGAGCAGAACTACAAACCTGAGCGGATCGTGTGTGTTTTGTGCTCATCCCTGCAGCCAGCGCACACATTACAGCTCTAATTAAGACACTGTCTCCATATGTGCTGGTCTGAGATCAGCTGTCAGGCGCCAGCTGGCTGTAATATTTGTGTTTGGAGACTAACAAATGCTGCTCTCAGACCAGCTGATGGCTCAAAGACAAAATAACACATTTGTTGATTTACTGTGTGTGTGTTATTGTTGCTCCAGATAACTGTTGGCTCGCTCGGCAGATTTAGGTTGAAATTTGTGTTGTTTGACACATTGTTGGTGTTGAGTTATGACTGAATGGAACCACACCTGCAGGAGAAACTGTCATGTCGTTGAGGCAAACTACAGCTATGTTTCGGACCACCATAATTCAATTAATTTAGCCTTTAATTCAATAACTGTCAAGCACCTGAGTGCTTCAACAGACACGACGGAATGTCAAAAACCGGTTAAAGGTTGAAGCTTAGAGAGCGTCTTGCGTCCGCCTGACCTGACACAAGCAATATTTACTGAATTCATTTATTTATTTATATGAAGAAATACCAAGAACTATTGTTTGTGTTTTTGCTTCAATACAGCAGCAAACCAAAAAGGCAATTACTCACGAAAAGTTCAAGACAAGCGCAGTTCAAAGGCCACAAGCAGATAAAGTACCAAAGAAACAACAAAGCGGAGATATAAAAAGACACAAATAAATCCGCTACAATGGAATAAAACACGACAAACAGGAGGATACAAATTGCAGAGTGCCGTGAGCTGGAAAGAGCGACTTCAATGCTGAGATAATTTATGCATTAAAAGACGGACAAAATCTCCCCCTTATTTCTTCATTTAAATACTGATAAAAGCGGCTCGACTCCTCCATCTTCACCTTTTTTTCCTTCATTTCTCTGCTGCGTGCTTCAGCGTTCACATCATTTAAGTAATGAATTACCATCTACCTTTTAACAGTATGACGTCTGTGTTGGTGCGTCGGTGCTGTTAGTGATCAACATCCCGAAGTGGAGCGCTCGGAAAAATACTTTCTTACCGTCATCTATGTTTATCAGTGTTTTCATCATGCCTGCACGTGGATTTTCTCTGTAGTGTGACCGATACTGTTTTTTTTTAGGCCAGATTCTGATATTGCTTGTGATATTGTGACGGAGGCAGGACAGCTAAAACATTCAACCATTCTCCAAATCTGAACGAATCCTGGGTCAGTCGGGACCAGGATCGCCTCTTTTTGTCAGTTCAGGTGACCTGAGGGAGGTTTTACATCTCTGATTTTGGTCCATAAAAGATTCAAAGTTTCCGGTCCGATCAGTTTTGATGTTAAATTAAAGCACCAAACTTTCTTTCTGCCTATTTGATCTGTTTGAACAGATTTATTTATTAGTACATTTCTTTTGTTTTGCCGTTTTTTTTTTAAATGACTATTTTTCCTTCCTCTGCTGTTTGCACTGCAAAATGATGAGAGAGTGTTTCGTCAGTTTTTGTTTAGAAATGGGGAGTGGTTGGGGGAGTTATTTTACAGTTTGAAGCTCTTTTTGTTACATTTTGTTTGTATGAGAATTAAGTTTGTAACAGTAAATTTCACTGGGAATTTAATATTTTAGAATTAATATAAATAAAAAAAGCAACAACACACAAATGGAACATAATTAAAGGTCCAGTCTGTAAGATTTAGGGAGTTCTATTTACAAAATATAATATACTCATTATAACTATGTTTTAGTCTATAATATAATTGGTCTGTAATCAACTGAAGATGAGAATAATTATATTTCTGTTACCTTAGAGTAAGTCCTTTTCTGAGATGCCTATAATATCTGTGAAACATATCTGCTAGTAAAATATGCCAAACTATAAACAACTTTGAGTCATCCTCTCATGGGGTGCACGTTCACAGGAAACCAGAAATGATCGAGGCTTTAATGAGAAAAAGGCAAAGTTAGTGGATAAGCAGTGAATGCTGTTTGAGAGGCAGAAAGAGAAAGTTCTGAGAGAGTTCATGGGAGGAATTCATGGCATGAGCGTGGCATTTTTAGCCTTAATCCCCAAAGAAATCTCACTTTGTGGTTCCAGAAAACCACAGTCACTGCAAGCCATCACCCAGCTCCCGTTAGTCCACAGTTCTTGTGTAACGCTGCTGAAATTCCACATGAATAAAGTCAGTCAGAGCTGTTCCTGAAACGAAGCTTGTTTGTGTTTGCAGGTCTGACGACAGAAGGCCTGTATCGTGTCAGTGGGAACAAGACGGACCAGGACAACATCCAGAAACAGTTTGATCAAGGTAAAACACACCTGCACAGACGGCACACCACCGTAAATACACACCGATCTACCGAGAGCCCACGTGGAGCTGTAGTTTCAAAGCGCAGACGCCGCTGGTTCTTATTATTTTCGCAGATTGCGATCCTGAATTATTTTCCCATGAACATTCAAGAACTCAGGAGTTCCTTGAAAAACATGTTACCAATTGGAGTGGCGTTTGTGTGATGTGTGCAATAAAATTCAACCCACATAGAAAACTGATTCCAAATCTGACCACGCAGCAGAAGCGCTTAAAGAGAAACACATGCCCCGCGGAGCAGAGGCGAACCTGCACACGAGGGCTGGTGAGCCGCCAAACCGGCTGTTAGAATAAATAAAGTCACCACAGGCAGAAATCACCAGCACACAGTCAATCATTTCACAGCCAGGCGCTGAAATCTGGATAAAAGAGAATTGTTTTTTCAGTCTGACATAGTGTTTTAAATAATTGTATGTTATTTTAAAGGAGAAATGGAACTTAAAAGTGAACTTAAAAATAAACAAATGACACACCTCAGTGTCACAAATATAACTGCAACAAGCTGACAATGTATAAACACAGCTTAAATGATATACTGTACATCCTGTTGTCAACGCCATCGTGCCCTGCATCTCCCAATACTTGACAAATTGATTGGCTTGTGGATGGAAATGCATCAGTGGGATCCACAAAAAAGATTATTATGGATTTATTTCCAGCAAAACTTTGAGCGCGATACTCAGGTCCTATTTCAGTCATTGCAGTGACATAGTAAGTGTCTTTATGAAGTCATTTATGAGACGCGTTCCTGAAAATGTTTCACAATAAAAGCTTTGCGTGAAATCTTTTTTTTTTAAATGTTGCTAGAGACTGCTTTTAATTTGAAAGTGACAGGAACTGTCAAGTTTGCGTTCAACAGGAAGCAAACAGGAACGGATGAGGAAACAAGGAGGCATCATACTAAAATATGAGTAAATCTACTTCCTCAAACAGTGAATTAAAAATAAAGGCCTGTCATTAATACAAGCCTGCTTCAAATAAACTATGTTTTTATTTGAAATGCCTCCCATCCTCATAGATATGATGTAATATCTCTCTATCTCATCCTCTAGTAAAACCACCTGGAAAGTATCGGCGTGTTTTTTTTCTCTTGCCTTTTTGTTTAGTTAAAAAAATTCCAAGACTCATTTTATTTTGTTGTTTTCTCTTTCCCGTTCTGACACTGTCTGTCTGTGTAACTTCTAGCAACTAGCCGGAATATCCGAACCAACTAAAACTGCTTTCACACTAGAAATGAACAAACCCTGGCTCAGTCTGGACCAGGACCACCTCTCTTTGTCAGTTCAGGCGACCCGAGGGAGGCTTTGCATCTCTAAAAAGTCAGGAAGTAATAATCCCAAAAAAAAAATCCATAGCATAGCAATCCATATAAAAAGTTTCTTACCCAATAACCTTTTAGTTCTGTTGTTTTCTTTGAGTATCAGAACTAATTCAGTGATAATCGTGTGTATCCGTGGTTACTGTGGAAACAAATCATGATGCTAATTTTATCAAAAAGATAAATACTGGACTTCCGCTGAAGGTCCAGAGCTAACTCACTGACTGTTTTCAGGAAAAAGTTTTTCTTTTCATGAAAGTGTCCCAGTACCACGCACTGCAGAATGACGATGTGATGCTTTATTTTGACTACATTTACCACCAACACATTGGACATCCACATAAATAGTGGCAAAGTTGCCTGAAGAGACTGTAACGCGTGTAGTATAAAGCAGTGTTTTTCAAGCCTGGTCCTCGGGGAACACGGCCCTGCATGTTTTAGATGTTTCCTGCTCCAACACACCTGATTCAGCTCATCATCAAGCTCGTCATCAAGCTCTGCAGTGGCCTGATAACGAGCCACTCATTTGAATCAGGTGTGTATCAGGTATAGAGCACACGCTTGGCTTTGTAGCTGAAGATGCCTCTTAGATGAGAGAAGAAACGTATTTAAGGATCTTCAATCGAGTCCAGTTCCCCCAGATTTAACCCAACTTGAAGAAACAATTAAAGAAATATAGAGATTTTTTTTTCTTTTAGACATTCTTTGTTTCTGGCTCCATTCAGTCATTTCAGGTGTTTTATTTCTTGGCTGGATCTAAATGTCACCACGAGCGATGCATCTCAAGTAATGTTCTTCTCTTCGGCTTTTTCACCGCTCATGGTTTGCCGCAGGCGACTTCACCTGGTCGCGTGTTTAGACTTTGCACATGCATCCTTGCGCTCCTTCTCCTGCCCGCTGCAGCTCCGTCCTATCTGTGTGTGTGTGAAAAACACCATTACAGCCAATTAGCTCCTGTGTCAGTACGAGCGGCCGGTGGGCTGCCAGCTGTGGGCGACTTGCACCAAATAAGCTGGCCGTGTTTTTATGGAAATAGTTTAAGATTTAAATATGTTTGCTCGGGGAGCAGCGCAGGGCTTCTTCTGGGATTCGGAGGTCGCTGGCGCTGCTTCGTTATCAGTTTCAGCTGAAGCAGCACTTGTGGTTGTTTCATTAAACACAGCTCCTCTTCCTTCCTCCCTCCTCTCTGTGTTTCTTATTTGTCCCTCTTTCCTATGATATCTTCCCTCATTTTGCCTCCTTGCTCCTCTTTTTCTAGCCTCCTTTTTTTTGCATACATGCATTTCCTGTTGTTTTCTTCTGCCTCGCCTCCTATCTCTTTATTTCCATGACAGTATTTCCAGTGAACTCGGAGTGTGTGTGTGTGTGTGTGTTGGCAGTCTTTCAGATTCAGTGTGACAGCTGTCGTGTTACCTCAGGGCTCTGTCCTCTTTCTCGCTCCCTTTTCTCCTCCCTCTTTCTCCTCCTTCCATCATTTGGTTGGTACAGTGTGTCAAAACAGGAAGTAATATTTATTTTCATCCTGTATCTCTGGTAGCTGACGAGTGACTTTTTCTTTAATAAGCCATCATTACACAGTATTTAATGAAGGTTAATAAGAAGGCTGACACCAGTTTGATCTCCAACTCCAGCCTGAAGTGATGACTCAACCTGCTGTTTGTTTGTTTTTTTCCTGTGCGAACACGGCAGCAGCTTCCAAACAGAAAACTGTGACAGAGCTGGAGCCTCTCTCCTCTCCTCTCCTCTCTCCAGAGGAATGACAATGCAGAAAAACGTCTGTTTGAGCTGGCCGTGTATTCTGTTCGATCCCCGCCGCCCCGCATTAGAGAAACACTCGGGCCTCTGTGCCTCCAGACGGACCGATGATAACCTCTGTTAGCTGTGATCAGAGAGGAGCTCTGTTCTCCTGCTCGGACACAAAGCTCAACTGTGAGCACCGCCGCTTTGATATCCTTTCAGGCTGAATCGTTATCTGTATCTGAATGGATCAACAAGGGTTATCGGATCCAGGTCTGAGGCTCAAATCTAACATGGCCGTAAAAAGGCTTCAGAGGGTGAACGCAGGGTCGCCTACACAGGTTTTGTCTTTGGGATGTCGTCTTATTGTCATTTTAACCAATAAACCTTTCCTGATGATCCTTTTGGTGACGAAAGAATGGGCGGAAAGTTTATATAGATGCGCCATATCATCACGTCGTCCACAGCCGCGCAGGGCTCTGGTTAGCCATTATCAAATAACAACGATGACTCTCTCCACTGAAGCGTCATTCTTCTTCTTCTTCTTCTTAAAAATGACGCTGTTTTATCCGCCTGTTGATCCAAACAAATAAACTTTCCAGGGCGCCTGAAATGCTCGCTTGTGCGTCAGCTGCCACTTCCTCACAGGTCACTCCGTAGCTACATCAATTTTAGCTCCAGAAAAAAATGAAGACTGAAGTGATAACGCTACCAGATTTTCTAGCCCAACGTGGCATTTTACTTGCCCCCGGGCATTCTCCTTATTATCGAGCCGTGCAGTGAGTTCGGTTGTGTTGCCATGACAAGAAGCTGAGCATCAAAGTGAACATCAAGAATAAAAGAGACGTCTGTGATCTGCCTTTTTTTTTTTTTACGGGTTTATTTTTGGGCGATGGGACAAAATGCTTTTGTGTCTTTTATTCAACTATTGGTCTGCTTTAGTAATCTACTAGCAACTTCAAAAATATGCTATACTATTACAACTGGATTTGATATAAAACTTGCCAAAATCTGCCGGCTTTGTTGAGTTTTCTGTGACAAAGACGACTCACTCTGCTGAGAGAAATAAGGAATTCCTCTTCTTGATTGAGTTTAATTAATCAGTGAAGCCACGTTTGACACAAACTTTCTTTCATAGGACGCAGATAAAATACAGAATGTAACATTGGGAATGTTAATTTTAAGGATCCTGTGACAGATGAATGCCATTATGGAACTAATTGTAGGAATAATATAGGAATCTATTGAAATTTAAGTTTAGTAGTTGTCAGACAATAGCTCATTTGTTCAGAGATTGATGTGTGTGATACCTGAGTGGATCCTAGTGGACTCTCTGTGCTCTGATCACAGGGGGAAAGTATGTTTTTGTAGAGACTCCAAGTTTAGATTTGCCTTTTCTCAATCATTTCCAAGAAGGTTTCCTCCAGATAATTCTATCTCTCAGTTTGAAATACAAGAATAATATCATTAAAAAAAGAAACATGACAAACAAAAGAAAGTCAACAATGTGTTTGTGCACATGGAGGAAGTCTTTCTGGAGCACAGTGTTAAACTGAAGGGTTATGAGAGCATGAGGCCCTGTAGAGAGAGTTCAGAGCTCCTTGAGCTTGATGGTGGTTTCCAGACGCTCTGCCCGGGTGGAGCCGTTTTCCTGTCTGTGATGCAGAGGATGAAACGCAAAGGCGTGCGGTAGCCGAGGCTGCCGCGAAACAAACAGACGAAGAACATGAACTTGTGAATCTGCTGCAGATGGTGCCGACGCTCAACTCCAAATGTCTCTCTCATTTTCTCTGTAGATCACAGCATCGACTTTGTGGTGATGGACGTGGCAGTGAACGCCGCTGCCGGAGCGCTCAAGGCTTTCTTTGCCGACCTGCCCGATCCGCTGATCCCCTACTGCCTGCACCCGGAGCTGGTGGAGGCCGCAAGTAAGAAGAGACACAAACACGAGTGATCAAGCGTTCTCCTGCTGATGACACACTTTTTTAAAAAATTCAATTAAAACTTTGAGATCAGAAACTGAACACTGATCCAGATCTGTCCATTATGAAATATAAAACTTTACTTACGACCTCTTGTCTAATGTAACTGCGGAAAAGTTTAATTTAAACACACACACGGCTTTCTGTCACATCGGCACACTTGTAAGAGGCTTTTTTCAGCCGCAGGATACTGTCAAACATACGCTGTGTGTGTGTGTGTGTGTGTGTGTGTGTGTGTGTGTGATGCTGAGTGCTGAAATCACCAGGCTGACGGCAGCAGATTAATGAGACATAAATACACACACACTTAAACGCTAAGAAATGTAAAAAGACGTCCTACATGCACGCACACACAGTCGCGCACTTGCGCTGAGGGAGCTCTTCTTCTCTGGAACATGAGTCATACATAGCAGGAGCTCTTCTTCTTTCATACTTTCTCCTATCGCTCCAGTGTTCCCGCTCCCTTTTTTCTTGTAATCTTACTTTCCCTTTCACTGCCACTCTCTCCCTCCTCCTCCTCTTCTCTCTCTCTCTCTGCAAACTGCAACCTCTGTGGCTGTGAACTCAGCACAGGAAGTGTCAAAAGCTGCAGTTCCTCAAACGTCCACTTGAGGCTGGCTCCAGAAGTGAGTCAGTCTCCATAAGTCCCCATGTTCAAATGTCCAACTTCACAGCAGAAATAAACATGTTTACAGCCTGGTACAAAAAACAGTTTTGGTCTCTGTAGCTAATTTCCCCGTTCATGACAACTGTACTGAGGGTGAATTTATATACAACTCACCTGTTCACATTATATTAAGACTTAAAGTTATGCAGAATTAACAGCATGGTTGCATTGATTGACAGGTGGGGGTGCTGTTACAGATGGCTTGTTCAAGCAGCCAGGCTTCATTCAGGCCGCCTCAGGTCCACTGATGATTGACTCACTGATGTTGGCCGTTAACAGCATTACACAAATCATTTTAAATGTGACGCTTTTATGGGCTGTTAGGTGTTTCAAACAATGAGGTGAAGATACTAGCGGCTGCTTCCTTGTGTGCGTGCGATATGACCATCAAGATCAAAACGTGGCTCGTCGGTTGGTAAATCTTAACGTTGAACGGACTTTCGGTGAGTTTGTTTGTAGGTAGAAGTCTGATTTGTTGACCCGTTCATTCGGTGGTTTGAGTTTTTCTTCACTTTTTATTGTCGGTTGAGATTTTCTTTCCTTTTTTTAATCTATATTTGATTTCACTGCAGCAGCAGCAGCAGCAGACTCTTTTCCTGGCGCAGGGATCATTAAATTTTCATCTAAACTCACCCTTTGTAGTTTTATCACTTTATTGAACCCATTGCATTGTGGGTGCAAAATTTAGACAGCACTGTTTGTTCTCTTCTGACTAATATATCTATATTATATATGATAAAAGGCCCTTAAATAGTTGTCTTGGTAATGTTTCTGTCTGTGATATTCCCAGTTCATGTTGACATATGGCTGCATGGATTAATGACCTTTGACCTCTCACAGCCATTAGAGGGTCAAAGGCTCGCGTCGGCTCCTCGTTAAGATGATTGATCGCGTGCACGACGAATAAATCTGCTGTTACGTGTGCAGCTGTAAATTTTTTCCCGTCTAAAAAAATTTCAAAGGCTTCCCCGCTGCTCCAGGAATGTCTGGAATATCCTGGAGAATATTTCCAGACAGAGAAGGAAGTTCAGGGTTTGTGTTAAAGTAGCTTTGTTGTGACAATCCAAAGGTAAAAGCTTGTATTTCACGTCTGCTCTTTAAATATTTAATAACCTAGCGGCGCGTTTCAGCTTCGGCGAGCGTTCGCCGGCGGGAAAAGTGAAGGATTCTCTCGGGAGGACGAGGAACACTGAGGAAGTGCACAGACGGTTTACTTTTCATGAATACGGCGGGACGCGTTCTCTGTTTGTTTTTGTTTGCCTGTCACTTCATATTCATGTCTACCAGCTTCAGCCGTCAGCAGCGGGACAATTTCTCAAACCAAATATTCCCAGGCTTTACTTTTTCCACTTGAACTTGACCTTCTAATCACAGCTTCTTATATATATATATATATATATATATATATATATATATATATATATATATATTATTTTGTTTGTTTGTTTGTGTGTGAGCATAGCATCAAGCTCATGCCATGTCACGTTTTTCCAAATTTAACACCTAACAGTTAAATTAAAATATATTTCATCCATTTCCCATGACCGCTTATCCTTATCAAGGTCGGGTGTTGGAGCCTGTCCCAGCTGACACTGGGGGAGAGGCGTGGTAGTTCATCATGGGCTGACACATAAAGATAAATTCACGCTCACATTCACACCTACAGACAATCTAGAGAGTCACTGCTTGACCTTCATGTCATTGGACTGTGGGAGGAAGCCGGAGAGAACCCACGCAGACACGGGCAGAACGAGCAAACTCCACACAGCCCGTCTGCAGGTTTGAACCCAGAACCTTCTCACTGTGAGACGACAGTGCTAACCGTCAGAAATTCAACTGAAAGGAAGAACACTAAAATAGTGAACAATACAAAAAAAAAACCTGTTAATACAAATAATATTAGAAGTAGAAGTTCAGTAAAAGTTGTTCGTGTTTCTGAAATAGTCAAACACAAGTGAGTTTGTTTCCTTAGTCTGCAAAAAAACTGTGCAGACTAAGACATGATGCAGGCTACAATCATTTCTGCCCACAAGCTTTAGTGCTGGTGTGTGTGTGTGCATGCGCGTATGCGTGTGTGCGTGCGCTAGCACAGCGTAGGAGTTGCTTTTGGCAGCATCTCAGCCTTTTGTTTTCCAGAGAGTATAATTTCCGTTCCCAAGAGAGAGTGTGTGTAAAATGTAAAACGCCTTCTGTCTTTTCCCCCTGTGTGTGTGTGTGTGTGTGTGTGTCAGAAATCGTGGACTACATCGAGCGCCTGCAGGTCTTACGGGAGATCGTGAAGAAGTTTCCTTCCGTCAACTACCAGGTCTTCAAATACATCATCACACACCTCAACAGGTAAGAAGACGTGCACACGTGCGTCAAATCCTCAGTGCTGAAGCTCCAACAGCAGCTAAACACCTGGATGTTTAAATGTACACATACCTTGTGATGACAGTGAACACATCGCGGCAGGTAGCTTGGTTTGGACTCCACTGATTTTGTCGCATCACTTGTCAATTTTAAACTTGTCAATTTTATTTGTATCTCATAAAAAAAAAAAAAAAAACGTCACAAATCGTCGATAAACTCGTACGTGCCACTCATCGTTAACAGTTGCGTCTCCTCCCCACAGAAAGCTTCCCTCCGTTAGCCAACAAGCAGGACAGTGGTCAACTGAAATGAATTTAATTCACTTTTAACGAATCAGCACCCCAATCGGTTATTGATTTCAAAGATCGGATGCTGCTTGTGACCTGATGAGGCCGAGGACCGAGCAGCTGACACTCCAACTTCCTCTTCCTCTTCTTCCTCTCAAACTGAGCTCGTCTTTGTCACGCCGGGCAAATTCTGTTCCACGCACGGAACAGTCGTTCGGTTTGAGTATTAATCTTAGTAATAAATCAAGTGTGTTCACAGCTCGAGGCGCTGCAGTGAACCAGGAGAGAGAAGTCAGATTAATGAAGGCTGAAAGAGCTTTTAGCTTTATTTTTATTTATACGCTACATCGTGATGGTAATTCAATATTTCTGATGATCTGATCTCATCGCGTTATCGCTCTACACATTTCTGTTGTCACATTTAATGACTCTGAGCAAACTGTAATTAAAGTGAAACAACATCAGTTACTTTTAGTTTGACAGTTTGAGCTCCTGTAGTGTAAACTGTGAAACACAGTTGATTGCTTCAAAGCAACATTGTATAGAAATTCACATCGTTAGTGATCTGTCTCCTCCAGTCTCAGAGTTCGATCCCACTGTGGTAAATATGTTCAGCTGTACACGTGTATTTGTTCTGATTACATTACTTATGATCAAAAACTAGCGAGTCGACAACTTTGCTAACAGCCAAACATCAACAAGGTCAACAACACAAGACATAGCAGCCAGCTAATATTACTTACTAGTCCAACAGCAGTCAGCCCAGCTCGGCGTCTGTCTTTCAGCCTTTTATTTCACCAAGCTCTCACCAACCACTAAAAGTCAGTCCCACATTTACTCTTGTCTGATGGCTCGCTCACTCTCTCCTTTTCGCTTCTTAGCTTCCTCCTTAAACGTCCACTTCAGTTTCTTCTCCTCTGCCATTATGTCGATAGTGGCTTCTGAGCCTGGTTAAAGGTCCCGCACAGCTCTGGTTCTGGTATGATACTGGCTCCACTCCCCATCAGCATTCCCCCAAGCAGCCCAGCTAGCAAACTGAGCTAACATTAGCTAACAGCAGCTACAGTTGGCAGCAGTTTACTTCACTGTCCATCAGGACACTCTGTAAATCACAGAGAGTTGAGGCGGAGCAGCCGGAGGACATCAGAGGGAAAAGCAGAAAACATTTTCTCCATAAAATATGATCCAGTTTCACCAAAATCAGTCAAATAGTTGGTGGTGTGTGACTTAGTGCCGTAAAGCGTTACGTACTTCTCCTGACCCGGAGCCCAAAGTTACATAGTGTGAGAACAGACGTACGAATGACAGAGACACCATTCACCTGATTACAAGTCAGTGTAGCACCGACAGGATTTAACAGACGTTAGTTTGATGTGATAATGATGTGACAGGCAGCTTTGATGACATCATGGTGACCTCGAGGTGTTCTGCTGTTGTCACTGATGATCATTTGTGGATGACTTTCTCTAACCGCGTCTCTTTGTCTGTTTCCTGCTGCAGGGTGAGCCAGCACAGCAAGACCACCCTGATGACGGCCGACAACCTGTCCATCTGTTTCTGGCCCACACTAATGCGTCCCGACTTCGAGAACAAGGACACACTGTCCACCACCAAGCTGAACCAGGCCGTCATCGAGTCCTTCATCGTGCAGAGCGACTACTTCTTCCACGGCGGCGAGGTGGCCGAGAGCTCCAGCAGCGAGGGCACGCCGCCGCCGCACTGCCACAACATGGTGGAGGCTCTGCTCCCGCTGCAGCTGCCCCCGCCCCTGCAACCGCAGCAGATCCAACACACCCTGCACCCTGACCCGCTCATCTGAGAGCCCCAAGAGCATGATGGGAAATGAAGTCTGGGGTTGATTGCGTGCGGCTGCCGGCTGCTTTCGGCCGGTCGCCTTCTGCTCTGCAAGACGCTGGTCGGCTGTTGAAATAAAAAAAAAAAAATTAAAAACCCGGTTGGTGAATTTTGAGGAATCATCAGCTGCTGTTTGTCATCGACTTTGAGGTGAACTAGCTTCATCGACCGTTTGTTGGATTAAAACTAATCCGTGAGATGGACTCGCCCTGCGCGGTGAATCCCGGATTAGAGAATTACAATCTCATTTTTGGATCTGACTGCCCCTTTTTATGAAACAAAGACTGAGGATAGTTGACGGATGAACTGATTTGATTTGGCACATAACGACGACACTAATCGTTCAGCAGGGTCTGACTCGGACTCTGGGGATTCTGGGACACGCGTGGGGCAACACAAAGATTCTCCTCCTACCTTACCCTGATGGAATAGCACACTGGGCTCCTAAACAAGCCCCCTTAAGACCCGCCCTCCTTCACCGTGCTCCGAGACGAGCGAAAAGGGAAGATAAAACTTAGAGAGTCCCCACGACTGCAACTGAAACATGAAACTGACTCAATTATTTGACTGACTGGTTCCTCGACTCACCGACACTGTTTGCTGGCTGAAAGGATTTCACAGAGTCTTCCTGCAGATCTCCACATTTCGGCACAGGAAAACTCCTCCTCCTCCTCCTCCTCCTCCTCCTCCTCCTCCTCCTCCTCCTCCTCCTCCTCCTCCTCCTCCTCCTCCTCCTCCTCCTCCTCCTCCTCCTCCTTCTTCTTCTTCTTCTTCTTCTTCTTCTTCTTCTTCTTCTTCTTCTTCTCCTTCTTCTTCTTCTTCTTCTTCTGTTGCCCTTTGACCCAAACCTGGTCAGTAAGAGGAGGCGAGGCAGCGAACAGGCTCAGTGTTGTGAACTCGACGCCTCATAGAAATCTGAGAAATTGTGGATTATTTTTAGTCTCGGGGAGACGGGCGAGGGAGCGCTTGTTTTAAATACTTAAAGACAAAAGTGAAATTAACCCCCCCAACCTGCAACATGAACATTGACCCCCCCCCCCCCAAAAGAACAGCACATGCACGATTTGTGTCAAAGGTCCCACATGCCAATTTCATGTCTGTTTGTGTAGTTTATGTTTTTATCATTTGGACTTTGAACTTTTTTTTTTTTTTTAAATATATTTTTTGTATTGTCTGATTTCTACCGTTTGTTTGTTTGTTCGTGTGTGTGTGATGACGACGTGTGTGATCTGTGTGAACTGACCTGTGGTCTGTTGTTACAGTCAGTTTGTACCTTCCCTGCAGAGGGGAGAGGGGGAATCAGGAGGGAAAAAGGAATAATAAAAAATAAAAAAAACGTGGACTGACGGACTCGCAACACTCCGTACGAGAGAATCAGACTTTACGGACTTCACTACAAACCTTCAGCCTAACCGTCTCGTCTCTTTGGAGCCTCTAACTCTTAACGCAACGACTCCACCCACCCCGCCTCCCCTCTCCTCGACCCCTCGATGATGGCACATGAGTGAGGAAACCACTACATCGCGTTGCATTCTGGATCCGTTTCGGTTCGAGGAGGCGTCTTCAGTGTTCGACTATGCTTCCCGCTTTGTCATTTCGAATTTTTACAATTTTTATTTTTTTTGTTCTGTCGGTTTGTTGGAAACTAAAATTTGCATGTCTCTGTTTTGCCACTTAGTGAAGAGAAAAGAACTTTAAAGGTTTAAAAAAAGAAAAAAAATGAAATGAAACACTTTGAAACTCGTTGAGATTTGCATCGTTTCATCTGAATCTTTTCGGTTTATGGGGAACATTTCCACAGGAAAAAAAAGAGGGGTTTCATTTTTTGCATCTGTTTCTTCTCGTCATGCAAGAAATCAACTCTTAATATCATATTTTTGGTTATATGTTGAATAGTTTCCCTAAATAGAGGAAAGAAGTATATATAAGTATATATATATATATATATATAAATTTATCAGCGACAGAGGTCGCTGATTTAGTGAAATACCACGGGGTACTGGACTGTATAATCTGTCAGAAGCTATAATCATATTTCTTTGTTTTTCCTGATGCTGTGTGTGTGTGTGTGTGGGTGTGTGTGTGTGTGTGTGTGTGTGTGTGTGTGTGTGTGTGCGCGCGCAGAGGGGAGGGGTTTGATAACAGATCAGTGGATTTAAATTCCTCATTGACAGAGCAAACATCCCTCCTCGCTTTCTTCATCGATAACACGGAATTGAATCTGAATTCGGTAACACCGTCAACTCTTGTTGTTTCGCACGTTTGTCCGCGGGCCGAGCTCTGTTTTTATTATTTTTTATTTTACTGATGGATCCCAGATAATCTTTAAACATTTCTCACAGGTTTTGCAGAAACTTCTGTGTCCGTGACGTGACGCACAAGAATGAATTTTACCTTGCTTTTCATGTTGCAACAAAGAGGAATTTGAATATTGTTCATGCTTCTTTTTTTTATTTCACACTGATTTTGAGTGACCTGGAAAGAAGCCACGTTTACGAAAGTACCATGTTTAAGTACAATTTGTAGGTACTTTATTTCCAATTCATGCTACTTCTACTCCACTACATTTCAGAGGGAAATACCTCACATCCAAACATGTTTTGTTGCAGGTCTTTTAATGGTAACAGTGTTTTTTTGTTTTTTTTTTGCTTTGTTTTTTTTGTTTTTTTTACATGATGGCATTCCCACTTTTACCTGAGTACTGGTCCCACACTGGTAATTTGGCACTAATTATAGTTATAATAGAAAGTGTCACATTAGCACACTTTTAATCAATTAATTTCAGTTAATTGCCGGCGTCACCTAGAGAGGCTTTTAATCAGGACACAGCAGGTCAGCTGCAAAAGTGCAAAATGTGTCGACAGGCGAACAACGTGGAGAGAATAAACTAATAAATTAATAATGAGTTCATCCTTTAATTAGTGCTGTAGTTCTTCACCTGAAACACCTTAAATACAGTGCTTCAGATGTTCTGTTCAGATCTTTTATCAGTTATAGTGTTTGTACTAATGCTATTCCCGATACGTACATTTATACACAGCAATATGGAGATACTGCAGGAGAATTCGTACCTAATATTTGATGCACACATACTGAAAGGCGAAACAGCAGAACAGTGTTGGTTGTTAGTGAAATGGCTTTACGGGTTTTGAAAGGTTGACCTGAGCTCTGACATGAGAGGCACACACTGTGAGGTACTGAACGGATGGAATACTGACCGTTTTAAACTTCTTGATGTAGAAAAAAATCGAGATTCACGACTCACTTCTGTTCATGTTTTTTGTTCTGCCCTCGGTTTATCTTCATGTTTTGACAGATAAAATACAAGGCGGTGAAGTTTGATCGCAAAATTAAAAGGAAAAACAGCAAACACAGCCAGATCAAGCAAATCAGCCCAGCTCGGCGTCTGTCTTTCAGCCTTTTATTTCACCAGGCTCTCACCAACCACTAAAAGTCAGTCCCAGATATACTCTTGTGGCGGCTTCTTGCTGCTTCTTAGCTTCCTTCATCAACGTCCTCTTCGGTCTCTTCTCCTCTGTCATTTTGTCCATAGAGGCTGCTGAGCCTTGTTACATTATCTGCTCACCCAGCTCCGGTTCTGGCACAACACTGGCTCTGCTCCCCGGCTGCATTCCCCTGCCCCTGAGCCTGTAAACCTCCCACGGTGCTCACAGCTCACAGTCTGGGCAGCCTGGCTAACAATCTGTGCTAACATTAGCTAACAGCAGCTACAGTTGGCAGCAGTTTACTTCCCTGACCATCAGGAAACTCTGTAAATCACACAGAGTTGAGGCTTTAACTTTCCCCTCTGCTCTTTGTGCAGTCTGGTGCTGTTTCTGCATTATTTCTTAAAACTCAACATCTATCAGTTGGATGCTTCATGGAAGAATCACACCCAGAATGCATTGCTCTGCCAGTGGCTTTTTGGTGCTAATAATTAGAAAACATGGAGAGGAAGTGACGGACATTCTGCTTCACTTGAATCTTTCCCGAGGTTTTGAAGTGTTTCGATGAGCGTCAGCGATTGGGGATGAGTCTAACCATACAAAAATGTTGAGTAGCGGTGTGTCCCATTTTATACATGCGTTCCTTTTCCTTTCCTGTCAAACGCTGACGGCGTATTTAGATTTTTTGATGTATTTTCTTTCACAAAACCCAAATTTTGTTCCCACAAGTGCAATTTGCAAATATATTTTGATCATTTATGAATCAAAAATTCCAGGTGTTTGCTGTTTGTGTTTTATAGACTTCTAAGTCTTATATTTTGGTGTTTTTGGTATTAAAAGCTGCCACTCTGAATAATTTGCTAAATTAAAACAATTGATTAACAGTTTAACTGAAGTTATAGCCGCGCTTCCAAGAAGTTCTACCTGAGATTTTTGGATTTCATTCTGAATAATAACAAGATGATTAAACGTTAAAGGCAAACACGGGTTAAATATTTAAAATTTCAATTCATTCAAAAGGTCATACTGAAGGAAAGAAATGAGGCCTGTCTTTAACATGGACACAAATCTGATTTAATTAACTTTAAGGGGCACTTTGAAGGGGACACGTGTTTGGAATGGGACCGACTGCAGACAAATGAGACATCATTTTGCTTTGAGACGTGAATGAGAGGGCAAAGGGTGTGTTAAAGGGGATAAATATTCAGAATGGAACTTAGCCAAAAACCCATTTTAAGGTTTTATGATGTGAGACTGAAGAGGACGTTGAAGGGCACATTGAAGGGAGCGAATTGTGAGAGTGGAACAGAGCCAGGAGCTCCCTGATCGACATGCTTAAATCTTTTTTTGGGGGGGGTTGGGATTTGAGGGGGAGGAGGGGGGTGGGGGAGGTGGGGGGATTCAGCAGCTGCTAGATAATAAAAGATTAAGCTGTCCGTCTGTAGTTTTTCATCAATCAATCAATCAGTCCACTTATTATTTTTTTTTTTTTTATCATTTTGTCGATAAGATCTTCTCTCATGCAGTCACACCGGTGTACAAACCAACTGACTTTAACGTCACCCGCTGTGTATTATAGTAAATAAAAATGATTTTCAGAAATGAAAAAACTCTAAAACCAGTTTTTTTTTCTGTTCTCTCTCCATAATGTTTCCAAATAAAGTTTCTTTTTTTCCAAAGCTCCCTCAAAGTCTCTTATTTCTTATACCGTATATGCAGTGTGTGGTACAGCCCCCACTCTGAGTGTCATCGTTACCTTCCAGTAAACGCGTTCAGACCCAAGAACGGGCACAACTTCTGAAACCAGCAGTGGTCAGTCTGGCAGAGAATACAGTAGCCTACTGAGGTGGATTTCTCGCTGGCTGTGGCTCCTGACAAGAGTTAGCAGTTCACTACTAAGAATCTTTCCACTAGGAAAGTCTGTACAACTGTAGAAAAAGAAGAAGAAAGAAAAAGCAGCAAATATGTTGTGAATAAAATCTGATCCAGTTTGACCAAAATCACTGAATAAAGTTAGAAAGTTGTGCTTTTGTACAGTAAGCAGTGAGGCCCGGCCATAGATGACTGTAGCAGCCCTCACAATCACTCATAGGCTGTATCAAACAGGAAGCACTCAGAAGAGAGAAAGCGTTTGATTGGATGTAAAATTAGTACACGCCCCCGAGTGCAGGATGACATCATCAACAAATTTTTATGGTTTATCAGGAAATGACAAACTCTAAAATATCATGAAGAATACCTGAAAATACTGAAGACATGACTTTGTGTCAGCGTTGGTCCAGATACTGGAGGACAGAGGACAGATGGGATAGAAACACTGAAACATCAAGTTTGACTTGATGGGGACTTTAAACCTCTTGTCCTCCTTGTCTTTATTATTGCTTCTGAGAGCTCCTTAGAAGTCTTGCTGTTATTTCGGATCAGTCTGCAATACATACAATGTGGAATGAGTCTTCCACAAACTGACTTCACTGAACTCAGATTTATTGTCTCTTAGACTGTATTTCTATCTGAGTTAGATCACTGTAATTCACTTGTCTCAGAAAGTCATCTCTGGGTGTTACGCCTGGTCCAGAATGACAACTCCCATCACACTCATCTAATCTATTTTAGTAACTGATGAGGAGCCTTAAATAAAAAAAAGATCTCTCTTTAGGTTTATTTAAAAATGTTCACTGAGGTGGAGTCTCATGGGCTACAGTGACTGAAGGCAGACTCCCTGTGTGTTGTTATTACGGTCCTACACTTAATGGTTCAGAATGGTGCAGAAGGCATATATACATAATATATGTGCATAAATGATCATATATGGTGCATATATATTGCATATATGCGCATATATATTGCATATATGCGCATCTATATTGCATATATGCGCATATAGGCCACATATATATTTGGCCTATATGCGTATATGCTGCATATAGGCCAAATTCAGGTACATATATGTGCATATACAGGGCATATAGGTCTCATATATTGCTTCTTTATATCCACATACAGGCCATTGTACATACAATGTATGTCTCCTATATAAATGATGCCTATTGTAAAGCGTTACCTAGGTACTTGTATAGGTGAATATATAGGGCTGGCCATGGCTCAGTGATAGAGTGAGTTGTCCAGTAACCCAAAGATCTTCTTCAAAGATCTTCATACAAAGGTTCTTCTACGGCAGAGCTGTCCAGACTCTTTTTATTTTTATTTTTTTAAGAGGGCCAGATTTGACAATGTGAAGATGCCTGGGGGCCAATATTGTAAAAAAATTACCATTAAAAGTTACATCCAAATGTTCTCTAACATTTTTTATTTTTATTCTGTTCTTTCTTTCACATCTGAAGTCAGATAACAAAGAGTAAATTGTATGGAATACGTTAAACTTGCATGAAGTTGATACAAATCTTAAGATCATGTTCATTACTTATTATGAATGCAAAGTCTAACATCTGAGTTTAAAACATATCACTCTTGCTCGTCTTTAACGAAGTCATTCAGAAAGTAATACTTTGTGTCACGTCACCTGACACCGGCAGTTATGTCCTTAAAGGTTCGTGCTTCATTCTGTCAACCAAAAAATCCACATCTGTCTCAAACCAAATCCAGCCATACAGCATCTGACCATCCTGGCAGGCCATAAATAATGTATGATAAAAATGAAGCTTCGGGCCTCGCATGAAATCTGACCGTGGGCCGTTATTGGCTCCCTGGCTGTACTACTGGCATCACTCAGAAGAGTGTTGGTGCAATAATTGTCTAATAATAATAATATTAATAGTCTTGCAATGGATCTGAGCGACCTGCTCGGCATAGTAACGCGTGAGAGATTCTGGGATTTAAAAACTAACTACAGGATCTGAAAATCAGTTCTAAAACTAATCTGACTTTACAGTGGTTCTGTGTGTTCTTTGTCTGCCCGTCTCCTGGCAGTCTTATGTTTAGAAACAATAAAGAGTAGAAATATTTCTTTTATGAGCATGACAAAGATTTACAGTTTGTGCTTTGTGCTGTTAATAGATGACTTCCTGTTTGAACAGCAGCAGCTGTCTGACGTTCAGAGGGTGACAGGCTCCACCTGGTGGTCAAACTCTGAACTGCACAGAAACACAAAAAGTTGAATGAAGAACAAAAAAGTACAACAGTGATTCTCATTACAATTAAAACAAACGTTAAAATAAAAACAGTCGTGATGCCAGTCAAATAAAGATGCCAATAAAGTCTGATTTTTATCCGTCTGTCTAATTTCTGTAAGCGCCTGTCCTGATCAGAGTCTAGGGGGCCCCGAGCCAATCCCAGCTGACTTTGGGCAAGAGGCGTGGTACACCCAGAACTAGTTCACCCACCATCATCTGCGTGTCTTTGGACTGTGGGAGGAAGTCGGAGTACCTGGAGAGAACCCCCGCGCACAGGGAGGACACACGTCAGGCCTTACTCGGGGTCAAACCACGAATCTTCTTCCTGTGAGGTGAAACTGCACCAGCATGCTGGCCCTATTTTCATTTATAACAATACATAATCTTTTTATTTATTCTGCTGCTGTTGAAATTTTGTATTCATCTGAATCTGCAACAATCAACTTAAGCTGTCAGATAAATGCAGTGGAGTAGACGTGTAAAGTAACAGTAGCCGCTCCAGGTTGCACTTAATGAATAACATTTATCACATTTACTGTATTCAATTATAAAAGTGGATCAACAGAGTTAACGTGATTCTGCAGATTTGCAAACCTCGATGAGCATTAACGTGTTAAACACAGAGATGGACTTCATAACGAGACAGAGCGTCTCTGCTGTGCTCACAGTGAAGGTGTCCGTCAGTCTGAGGCAGGCGAGATTTCATCTCAGTACTTCACCTAGCTGTGGCTGTTTCATGATGTCGACTCTCCTGTCATTGGTCAGCAGGTGGCGCTGTGCATCAGTTATGCTGTATGTGTTTCTAAGAAACCCTGAAGGTGTTCATTATCACTATTGCCAGTTTATCACCTCCAGGAAGTTTGCTTACATATCATCAGAATAAACATAGTATAAGAGAGGTAAGAACATGAATTCACAATAACCTGTTCAAAAGCAGGTTTTCAAAAATGATTTTAAATATAGATAAAAATGATGACTGAGACTTCAAAAAGGAGTGCAGATGAGCATTTCACAGGATTCATTTGAAAATGATTTCCAAAGTGCAAAATCGAGATGCATGGATTCAGGATGAATTTAGTTATAAATATTTACAACCTATATGAGGATATGTGTTATAAAATACTTCAATCAGATTTAAAGAGAAACAAAAGATATTTCTGAAAATAATTTTAATGTCAACACTTGTTGCAAAATATTCATATGTAAAAAAAATCAAAAATAAATCAAAGATATACTAAAAATAGATAAATATATACACTGCGTACATGGATATGCATGTTGGATAATATCACAGAAATAATTATACTGTATTGTACTGAAATGTACATACACTGTAATATAGATTTTATTCTATATTTTCTGTGATACTATTTCTCCCTCTGTGCCCCAGGCTTGAAAACACTAACACTCCCCCGGTGCTCTGAGCTCACAGTCTGAGCAGCACGGCTAACAAACTGAGCTAACATTAGCTAACAGCAGCTACAGTTGGCAGCAGTTTACTTCACTGTCCATCAGGAGACTCTGTAAATCACAGAGAGTTGAGGCGGAGCAGCTGGAGGACATCAGAGGGAAAAGCAGAAAACATTTTCTCCATAAAATATGATCCAGTTTCACCAAAATCAGTCAAATAGTTGGTGGTGTGTGACTTAGTGCCGTAAAGCGTTACGTACTTCTCCTGACCCGGAGCCCAAAGTTACATAGTGTGAGAACAGACGTACGAATGACAGAGACACCATTCACCTGATTACAAGTCAGTGTAGCACCAACAGGATCTAACAGAGGTTAGTTTATGAGAGAAAAGTTACACAGTGTTATGTTACACATTTCGTGCTGGTTCGTGCTCAGTGTTTACAAGCGAAGCATTATTGTTTAAATTCTGGTCCCATCTTTGAACAGCAGGAGGCGTCTGTACAGTATAAATAAATAAATAAATATAATTATGACAGGAAAAGTCAGCACATTTCATTTCGGACAGAAATGTTCTCAGATATTTGATTTAGACCATATCCACATATTTATTCGTTTATTTGTCTGGAAGCCTTCTTACATTCTTGTCTTCTGACAGGAGCCTCTTTTAAATGTAGAGTATTCAGATATATTCTCTCGTCTTCTTCTGCACTTCCAGGAGCAGTCAGTTGGAGGCGTCGATGACTTCCTGTCGTCCCTGTGCAACATTTTTCTCCTCCGGCACAGAAAAAGAGAGAGCAGCTGCTTCTCACATCGTTTGCTCTGTCATCCTCCTCCTCCTCCCCCCTCTTCCCCCTCCTTCTCCCGCAGGAAGGGGAGCACCACACCCTGTGAGCCAATCGGAGCTCAGCTCCACCTTCTCCATCACATCATCTCAGTTTCCAAGGTAACAGGGCACCTCTCTCCCTCTCTCCCTAGCTCTGTTTCCATACTGAAAGGTTGCCGCATCATCATCCTCATCCCTCCCATCCGTCCATCCCACCGTCCCAAACTGAGCTGGTGGCTAGTTTAGCGTTAGCCTCCTCTCTGTTAGCATCTCTCTCTCTCTCTCTCTCTCTCTCTGCAGTGAGGTTGCCACAACATTAAAGGCACCTCCCTCTCTCTCTCTCTCTCTCTCTCTCTCTCCGTCTCTCTCTCTTCATCCTCCAACATCCGACACTCAGGAAGGAGAAGATGGACTAAAGCAGCAGTAGAAGAAGAGAGATGTGGTACGTACTGCTGAAGCTCCTCTGTGAACCCTCCTTCCTGTTTTGTGTATATGAAAGAGGGAAGTGTGTGTGTTTGTGTGTGTGTGTGTTAAGCCTAATCCTTCGTGGAATGCTGATTTAATGAGCTGTTTGATGCTAACGCTGCCAGGATGATGTGAGGAAAAGATAAAGAGAGACAGAGGCAGAGGGAGGTGACTCCCAGCGTGCCCCCCTCTCTCTCTCTCTCTCTCTCTCTGGGCTTTTGTTATGGAGGCCTGCTCTGCAGAAGAGCTCGCTCTGCCTGCTGCATACAGAAAGAGGCCAACACCTCTCCTCCTCCTCTGCTCCCAGTCTGCTGCCCTGCTCCATACTGGGCCGTCTTGACTGCTGCACTGGGCTGGTTTCTTCATGCTGTTCCCGCATGTCAGGGGAGAATGAGTCGGCCTGTGATCGGCGTTTACCAAGCGAGTACTTCTGACGCGATCTCAGCTTTTCTCAAAGTTAGAATTTTTTTTCCAAGTTTGCCTGTACGACGCAACGATCAGAAGCAAAAGTGTGAAGGCGGGGCGAGCGGTCTGCTGTCACACGGAGAGAAGGGAAGCAATTATTGTACAAAACGCTTCCAGCGATGTTGTTTGTACACACTAAGCGTTTGTGTGAAGGGTGAACAAAGAGTCTCCGACACACCTGACCAGTAGACCTTTGTCGTGGCAGACATCACGACGGAGACCAGAACCTTGGGCTTTTCTTGCCATGACATGACAAAAAGTCTGCTGTGGGAAGATGGTCCATTGCAGCTGAATGCTGACTTGATTGTCATGTTGGATTGTCATGTTCAGGAAGTTAAAAACATTTTATTGGGTGCAGTCAAGGGTTTAGGACGTCGTACTGATTCCCGATAACTGAGAGAGAGAGACAAGATCAGACAGGTTGAAAACAAACCAGCAGTTCATCCTGATTGTTAAGAGTGAGTGTACCTGAAATGTTTCCTCAGTCCTCTGTCACGTTTGTGTTTTTGTGTTCATGAAGTCCAGCTGTTTGCAGACTTTGCGGTGCTGATGACTGAAAAACCTTTCAGTGATGATGTTGATCGATGAGTCACATGGATGACGGCATGAACTTTTTCTTACTTAGAACTTTTCTGCTAATTTCTGGCCATTTGTACATGACAAAGCACGTGTTCTTATACTTCTAAATAAGTTGATTTGTTATACTTTAAAGCTAGCAAGTCCACAACTTTGCTAGCAGCCAAACATCAAGTAAGGTCAACAACACAAGACACAGCAGTCAGCCCAGCTCGGCGTCTGTCTTTCAGCCTTTTATTTCACCAAGCTCTCACCAACCACTAAAAGTCAGTCCCACATTTACTCCTGTCTGATGGCTCGCTCACTCTCTCCTTTTCGCTTCTTAGCTTCCTCCATAAACGTCCACTTCAGTTTCTTCTCCTCTGCCTTTTTGTCAATAGCGGCTGCTGAGCCTGGTTAAAGGGCCCGCACAGCTCTGGTTCTGGTATGACACTGGCTCCACACCCCATCGGCATTCCCCCAAGCAGCCCAGCTAACAAACTGAGCTAACATTAGCTAACAGCAGCTACAGTTGGCAGCAGTTTACTTCACTGTCCATCAGGAAACTCTGTAAATCACAGAGCATTGAGGTGGAGCAGCCGGAGGACATCAGAGGGAAAAGCAGAAAACATTTTCTCCATAAAATATGATCCAGTTTCACCAAAATCAGTCAAATAGTTGGTGGTGTGTGACTTAGTGCCGTAAAGCGTTACGTACTTCTCCTGACCCGGAGCCCAAAGTTACATAGTGTGAGAACAGACGTACGAATGACAGAGACACCATTCACCTGATTACAAGTCAGTGTAGCACCAACAGGATTTAACAGATGTGAGTTTATTAGAGAAATGTTACATAATAAAGTTTCATCATGTAGGTTTCTGCTCAGTGTTTACAAGTTAGCCATTCCAGGCCAATGTTTTGGTCGAACTCTGAGACAAAAAAAATCATTTTAACATGGAAAGCTGTATGAGTCCTTATTTACCTGAATCTCTCTGGAGGAGGCGGAGGTGAGTGCAAAGTCAGCATGACTCCACACATTAATGGGAAAACATCAGGTTGAAATAAACAGGAATTTCCCTTTGATGTTTCACTAAGAGAGGAAATGTAGAGGAAGTTCACTGTTCAGCCATGTCTGTTGTTGCTGATCAGAGGCTGGGTGGGGCAGGCTTCGACCTAATAAATGTCTCTGATGTGGCATTAAATGGACCAGGCATCAAAGAAACTTCCTGTCAGATTACTCTTCACACGAAGTGACTTTCCTCCAGTCTTTGACCGACTGTTAAGATGGCAGCAGGAGACAAACATTCTGACAAACTAGAAGAGGATGTAGGGAAGGAAAGAAGGATGTAGGGACGGACTCCACTCTACTATCTCCAGGGCTGGTAAACTGTGCTGAGTGGCCGCAGGGCAGCGTAGATATCAGTGGAAAGGCGAGGAAGGTTAAAGTGGGTGTTCTCCCGTTACAGATGGTTTATGGGATTAAATCTGAAACATTCTCCTGTGCCGAGTGTCTAAACCCGAGTCACTCTTCTCACAGTGTGACGACACTGAGGAACGGTAACCTGATTAGACGTCATGTTTGTCATTCAGGGAGTTGTAGCTGGTTTGGCGGACATGATGATGCTCTTAGACGTGCAGTCAAAATCCCACCAAGCTGCTCCACCAGCATCAAGTGAGTTTAGATTAGAGTCTCCATGAAGTGTTTCAGTGAATTTCCTGATGGACCGATGGCTGTTAATGCTGCATAACTAAGCCTTAATATAATGTGAACAGGTGAGTTGTATATAAATTAATCCTCAGTACAGTTGTCATGAACGGGGAAATTAGCTATAGAGACCAAAACTGTTTTTTGTACCAGGCTGTAAACATGTTTATTTCTGCTGTGAAGTTGGACATTTTAACATGGGGACTTATGGAGACTGACTCACTTCTGGAGCCAGCCTCAAGTGGACGTTTGAGGAACTGCAGTTTTTGGCACTTCTGTATTGGCTTCATTTTGCTGCTTGACGTTGACACTAGCTCATAGCACTAGCTGCTGTGCATGGCAGTGGGGCTGTAACGCATACTTGCTATTGTTTACTGTGAACGCCAATCGAAATCCATGACAAGTCTCTTCACATCTGACTGTTTTTAAAGGAAACACGTAAAAATGAAGTAAACAGAACTCTAGTTCCTGTTTCAATGGAGACTTTCAGGTCAGGGGATGAAGAGTGGCTAAGTGGCTCCATGTCACAGCATTAATTCTAAATTAAATCACTAAAATACATAAAAATAGTTTTTAAAAAAATAAAGTAAATATAACCAGATGGGCTTTGAGCTGCCTCTTCCAGGTGTCTGTTGGGAATACCAGCTTGAGGTCTGGAGACTTACTGAAGAGTTTACAGCTGCTTCTAACTAAGTGAAGCAGAAAAAAAAAAGGCTCCTGCATTAATGCCAATCATCTGGTCTGAAGCAAAGTAAGCGTGTCAACAAACAGCAGGAGAAGCTTCACTCTGCTAAGATAACAGACATCCCCTGCGTTTGTCCTCAGCCAAACCTTCAAACTGTTCCTCTCGCTGAAATAACAGCTGCTCAAACTGTATTTTCTAAATAAAACATGGAGGAGGTCTTCTCATTAGAGCAGACGTCCTATGAAGACGTGCTGGATGGAGACAGAACGGATGGTGATTTTACAGTGCACACTTTTTCCAGTTTAAAATCTGACTAAGCAACAAAAAAACACCCATAAAACGAGAAACAGAAAATTATGAAGTAAATGAATATGAAATGATACAAAATACAAACTAGCTAAATATCAGCTAAATAACTAAAGCTGCTGTTTACTTCCTCATTCTGTCTATCTTTCAGTGAACTCAAACAAACAGAGCCTCTGAAACCAGCAGTGGTCAGTCTGACAGCAGCCTGCTGAGGTGGTTTTCTTGCCGGGTTTGGCTCCTGGCAGATTCAGTGAGCAGCAGTTAGCTAGCGGAGAGCAGCTGGAGGACATCAGAGGGAAAAGCAGTAAATATATTGTGAATAAGAGTCAGAAGAGAGAAAGTGTTTGATTGGATGTAGAATTAGTACACGCCCCCGAGTGCAGGATGACATCATCAACAGGTTTTTATGGTTTATCAGGAAATGACAAACTCTAAAATATCATGAAGAATACCTGAAAATACTGAAGACATGACTTTGTGTCAGCGTCGGTCCAGATACTGGAGGACAGAGGACAGACGGGATAGAAACACTTCAACAAGTTCGACTTCACCTTTAATCTGTAACCTCCAGTGTTTATTCTCTGCTCTCCTGCCCGCAGCTTTCATATTAGAGATGGATAATGAGACTCGTGCTGGATCTCCCTGTACAGATGGACAGACTCCCTCAGGATCAGGAGTAATTAGCCAGGAGCTACTTGTGTTGACTGAAGTCAGTTCAGGTCACGTTCATTTGTAAACAAACACATCAGAAAGTGTTTAATAGCATTATTTATATCCCAAAATGTTATTTATAATATCTAGTGAGGGTCTTACAGATTTGACTGATGAACCGTGAACATATTCAAGTCTTTTACTTGTCTGCTTGTGTTTTTGGGTGACTGGCACACAGCTTCATGTGCATTACAGCACTCCTCACAGAGCTCATATTCTACGTATATACAGTGATCTGGATTTGTGACAACTAGTCTTTGTTTGAATTGAACCCAGAAATGATTCTTAGGCAGCCGATGATGAAGTGCACGCTGGTTCGGTCTGTAGCCTCGGCGTCTCCACAGTTTCTCCCTGCAGAGCCGACGCCCTGAATCCCCATCAGGGACTGAACAGCGAGGAGAGAGAGAGGCACGAGATGATGCAGCAGGAGGTTACAGTTAGCTGCGTCATCTTAACTTCCTGTTTCAGATAAAAAGAGAGCAGAAAATCTTTAGTCTACTGATTTAACACACCAGTAAAATGTTCTAAAAGTGGTTAAAGTGCAGGTGTATTCACTCGTTTCTTACGCTCTGACTCAGTACATCAGTCTGCATGAAAAAATAATGCCATCTCATTACCGTGGCAGCGATAATCAATATAAAATGCTTTTAATCGCAATAATCAAATCGAATTAAATGCACTTCCCAGTTCTGCCAGGACAGAAAAGCTGCATTAGTACTACAGTGTAGACTGAACTGTGTTTCAGCATTGTTTCACGCAGAATGTTTCAACCAGTGAAATAAGAGTCTGTGGACAGTCGCTCTCTGATAAAAAACAAACTTGAATTTGTGATAAAAATCAAACATGTTTAAGAGTGTGGCAGGAAGTGCAGACTTGCATTTCCTCCCCACAGGTAAGGGGGAGGAGTTAGGAAATCATTAAGAGCACCTGTGAGATGGGGGGAGGGGGAAGATCTTTTCAAACACCAGGCCACATGGAGGAGAATAGGAGGAAGCGAGTGTGAGCAGGAGAAATCCACAAATATATAAGCTGGAAAGGAAATATGCAAGCACCACAGGACCAAAAAAGCAACCCCGGATTGTGTGGAAAAGGCAAACTTCTTGTCTTTGGCGCGGCACTTGGAGCTGTAGCTGGTCTGGGCTTACAACATACAGCTAAGTGGTATCTGCCTGACTCTCTCCAGGCTTCTTCTCCCCTCTCAGGATTGTTTAGACCATCCCCTGGATCCGGCGATCCCTCTCCCCATACCTGGCACCCCCCCCCAAATAACCTTTCCTTTACTGATATTTTGGTGACCAGAATTTATTTTGTAGCTGGGGCTATCTGCTAGCGGGACTTTTGGTGTTAACCAGATACTTTTAAATGTACTCATTATCCTTTTCTATTTAAAGAGTGACAGGTTGATTTATGCTCCTGTCTGGTGCCCAACTTATGCTGTATGAGTATCTGTTTTCAGCCCTACGCTACAATATTATCAGAAGGTTTGTGTGCTCTCTTCACCACCAAATAGGAAGCAATTGACAGACGGTGAATTGACAGTGTCTGTTTTTAATTCAGTGTGTACCTGAAATTAAAATTTTATCTTTAAATTCAGCGTGTATCTGATGCACCAACCAGCTTTTATTTTAGTGAGAAATCTTCATGTTTGAAACGGTTCACCTCATCACAGCTGTGATTCTGTCGTAGTTAATCAAGTGTGCTGATATTCAGTATAACAGCACAGTGTGATATTTCTTTTATACAAGCTTGATTTATGACTTAACAGTAATAAGTGACAACACATTATGATTTGTTTGTTTTGTCTGAACACTAGCTTGTTAGCTACTTTGTGTGGGTGTACACATTAGCACAGGCCAGCTGCTTCGCATCATGTATGAAGCAGTGAAATAAGAGTCTGTTGACAGTTGCTTTGGTGTAAATATCAGTCTGTTTCTCGTCTTGACGTTCAGATAAAAACAAATATGTTTATCATATAATATCATCAGAAGGTAGCACCAAACAGGAAGTCATCATTCCTGCAGTCGTCTAACACTAAAATAACGCTGGTAGAGAGTTGTTGAGTTGTTGAGGTGACAAACATAACAAACATAAAGTTTGTAGAGAAACACAGTTTATCTTTCTGGATTATATCGATGCTGAATTGACAGTCAGACTGTCGACATGTGACGTCCTTTATCTCGTGTTTGTAGAGTGATGTGTTGTTACGGACACGTAATGAATTGTTCAGATGTCATATTTCTTAAAGGGAGTTTGGTGTCATATTTTCCTTGGACAGCGCAGGGAGCTTTAGTTTCATTCAAACTGATAATGTTTATTTTTGAACGTTCTGCCAACGCTACAGAAACATTAGGTAACTGTTATGTATGATAAGGTTGTCTGACGCTGACTGCTGTTAGTTATTGGTTTGTTATTGGTTGTGTATTGACTACTAATGGTTGCTGATTGTGGTTGATGCTAACAATGTGTTTTTAAACTACAGTGTGAAATATGTTAGATAGATGACAAACATTAAGGTAATGTTAATTTAGAGTTAATATTAAAACCTGTAAAGCCCTTTAAAGTCTCAGTGCTGTCATTCTCTATATCAGCACTCATGAAACGACTCTCGTCCAATCAGATTACCTGATCTGAACTATCTGTTGTATAATTGATGTTATATACTGGCTCCATTCAAACCCAGTGTAACATGTTAATGAATGCTCTGAGAGACCTCTGATTCAACAAGAGGCCAGAGGGCCCCCCATCCTCCTTCATCATACAATAGAGCTGGGAACTCAGTCAGCTGTGAGTGTGTGTGTGTGTGATCACCCACCATCCCCCCATGTTGGAATAAATCACCCACAGTGTGTGTGCGTGGGGTTGGAATGGGTGCCACATGATGAGGTTCAGGGTTCAGGGTGATCCAGCTCCTCTAGAGAATAGTCCACTGTAACCTGAATATGGGGGATGGTGGGATGTTGCATTTGTGTTCATTTCACATTTTCTCTGACAGTGTGAATCCAATAATTTATGTCCTAACTGCTGATTTTAATTCAGATTTTATTTCACTGACAATGACAACACCATCTTCCAACACAGTGTACCACCTCAGAAAACATCAGCCTCTGCAAGTACCACCATTAACATCCAGCAGCGTAGGTTTACCCTGATCAAGTTACACACTAGTTTATTCTTGATAAGAAGATTATTTATTGTTGACTGTTCTTTGAAAGAACCAGAGCGGTTTAAATTGAATTGATTTTTAAATTGAATTATTTCATTTAATAATTTATTTCAGAGATTGCTTCACGTGCCATGACAGGGAAGTCGCATACCACGAATGGAAACAACAGTTCCGGAAGCAGTGGTTTAAATGATACATGAGTGCATGCTCAACCAGGTGAACTATGAGGTCAACTCTTTGGCCTGTTGTTGTGGTAGCGCTTCAGTCCGTCATATCACGATGTTGCTGGACAGACTCGCTGCAAATGGGAACTTAAATATGTGATTTGTTTTCAGTTTGTCTTCAGGTTTACTTGATTTTATATATTTTATGTAATAATATTAACCTTTCCCAAAATGTTGAAACGTTTTGCCCAATAACAGAGCGCTGAGGTTTTATATGGAGCTAGATGGTACACAGTTTATTAGCCTATCTTGGTAATCTTAGTACTCCATGCTACCCGGGAACTGTTGTTAGCTTGTTGTTGACTCTTGTCGACTAAAGGCGTGGACGCTTGTTGTTCACTGAAGTTGACCTAAGGTGTGGACACACATTGTGACTAATGAATAGAATAGAACAGAATAAAATATCTTTATTGTTATTATGCATTGCATAATGAAATTTAAGAGCCACAGTGAACTGATGATTTGGGCGGTTGGACCGGTCTCCTCCACTCAGGGTCAGTTGGTGTCTGCAGATAAAGTCATAGTGTTTGATGTGTTCAGATGAAAGTGAAAGTGAATGTACTGGTTGGCGTCCATGTTTGTTTTGGTAAAAGAACACATAACACCTCTCGCAGGATTTGCGGAGGGCGTCCATCACCAGAACTGTTGTGGTTTCTGACCAGTCACTCAGTGTTTCGTCAGGTTTATGTGTGGTTTGTTCGGCCTTTGTAGTTTTCAGCTCATGTCCAGGTTGGTCTCGAGCTTAGTTTGATGCTCTTTAGTTTGTTATTGCAAGACATCCAGCTTGTTGTTAGCTTATTTTACTTTTTGGTCAGGTTAGTCTGCAGGACGACAAGCAAAACTTTAAAATGCTTGTTTTCTGAACAGCTCAACTTCATCAGGCCTCTATGCGAACTTCATATAACGAATTTTTTACTAATAACCATGTAGTCATACCATCAGTCTCCTTTACTGTCTCTGTGGTCTCTGTATTCCTTTGAAGTAGTATCATGGAACTCTGGGTGCCCACAGATGGCTACAAGTGGGAGGTCACGTTACAGGTCGTCAAACCAGAGTGAAGATCCAAAATGTAATGTCATGTTCTCTGAGCTCTCTTCTTGGTGGTGAACAGCTCTGGATCGGAGTAGAATCTGGGTCGACTCGGAGTGTTTATTCCTCCAGAAACTTTGCCTCTGCCTGCAGGTTTCTCCTCCAAACTCCCTGAAACTCAGCAGCTGTCTCTGTCCAGTCCTCCCTACGAAACGCTCAGCAAAGCTACATGGTATAAGCAACTTTTTCGCTCACAGTTCACTATTTTCAACTCAGGCAAATGAGGCAGGGACACAACGTTCATTTATTCGCATGGGCAAATTTCACGTCTTTACATTGACTTTTCTCAAAGTTTTCACATGAATAGATTTCATACAAACTGTATGACGTTAGTGCAGATAATCTGGGAGGTGTAATGTTTTCTTGTTCTTCGTTCTCCTTCATTCGTTATCCTCTTTTCTGCTCACTTATATTCTCTCCTTTCCTCCAGACTCATGTGACTGTCCTCTCCTCTCTTCTCACCTTACATGTTCTTTTTCTCCTCCAGTCCTCTATTTTTCCTCCATCCATATTTTGTCTCCTCTTATCCTCCTACCTTTCTTCCATTCGATTTCTCCCCTGCCAGCTCCTTCTTTCTCCTCCTCTTCTCTCTCTGTATTGATAATATCTGCTCAGACCTCAGGGTGTGGCAGCGAACATTCAGTACCGTTTCCTGTTTCTGACTGTCGCTCAATTTAGAACCAGAACCGCAACATCTGGACGACTCGACACAGAAATAAATAGACAGATTGATTGAATAAATTGTATTTAACTTATCTATTTGTTAAATTATTATAACAATTAAATGCAGTGTAATTTCTAGACCACAGCAACACATACTGATGAGTGAATATGTGACCAGACATCTAGACAGTGAAGTACTCCAGTATATGGCTTGATTAGGACTCATATGTGAGCCTTTCAGTCTAGATAGAGGCCTCTCTAGTCCGGTTTAATCTGCCGGCTGGTGAATCCAAATATGAACATCATCACTGTGTTTTCTCTGGGTTATTGACCGGAAACGGTGCTACGAGGAAATCACCTAAAGACTGATTTTCTGGCTCCACTTGATCGAACATAGATATCGTCTTTAGTCAGTGTGGCATCGTAAACGAATGGTATTTCAAGTATCTATTATTTGTCAAGACATTTAAAGATGTCTCGGTGTGGTCCATTGAGCAGTGCTGTAGTGGTTTGCTATTTTCTGTACACCCAGCAACACATTTGCAGCCATGTTGGTTCAATCAGACAGTCTGTGTGACGGAGAGGCAGCGAGGCCAATATCTGTGGAAAATAAATTATTGAACACACACAGTCACACACACACACACTCACAGAAATCGACCACTTATCTGACAAAATGCAGCAGGCCACCGAGCCTGGAGTGCTTACTCCAGACTGGCGGGTTCGGTGGAGCTTAATGTGTCCAATTCAGTTTTATATATATACAGCTCCAAATCATAACAGAACTTATCTCCTGACATAGAAAGCAGGTCTAGACCGTATTCTTCATAATATTATTTACAGAGACCCAACAATTCCCACCACAAGGAAGCACACAGTGGCAAGCAAAAACTTTCTTTAAGAAGCAGAACCCTCGAGCAGAATCAAGCTCATAGTTGACTAGATGCTGTATTTGAAGTCTTGCTAGTTGACGAAATCAGCTGTTTTCTCTCCTTTTTAGGACTTCTGCCACCCACATGACCCAGTTCAGAATGCATGGCCCATTAACTCTTACATTGTCCGCTCCAGTCCTGGCACGACACCGGCTCCGCTACCCAACAGCATTCCCCCGCGACCCGGGCCGGAAAACTCCTCTTCTTCCCGGTGGTCCAAAACTACTGTTGTACAAACTCTAACACTCCCCCGGTGCTCTGAACTAACAGTCCGGGCAGCTCGGCTAACAAACTGAGCTAACTATAATTATCTAACAGCAGCTACAGTCCATCAGGAATCTCTGTAAATCACAGAGAGTTGAGGCAAAAAATATTTATAGTAGTAGTATATTTATAATAGTTATATTTAAAATAAATAATAATATATTAATATAAATATTCATAGAAGTCCTGCAGGTATTGATTATAAAAGATACATTATTGTAATGGATTTGATATGTGAATGAAGTAACCTATTACCTTAATGTAATACAGTCATGTTGCTACATGATACAAACAGAGTGTAAGATGTAACACATTTCCTGGACAAAAGAATCAATCGTAGTGCGAGAACGTCCTTTGGTTTGACCTTTCTCTCTCTGTCTGCAGTAATACCTTTTTATCAGCTCGGTCAGTTTCTGGAGAAAACACAGAGTGTTTCGGTGATCAGCTGTGACGGAGGGATGTGGGACATTAATCTCATATCAGATGACTGAAAGTGTTCTGCAGAATGAGTTCAGCTCTGAGTTTTTTTTCTCCACATCACTTTGTTTCTGATAACGTCAGCGGGTTTGTAAGGAAATACTGCACTGTAATATTACCCATAATTACATGGGGGGGGGAAAGCATGGCCTCTACACACATACTAATGGTTTGGTCTGGTCCCAGTGGGAATTCAGACTGGAAAGTGAAGAGCAGGTAATGGATGGATATAACGTAATTATATAAAGGTGTGTACATAAAGTACGTGTAGCCACTGTGTGCTTCTCCGTAATCAATTGATTAACTGATCAGTGCGTGTAAAAGCCTGTTAAGTTAGAACCAGATGTGAACTGTATTTTATATTCTCCTGTTAATTTTACACTTCCTGTCAGCTGTTTAATATAAACCGGGTCATTTACATGTAAAGTCAGGCTGAAAGTGGAAATATTATGAAAGAATTAAATAAATATAAGAAGAAAATTAATAGTAATAGTAACATTAGTCAGTGGAGCTAAATTAAGATAATGAAAATAATTTGTGCAGAAGAGAAAATTCAGCAGATTAACAACGGAAAGAATGTTAAAAATGAAGCATGTTGTCATTCATTTATAGTGCTAAAGAAAAGAACACAATCCCCTGAAGCAAAACAAACCAGTTATTTTTGTCTAACATACATTATTGTTTATTGTTAGTTTATTGGAGTGAACTGAGTGACAAGACACCTGTAACAGCAGCTGAACGGGAAGGTTTTTCAGCCCTGAGTAGTGTCTGCAGGTATCCTGTCAGGCTGTTTAAGGCAGTCAGAAGGTGGGGGGCGACCTCATTTGTAAGCAGGGCATCTCATGGCAAAATGTCTGCTCCCTGCTGGCCATGAATACCTCTTTAATCTGGATTTTTGGTAGTGACATATCGCCTCGTCCATCTTTAGGAAAATGATGTTCTTACACTTGAGCTGAAACACATTTATGATTATTTTAAATCCACTTGAATTGAAAATTTTTAAGCCTTTTGATGACAACAGAAAAAGGAACTCAGACTTCATGGCTCTGATGTTATTTCATATACACAGACAATTCTCAACAGATTATTCCATAATCATAATAATTAGTAAAATATTAATTTCAGTAATTTTCCCCCCTCTGCTGCTCCCTTCAGTCAGACACATGATACAGACAGAGACAGAAGGAAAGATTAACGACCAGCAACAGAAGATCCTCCGACACGTCTTTCTCCCCTACAATACATTATTCATACTGGGGATGGGCTGGTGGACCCCTGGGACCCCCAACACACACACACACACACACACACACACACACACACACACACACCCGTTATTCCTCTGTGACTGCAGTCCGTCTCGTGGCTGTATTTTCTTTCTCCACATCGACCTCTTCTTCGTTTATTTTAAGTCCCAGTGTCACAGCGACGCCCTCTCCTCTCCTTCTAACATTAACAGTAACACACGAGCTCCGGTCTGTTGTAAATGATTCATGACGTTAAGTCGGCTGAGAGCTGAGTTCACCCTAAATCCTGTGGGTGAGGGTGTGGCCAGTGGAGAGCTAGTTGTGTCTGGTGATGCTGCCTGCCTCACCTTCACAGAGGAGGATAGGATATGTAACAGCGGAAGGGCAGATAAACATGTTTGGACGATTGATTTTCTGAAAAGCATCTCTAGTTTCTGCACATACCTACACCATCATTTAGTCCAGAGGAGTAAAAGTATAAAATACCAAAAGATGTAGGTCTGCTTGCAGAGACAAATGGACAGCGAAAATATAAATGTAGATTTCTGTGTAACAACCATAGACTGTGCAGTACATGAATGTAGTCCCTGTGATGACACCAACAGGTTTCTGAAGGGTCATTGTGAAGCTACCTACCAAGTAATCGAAAAATCGGCAAAGATGTGGACGAGTAGAGTTGAGGTGCACTGAATGAAGCCTGATCTGTAGCTGCACCCACCTGTCAATCAAAGTGTCCACATTCTTAATTCTTCATAACTTAATGTCATTTAAACAGGAGAGTTGTATATAAATTCACCCTCAGTACAGTTGTCATGAACGGGGAAATTATCTATAGAGACCAAAACTGTTTTTTGTACCAGGCTGTAAACATGTTTATTTCTGCTGTGAAGTTGGACATTTGAACATTACTTATGGGGCACTTATGGAGACTGACTCGCTTCTGGAGCCAGCCTCAACTGGACGTTTGAGGAACTGCAGTTTTTGGCACTTCTTTTTTTGTCTTGACCACTTCACCGCCATGGAGGTTACTACTTCAATGATCAACTCCTGGTGGCTGAATACTGCCTGCGAGGTTCAAGCTTTTCTGAGTGGCTGGTACTGTTTAAAGGTGCCCTGATTTGTTTGTGGTTTTAAGCCCCGATCTTTATCCAAGTCCTTAAATATTGGGTATCTGCTGATACAGACTCCAATATATTATTTATATGTACCTAAATGTTGATTAAATTTGTAACTGACACACTGAAATAAGAGCTGGAGCTCACCACAGTCAGCCCACTTTATGATTCACAAGCTGTTTGATTAGTATGACATTAGAGAACAAAACCTTTTATTATTAGATCACTAATTTGCTACTCAATCTGTCTCAGGAGGAAACATCTCCAGCTAAAGAAAGCCAGGACTTTTCAAACATAAAACAAATCAAACGTTTAAGCTTCACTTCATCTGCAGGATGTGCAGGATCACGATTGAAGTCGGAGAAACCCGCTCTCTCTGCGTCACTCTGTGATTCAGCTGATAAAACAGCTGCTGTGTTACATAAAAAAAAAAAAAAACCTTCCTGGTGTTGCTTTAATCTCGGCTTTAATCTCACAGAAGAGAGATGAATCAGATCCTGTGTAAACACTACGTCCAACTCCACACTGCTGATTCACAAACAGCCGCAAGGATTAGACGTAGCAGAGGATGTTAAACAAGATGATCTCTGTGACGTGCACGATGGACGGAAATGTTTAAAAATGCTCAGCTGAGTTATGCAGGTTAAAAGGACTGCATGTTTGAAATGCGATACATGTGTAATGCACTGACATCACATAAAAAGACCAGACAGCGTTTTAACTAAGGAGGCTGTGCTGAGGATCACATGTACCCAACCTTTCCTTGCACCAAACTTTGTCTCTGACTTGATGTTTCTAACACCAAAATGGTACTTTACTTCAGTAGATAACTTAGATAATAAGAAAAATATGTTTCTGATTTAAAACATATAATCAAATAATAAAATCAGTAAGACCTGAACAGTGTAATCATGGCTAACAGCCACAGATGTTTCCATGACAACTGCTCAATTGAGATAGGTAGCTTTTACTACAGCGGTATAAATGCTGTTTCTGCATGAAAAGAAAAAAATTATTGACTTTATTGATATCACATCAGGGAAATTCACTGGTTGCAGTTATGCACCTTTCAAATATACAGATATTCATGATGGATGTTAACAGAAAGGTTCATCTCTGTAGGAGCATTTCCATAATATTGTCACACACTTATAATTACCTAATAATAATAATAATTTTATTTAAAAAACACTTTTAAATTTAAAACACCTTTAGTGGACACACTCTACATTGACGTTGTGCAATTTCTTACATCATCCAACCATTCACTCCTGTGCGTGTATACTGTATATGTGTGTGTATGCATGTGTATAGTGCTCACGTGTCAGCCTGCATCCCTGTTGGCATCTCTGCGGGAAAATGACCCATTTACTGGACGCTGTCTAATTAAATCATGAACAATCGGCTGTTGTGTCAGTATAGAAGGAAGGTCGGGGGTAGTGACATAACATTGCTTTGTCAACTCCTCTGGACATTTAGAATAATAATAAAATATAATACTAAAAAAGAAGTCATGTCTATGACATCTTTGTTCTGTCAACAAATCAAATGCAGCCAAAAAATGTTTAATGACTCAAACACGTACTGATCAATTTCAGGATTTGTTGATGAAACAATATTAAACACAGCTGTGTGACAGGCTGAGCCACCTGTCAATCACTCCAAACAGCCTCTAGGTAATGATGTATTTTTACCATAGTTTACTTGAAAGAACGTGATATGTGTAAATGAGACTGTGTTATGTACTTCTCTCGACCCGGAGCCCAAAGTTACATAGTGCGAGAACAGACGTACGAATGACAGAGACACCATTCACCTGATTACAAGTCAGTGTAGCACCAACAGGATTTAAAGTCCTATATAAACGTTGTTGTTGAACAATCATCACCTCATGAAAGCTGTGTCATGTGATCATGTGTCACAGATCTCAGAGAGATCGATCAGCAGCTCCTCATTTCATGTCCTCCCTCTCCTCTTTCCTCCTCCACCTCCCCCTCTCTGTGGTCATGTGGTCGGTGAAGTCATGGTGATGCTGGTGATGTCAGGTCTGTTTCTGCCCGCTGACCTCATCCTGACGCGTCAGGAAGTGCTTCTCTCACACAGTCTGTTTCAAGGAAAGAGAGTTTGTTTCTTAAAAGGATGGTGCTCTAAGAATCCAAGTCTAAATCTAAGCGTAGATTCGAAGCCGATAAAGTCTCAGCTGTACAATCGAAATGTTAATAGACTGAATCCACTTCATCTGAACATCCTGATGTTTTTCTCTTAAACTGAAGTCCGTTTGAAGAGCTCCAGTTTCCTCTGAGGATTTCATCAGTAAGTTCTGTGAAACCTTTACTGAACTGTGTTGATTGATATTGATGATGATTTCAAACCTGCAGACATTGAACATCAGTGATCAGCTCAGCCCAGACCTTATGAACGTTAGCGACGGTGTCTGAGCAGCCGAGGAGGCTCATTTTAGATCAGTGTCTTACTGCTTTGGAGGGAACTTTGGTAGTCAGCATAAGTATTTTTGGACTTTTACTAAAACTGAAAGATCCACTTACTCGTAGAGATCTCACAAACCAGTCCAGAGGTTTGGTTTGGTACCCAGGCACATTTGAATCCAGCATTTCACTAGCATGGACCACACCATCAGCAAGATACGTTAAAATGATTTATTGACAAATGATGAATGATTGGGGAAGTTGCTCATGAGAAATGAACTGACTGAAAGTGGTCTGACAAGTCCATGTTTCAAAGTGGTTTAAAAGTCCTAAACATGTCCTCTGGACTAAATTTACACTGTTCAACGTGGTTGTACAAACGATAATTTCCTTGAATGGATGTGAAAAACTATTTATCTGCACTGGCTGGAGTGACTGAATTCTGGTGTACAGTTTGGCTTCACGCAAAGATTCTGATCGCCTCGTGTCATTTTCAGGAGTCAGAACCTCCCAGTCAAACTTCAGTCCTCAATATCTGAAGCTCATCAACTTGATAGTTTTGGATCAGGGCCTCTAGTGTTTGGATAGAGCAGCTCTTGAAAATGAAAGTGTGCCAAAGTCAGTAAACTACATCTGATATTTAATTAATGATGCATATGCCGCTTTGTAGATATGAATATTTGATCAGATCTGTTTGATTGGCAGACACCAAATATACACATGATGAGGTGGTCGTGTATCAGATGTGAACGGCCTCCTTGGTCTTAATTGTCTTCGTCGTCGACAGCATGTTCATGCCTCAGCCTCACCTCTATCTTCAGATGAACTGGGCTGAACTGGGTTAGCGTCATTAATCCCGTCAGCCAGGTTGAGTTCATCACTGACTGGTTTTTGTTGTGCTGCTCTACTGACATCATTTCTGTGCTTCACTGCTGCTGATCAATACAGATCCTGAGTCAGCCCCGCACTGCAACACTGGCTGCTGCTGCTGCTGCTGCTTACCGTGTGTGTGTGTGTGTGTGTGTGTGTGTATAGGGAACATCTCCATTTTTTTTTTTTACAAGCAAATAAAAATGTTCGGATACAAATATTTCACACAGGAGAAGGTTTGTTCTTAGCGAAAAGGTGATTTATTGATTCTTGACTGTTGATAGTCAGCTGTTGACAGTGATTGGTCTATTTCAGTATCCTCCTGTATCCTGTATCGCAGACTGCTGTGAATCACAGACCATTGTTATGGACACATGGACTCTGGATGACAGCACAGAAAACAATAAAATAAAAAACATTTTTAAATTAACAAAATAATTTAAAGATATTTATTTAGAAAGAAGCCATAGTTTAAACATGGTAATGTACAGTAAAATAAACTACGACAGGTTGATGCAAGACTTAATTTCATTTGGAGTATTTCAATAGTTTTTAATGAATTTATTTCATTTCAGTGAATCTTTCACGTTCCATCGTTTGAGAAAATGAATCTGTATTTTTGCACACTTGATATTTATTCAAACGTTTTAATACACTGGACCAGAAAGATTTCGTTCATTGTATTAATTTATTATGACTGTAGCTTCTCTCTGTTATGTTTCTATGTTGGTATTAAAGGTGCAGACAGACTGAGCTGGTTGCATATTTCATTCAGAGAAAAGAGAATATGAATAGAACATTTTATGTCTGTTCCCTGCGTTTGGTTGGCGCTTAAAGGACTTAAAGCTGCAGTTGAGTTGAAGGTTGGACACAGCGTGTACTGTGTGTGTGCGCGTGCACGGTGCCATGCTGTGACAGCCTGCATGTCTGAGCGAGAGCAAGAGAGAAAGGAAAGACAGGGGAGGTGTTGTTTCTTTCACACAGACAAAAGAAAGAGATGAACTCTGACAGAAAAAGATTTTGTTGTCACTCGACCACATGTTTGATCTTCTGCCTCCACATATGGGAAATAAGTCTGGATGACTGTTTGATTTAAAAATGTGGGATTATGGGATTAAATGTCGGAGGAGATGGAGAGGTACTGTGTGTTTCTCTCTTTTTTTTTTTCTCTTGCATTTTATATTGTGAGAACCACTTTGAGCCTTAGACCTGCAAAGTGAGGACATTTTGCAAAGTGAGGACTTCACTCTAAATGTCTACAGTTGTGTAGAATGTATATATAAGTATGTAGTTAAACATTTGTTCTGTTTCAGTTTGTTTGCTATGAACTCAAACTTGACACGTAACCCTTGTTGACTTGTCTATTTTTGCCAACAATCTGCTGATTGACATTGTTCACATAGCACAGATGCACTAAAGCAATATCACACTCAAGGTTGTGATGTTATCCTGAATATCAGCACAGCTGTGATTTGTGGATAATCGCAGTGTGCTGATATTCACAATGACATCACCATCTCAAGGAGGATATATTTTTTATACAGTTCTACAAGCTTCATTTATAATTTTACATTAGTTAGCGGCAACAGATAATAAGTTGCTTGTTTCATCTTAATGCTAGCTTGTTAGCTACTTTGTGTAGGTGTACACATTAGCACAGGCCAGCTGCTTTGTGTTATATATGACTCAATGAAATACGAGTCTGTTGACAGTCGCTTTAGTAGAAATATCAGTCTTTTTCTCTCCTTGATGTTCTGATAAAATAAAATGTGTTAATATCGTCAGGAGGTCAGTGTGCTCTCTTCAGGAAAACGGGTAGTTACTTTGGTAACAGCTGAAAATGCCATCACACCCACAACAAATCTTATTTTAGTGAGAAATCTTAATATTTGAAATGGTACACCTCATTACTATGCTTGTGTAACAGTAAAATAACACTTGTCTAACACTAAAATAACTCGGTAAATAACGGTAGTTGTTGGCTGAGTTGTTGACAGTCAGACTGTCGACATATGACGTCCTTTATCTCGTGTTTGTAGAGTGATGTGTTGTTACGGACACGTAATGAATTGTTCAGATGTCATATTTCTTAAAGGGAGTTTGGTGTCATATTTTCCCCGGACAGCGCAAGGAGCTTTAATTTCATTCAAACTGATAATATGTTTATTTTTGAACATTCTGCCAACGCTACAGAAACATTAAGGTTGTCTGATGTTGACTGCTGTTAGATATTGGTTTGTTATTGGCTGTGTATTGATTACTGACGGTGGTTGATCGGGTTTATTATTAGCTGATCATATTCCATTTTAAACTACATGTAGAAATATATTCATCACATGTATCGAAGTCTGAATATAATACATATAACCTTCACTTTTAAAGTGACACACTGATTACAAAATATGACCAACAGAGCAAACATAAGTCCTGTTGAAATAAACGCAAATTATCTCATGTCAGTAAACAAAATATTCTAGGAGAGCTGAAAAATATAGTCAACATGTAAATTACTAACTTATAACTTTTATATGTTTTTAGTCCTTAAGACAGTTGGCACAGTCTCACCACTGCTCTCAAAAAAAATAATTTAAAAAAGGACTCATGTATTTCAATTACATAGAAATTTTCCATCTATTTGAATGACAAAGTTTTAATATAAATTAAATAACAAACTTAATGTGAAGCAAGTAATTAGATTTATGTAATTGTACTAATAAGCTCAATGTGCTTCCACAGTGAAATTTAATGCAGTCATTTTGAGTTTATTAGCACTACTGCATAAATCTTATTAACTTAATCATATTAAGTTAATTCATTCATTTATATTCAAACCATGTAATTCAAATGGATGGAAATTTTCTATGTAATTGAAATGCATAAGTGCCTGAAATATTTTTTTGAATGTGTCAGGGTGTGTCTGCAGAATCCTGCATTTCAGTTGCATAGAAAATTTAAAAAAGCAAATAATAAGATGTCTGTCACTGTTGGGTTTGGGCAAACAAATTGGCTTTTTTAATATTGAATGTATAAACCGGGCACATTGATTTTATTAGTACTATTACATAAATCTAATCATTTGCTTCACATTAAGTTTGTTAGTTTATTTATATTAAAACTGTGTAATTCGAATGGATGGAAATGTTCTATGTAATTGAAATGCATTGTGGCCAAAAAAAAAAAGAATTTGTCCATTTAAGGGGGCTTTCTCACTGACAATTTAGTCTCAGTCACTGCTGCTAATCGGCTTAAAAAACAAACAAACAAAAAAACAACTTACTGATATGAATACTTTTCTTGAACCCAGGTTCAAAACAAGCTGCTGTACAGTCCACCTGAGATGTTCCCAGTTCCCATGGAAAGATTCATATGCAAGACAAACTCTGAGTGTCACACAGCTGGTACAGGAAAGGAGAACCCAAAAGCACAACACAGAGGCAGACAAGTTTGGGGGGAAAATCAGTTTAGTCGGTTCCAAAGTACAAGTAAAGGGTCAAAACTTGGAGAGCAGATAGGCAAACAAATCCAATGAGGGGCAGGCAGGAACCTAAAGTACAGGCAGGGTCTGAACGGAAAGACTAATCAGAAATCGCTGGAGAGCTTGGCAAATAATACAACAAGACAATCTGGCATAAGTTGAGGGACTGATGAGGAAATGGACTGCAGGCGAGGAGATGGGCGGGGAAAACCAGGTGAGGGAAATGAGTTGATTGCAAGAATCTGAGATGAGAGGAGAATTAGTGGACATGACACCAATAAAAACAAACTGAGTGAAACTATGTTACACTGAGGATAATAAAGTTAACTTTGATTTCATTATATGCAATTTAGCTTCAAGTTTCTAGATTATGAATTGAGATTATCAATCTCTGTATGAAAGATGGTTACCAGCTGAAGAGCAGACCAGTGGTGTATTCCTTCAGTGAGGAAAGTCTGAATCGTGGCTCATGGCTGAGTACAACGAGATTTCTCCCAGCACCCATGCTCCTGCTTCGTAGGTTTGGACTTGATGGCCTCCTGGACACTGCTCCACTCTGGTATATACTGCAGGCGTCAGTGTTCTAACAGGATACATTGTCCCACAGAGAGACAACAGTGAATTCTGGCTGAGCAGTTTGGGGGTTCAGAGTAGAAACGATCTTCCTCCCTTAATGATACTCAGATCTTCATTCTTCCTCTTTATCATTTCACTTTTTGCTTCCTTTCCTTCATCACTGTATCTTCCCTGCTCGTCCTCTAGGAGACAGATGACACAAAACCGGCTAATGATAGTCCAGACAGAAGAGTTTCAGACTGCAGACACCGTTGAAAGTCTCTTCCTACTTGGACGATTCGTCTGAATCACTCTGGTAGTTCAGAAATGTCCTCCAAGAGAAGGCTGTTGGTTTTTAAGTGTAAGTTCAGGGAGAGGTTACCTTCTCCTTCATACTTTTCAAGCCTTTGTGGAGCAGGTTATTCAGGTGTGTGGTCTCATCTATCATACTTAATGGCCTCCTGGACACAGCTCCACCCTGATATTGACTGTCAAAGTCATACTTGTATGATTCATCTGAATCACAGTTCAAGAAGTACATCCCGGAGAGAACTGTGGTTTTTCGATAAGCAAGGTGTTAGTTCAGGATAGAGGTTACCTTCTCCTTCATACTGTCCAAGATTTTATAGGACAGGTTGTTCAGGTGTTTGTCCATGTCTATCAGTCCTGAGATCGGATGTGGGACATTCGGCAAGGATTGAACTCCTTCAGCTGTAGTCTTGTAGTTCTGAAGGAATGAGAGATCTTCAGCTTTCAGAAAGTCCTCTGTGACTCTGATTCTGTCTGAAAGATCTGTGATCTCTCTGCTCAGAGCTGTACTCTCTCTCTTTATCCTCTGAATCTTCTGCCTCTTTTCCTTCATCACTGCATCAATTCTTTCCTGCTCTTCCTCTTGGAGAAACTTCTGAAGTATCAAGAACGTGTCTTTAATCTGCCTCTCTGTGTCTTGAGCCTGAAGTTCAATGTCTTGAGCTGTTTGATCAAAGTTTCTTTTAACGTCGTTAAACAGCTCCAGTCTGTCCTGTGAGGGTCTCAGAAGGTATTGAAGTACAGCTCTGCAATCGGAAGCCGCTTCATCGATGGGTTCGACGCGATGGTTCTTGTGTGAATTTGAATGCAAACAGATGACACAAACTGGCTGCTGATCATCCTGACAGAAGAGTTTCTGTTTCTCTGCATGCAGACTGCAGAGATCAGCAGACCCTTTTGCAAGTCCCTCGGTTCTCTCCAGTAGAAAATCTTCACAGAGGTTCTTTAGTGCCAAGTTTATAGGTGGATTATATGACAACGAATTGTGCCTACAGACTGGGCAACAAAGAGTTTCTCTCTCTGTCTTCCACTGCTGCCAACAGGCTTTACATAAACTGTGGCTGCAAGCCAGAATAACAGGATCTTTAAAGATTTGGTAGCAGACAGGACACGAGAGATTCTTCTCTGTCCGAGTAGCCATATTCTTTCTCCACAAAAGCAATAGCCAGCAGATTCTTCAAATTATTCAAAGGAGTCAGTCACACTTCCACTCCCTCCTCTAGAAACTCTCCTGGAAGTCTTAAGTGCATTGAGAAGTTGCAGTATTCCCAATATTACCACTGTTCTCTACTGTAGCTCTCCTCTCTTGGTGGTTTCCTCAGGATATAACGTTTACAGTCTGCCGTTGGCATCCTTTTTAAAGGGAAGGTTTAAAGGGTGCATTTCCTTGTTTGTTCCATGCAGTTCTAGTAAGAGATCATTGTCAAGCCATAAATGCTGAACCATGAACTGTTATAGAGCTTGGCCGAGTTTCGTGGCAAGAGATGAGAACTGTAGACTATTTTTTGTCCATGTCATCACAGTATTTGTTCTAATGGCCGAACAATTATAACATCCTATCTGGTTTTAATGATAGCATAATATGTATAAAATGTAGCCATTTGAATCTAATCGTTCAAGTCACCTGAACTGTCTTTGAAATGTTCACTGTCAGCGTTATTTTTGTAGCAATAAAATCAACCTTTGCACAGGTTGTTTAGCATTCAACCACACGTTTGTGATCATCTGATGATCAGTTATGATATCCCATCAGTTTTTATGACATCATAATGAGTTGAATATCAAATTACAGGAAAACAATGTTTCCGATAAGTCTCCTAACCGATGTTTGAAATTGTTTGCTTTCTTTGCTTTCGAGCAAGAAAATTTACCTGTACAAGCAAGTAAACATGCACATACAAGCAAACTATACTGGGGGAAGTTTGAAGAGTCTTCCACTCATTAAGTATATATATATATATATATATATATATATATATATATATATATATATATATATATATATATATATATATATATATATATATATATATATATATATATATATATTAGATGTCAGAAATGGAGAGTAGAGATGAGAAGAGAGAAAGCAGCAAGATAGAAGAAGACCAGCAGAGGGGAAGGGAGTTACAGAGGAGGAAAGAAAAGATATTTACTCCAGTTCGATCGAGTGTGTTCCTGTTTCTTCTCCCTCCTGTTTATTCTGTCATTTTGTAAATTCTGCAACCTGCTATAAAATGACTTTACTAAGTTACATATTTAGAAGAGCAAAAGCTGCTTTCTGAAGGTGTGGTTTTTATATTTCTGATACTGTAATATTAGAAGTGCTTCAGTTTTTTTCCCGATGCTTTACCTAATTTTATTTATAGCTTTTTCCATTTCGGCCATTCCACATAAATAGAGCCAGTTACTTTTTTACAGACTGGACCTTTAACCTCGAGCAGAACCCAGATCACAGGGGACACACATCTGCTGAGACAAAGTTAAGAGAAAGAGTGACGAAGATGGACAGCAGTAATAATAATGATAACAGTAATATGACTTGGTAATAATAATACTGATAATAATAGTATTTGTGGGGGATGTCACAGGCTTGACCAAACTCCCAATGTCAGTGTTGCCACAATCTGTGAGAACCTTCAACATAAGAAAGCAGAAGAAAGCTGTGAAGTGTTTTAAGCTAAGTGTCTTAGTGTGACAGTCCTCGGCAGTCTGTTCCTATAGCAGCATAACTAAGAGACAGTTCAGGACTCACCTGAGCCAGCCATAATTATAAGGAACCATCAAAAAGAAACTTCATAAGACTACTTATACATGTGGAGAGCGTCCAGAACCAGAAGTGGGAGCTGGTTCCACAGAAGAGGAGCTTGATAACTGAAGGTGTGTGCGTGTGATAATGAACAGCTGATGCATTGCTTTACCTGCTAGAAATGAAAGGTCAGAATTTGTTTGTGGGTGTTGTCAGATGACAGGTCAGACAGTAATCAAGCTCTTGTTTGTTATAATATGTTATGGGGAGTTTCACTGAGAATACATCATGGTTGGGCGTTTTTGGATCTGGTTCCAGTTTGATAAAATAATCAGTCAGATTAATCTGTAAATCATTGACGTTGATGCTGTAAAGAACTTGGCTCTTGTCTGGTGCAGTTTGGTTATTTTTTAACGTTGGTTGCAAAGGTTGAAACCCAAAGGGTTTCTGTAATGTCCTCTGTGGTTACTGCTCACTATTTTCCATAGATTCAAGATGTTTCATTGTTTTGGGAGTGATTTCCTGCTTTGTACAGTGTGTGTTTGTATTCGATGAAGGACTGTATCTGTATAGGCTTTTGTTCTTGACCGTGTATTTGCAGCAGTACCGTCTCCTCCAGCGCATTGATTTCCGGCTCGTCTTTCCTACAGACCAGATAATTGACTGAGAGAATACACATTCTCGTTTGTGGATCTATACTTCTGAGGACCTTCACTGACATGATGCATTCCAAAACCCAATTTATGGTGGCCAAGAGAGCTCAGTGCACTGCAACTTAAGAACATATGCAAATACACAAAACACAATCGAACATGAACATGTTTGTCTGCTGCTGTTTTCTGTCTTGTCTATTTACAGAAGTGGAATTGTTTACTTCCTTATTTTGACGTGTTTCCTGTTGAAATGGTCAGATATGGAGGGACTTAGATATTGACTGGCATTTACATTAGCCAATAGCGAGTGTGTGTTACACCCCCATGACTATGCAGCTAGCTTTGCAGCTAGTGCTATGAACTAGTGTCAGCGTCTGCCTTTCAGTGAACACAAACCGAACACAACCACTGAAACCAGCAGTGTCCAGTCTGTCAGCGAATACAGTCCTCTACTTGAGGTGGTTTTCTTGCTGGGTTTGGTGCCTCGCATCCTGGGCTAACAACAGTTAGCAGTTCGCTACTTAGTAATCCTTCCATCAGGAAAGTCTGTAAATAACCATAGTAGTGTAACATTATTCCCAGTTGGGAACCTGAACAGCCAGTCAGATTTGTTGGTTGCTCTTGCAATGTGATAATTATTACTCTTTCCTTTTCATTGACCTCTGCATGTCTATCTCTTCTTCTCTCTCTCACTCCAGTTTACTCCTATGAGGCTCATCCACCCACATTAGGAATCCTGTAAGTCTCTTGCCCTGTCACACCATGAGCATTGTCGCTCTCTCTCCCGTGGCCCCTGAACCACCGTCCCCGATGATCACCTCCATCACCCCCGTCACCCCGACCATGGACCCTGACACCTCCACTTCTTCCTCTGTTGTCACCGCCATCCCTCTCGGTCTGGACCCGGAGCATCAGTCCCAGGATGGGGCCTCTTCACCCGGCCCTGGTCCTAGCCGGGGCAGCCTCACCGGGGGAGGACTTCAACTGAGTCGAGACCCCTCCCGGAGGTAACAATTCAGCCATTGTGCAGTCAAGGGGTTGCACAGTAAATTCATTTTTCCTGAATTTCTAATATTAGGTATCCATTATAAGTACTGCATAGTTTGGTCACTAACATTAACTTTTAGATAAAACAATGACAGAAGGAAACTCACCACCGTTTGTTTTCTTTAAAGGGTCTTTAATGGTAGAGACAGTTGTAGTTGGCTGGTCTAACACATTAGATCCAATTCTGTTGTTTTAAGATGAGAAGAGAAGTTTGAACCTTTTTACTTGAGCTTCTGGTCTGGCTATTGTTGGACATTATGGTCATGCTGAGAAATCAAACTTTTTTGGTTTCATGTTCCACTGAGCATGAGCCATGAGGAAACATTTACCATGTGACTTCAGTGTTTGCGACATCACCATTCAGTCAGAAAACCTTTAGCTCTATTTGTCCACCAACTCCTGAGAAAAACATCTAGCTCTTTAGCATCTAAATGTACATCTATGTCCATCAGTCAGTGTTTAACTGTGTCTGTCTGTTTATCTGTGCCATTTCAGGTCAAAGAAACCTCCGCCTCTCCACACGGGAGCTGACTGGAAGGTCGTCCTCCACCTCCCAGAGATCGAGACGTGGCTGAGAGCGACCAGTGACAGAGTCACGCAGCTCACACACTCTGTGGGACAGGACAGCGACAACAGACACGTGGATGTCCACCTGGTGCAGCTCAAGGTAAATGGCCATCACCTCTGTATCTAAATCTTTAGACAATGCTGCTCCTTTTTCAGACACATTGAAGTGCAAATAGTTCGACAGCATCTGGTTTGTTCAGCATTGTGCACTCTGGAAACCAAGTCACTGTTGGATCAGTGAACCAAGATCTTTCAGTCACACCACTCCATCCAGTCTGCATTTGAGATCACCTGTGGGTCATAGAGGTCTCCTGAGGTTTGCTAACTCTCTGGAAGTTCAACAACCCTGTTTGTCTCCTTTTAGCTTGAGGTTTTATTTTTGTAGAGTCAGTAACAACCCTTGAGGCCTTGAGGCAGGTTAAACACTGACACCTCTCAGTGCGTACTGTAGAGCATCCTCTGTGTCCTGACAGTTTTAATACTAATATCCAATTCCTAGAAACTCCCTGTGCGAATATGGACTGTTCCACAGTTGGTGACATTAGACAGGAGGCAAAAGCATCACGCACAGCCACAGAGCTGAGATTAAAATGTCTGAAAACAGGAAAAAAAAACAGACGTTTAAGACACAAGTGCCCAAAGCTGACCAAATTTGGAGTGAAAGATTCTCGACATTCTTTGGGATCCACAGAGGACGTTAATCTGCTTGGAAATGACTTAGTCTGAAACAGTGTTCTCCTCCCGCAGTCTGCTGGTTGTCTTATGTTGTTTATAGACAAATAATGAACCATAATGTCCCTTTTTATAAGAGCGAAAAAAAACCAGTACTTTTTAAAGTGTGGTTGTTGTTGTAGTAGTGAAAACATGTATCGATGCATCACAGCAACTTTATGGTGGATCCATGAAGACAGCACATCAGTTGATTCAACTGCAAATCAACCACCGTGCCTTTCCTCTCTCCACGGACACTGTTATGTAATGACAGGTCACCGGTCACGCAGTGGATCCTTCAGTTATTTATGTAACTTGAATCAGCCTTTCAGATCCAGCGAGTTTGGTTCTTCGTCATCAAATGTCACTCCTCCTCTTCATCTCGAGTGAATTTTATAGACGAGAAGAAGAAGTTTGACGAGTTCAGTCCAGTTCATAGACTGAGCTGTTTGATTCACCGCGTCCGTGAAGAATTGAAATCCCTTTAAGGCTGAGCATCTCTCTTTAGCTCTTAAAGGAGAAAATACCCAAAATACACGTCTGTATTAACTATGAATTATCACAGCAGGGCTCAGACTTAAGGATTGTAAAGTCCAGTGGGCTGATTGGGCAAAAAGTAAAAAAGATTGAAGATTGTAAGAAGCTGAAGAGTGAGTCGTCGCGTCTCTGTGTGGAAAGCTGCACATGTCCAGTGCTGATGTGGTATTTGTGAGAAAGTGGCGGAGGGCAGAGGCGAAGCAAAAGCGAGCATTTCAGTCATTCTGGAAACAGTTCAGTTAGAAGTCTGTTAGAGGATGTGGGATAAACTCCAGGTATATGTTGGACAAGTTTGAGAGCAAATTGGATAAAAAGGGGTCAAGGACTCGTGACGTCATGAGAGATGACAGCATCTCACTCACATGGCAGCTAAGAGTCTTATTGATTTGTGCAAATGTCCTAATCTACTCTGAAATTCTACCTCAGTTTCCATTTTTTTTTAGAATTCATAACAAGAATAATTATGCTTTAATTAAAGTTCCCACTGAGATTAAAACTCTTTTTCAAGATTGTCCAGGAGCACGCGTGTACAAAGGATCTTCATAGTCAAAATCTTTAAAAATGTGGGAGCAACAAGTCTCTTCTTTACAATGAAAGAAAAACTTGAAGGCCCAGTTTTGTCACCAAACACAGTCAGAGGATCGTTAGTCAGAATCACCAGATATTTATAGCAGTTAAGTCTTTCAATAAATTAATCTGCATGTTCACACAAAGACATTCTTAATAGTTGCATTACTCTATCAGTATTTTAAATTCAGCTTGAAGTATATACAATATCTCAACTAAATATCTATCTAAACATTAGAAATAAAATTATATTACTCACATTTTGTATGTAAATTTAATGTTGCATAAGAATCAGTAAATACTCTGTAGATATTCTACTTAAATTTCCACTTTTTAATATTAGATTTATTATTGTTATTGTTATATAATTTAGAAACATGGTTTGCTTGTTAATATATTTTAAAATTAAGTTTCATATTGAAATGAAACTTTGAGGTTTCTTGTAGAATTCACATCGTTCACTGATCGTTGCTCAGTTTCATGTCTTCATTCATTCATTCATTTCACCTAAAACAAATCATTCACCCTTTAATCTTAGCAGCGATGCAGCATTCATGTGCTGGTGGGAAAGTCTGACACTGCAGAACAGTGTTGTGTTCAGGTGCTGTTATTATGCCAGAGATAATCGAACATAAACCCAGCAGCTGGAGGACTGTTGGATCCGTTTTTCATTCATAAATATGTTTCATTCTGTTCAAACACATTCGATGATCTTTTATTGATGAGTGGGTATTTTTAACTACAGTGCCTCGGACGTCTCCTCTTCATCAGGCTTTGGTGTGTTGGTATCTCCTCCCCTTCTCTCTTCTCTTTTTTTTGTTTCTCCTCTGCTGTTTTTAGCTCGCCTCTCTTCACTGCACCACTTTGCTGTGTGTGTGTGCGTTTATATGTGTCTGTTTGTGTTGTCTGAATAAAACATGGCAGCAGCAGTTGTGTATCCAGTAACGTTGCCAGACACTCAGACCAGGAGTCACGCTGATGCTCAACGCACTGACGGGAAAGAAGAGAGAGGATATTTTCTGTTTCCTGTCAGAGATCTGTAGAGCAGAGTCACTCGTGGTCTTTGCTGACTGATCAAACACAAACTTCAGACCTCTTGTTTACAGGGTCGCTCACACTGTGGACACATGCTGTGGACGCACACTGCATAACTCTAGTATCGAGAACAAAACATACGCGCTGTTCTTATGACACATAAAAATGTAAAGACGGGTCTTTACGTTCATGGCACCTGCATAGCACCTGGAACTATTTGGTCAAAAAGTGTATTAGTTCATTTTTAAGGGACAAACATAGAAACATATGCAGGATCACTGTCTGATGTAATATAGGTCAACAACACAAGACATAGCAGCCAGCTAATATTACTTACTAGTCCAACAGCAGTCAGCCCAGCTCGGCGTCTGTCTTTCAGCCTTTTATTTCACCAAGCTCTCACCAACCACTAAAAGTCAGTCCCACATTTACTTTGCTCACTCTCCCCTTTTCTCCTCTCAGCTTCCTTCGTCAACGTCCTCTTCAGTCTCTTTTCCTCTGCCATTATGTCCATCGAGGCTGCTGAGCCCGGTTACATTGCCCACTTTCCCAGCTCTGGTTCTAGCACGACATTTGGTCTATAAACCTCCTCTTCTTCCCGGTGGCCCAAAACCCCTGTGGTACAAACACTCCCCCGGTGCTCTGAGCTCAGAGTCTGGGCAGCCCAGCTAACAAACTGAGCTAACATTAGCCAACAGCAGCTACAGTTGCCAGCAGTTTACTTCAAACTCTGTAAAACTCTGTAAAGCAATTACGTACTTCTCCTGTTATGTAGCGTGAGAACAGACGTACGGATGACAGAGACACCATTCACCTGGTGTTGTTGGTACAATGATGATTATTGATACTGCTTGACTACAGTGAACTTTGTGTTTAGTGATTTTCAACTAATAGTTTTGACACACATATTTGTACGGTACTCACCGCACTATACAGCGTGTGTGTGTGTGTGTGTGCGTAGTCATGAGATGTGCTGGATCACTGCCTGGTTAGGTCAGATTTATATTGACAACTTTGTGTGTGTGTGTGTGTGTTAGACAGTGTTACAAATACAGCTTTGTAGTGTTTGAGTGATGTCATTGTGTCTGTGTGTCCTTATGTGTGTGTGTGTGTGTGTGTGTGTGATACTTCTGTTTCTTTGATTCTTCACCAGAACCTGAAAACTTCCACTCACTTGTTTTGAAGAGTCTCTTTCTCAGTTTACACCAAGAAGTGTGTTTTATTGTAGTCATGGGGCTCAGACCTTAGTGAGGAGGCGTGGCTCATCCTGTTGCTAGGTGAGACCTTTTCAGAGGTGTGATTGGTTGATCAAAAAGAGGAACGTACTCTCTGTGAGGATGTGCAGTGAAATCAAACCCCAAATAAAACATGCTATGTTCATGGATGGTATTGTATGCATTAAACACCTTTGTAGCCATAAACACAGGCCTACTCATATCCTGACAGTATTATTGTTATCATTAATCTTTTTGATAGTAACAGTAATTAATATCCATGAACCTGGAAGCCAGGTGAATTTGGGGGAATTGAAAATCCTTGAATTTGATTGTTAAGAAAGTGTGGGAACCCCTCCTGTTTATTGTGTTTTTTTTCTTTTTACATTCAGAATGCTGTGGTTAATTTTTGAAACGCTAAACATTAGACATAACATAAGATAAACATTATACAGATCCATAATCTTTAAGACTGAGTTAAAACAGAAGATTAAATTTAGTCAGAGCAAACTGTAAAAGCTGCATCACATCGAATCTTTTCAACGCTGAACCCGTGAACACTGAAGTCAAGCTTCTTATCCATCACTCAGTCTCTGCTGAGTTCTTGACAATAATCAAATCTTCTCTCAGTCGTCTTTTGAGGTTTTGGCAGCTTGTCAGGGAGCAGCGTCAACAGAAGAGGAGGACAGTAAGACGCGACAAAAAAAGGATGGATGAAAGCTCCATGACAGTTAGTGGAGACACTTCACAGCTGGAAGACGAGAAAACACCACCAGAAAGCGATGTGACGCCTTCTGTTTGTGTCGGGACGCCTCTGTCAGTCCATGTTGGCGTCACAGTCAGTCAATAGGCATCAAAAAATGTCACCTTTAATCTGTCACAGGAGGTTAAATGTGTTTAGATGAAAGTTCAAATCTCTTCTTTATTTAATGCTGAGCTCCTGATCTTCTGCATAAATAATTCATAACTGAGCAGGTGGATCCTTCCTGAACACTCCTCTGGTTCTCTGGCTGATAGCCCCATCTGGTGGCCAGTCTTTTGCATTACAACAAAATGAAGAAACATGTCACGTCAACACAGAACATTCGCCGCCTGTTACACTCTGACACATGTCCAGTGTTTTATTTAGATGTTTTTTATTTTGCGCTCATTTGTTATAAGTTTATTGAAGTTTTCCATTCTAAAAGTATATTTAGAAATTTTAAATATGTGAGTCATCATGATATGAGTACAACCACAATCCATCCAATCCTCCCTCCAGGTCACCACCATCAGCGCTGTAAACCCACACAGGCACGGGAAGAACATGTAAACTCCACACAGAAAGCACCAGCCGAGGTTCAAACCAGGAGCTTTCTTGCTGCGAAGCGACAGCGCTAACCGCTGCACCACCGAAAACAACAAAACTCAAATAACCATTGTAAAAGGCTTAAAGTCATGTAGAATTAACAACGTGGCCGATTTGATTGTTACAAGTGGCTTGTTTGAGCACCCAGGCTTCATTAAGCCCGCCTCAGCACCACCTACGCTCAACTTCTTTTAGCCGGGAGCCACAACAGCTCTTCAAAGACCTCTGGGTGAAGTCACGGAGACTACGTCCTGATTTTAAACTGTCAATGGTTCAGACATCATGGCAACTTAACTGTGATGACAAAAGTCTGGACAGTCACTTCATTGTCAGGATTAATCAAATCAGATCACACATGTTAATTATTGAATGTTTGCAGGTGTATTTTCCTCTAAACTCTAGACACGGCCCTGACACCGTTCTGTGCTGAACACACTCACGGAGATTTCTTTCATCTTGTGTTATGAAGCGTCATGTATCAGATAACCACAGGAGCTCCATGTCAGATCTGAGCAGTGTAATCGTGGCATAACGGCTACAGACGTTTCCATGGTAACGGCTCGGCTGAGCAGTTTTGTTTGTAAATGTTTTGTAATAAAGTTCTTCAGCCTCATCAGCAGCTGATTTGTGTTAAGTAATGAGCTCGTTCAGGCCAATCAGACCTGGATTCACGCTGCCGCCACACGCTGAGCATCTGATTGGACGCCGCCTTGACACGGAGCATCCAGGTCAAAGTGGGCGCAAGCTTTGTTTGGCTTAATTGCGGGCGGGGTGGGCATCGGTGGGCTCGGCGACGTCTGGAAGGGGACAGATCATCAGACCGCTGTTTGAAATGGTTTCCACGCCTCTGGTGTTTTCTCTTCCTCTTCATCCCGTCCTCGCTGCTCTTTTCTCACTTTCTTGCTTTTATCTTCTTCTTCTCCTCCTTCTCTCTCTGTGTCTCTCTTCCTCTCTGTCATATTTCTAATGCGTTTGCCTGCAGGGCATTTTTCTATAACCTGACCTTGCCACAGAGCGACTGTTGGATACGATTATAGTGATGCAACCAATGTTTCTGTGTGTGTGTGTGTGTTGGTATGCTAGCCTCTCAGCCATTCTTAGCATCCGGCTGCAGGCGGTGTGTAACAGCTGCATGGAGAATGTCTGAGAGGGAGAGGCTGCTGTTGTGAACACACAGTAGATTTACACTATTGGCGCGCGCACACACGCACAGCAGTAATTTAAAAGATATATTTAAAAACATGGAAAACACAGAAGTTGTTTTTGATTTTTGCAGCTCACTTCATTTGCATTTATTTTTATGTTCTGCTTCATTCGAAACATCACCGGGGTTCTCAAACTGTGGTACGTGTTCCTCTGGTGGTGCACAGAGGAATAGCTGAAATATCTAAATGAAATGAATTGTTTAAAAACATATTAAACAATCGAAATGCCACAACGTTCAAAACATGTTTAGTTTCAGTTACGTAGTAATGTTCATGCAGGTGGCACATTTATAAAAACATGACTTTATGAATGCACCCTCCGGGTACTCACAGTACACTGCATTATGCCATAATTGGCAGTGTGAACACACTTATGTACTCGATATAGTAAGTGTGAGTGTGGAATTACGCAAATTAAGACACAGCGATTGACAGTGCAGATGTATGAGCATGTCACCGTTGTGGTGTTAGTATTAGTGATGTAAGTAAATGAGACAGTGATGGTCAGGATGGGTGATGAAGTAAATGTGTTGGAAGTGGTTTGCCTTGTTTCTTGTGCCATGAGGTGATATAAAAAGTAGTTTCTCTTAAAATCATGCAGCTTTGCAACTTGACCCGCGTGTCCCCTGATTCAAACCCGCAGAGCTTTATTTAAAAACCATCCAGAAGCAGGCTGCGGTCTCCCAGCTGTCCGGATATTTCTGTCCTCTGATGTCACTGTCGCTGCTACCCCAGGAATTCTGGGAACGGCTCTGAACATGGAGAGACAGATATTCATATAAAGCTGGTGAGGTGGGGGGAGGAAGGACAGGAGGAAGACAGAGAGTTCAGCTAACCTTACTTTAACTCTCACTGTCAAATATGATCACTGTCAGTAATATGTTTAACACAGTTTAACATGAGTTCATACAAACAGCAACAAGCTATGAACTTGAAACTTCTGTGTCATAAATTGAGCTGATAATATTTCAGAAGGTATGAGTCCTATAAACAGTCAACTTGTGATGTGATATAAGACAAAGAAGCATGGCCAACAGAGTAGCAACACAATGTCTGCAGATTTTAATCCAGACTAACTCCTCTGGAGATAGGACTTAGAAAAACTAACAAGGACCTGGAGCAGCTGTTTGAATTGTGTCCTAAAGCAACATCATGTAACTTTTTCTCTCATAAACGTCTGTTAAATCCTGTTGGTGCTACACTGACTTGTAATCAGGTGAATGGTGTCTCTGTCATTCGTACGTCTGTTCTCACACTATGTAACTTTGGGCTCCGGGTCAGGAGAAGTACGTAACGCTTTACGGCACTAAGTCACACACCACCAACTATTTGACTGATTTTGGTGAAACTGGATCATATTTTATGGAGAAAATGTTTCCTGCTTTTCCCTCTGATGTCCTCCGGCTGCTCCGCCTCAACTCTCTGTGATTTACAGAGTTTCCTGATGGACAGTGAAGTAAACTGCTGCCAACTGTAGCTGCTGTTAGCAAATGTTAGCTCAGTTTGTTAGCCGGGCTGCCTGGACTGTGAGCTCAGAGTGTTAGTGTTTGTACCACAGGCGTTTTAGATCACCGGGAAGAAGAAGAGGAGGTTTTCAGATGGGGAATGCTAATGAGGAGCGGAGCATGTGTTGTGCCAGAACCAGAGCTAGGTGAGAAGGCAGTGTAACCGGCCTCATCAGAGGCAGACCATGGCAGAGGTGAAGAGGATGAAGAGTGATCAAACAAGAAGCTGCTGGACAAGAGTAAATGTGGGACTGACTTTTAGTGGTTGGTGAGAGCTTGGTGAAATGAAAGGCTGAAAGACAGACGCCGAGCTGGGCTGACTGCTGTTGGACTAGTAAGTAATATTAGCTGGCTGCTATGTGTTGTTGGCCTTTCTTGATGAAGTTGTTGCTTGTTTTTGTATTCATAACAAATGCACAAACTTTCTTAAAAGCGGCTGCTGCTTCCAGGCAGTTCCCACCAGAAGTTCACCATGATGAAATTTGGACTGAAGAGCAGAATGTGTGCATGGGACTGCTTCCCCTCTGCCACCTTCACGTCTTTGAAATAACCGGAGGCGTTGTTACCACATATCGGTGTGAAAGGCTCATCAGTCTGTATCCCGGGGAGACACCAAATTTCTCTTTCAGGTCTTGAGCTGAGAAATTTTGGGAACCCCTGGGTTAGAGCAAATCCAGGATTTAAAAATACAGATATGTGTGTTTTTAGCGAACAACATTATTATCTTTAAATGAATAAATCATTTGTTGTTTTCCAGCCATAGAACACTGGAGACAATAACATCATGTAAAAAACATGAACTTGTGAAGTCCTGTTCACAATGATGCAGCAAATCAAAATCTCTAGTTCATTTGAGCATTTTAAGATAATTGTCTGGAACTCTGCTGTCATACAAGCTCTTGAAAGTTTGCTCCCTTGAAGGAAAAAGACCTTGAATGTTTCTGAATGTAGACAAGTATATTTACAAGAATAGAAAATTATATTTTTAGATCTTATCATTTGTAACTACGCTGGTTCTGTCAGTTTTCATCATAAAAATTGTCAGTGTCATAACAGTAATTAGTAATAATAATCATTGTCGGGTCCATGGATTTCAGGGGCCTGGAAGGCCCTTGTAAAATGCTTGAATTCAATGATGACAACTACAGTGAGTTTCAGAAGCGTCTTTCTGCTCTGCTTTCTCTAAGTCAAAGCATTCACACTTAATTTCCATACTCTAAATAAAGCCTTAATGGGGTGTCGTTTAGCTCAGTTCAAATCCGATCTACCAGGCTGTAAACATGTTTATTTCTGCTGTGAAGTTGGACATTTTAACATGGGGACTTATGGAGACTGGATCCAGCCTCAAATGGACATTTCACGAACTGCAGTTTTTGGCACTTCCTATGTTGAGTTCACTTCACAGCCACAGAGGTCACTGCTTTGTCAAGCAGCAGAAAACAGATCGAGGTGACAGGAGGACAGACACAGGTCAATTTTCAAAATAAAACATGCTTTGAACCTCAACTCCAGACAAACAGACAAAAGAGAAACAATTTAAGTAGCCTACTTACTCATGGTAGAAGCACATAAACCAAGAAAAATGACCTGAGCACCTGCCTGGTGGGATTAAGGGGTGAGAAGTTGTGGGAAACCTGAGAAGAAGAGGATGGTCATATGAAATCAGTGTTTGAAACAGAACGTATGTATGTGTGTGTGTAAAATGTGTGTATTACAGTCTATGAATGTGTAGACAATAGGGGAGAGAGGGGTGAGTGTCTGTGTGTAGCTGGGTGTCATTCTTACCACTTAAAGCACAGTCTGTGTGTGTGTGTGTGTGTGTTGAAGGGGGTGGGTGAGGTTGGTCCTAAAATAACCTCTCCAACTGTTGTCACCCCTCCTCTCCCCAACACCAACACCCCCACGCAAGAAGCAGGTCATCACACACACACACACAGCTGGCGCGTTGGTCGGTCACCATTTCCCACATGGGAGCTGCAGTGTGTTTGAAGCTTTGAGCAGACTTCAAACTTCTTGCTGCCTCGAGTGCAGACAAACTTTACCTTTTTATGCTACGGTGCGATTCAAGGCGCAGGTTTGGATATTAAAAATATTATTGATCTGGAAAAGGACGATCTAACAGTTTGAAAAGGTAAGAAATGCTGCTTTCTTCTGTCTGACCTCTGACCTGCTCGCCGTTGGCTGTTTGAAAGTTTCACTTTCGCCTAAATGAAGATCAAAGCATGAGTGATGAAGTCTCTGAATGGAGCTTTTTCTTTGTTTCTGAGCTGTCACATGATCACTTTTTGAAATGAAAACAGAAGTATTTCAGGTTCAGAAAGCTTCCCGCTGTTGAATTCTCATTCAAAGTTGGCGTGAGTGTTTTGCAGCTTCAGTCCCACACAAACAAGAACTTCTTGAGCATAGAGGAGGTTTACTTTAGTTTATTGAGAAGCTTCAAACTAAATGCTTTCATTTGAATATTGGATGAGAGGAATCAGGATTTGTAATGCTGGTGAAGTCACAGAGAAACAACATTTTGACACTGTTTTGCTTCTGCAGTTCGACTTCCTATAGCAAAGAGAAGGTTTGGCTGAGATATGATTTTTGTGCTTTAAATTCTGTTACACAGATTTTGTTGCAAAAAGGTTACTGTCACTGTGTCGTGTTGGGGTGAATTTGATAAATCTTAAACTTACTCAAATGTGCATTTTTTTGTAATATAACACTGTAAAACTTTTAAGTTGAGTCAAGTTTAAATAGAAAAGTATACAGTGAACAAGTCCAGAGGACTGTAACAGACCTGCATCCATGTGCATAACCAGCAAAGAAGAGACAGGAACACTACAAGCTCCTCCTTCCTCTTGAAGGATGATTTCCCTCCAATTTTACCAGTGTCTGATGTTCGACGGTTAAAAGGATGAAGTCACAGCTGCTTTTAACTAAATAACTAAATAATATGTTACAATAAATGGTGTTATTCTCTTCTTTAATCATCCTGTCAGGCCTGCATTTGTATTTGTAGTTTAAAATGTACACATGTACATGACACCGGTCTCACTTCCTTTGTGGCTGGTTAGCTAGTTTGCTATCCCAATTATCGACCCACGATGACGATACGGACTGACATTTTGAGTTTTGAGGACTGTGGATGTAGTATGTCTTGGCAGTTGATATGTACCTGTCAATTCTTGGTCCAGGAACTTTAAAGCACCATCAGTTGGTCATCATTTGAGGAGTATTTCATTCATAATACTCTTCACTTCATTCTGCTGTTCTGAAGTTTGACTTTAGAACCAAGTCGATGCCATCTGAACTCAGGACGTTCTTCATTTGAGATGATTCTCTCTAGACCCCATAGTGCCTGTCATTTTAAAATTATTGAATCAAAACATGTTAAATAAAAGCCTGATTCTTGGTTTCCTCTGTAAATCTAAAAATGAGTGCTGAGTGTCGCCGGGTTTACAGTCTTATGGAAGCGCTCAGATTGTGTTCTGAGGGAGATCCTGACCGACTCTGCAGAGTGGAAAGAGACGAAGATGCTGTGAGTTTTGCTCACATCTCATAATCTCCATCAGAACACAGAGGGACTTACATGGCACGTCTGTGATTTCTGCTTATTCAAGGCTCTTTACCTATATAAGGTTACAGTTGTTTAAATGTCCAGCAGCAGAGTCCAGATAACCCGCTCGGAGCGTACCGACTGTGAACACGAACCTCAGACAGAATGGCCAAGTTCGGAGTGTTTTTGTAGAAGCTAACGCTTTGAAAAAAATTACTGTAACGAGTCTTTGTATCGCAGCAGCGGGTCTCGGTCATCTTTGAAGCCGCTTAATTTGAATACTCCAGGGGGAGAAGGAGCACAGAGCATTTGATCTCCAAGGTAAAACACGCTGCGCTGATGGGCTGTACGGGAGGAGTTGAAGGTTATTAGATCGAATGGGCGCGGATGAGGCTGAGCTGTCGCGGGCGGTTTGAACGCAGACGCTCTGAAGCCCTTGATGTCGGCGGTGATGAGGGTGAGCTGGGATTGGAGCTGATGCCCGAGTCAACTTGCCTCAGATTGATTTTAGGCAATTAGAAGCCCCGCTGGATGTATGGGCTCTGTGATTGACAGGTCATGTCTTGACTCTACGTGACTGGGATGCAAGAAAAATGTGTGCGCATGAGATCGAAGAGTGTGTATTATAGAAATGTGTGATTCTAAATATGAGTTTCTTTAATGAACATGGTGTTGTGTGTACTCTCATGCAAGCACACACACCGGGGTTTATGTAGACACATGCTCTGAGGGGGGAAAAGCCCTTCAATGTTAATCAACTGTCAGTCAAATTAAATGTGAAAATGTCCCTGAAGTTCTCATCCTGTTCTCAGTTTTTGATTTGTGAAGTTTTCAGCTGGCCATGTGTCGAAACTGTCACGTTTTTTTTTATTTGTCGCGTCCTTGTGACGTTATTGACCCACCTGCATATTTATTTAATGTATATTTTAAAAAAAATCCAAGTTATTCTTCAACTTCAAACACAGTTTGCTCGCTAACACGGGGACAAGGAGAGATCTCATTGATCTGTTGACTCCTGTGGCTTCACTTTGCAGCTCTGTATTAACACAGTATTATTGGGGTAATAGTCTGATATTAACAGTTATAAAGTAGTTCCACACCTCTTGATCTTTGGTTTCATCTAATATTACTATGATATTAAAGTCCCCATGAAACAGGAAGTGTGAACTGCAGCTAGTGCTACGAGATAGTGTCAGCGTCTACCTTTCATTGAACGCAGACAGACACAACCTCCCAAAGCAGTGGTGGTCAGTCTGTCAGTGAATACAGTCTGCTGAGGTGGTTTTCTTGCCGGGTTTGTCTCCTGACATCCCGGGGCTGAGTCAGTTCAGTTAGGTACACGGCTGACCGAGCTAATGATGCTAATTAGTTCGCTACCTAACAACCTTTCCCTCAGAAAAGTCCATAACTCACCTCGGTAGTGTAACGTTATTCCCTGTTGGTCTCAGAGGCTGTGGTTGACCCGGTCCAGTCCGGCTGCTGAGCCGGTTCTGTTGCCTTCTAACTAGCTATCTGTCCATCAAGAAACCCTGAGTTGAAGCTGAGCAGCTGGAGGACAACAGAGTAAGACCCCAGGATCACTCGTACACTGTATCAAACAGGAAGCACTCCGCTCACTCTTTTGTTTTTGAAAAATGCGCTACTTCAGTTCCCAACCAACATATACTGACAGAACATGTCCTTCATAAAAAAATTAAACACACACACACACACACACACACACACACACACAGCATGGTCGCCTTAGCTCTCAGCTGTCTGACTGGACTGAAGATCTTCTAACAAATGACTTCAGATAGAAACGACAGACTTGGTGTTAATTCAGTCAGATAGGGCCTCTATTGTGTGTGTGTGTGTGTGTGTGTGTGTGTGTGTGTCTGCGTGCGCATGTATTAGCATATTAAAGCTGTTTGTGAATTATTGAAGCATCTGAAAGACACGGTTGACATTTTCACCACTGTTTTAGGACGACATGACAGCGCTTTGATGACGAAATGGGTGTGTGCGTTAAGCTGTGAGTTCACATACATTGTGTGTTGGCTGAGGGACTGTGCACATTTTGAGGATTTGTGTACATCCAAGTGCATGTTTCACTTTTCTTGTGTACAGTTGATGTGTCAGTAAATTACAGATTTCTGTGTGTGTTTCCTGAACAGTGTGTTAACCGTGAACTGCACTCCTTTCCTCTTGGGGCTGTTCTTGATCTCCTGGCGGGGTGCTTTTGATGAGGCGGTGTCAGATAAAAGAAGCACAGACTTTACTCTAGATTTTCTAATTGAGAAAGATCTGATGAACTTTCTCTAATGTCTTCAGGGACGCAGCTACACAAGTACAGAAACAGGCACCATTTATTTTACACATTTTGGGGCCTTTAAAATGTGCTCATTACTCACTGTTAGAGAGGCAAGATCAGTAAGAGCAATTTAACTAAATGACAAAAAGTCGGTCCCAGATTTACTCTTGTTTGGCGGGTTCTTGCTCAGTCACGCTCTCCTTTTCTCCTCTTAGCTTCCTCTGGCTCTTTTCCTCTGCCATTATGTCCTTAGAGGCTGATGAGCACGGTTACATTGTCCGCCCAGCCAGCGGTTTCTGGCACGACACTGGCTTCACCCCCCGTCAGCACGCCGTGCCCTGGGCATTCCTCTTCCCGGTGGTACAAAACAGTGAAACAAACTAAACTAACATTAGCTAACAGCAGCTACAGTTTACTAGCAGTTTACTGTCCATCAGAAACCAGAAAAACATTTTCTCTATAAAATATGATCCAATTTCACCAAAATCAGTCAAATAGTTGGTGGTGTGTGACTTAGTGCCGTAAAGCGTTACATACTTCTCCTGACCCGGAGCCCAAAGTTACATAGTGTGAGAACAGACGTACGAATGACAAAAATGAAAAGTTACACAATGAGGCTTTAAACAGAAATGTAGAATAGTCAACTCATATTTAAATAAGAAAAGGCTCACAAAAGAAGAATATTAAAACTTTATAAACCAATAAAATGATTCTGTTAGTGGACAAGTTTGTGCACATCCCTAAAATACAGCATGTCTTGTTTTAAGACTCATGACAGACTCTTGATGAATGATGTACACTGGCCCATGTGATGCTGAGCAGAGCTGATTCTCTGCTTGAATCTGTCCAAGTCTGCACTCCCAAACTCCTAGCTAAATCTGTCAGACACATATGGGCCAGAGTTGACTCACATTTGGACATCCAGAGTCAGAACACAGCCGACAACGTTCAGCTTGACTCACCATGACACCTGCGAACTGAGTGCTGCCCTCATACAGGTGACATGAAAAGCGCCATGTCCTCTGCAGTCGTCTTTGTCTCCGAACATCAGTAACATGCAGGCAGCATGTTCCAGCAGGGCTGCAGCCCCGCTTACAGTAGTGACAAATTTATTTTGGACCCGTGCTCAGCAGGTCACTCTGTTAGCCAAGCTTACGTGAGCCAAGCTGGCAGAATGTGTGACCTACATTCTCACATGCCGGGCGGTGTTTGAATCCAGGCCGCAGCAGAGCAGGAGGTGTTGTGTTGTTCAGGCAGGTCACCATGGAGCAGCATGGTGACTCAGCGGCTGGAGGTGGATGTAAAGTATCTGTTGGGGTTCGAAGCCAGGTCATCTGCTTTTTAAAAAGGTCATCTAATTTTAGTCTGGATTCGTTTGCAATTTCAGAAAAGTCATGTATTATACTCTTTACAAGGCCCTGTTTTAATTCCATTTGGATATTTGTCATGTAAAAGTTGCACTCAATTCTCACACCCACTTTGTTCTGTTGATGGTTTTGAATATGTTCATTTTCAAAAGGGATGCACAAAGGCAATTTAAACAGATTTAGGATGAATGGATGCTAAAGTGATTTATATACACACAATGTGAATACTTGATAAGATTATATCGTAGATTAAAGGGTTAAAAAATAAACATGATTCAGTTTATTAGTGAATGATAATAAAATTAAAGCATCCGGCATCATTGTGAGAAGAGTAACACATTCAAGTAAAGATAAACTTATTAAGAAGAGTTAAACATTTTCTAGAAAACACAGAAAAGAAACACATTTTGTAACATAAGTATGGAGCTGTAGTCAGGGCGTAGTTATCCTAGCTTAGCATAAAGACTGAAAATAGGGGGAAACAGTTAGCCTGGCTTTGTCCAAAATTTAATACGCCTATCAACACCACAAAAGCTCAATAACCAACACACTGTATGTTGTTTGTTAAATCCATCACATCTGTTTGATAGAGTGTGTAGAAGCAGTGGTGTAGGGTGTACATGAGTGAGAAGTGTGAGTCTGCAGGTGTTGATAGTGTGGAACAAAAGCAAAGGACAACCTAAAGCATCAAGCTAGACCAAACCAACCCTTACCAGAGACAAGAGCCCAGAACAGGCTAGAGAGAGATCAGAAGAGAGTGAGCACCTGGCTGCAGTGGCATAAATAATAATGTAATGTAATAATGTAAACACCTGCCGACAGAGAAACCACACCCAGAGAAGAGGAGGAAGAAATAGACCACACCCAGGAGAGGAGGAGCAAGGGACACACTCAGGATGCCACATAGGGCAGTGTTTTTCAAGCCTGGTCCTCGGGGAACACTGCCCTGCATGTTTTAGATGTTTCCTGCTCCAACACACCTGATTCAGCTCATCGTCAAGCTCGTCATCAAGCTCTGCAGTGGCCTTATAACGAGCCACTCATTTGAATCAGGTGTGTTGGAGCAGGAAACATCTAAAACATGCAGGGCAGTGTTCCCCGAGGACCAGGCTTGAAAAACACTGACATAGGGCATCACCCCCACAGACCACACAAACTTAGCATTTGCTTTCAGCAAGTCTATTAAAGGTGCAACCACTGTCGAAAAGTTTTTTACAAAATGCATGGTAATGGCCAACCATACCCAAGAACCGCATAAGATCTTTTTTGGTAGCAGGAACAGGATACTGCATGACTGCCTGAACCTTAGCGTCAACTGGACTAATCCCTTTCCAACCACCCGGTCCAAATAAGTCAGCCAGTCAAATCACTTTGCCAGGTTGACGGTAAGCTGTGCCTCAGCCAAGCGACTAAAGAGAGCAACAATACACTGGATATGATCTTCCCAAGTGTTGCTAAACAGGCGCTGAAATGTAGTAGGTGCATTGCAAAGGCCAAAACTCATAGTGGTATATTCGTACAAAAGCTGAAATTTCCAGTGGCCATGCTGACAGTGGGATTTGCCAATACCCCTTTAACAAGTCAAAACTAACTAACTCCTAACAAAACTAGTGGCGCCTACTAGGTCTATACAATCTTCCATTCGAGTCAAAGGATAACAATCTACCTTAGTGACCTTGATGACTTTTCTATAGTCTGTGCAGAAACACGGCGACCCATCTGACTTAGCAACCGACAGACTAGATGATGGAACCGCAATCCCATTATCCAACATGTACTTGACCTCAGTCTCTAACACCTTCCGGTTATCTAATGAACAGCGATAAAACTGCTGCTTAATGGGAGGGCTGTCCCTCACATCAATATCGTGATTAATGAGATGCCTCTGTGTGTCACCAAAGAGCATTGGGAACCTCCCAATCAACTCCATGAGCTCAGCATGCTGCGGTGATAATTTGTCAAGTTGACAGAGTGATTCAGATTTTTTCAATCTGCCACACATGACAGGATCACTGGGCATTTCAATGTCCAAACTCCCGTCAGCATCACTGAGGTCTGACAACACTGAGTCCACCATCAAGGATGGACGACCATGATCTCTCTCAGGAGATCATGGTCGTCCATCCTTGTCCACAAGCAAAATAGGGCTTTAACAAGTTCACATGATACAACTGAAGGGACTTCCTATGATTCAAGGTTGAAATCAGGTAGTTTAGTTCTGAAATGTTTCGTAACAGTGTATGGGCCAGCAAATTTAGCCTGAAAAGGAGAGACCTGGCGGTGCTCAGGCAGATCACACTGCCGTTTTTGATTAGCCTGAGCACCCTCCAAGTTCTTCCTTGCTACCTCCCCACTGCCATGTACAGCCACTACACCCACTTGAACAACAGACCTTCCTGCACAAAGTACCCCTGAGCTCAATCCCTGATGAATAAACCTCAACCCACAACAGAGAGAAGGAGGAATCAACCTTTTGACTTGTCACCCAGTCTTTTCTTGAAAGAGTGGAGAACCACATCTCCCTCACTAGCACCTGAGCTAGATTGGTTGAGAAACTCTTGTAAGCCTGAGTCACAACACGAGCTGGACAAACTGCTGGCATGGCTTCATTTTCTACCACTGGCTTGGAAACAACCACAGGTTGCGGCGGCCTTCGCCCACACACACGACTCCCAGCCAGGAGAGAACCACAGAGACACCTTTAAGTGGTAGCTCTGGCTGAATGCCAGCAAGAACAACACCCTGGACCAGCTTACACTCTCTACAATATGTCGTGGCACAGTGATCAAGCCCAACGTCATTCCCTTCATAAGGATGGAATCACCAGCTTCAGACTTTGTTTTGGATATAGTGTTGCCTCTCTCATCAAAGGGCTGATTTACACCTGTGTCACGCAACACCTTAATCAGAACACGTGCATCACTACCAACCAATGCTATGACCCCATCAGTGATGAACAGCTGAAAACCAGCGTTCTCCATTGAAGCACAGACAGGTGGCTTCCCTGACCCACCAGCAAGACACTCATTGGGATTCACACAAGCAGTATTTTCAGGCACAGCACAAAGCATAGCTGGAACATGCACTGCTGCATTGTGCCTCCCTTTTGGCTGCAGCAGAGGATATTGAGCTTTCCAGTGGCCCTCACCCTCACAATAGTGACACTCCGTCGAACCCTGTTGCCGCCCTGGAGATACAGGCTTATGAGGGAGACCAGGCCTCACAACCTTAGGGCTGCCACACAAGGGTACACTGCCACCATTCACTCCTTTGACACCCCCCCCCCCCCCCCAGAACATGTTACCCAGCCAACCTCATGTGTGAGCACAAAATCATCTGCTGCTTTCACTACATTGATGGGCTCATCATCAGTCACATATTGTAGCAACACGCTCAGGGATAGAATTTTTAAACTGCTATGAACAATCAAATTGGAGCTCATCAAAAGCAATAACTTTACTGGCTGAACACCGGTGCTGAAAATGAGTAGTCAGCTCACGTGCAAACTCCACACGTGTCTGCTTATCACCTTTGCTCCAGCTTCAAAACCTCTGGCGATCTAACACTCATCCCTAGTCTTTGTGCAATGGGTATTTATGCACTGCATTGTCCCCATGCAGACAATGGCTCAGTCCGACAGCCCGGTAAAACAACCATGAACTGGCGACCCATATGCAGCGGCGGATGTGCTCCAGAGACAACTGCTTTTGCCATGTTCTCACCACACTACACACACACACACACAAACAAAAAAACAAGGAGGAACTCCCTTCAGAGAGTGCATCAAACAGTGAGACTCACTTCCTGAACAACACAGAAAAAAACCCAAAATGACTGCCAGAAAGCACGTGGTGATACTCCCAGCATAGATCCACAAGCAGCTAAACAACCAAACCATCTACCTGGATCACAAACCAGCACACAGCTGAAGACCAACCACACAACCAAGCAATGCTACCCTAGGTCCACCCCCTAAGGCAACAGACAAAATCCACTCCAAAGACCTTTATATGGAATCCCCACGTCAACCACTCAATGGACCGGACGAGCCCCCATTTGTCATGACCTGGCTCTGAGAGTCATGGCAAAAAGGAGGAGTCCATGCCATGTACATCTGTTTAAGCAATTCTTTATTAAATCAAATTAGACCAGATTAAACAATCATAGAGGATTTGAAGTTGTGTAGAAGCAGTGGTATCAGTGGTGTAGGATGTGCATGAGTGAGAAGTGTGAGTGTGCAAGTGTTGATAGTAGAACAAAAGCAAAGGACAACCTAAAGCATCACGCTAAAGCATCAAGCTAAAGCATCAAGCTAAACCAAACCAACTGTTACTGGGGACAGAGGAGCCCAGAACAGGGCAGAGCTGGAGAGAGATCAGAAGAGAGTGAGCACCTGGTTGTAATGACATAAATACTCTAAGAATATCCAAAATAATGTAATGAAAACTCCTGCAGACAGAAACCACACCCAGAGAAGAGGAGAAAGAAATAGACCACACCCAGAAATACGTTTTTCTGAATAAGTTGCGGCATAGTGAACATTGAAGTCACGTGACTGACCAGCTTTTTTTCTCATGATGGCTCCACACCGACATTATTTCATGAAACAAACACAAATGTCAGATTTACATACTGTTTTTATACTAGTGCTCTTTTAATTATGTCATCTTGTGCCATCATTTCCTGGCTTCCTGACTGGAGAATTAGCGCCACCTACTGCTAATGAACTGAACCAACTCCCAATATTCACCTAACAGTGGTGGATGGTTCATATTCACATTTTCTTTTGATGATTGACTGGAATTTGTTTAAAATTTGCAACATATCTGGACAGAAGCGTGCTGAATGTTGATTCTTTCACTGTCACTCATACTTAAAAATTATCTCTCAGTGTTAGTGCAGACCAGGACACCACTGATCTCAACATTAAGCTTAAGACAGAGCTGATATTTTTGCTCAGTGGTTTCCTGTCGGAGTCCGTCTGTCTGTCTGTGTGTGTATTTTACAGCATCTGAATTTAGTTCAGGCACATCAGTCGGTAATAAGTGTGTTCTGGAGACTGTGTTGATCTCTGACATACGGGACGTGTTCTCCATGTTTTTACATCCAAACCTGGAACTAACCCCACATGAAACTGACTCATGTCTAAAACTGGAAACATGACGTCACAGATCTTCATCAGTTCTGCTTTTACAGCCGCAGCACTCGCAGGATGTTTTTGTTCTCTCCCGACTCTCAGAGATTTACACTTACTATTCATACTGACGTATCTGTGATGAGGTAGAGCTTTTATATGTGTGTTGGATTACTTATTCAGCCCGAGACCTTATTTTGTGATATTTCATTGCCATTGCTAATGCTCTTTTGTGTGTCTGTCTTTGTGGTTTTAGGACATCTGTGAGGACATCTCAGACCATGTGGAGCAGATTCATGCCCTGCTGGAGACAGAGTTCTCCCTGAAACTCTTGTCCTACTCCGTTAACATCATCGTTGACATCAGGTGAGTTTTCACAAGACAAGATAAGACTTACTTTCAGGTTCGAGCACTGGTTCTGTCTTCTGTGGGTTTATTGTTACTGTCTTTTGGGCTAATTATGGATCCATGAAGCTCCTTGACTTCTGTAGAAAATAGTCCAGATGAAACACAAGACTTTAATTATTTATTCTTTTACTGTTTTTCATAAATTTGAAATTTCTGTGAAGAAGTGATTTCCAAAGATTATCACATTATCACACTGAGAAGAAAAATAGGATCTTAAATGCATAACAATAAAGTTTTAAGTGTATGAGGAACAAATAATATCTCTGCTATAAAGAAAAGTCATGAATGTGAAATGAATACATAAACCAACAAATTATGAAGTAAAACTTTAAATACGTTTGAGTCTGGAGATCCATAAAACGGCACACAGTCTAAGCAGTGTATAACACAGCAGGCAGGTTTGACATCTAATTTATTTATTAATAGTAATTATGCAACAGTTGGTTCCAACCGAGTAATCTGATTGGACAAGAGTCGTTCCATTGGTGCTGATATGGACCACAGCAGAATTGAGACTTTAAACTACATGTATCACTCCACCTTAACATTAACATTACATTAACAGTCATCATCTTAATCATCTTAAATTGAAACAAAAATGAACATATTTCTACAAGTAGTTCAAAAACACTCCCCGCGCTGTCCGGGGAAAATATGACACCAAACTCCCTTTAAGAAATATGACATCTGAACAATTCATTACGTGTCCGTAACAACACATCACTCTACAAACACGAGATAAAGGACGTCATATGTCGACAGTCTGACTGTCAATTCAGCATCAATATAACCCAGAAAGATAAACTGTGTTTCTCTACAAACATTTTGGACTTTGTCACCTCAACAACTCAACAACTCTCTACCAGCGTTACATTAGTGTTAGACGACTGCAGGAACGATGACTTCCTGTTTGCTGCTACCTTCTGATGATATTATATATGATGATATCACTGCTTCATACATGATGCGAAGCAGCTGGCCTGTGCTAATGTGTACACCCACACAAAGTAGCTAACAAGCTAGTGTTCAGACAAAACAAACAAATCATAATGTGTTGTCACTTATTACTGTTAAGTCATAAATCAAGCTTGTATAAAAGAAATATCACACTCAAAGTTGTGCTGTTACACTGAATTTCAGCACACTTGATTAACTACGACAGAATCACAGCTGTGTTGATATTTACCACAAGACCACTCCCTCTCGTGTGATATTTCTTTGCCAACTGTGTGTGTGTTTTGTCTCATGTGGTTCAGGACGGTGCAGCTGCTGTGGCACCAGCTCAGAGTCTCAGTTCTGGTCTTGAAGGAACGTCTGCTGCAGGGCCTGCAGGACTCCAACGGAAACTTCACCCGCCAGACTGACATCCTGCAGGCCTTCAGCGAGGACCAGCACCAGGTAGAGACCACAAACACACACTCTACCCTAAACTTTCAAACTGTTAGTCAGCTGGTTAGTCGTTCAATGTTCAAATTATGCTCCTAAAAACAGAAAATATCAGCATATCAGTGCATAAAAAAAGCTACATTTGGACAAACAGAATATGCTGTTTACATGATGATGAGAAGAATGAGTCTTCCCGTAAAGGTGAACAGTGATGGTGTGAAACAGTAACATGACTAACTCTTCCTCTCCAGACTCGTCTCGACGCTCTCACAGAGGTGGACGACTGTGGCCAGCTAACTATTCGCTGTAGCCAGGACTACTTCTCTTTAGACTGTGGTATCACCGCCTTCGAGTTAAGTGACTACAGCCCCGGTGACGAGCCTGAGGCCCGGGGAGTTGAGGGAGACGGGGAAGACCCTTCTCAGGAGCTCAGTCAAACCCAAAACTCAAATCTGGAACTGGAGGCGGAGGAGAGCGAAGAATCCCGCCTCTCAAACCACGAACACCATAACAGTTTACCTGAACTCATCACGTCCGGTGACTCAACAAACCACAACTATTCTCCGTCATTTACTGCGCCCAACCACAGTGAAAGTGCAAAGCGCCCCCTGCAGGGTGTGAGCCACAGCACAGAAGTGTCACCCACACAGCCGTCACTTCCCAAAAGAGCTGCTCTGTTCTCAGACGGAGGAACCAGGGTGGAGGACTCAAGGGGAGGTCTGCGGAACGTTAACCTGGTCTCTGGGCTCCAGTTGCAGGCCGAGCTGAGTCGGAGCACCCCTTCTCTCATGGATCCTCCAGACCGCTCCAAGTTCTGGTTGGAACTGGACTCTGTTTATCCAGAAAATGTTTCACAGTCCTATGAGAGTTTACAGGTTTGTGCCTCTTTGTTTCAAGCCTTTAAAGATGTCTTTTTGCTAACTGTGAAATCCCTTAATATATTTGTACAAATGACATGCTAATTTTGGATGTGGCTATGAAGATCAACAGTGCCTTTTGTCTGATTGCATCTGACTGAAGAAAATAAAATATATCGTTAGCGGGTACAAAGCTGCTTTTTACTCCGCAGAGTCAAACAATTATTTCACTTCAGTCAGTCAGTCCACAATTCATGGCTATTTTATCCCAGAAAAAAACATGTGAAAGTGAAATAATTAAAACTGATGCTGTAACTTAAACATACACAACTCTCAATTGCATCAGGCACGGCTGATTTGGGGAATTCTCCACGCGGCTTCATGTCCCACCAGGAATGTCAACATTGTTAAAAAACAAAACATTGTTGGTCTCTTTCGGTATCAAACAAGGGGTTAGATGCTCCTCAGCCAACTGAAAATTTCCCAATATTGTTTTGAAATTGCACTGCAAGTAAACCCAACTGCACTGTTTTTTTTTGTCTGTGCCATTCTTCCTGCATTCGTTCAGTCCTTACAGAAGATGCTTCAAATATATTTGTTCCTGTTTAGATTGATGTACTGTTTCTCTTGTTGTACTTGTCCAATATCTTCAGAAATGTCACCTTTAACCCGAATTCTCCTCAACTAAACAGGTTATGAACGGGCACAACCTCCAGAGAAACCATGCGAGCTCCAGACAGGTAGGACACTCACAGGGGAGTGTGCAGAGACCGCTGACCGGCCTGAGGAGCTCATCTGGGGCCGTGCCGACCGTCAACGACCCCCCACCTCTCCAAGACCCGATGTCTCGGGATGAAATATCAAAACAAATGGAGAGGACACAGAAGGAGACACATGCACACAGTGAGGGGGACTCTGACTCCTCATTGCCCTCCCCCATGAGGGAACAGTTCCTCTCCTCAGACTTGGAGGCGTCCGGAGAGGAGTCAGACCCCCGGCCGCCTCAAGGCAAGGCGGCGGTCTGGATCGTGAAGCGCCAGGGGCAGAAGGTGAGGCTTTTATTCATTTGGTTGAGGAGGGAAGTTTGATGAGTTGGTTGTGTTAAAAGTTAAAAGTCTGTGTGAATGAATGTGAGACACGGGTTGTAGATGGACACAGAAACACAAACTAATTCTGAATTCAGACAGTAGAAGCAGAAACTTGACAGTCTGCATTACAATTTACAAGTTATCAAATCAAGGGCCTTATTTATAAAGCTGTGTAGTATCCATTACAAAAGTTTGCAGATGTAGTATTGTATGTAGATGTAGTATTGCAGACGTATTTTCTGTACTGTTTATTTCATTCCTCTCTCGCCTGACAGGGGGCCCAGGTTTCATCAAAAGCCAGCCCAGAGAAGGAGCACTGGTATGGGTCAGAAGAGTTCCTGGCCCTCCCTGCTCAGCTCCGTAAGACAGAGATGCTCGCTATGAAACTAGAAAGTCTGGCTCATTCCATCCCACTGGTTAGTCAACAATTCAGAACTTTCTGCACCTCATTAAAAACCCATGAACACTGCATTCACTTTTGCACATGAATATAATGATTGTTGAAATCTTTTTCCTGCAGAGGCCTGGTGGCTGCGACTCGACCGAGGAGGGTTTGCAGGATGTGGATGATTGGGATCTGACCGAGCTCAACACCGACTGGGACGTGGGGGAGAGCGGAGATAACATGAGCAGTGTGAGGGAGAGTGGGGATGATGTTCCTTCTCCTCTGCCACCCCTGGTATATCACAGCATACTTGATCTTTCATGTTTTTGACATTTCACTTGTGCAAGAACATATTCCCATGACGTTCTCTCTCCCACCTGCCCTCAGCTTCCTTACAGACGAAACCTCATCAGCCGCTTTAGCTCCACCTCCTCCAGCGACATCGCTCCCTCGTTGGATGAAAGTATCGAGTCTGGGCCCTTGAGTGACCTGCAGTCTGAAGACGATGAGGGACGGAGGTCTGCGGACCGCCGCCTGCAGCTGACAGTCCCCCTGGTGGATGTCCGGGAACATGGGTCCTTGGTGCACCAGCTGCTGGCGGACATTCAGAGTCAGGACAAAGACCCAGATGTCTGGAAGAAGATAGAGGTATGAGTGGTCTTCCTGTTCTGTCTGTCTGTCTGTGACCTTGCTTTGATACATCGGAATTCTGTTTTTGGTGCATTTCTTGCTCCTTTTCCCTGAAGGTTAATTTAATTTTCATGAAAGTGACATTAATTGAGGTAGTCCTTATTTGAGGCCAAACTAAACCACAAATTATGTTTGTCATTGATTTCTGATACTGCACCCCAACAAGGATGACATTGTCTATCTAACCAACAACGCCACAGCTGTTGTTTAGTGAACTTTAGGCACCAAAAATTCTTCAGTAGGACGACCAATATAGCCGTCAAGTGCCAGACACCAATGGTTCGCAACTTTTTTCCTTAACAGACTCGTCTGACTTTTTCAAGGGAGTCGTGGTCAAGACAGGCAGCAGCACAAACTAAGAACAAGTTAATTAAAACAGATACAAGACGACCAGACAGTATTACAAAACATAGCAATATAGAAAGTGTGGTAAAGTGTGGTGCAAGCCATGAATTCAAAGGAACGGAACAACTAATAAACTGAACAATTAAAGTCCCCGTGAAATGTGAACCACCCCAATAGTGTAACATTATTCCCCGTTGGTCTCAGAGACTCTGCTTGCGGTCGGGCTGCCCGTTCCGTTGCCCGCTAATGGCAGATTCTGTTAGCCCAGTTTAACACCTCAAAGAGTATTTTGTCACAGGTACAGCAGCATTGAGCTACAGGCCTACTGTATAGTTTAAAAAACTTTTTTACGCCCCTCAAAATCAAGAAAGCCTCGTGACGTTCTGTGGTTTGGAACCAGTGCCTTACATCGCCTGAATCCTCTGTACCCGGACGCCTGTTTTAGCCGCTTTAGCTGTAGCTAGCATGAGCATGTTCCTGCAGCAGAGCCATAAAACAAACCCCTTTACTTTTATTCTGACAAAGGACAACAAGTCAAACGGAAATCACCGCAACACCGGCGCTTTCCTGCCGTCGCTGCAGCCGTCTTGATGGATTGGAGGGCTAGTATCGGATCGTCCCGTGGCCCCGTTAATTCATCACCTCACTTCTAAAGGTCACGTTTGATTGGCAGGCGGATTATTGATGAGGCTGCCCGGTGAACTAATCAGTCATATCTGTCATATTGAATATGGCGAAATGTCAATAGCTCTGGGGATTCGTTCTCCTCATGGCTGCTCGTTTAATTAGCACTATAAAGAAGCTCTGCTGCCTCTGCTAATATTTTTTATTATTTTATTTTATTCACGTTTATTTCACTCGCTCTCCTTTATTGCTTTAATATTTAAATTCTGAATACCTTTTACTCCCCCAGCAACATTTTACTTTGCTGCTGTAACGTCCCAGTTTCCCTTTGGGGATCAATAAAGTTCAACTTATCTGTCTTATCAAGTGTTAGCCGGGTCAGGAGCCCACAGACAGAATCACACCACTGTAATAAGATTATCAGTGAGGATCAATTTGTGAATTAAAGGCCCTTCCATGCGAGGGGGGACATCCTTGGATCTGGGGACCCGGAAGGTCGTGAGTTTGATCCTCTCATCAAACTACGTCCTCCATATTCCCAAATTCAAATCAGATCGGCCACATTAATATTCAGAATTAATGATGATTTGACTGATGAAATGTCAAAGCTGTCCCTGGCTCCTTCTCTCTCTCTCTCTCTCTCTCTCTCTCTCTCTCTCTCTCTCTCTCTCTCTCTCTCTCTCTCTCTCTCTCTCTCTCTCTCTCTCTCTCTCCTCTCTCGTCCTTCTCTTCTCTCCCTCTCTCTCTCTCATCTCTCCTCCATCTCTCTCTCTCTCTCTCTCTCTCTGCTCCTCTCTCTCCATCCATCTTCAGTGTTGTTGAAACGTTCTGATTTCTGTCTAAAGCTGTCTGACAAGCAGGCGTCCATGTGGGGAATATTTGGTAATCTTTAGGATTTCCTCTAGAATTTGAAATTACGTTTGTCTGCATATATATGTCACGGACACGGTGCGGTTCTATCTTACTGTTTATTCCTTACCAACATAGAATTCTTTTTCTCTGTTTCCGCTTCACATTTTCAATACTGATAGGTGTTTATTGATGGAGGTTCATTACTAATGTTTAACTGTCTTGAAATGTGTCATTGCATCAAGAGGTGAAAAGCTGCCCCCTATTTTGGAGAATGTGGCCAGAAAATCGACATTGTTCCTTCAAGCCTATTGAGCTGAAACACAGTTATTCACGTCTTCTCTGTTTCTGAATTTTCTGCAGATATTTCAGTAAGATCTGCACATGCACAAGGCTGTGTTCATATTGCATTAAGATTTTTCATCCACGCCATCTCACATCACAATGAAAGAAGTCATTTCTAGACAATAATCACAGTAAAACCAGTGCAGGGCATCACCAACAGCAGCTCTTAGTGCTCTTGTAAATCCAGCGTCTCTGATTAGTCAATGCTGGTAGAAATTTTGCACTTGCCCTTGTGGCATGCCCCGAACATCTCAGACACAATAAGTATCTATAATCCCCGGCACGTTCAGGGCCCTGTGCAGCTTCCTCTGAATCATTCAGACCCCCTCTGGCACTCGGTGTTTCTGTCTTTGTTCACGTGGGTTCATGTAAGCCCCGGTACAATGCCACAGAATTGAGTTTGGAGTTGATGTGAATGGATGCAGATCCATGTATACTGAGCATCCGAGCTGGCTCGAAAATCTAATTTCTCTCTTTTAAAATGTTTAACTCCAAAACATTATGGAAATGAACACATTCATTCAACAGTTTGTGAATGTTCCCCCCAGAAAACTCCCCAAATCATAAAGTAAAAGACATTAAAACCATCAGGGATTATGCTCTGCTGTGTCACACGTCAGCTTGTGTTAACCGCACACACAGACAAATACACACACACTCCTCGCTCCTCTCTGCTCCTGGGTAATTAGCTGATTAGCTGCTTAATTAGCAGCATGTAATCATGGCGATGGATGAGCTGCCTAATTGAGGAAGTGAAGAGAGGAGAAGGAGAGGCTCGGTGTGGAGGATGACATTCTGTTTCTCCGCAGAGAGTCTCGACTGAATACAACAGAGTGGTATAAAACACAACAGGGAAAAAAAATCATCCGTCCGTGGAGGAAAAATCACTGTTGGAGCAGAAATGAATCAAATCCAGGAGCAGGAATATAATCTGTCCAGGAAGTCTCCTCTGAGTGAGTGAAGGACTCTGTCTGGTTTGGTGTTGGCAGCGAGTTGATTTGGTTACAGAGGAACTGAGTAGAATTTGAACTTTGAATGTCCAGTGGACACTGAATAGTATTTTTATTTGAGATGTACATCCCAACCCAATCCCAACCACTAAAAGTCAGTCCCACATTTACTCTTGTCCGGCAGCTTCTTGCTCGCTCACTCTCTCCTTTTCTCTTCTTAGATTCTTCCGTCAATTTTTTCTTTGATCTCTTCTCCTCTGTCATTATGTCCATAAAGGCTGCTGAGCCTGGTTACATTGCCCACTCGCCCAGCTCAGGTTCTGGCACGACACCAATTCCCTTGTGTCCCAGGCCTGTAAACCTCCTCTTCTTCTTTCCAGTGGTCCACTAACAGTCCCCCGATGATCTGAGCTCACAGTCCGGCCAGCCCGGCTAACAACCTGAGCTAACATTAGCTAACAGCAGCTACGGTTGGCAGCAGTTTACTTCACTGTCCATCAGGAAACTCTGTAAATCACAGAGAGTTGAGGCGAAGCAGCCGGAGGACATCGGAGGGAAAAGCAGAAAACATTTTCTCCATAAAATATGATCCAGTTTCACCAAAATCAGTCAAAGTTGGTAGTGTGTAACTTACCTTAAAGCTCTATGTAATTTTCCCAGGAAAAAACACTAAAATAACCTGACCTAACCCTTAAAAAAGGGGGCTATTATCTCATTGTGCCACAGCCACTTACTGTAGAAATGGCAGGAAAACAGCTTCTTGTAACTGCTGCTACATCTTCTGCATCGAGACACGAAATTAAGTTACAGTTAAATTGCCCTTTGTAAAACAAACTTTAGTTGTTTTAAAACATCATCAGCAACCTACCCGCCCATCAGAACTTTATTTCTTTCTCCTGTCTCTTCACTCTACCTTTTACTGTTTAACAAGAATATTTTATCCAAGACTTTTTCTCCCCCGTTTGACCGTCTAGACGCCTGACCCTGACCTCCTCATCATTTGTGATGTCGGAGCCAACTCTCACATTATTTGTATCCACGTCTTGTAGATCCACTGGCTTGTTTCATGAAAGTTTATGAGGCAGGCACCGGAAAATATACATACACAGAACCCAAAGTTCCTAATTGCGCTGTATGGGATATGGCACCTGAAGAGCAGTGAAATTTCCTGGAAACAAAACAAAACTGAAGCAAAGCAGACAGAGAAACAGTCCATCAGTTTGCTAAGTGTCCTACGCGTCATGTGATCACATTGTATGTGCTGTCTGGGCCAGCGTCGGCGTCCTCAGTGTGAGGTGTCTGTGTGTTTTGCGGCTCTGCGGCACGCCGGCCTATCTGCGAGCAGTGGGAGACAGACAGACAACAGACTCGGATCAACACTCGTCTGATTGGCCCGGCAGGAGGGCAGGGACGCCCACCGACAGCAGAGGGGATAGGAAAATAAGATAGATGGAGGAGGAAGAGGAAGAGGAAGAGGAAGAGTGGTGTTATTCTATTTTGTGTTTCTATAGATAAACAGGTTAAGGAGAAGGTAAAGCTGAGATTCAGAAAGTAAATTCGGAAAGTAACGTCTTGTAACGGTGATGCCAAACACTGACCGTGGGATCATTTGAGTTTATTTGTGCGAGCAACTGTTAACCCTCAAGACCCCATAGTGCCCGAGAACGCAAGCATATTAAAATCATTCCTAGTGTATTAAAACGCAGAAAATGAAGTCCTAATGTTTGTGATGCAGATACTTTGAGTTGCCATTGATAACCAGAACCAGAAATATACGTCATTTTGCTTATATCTATTGTTTTATTTTGGCGGGTTTCCATCCGGTTTCCTGTGAAAATCTAAAATCTCTGTTGACAAAGCGTCCCCGGGTTTACAATTTTATGGAAGCTGTCAGATTGTATTGTGAGGGAGATCCTGACCCAGAGTGGAAAGAGACAAAGACGTTGTGAGTTCAAGTGGTTTGCTCAGATCACATCTCATAATCACTATCAGTAAACGGAGCGACTTACCTGGCTCTCACTGCCCAGATGGAGCCTGTTTTCTGGGGATGATTCACTGAAGAGTTGGCAGGGAGGACTGACAGGGTCGCAATTTTTTTTTTCACATAAACTGTAGATCTTTTGTCGTTTAAGTTGCCAAAGACACTATCTACCATTACATTACTGTTTGTTAAAACGACGTGGGTTTCGTCACATGATGAAACGTAGGTAAACAGCAGGATTTAACCGGCTCTCACTGCCCTGATGGAGGTTGTTTCTGGGGTTCACTGAAGAGTCGGCAGGGAGGACTGAGAGGATTACTGCTTTTCCCACACATGAATTAGTATTTACGATGTATTTAAATCAGTTCAAATAATCACTTACAGTCAAATAAAACAATATCGGAAGCTGCGTTTATGTGTGTAATAGATTACATTAACAATATGGGGCTTTGGAGATGACTGTCCCCACGGCAATACACAGCTGGCAGTGGTCGATCTCAGGGATGCAGTCAGGTGTAACGGACGGCCTTGCCTCGCTCTCTCCCTCCTTTCATCTTTCTTTCTTTTAGTGCTACTACAGATTTTTTTTTTAAATCCAAAGCTTAAATTTAAGGTTCTAAATTATAAACAAATATATTAACAGGAACTGAAAGCAGAATAATAAACGTGGTTGTTCGGCACTGATGAACTGTGGAGGAAGCTGCAGTCATGTCTCGTCCAGTTTTTACCCAAAACTCAGCTGCACAGGTTTCATGTTTTCTATTAAAAAAAATGATTTTAATGAATTTCTAATCATCTTCCCCTCGAGTTCTTACATTTCGGTCCAGCAGTGTACAATGTTTGGTGTGACGATGTTCACATAGTCACACTAATAACTTTCTCCTGCTGTGAAAATTAGCTGTCTCACCTCAATCCCCCCTGCCCGAAAAATATTTGTGGGAGCCTGCGCAGAAAATTCATGTTTTTTTAAAATTTCACTCTGGTCTTTACTCTCACCAGGTGCTGAAATATTGTTGAACTGGTGCTTCAATCATCCGAAAACCAACATTCTGTCCGCCTCGAGCAATTCATTAGCTTATAGCTAACAGCTAGCATGATAACGCTAGCGTTCCTGTATACCCAGTGTGAGCTGAAGTATGAGTGTGTGAGGTTCTCCTCGTCTGTAGTAAGAGTTCACAACAGCAGACATGATGATCACTCTGCTTTTTGGTTCGAACTCAAACGTTGTTTTTATTAACTTATTATTTCCCGTTGCTTACATTTAGCTGCTGTTTGATTGATTAATTAAATATGAATAATAAACATGTGAATTATATGTTAGAGTTGTTTATAATATGAATAAACCCACCCCTGAAACAAAATGTATTTTTGCTGTAAAAGGCAAAAAGTAAAAGGCAAATCTAAGAAAATCTATATTAGACAAAAGTGTATGCCTTATTCAAAACATACTGTTTTAATATCTATCTATGATCTTTCTATCTTTCTCTTCAGACACACCAGACTTCATTGACAGAAATCATACTTGCAGATCACAGGAGTTGCTGCCTCGATTGGTTTGTTAGTTTCCGTTACTGTGTGCTGTTAGTTTGGATTCGATCTAGTTAGTCGTTCCTGCGCATCAAGGCAACGGTTGATCAGCAACTCCTGTATACTGTTTGGTTAAATACCTTTTTTGTTAATAAAGTCTGGTGTCTTGCATTTTTTATATATTTGTGCAGGTTCTCCTCCAAACTGCGGATGTGCCTTATACATCCATCAATCCATTTTCCATGACCCCTTATCCTTAACAGGGTCACGGGGGCTGGAGCCAATAGCTGACACTGGGTGAGGGGTGGGGTACACCCTGGACAGGTCAGCAGCAGCACATAGAGACAAACAACCATTCACCCTCACATTCACAGTCAACTTAAGTCACCAATTGACTATAAGTTATTGGTACTTCGTTGACTCAGTCCTGACTGAGCCTGTCATCAAAGGAAAGCACACCCTCTCTTGTAATTTGCTTAAGCACGTACACCAACACAATATATCTGCAGTAAGTTGATACTGGCTGATATATCAGCTGATCGGTCTAGATCTTAAATTCAGGCTTTTATTTTGGAGTTCTCTAAACTTCCTTCCTCATGCTTCATTTTCTTTCCTCTCTCTACTTTTTGCTTAATTTATTGTCCTCTGCTCTTCTTTCCTTCCCATTCATTGTGTCCGTCTCATCTTTCTCTTTTTCTCTCTTCCTTTCCTTTCCTTTCCTTTCCTTTCCTTTCCTTTCTTTTCATCCCATTGCTTCTCTTCTTTCTTTATCCTTCCCCCTCTTCCTTTCCTCTTTTCCTATAACTCCCTTTGTTTCCTTTTCTTCCTCGCAACATCTTTTTTCTTTTGACTGACTGACTCTTTCCACCCCCCAGTTTTAGATCATTATTTTTAGTTTGTAGTAATAATTGAATTGCCATATGATATAAATGTGAGCTGCTCTGCTTTCTGCAGCTCTGTCCTGATATTGTTTGTCTTGTGCTCTGGGCGCATTAAAAATCAGACCTATCGCCTGTAACGTATTAATCATCGAAGCCAAACATCGTCTGTCGGGAGTTTGAGTCCAAATCTATCAGCGTCGTCCTTCAGAACGCCCCGTCAGCTGAACGGTAATTATCCAGCGGTGAAGAGCTGAACCACAGGAGGAAGAGATGAAGCAGATATCAGAGCGGTTTTCCAGGCGGCAGAGGATCAGATCAGGCGTTTCAGCTCCCAGCAGGCCTTGCTGCCCCTCAGGAGCCTCACTGGTTTAGAGACATCAAAGCGGCCGTAAGCAGCCCAGTGCATGCTGGTCGATATCCAAACCAAACGCTCCGAATGCCGCTGTTCACGCCACTTCCTCCTCCTCTCTCTCTCTTATTCATCTAATTTCTCCTCTTCATCTCATGTTCTCATACACATCTCCTCTTCTTCTGTTCCTTTCCTCACTTGTAACTTTCCTTCCTTTCCTTTCCTTTCCTTTGCTTTTCTTCCCTTCCTTTAATCCCTTTTACGTTTTCCTTTAAAGTTCCCACTCCATTTTACCTTTTCCTTTCCTCTCCTCTCCTCCTGTGTCCTCTCCTCTTTCCTTCCCCTCCTTTAATCTCCTTTCCTTTTCCTCTTCCTTTCCTCAACTCTCTTCCTTCACCCCCCCCCTCTTTTTCCCGCTCTTCCTCTCCTCCTCGCCTCTCATCAATACTTTTGATTTCCATCTCTCCTCCATAACGAGCGGCGGAGAGATGGACGGAATCATATCGATGTATTTTTTTTTTTTTTTTTTAAGGTTCATGGTTGTAATTAACATACTGCTGCTCAATCGGTCAAGGTTTGTGTGTGTGTGTCTCTCCATCTCACACACACACACAAACACACTAGCACATAGACACGTACTGAACCATATACGATGTGCACAAACACACATCTGATCATTACAGGCGAGCAGACACACCTTTCCCCATATGAAGACACACACAGATCAGATATAGTGATTTGTAGGCGAGGTGTAAGCATGGATGCACACATGCGGCAAGTAATTTCCATCAGATTTACCTTCTCGCCGCAGCCTCCTTCACTCTGCCATTAGTTTTCTCGATAGCTCTCGGTGAAAGATATGAAAACAACACTCGATGTATAAAATATTAGAATTGTCTCCTTGATGATCTGCAGTCACAGTTACACTTGTTATTCAGACGGGATGTTTGAGGTCTGACTGGAAAGAATGAATTTAGAGCTTGTTGCCGTGCGTCTTCAGTTTTATGTAAATGACTCTCCTGTTCCTCTCTCTGTCTCTTTGTGTTGCCCGCGCGCTCTGCGGAGCTGCATTGTATCCAGACTACATAAAATCCAGGTTGCAGCTCCTCGCTGACCTTTGTGCGGTTGTGTTCGTCGCGCTTTCTCTGTGGAAGATTCTCTGCCTGCAACGCTTGGACTGAAACCACAGACCAGTGGAATATACAAGAGATGTTTATGTTAATTTGAAGGTGTATGAAAGAAGGTTATACAAGATCTAATTGAATAAATACAAATAAACACGCATTTGCTAAAGCTCAGTCCTGACCAAGAAAGCACACTATAAATATAGGTGCTAACTGGAACCTAAAACGGTTCTTCAGAGTGATGCCATGAAAGAACCATTTTTTTTAGCTCTGCAAAGAACCTTTAATCTAGAGGTTAGCGGTAGCAGTAGCTTCTTTAATAAATAAAACGAAATTTATGGAAAATGACTGAAATTCTACAGTAGATTCCATTTTTTTTAATACAAAACTTGTATGGATACTTTCTGTAAAATGACAACCAAACTGTGTCAAGTATTACAAATTACATTAAAAAAAAATAACGTTAGCTTGCATCAAACAAAGAGATTCCTTCCCCAGCATTTTTGTCATTCTCGTTTCAGTTTTGTGTCATCATAAATGAGTCGTTATGAATTATTATTCAAGAAAACGACCATTGCAGCTGTGAACTTTGGTTAGTTTCAGCCCCGAATGCATTGTTCCCAGAGGAGTTTTTCAGACTGTTGATCAAATACCTATGAGATAAATGTTTGTAATGCTTGCCTTGTAGAAAATTTGTAGAACATATCAGGTTGAATGAAACTAAAGCTCCCTGCGCTGTCCGGGGAAAATATGACACCAAACTCCCTTTAAGAAATATGACATCTGAACAATTCATTACGTGTCCGTAACAACACATCACTCTACAAACACGAGATAAAGGACGTCACATGTCGACAGTCTGACTGTCAATTCAGCATCGATATAATCCAAACTGTGTTTCTCTACAAACTGTCTCTGAAATAAATGAAAGTTTTTTTCTCCTCTATTCTATTTGATCTTTGCTTCATGCGTCAACTATCCCTTTCAAGAATGGCGATTTAAACTTCTTTCTTCTTCTTCACCTCTGTCTCTCCTTCATGACTGAAGGTTTAAACTCCTCCTTTTAAGCTGTCTCCTCTGCTCAGAAGTGAAGCGGGACTTAACCGGAGAAATCAATAAGTGGATCAGATAGCGTTTCACGTGGATGCTCCCGATCTTCTCCCGATTCTTCCATCAAGAAGAAATCAGAGCAGCAGCTCACGCGTCGCTGTTCTACAATTAAACATGATTTAAGATTTTATTCTGAGTCAGATCATTTCACTTTTCGGCCCCGTCTCTGCATTAGTCCTCCTCTCAGACAGTAGATGGCAGTAGCTGTCCACCGAGCAACGAGTGCTCGTCTTCTCTCCCTCTGTCGTTTTTCCTCTCCTCCTCTCCTCCTTCTTCTTCTTCTCTGTCCGTCTGTCAGTGTTGCTTTCATGAAGGGCAACCTGCCAGTGATGGAGACATACATGTTCAACTCTCCGGTGTCTCATTCATACCGCTCCATCTCTTTTTTTCATCCCTCTCGCATTTTGTCTCCATCTCTCACTTTCCTTTGGTTTAATTCTCATGTTCCTCGTTTTCTCTTTTTCTTTTGCCGTTCATCTTTCCTTTCTTGTTAACTTTCATTTCTTTGTATATATTTTTCTCTTTTAGCTGTTTTAACGTTTTTTCTCTTTTCCTCCTTCATCCTTGTTTCTTTTTCTTTGTGTTCAGTGTGTCCACCTGTTTTATTCTTTGTCTTATGACACGACTCATGATATATTTTTCAGTCTCTTCTCTCTCTCTCTCCGTCCTTATCCGTCTATCTCTGACATCTCTATCTATCTTTTCTGTTTTTTCTTATGACACTCACTACTCTTTTATTAGTAGGTTGTTTAAAGAACCATTTCTGCAAATGGTAGGAGGAAGCCATGAAGAAACATACATGTTGCTCCAAAAAAATTAAAAATCAGTTCTTTAAGGAACCATTTTCATAAAGTCCTGCGAGAATCAAACGATGGTGAAAACACGAACATGGACCGAGCTGTTCCATTCATTATGAGGTCGTTCACTTACAGGCAGTAAGGAGAAGTTGACATGCCGTCAAAGATCACATCAGCTCGTCATACATTCATGACTCTTGTTTTTTTTATTGTATTTATTTGACCTGTGGACATTTCTTATTGACTTGTTTCGACAAACAGTCAGCCAACGGGCCCAAACTGTTGTGGTGTGGTGTGCGTTCATATTTCACCCAGAGCTGCAACCATCAGTTGATGAGTTGATAATTATTTGAAACACAGGACTTGATAGACGATAGAAGTGACAGAAGTCAAGGACGTCCTGACGCTTACGTTATAAAACATTTAATATTCTGCTTGTGGACTGTTTGTCGGACACAACAGAAACATTTCTGATTGACATTTTTTACAGTTTTCTGATATTTTATCGACCAAAATACTGAACGAAAATAGTCATGAGCTGCAGCCTGAATTTCATACTGTTACCCACCAAATAAAGGTAATAAATAAGACCAATAAAGATGAAGAAGCTTCAGTGCTTCACATAAAGTTTGTGAAGAAACAAACCCAAATGAAGAGGTTCTTCAACCGGTCATGGCTCCTTGTAGAACCAAAAAGAACCATTATTTTTCTGAGTGTATCTTCTTCTCTTTTATTAGCTGTTTATTTTTCTCTCTTTTCCTCCTCCATATCTTTCTTTCTCTGTGTTTTCACGTCGTCTTCCACCCTCCTTTATTTTCCTCGCGGTATCTCCGGCTCTTTCCCTTCTTCTCATCTCTCTGTATTTAACCTAATGTGTGTTTACCTGTTCTGTCCTGCGGGTCTTGGTTTTTTTTTTTTTTTTTGTTCTCTTTCTGTCCTTGAATTAATTCATCAGCTCTGAAACGCCGTCCAGCCGCTCCCCCTCTCCTCTTCCTTACCCTCTTTTATCCCCCTCTCGTCCTCTCCTCCTTCCAATCTGTTGCTTTCCTCCTTTGTTTTCACTCTCTCTCTTACCCTGTCGCATGTCGTTACCTGTTGGATTCCTTCCTTTCATTGTTTTTCCTTCGACTCTCCAAACATTTTGACTGCCCTGTTGTTTTCCTCTTTCTACCTCTTCTCTTCTCCCTCTCGTTCTCTCCATCCTCTGCGGTGCTGTGTTGTTTTGATGTGACTCCAGCAGGCTCTGGACAGCAGTGTTTATTCATGCTATTATTACTGTTTTTTCATCATCAGACTAAATTCTCTCTCTCTCTCTCTCTGTTTCTCTCCCTGTGTCTCTCTGCCTCGCTCGTCCCCAGTGTTTCGTCCAGCAGTTGGACGGGTTCATCTCGTGGCTGCAGGAGGCTCTGGACAGCACTGAAAACTGGACGCAGCCCAGACAGGAGCTGGACAGCCTGAGGGCGTACCTGGACACACACCTGGTGAGAACACACACTTTTGTCCTTTTTATACTTGCGGGGACCTTCATTAACATGACACATTCCCAAACTCTTTCATGGAAAATTCAATTCGGTATCACTTACATAGCGACACAGAAGTCACAAGAACCACAACCCTTTCTCAAGACACTTTCCGTATAGAGCAGGTCGATGCCCTACTCGTTATAATATTATTTACAGAGACGCAACGATTCCCCCCATGAGCAAGCATCAGGTGAGAGAGGTAAGGAAACACTTCCTTTGAGAGGCAGAAACCTCAGATCATAGTGGGTGGACATCTGCAGAGACAGGTGCAAGTCAGGTGCAATATATAATAGATATTTAATTTAAAGGTCCATTTATTGACTAAATGTGGAGCATACTATAGTCATAAGTATATTATCATTTGTGCATAAGCACCTGAAAATAAGAATTCTTCTGTTTTTGTTACCCCACAGAGACTTTCATGTGTACAGAGTGAGTCAGCCTTCCCCTAACAGCTCCCATGGAGCCCATAACAGACGAACCAAACAAGCTCGACACAGGGCCTTTCATGTTTCATACCCTTTACAATTAGAAATGACACCACAACAATCATTTCTACACACAGACAGAGTTAGGCAATAGATTCGGCATATAGCAACCATTAGCTGAAGCCACGTGTACTTCAGGTTCACAAAAAAAGGTGTTCAAACTGTCCCTTTGCTGTTTCATATCAAAACCAGGTCACGCTGTCACAAAGAGTGACTTGGAGAACGAGTAGTCAGTGCTCCAAAGAACCTTTCAAAGGAAAAAAGATTTTTATTTTATTCATATATGTGAGCTTTGTTTGACAGAGACCGCTGAAGAGTGACAGGCAATGTGGGAAGAGAGAGAAACGGGGAATGAGATGTGGGAAAGAGCCACAGGTCGGATTCGAACCCAGGGCCGCTGCGGCAAGGACTTTGTATGTGGGGCGGACGCTCTACCAACTGAGCTAAACGACACCCCAAGAAAAAAGATTATTAAACATAAAACAGCTCTTCAAACCATCAAAGGGTGCTGCAATTGAGACTTAAAGAACTCATTCACTCAAAAACTTTAAACAGCAAAATAAGGCTCTCATGGATAAAGAGATTCAGAGCAATGATCAAGAAGTAGGTTGTCTTAGAGGCATAGATACGATGAGAACCTGCGAGACCAGAAAGCAGCAAAAACTGGGATATGAATGTGTATGGATGGAGAGGTAGAGAAGCTCAGTGCATCATGGGAAGGCAGTCTAGGCCTATAGCAGAAAAGTTTGACTTAAACTAAACCTAAAACAACGAGGAGCTGTCTGAAGGTACAAAATGGACACGAGTGCTTTGTCCAATCACATGTCTGTACACACATTACTGCACACACGGTTGTATGAACACATTTGCATGCATGAATATGGATGTGGCCATGTGTCCGACACACACACACACACACACACACACACACACACCTGCATGCGGTGGTTTTCAACAGCAGAATAATTTCACTTCTACCTGTCTCTGTTTCTGAAACACAAATCTGCAGTTTCTGTCAAAACGAGGCTTCAGATTTAGAACCAGAAGAGAGGACATGTCGCATGTAGCTGTAGGGAAATACACTTTATTTACAAGTGCCACATCTTTGGTATCAAATTAAAAAGGAATTCGTGTTGTGTTTTAAAATCAAGTTAACTTCTCAGTGAACTGCAGCAACATTGGATAATTCTTGGGGGGTGCAGAGGGTTAAGGATGAGCACTTTACATAAATCCAGACCAGCAACTGAAACAACTGACAGTCTGTCATTCCCAGTGAGCAGCACTGAGCTTAACAGAAGGAAAAGGTTCAGGTCTTACTTGTGGAGGTCAAAGGTCGGTGGTTAGTGCATCCTGCAACCACAGAGCGATGGTGTTAGAGAGGGATGATGGGAAAATAACAATGAGCTGAGGGATGAACACAGACGCTCTCTCGTTTCATCTTCACTGCTTTTATCCTGATTCCTCTTTATTTTTGTTCCAGTTTTTTTTTTTGTTCTGCATCTCTTTCTCTTCCTCCTTCTGTTTTACTCTCTTGCTTTCTTCTTTCTCCTGCCAGTTGATCTGTTTATTTTCTGACCATCTGCCCCTCACTTGCTCTCCTGTTTTCTCTCTTCTTCCCTTCTTTTTTTCCCTCTCTCTAACTTCATTTGTTTATTCCACTAAATAGAAAACAAAAAAAAATCAAATAACTCTTTCCACGTTTCTCTTCTTCACATGCACACATTCCCCAAAATAACAACAACACACCTACACTCAGAAAAATAATGGTTCCTCTCCGGTCCTACAAGGATCCATGACCAGTTGAAGAAGCTCTTTATTTACGTTTGACTGTTCGTCTTCAAACTGACCTCAGACTCAATTGTTACGGTTAAACACGTTCAATAAAGTGATGGTGCTAACAGTTCTATGGAGAAACACAGTTACACAGACATCACGTCACATTCATTCATGAAAATGACTGACTGGGTATGAACCAGTGATGCTTACTAGACACTTTATCTAAAACTACTGGTCTTAAGATACAAGACAATTGTTCTAATGAATTCATAAAACAGACATATTTAATTCCAGATAATGATAATGTTATTTTACATAAATTTGCATGTAATTTAAGAAAACAGAAAAAACGAATAAATAATTCAGTATTTTTTTTCTGTTTAAAAAATGAGAAATAACTGTAATTTGTCATTATTGTTGTATAAAAAATGTTCTATATCAATTTATAGTTTTTCTTTTTGTTTCACAACATTTACATTTATCCTCCCTACTGAACAAAAATATTCTGACTGTATTTCTTCTTAGTCTTGTTTTCATCCGTTGAAAAAATGGTCACTGTTGACCAGATAACACTTAAAATAACAGTGTGGTCATCAATTTACAGACAATATTCGTAATGTTAAAGAGTTTAAAAAAAAACTCTTTTTATTTTATGATTTTATGAACAGTGTCAATCAGGTCCACAAAGAACTTTATTTAAAGAACATTTTATTGTTAAATTTCATCAGAGCACCATTTTTGATGGTTCTTTTAGGCACCTTTCTACCGCCTGCAGAAAAGGTTCTAGAAAGAACCTCTCTGATGCCAGTTTGTACCTTCATTTTTCTGAGTGTATAGATCAGTGAGCACACACACACACGCACAAGGATGAGAAGCACTTTGGCAATTACTCACACCCTTTATGACAAACATATGGGCTTCACACATGCACACAATCACACACACACATAGACACGCACACACACCCACAGCAGCAGTCATCAAAAATGCATTCAAGAGTACAAGGAAATGAGACACGAACACACACACACACACACACACACACACACACACACACTTAGACAAACAAACAGATTGTATTTGCATATAAGCGTACAAATGCAAACATATATGCACAAAAGTAGGCATGTGTTTTAGCTGCGCACACACACACACACACAACACAGAGGTGATATTTGCATACATTTGCATGTTCCTAGACAGATTTCCAAATCAGCATCTCCGTATCCGTCCCTGCAGAACAGCATCATGCACACAGATCTGCACACACACACACACACACACACACACCAAGTTATCTTATCTCGATATTTATTTCTGCTGTGTGTGTGTTTGTTTTTGGTTTGTTTACACGTGTCGACTTTGTTGTGGTTGCCAGCAGTGCTAACGTTAGCGGCGGTTAGCTTCAATTAGAATTCCCGGCTCTTAATTGGCGCGTCTCGTTAAATAAAGCAAAAGAGGATGAAAAAGCATCGCTAATAGGACTTTGAACTGCTACACTGTTGATAGCGTGTTCGCTAACTGACTCTGTGCGTGTGTGTGTATGTGTTGATAGTCACACTCGCACTTTGTGGTTATTAGTGTGTGTAATTGTGTGTGTGTGTGTGTTGATTTCTGTAAGAGAGACAGGTTCGCTCTCTCCTCTCTTTGTCTACATATCTGTTTCTCTGAGTTTTCTTTCTTTTTAAATGTTTCTCTCCGACCCCGTCTGAACAAAATGGGTTCACATTTTACTGATTTGCTTTGTTGAAGACATGTTTAAGGAACTGGAACAGCTGACTAGATTAGGATCAAGGGAACTGTCAGATTGAAGAAGTCTGACGTGTTTATTCTGCAGTAAATGAGTTGGACAGGAGGGTTCAGGTCCTGCGCTCCATGTGCTGTTAGGTTTCAGCTACTTAAACACTTTGGCTAACGTTAAGGAAACATTTTGAAATAGTTCAAAATTAAAAACACGCTCTGGCTTGAGGCCACTGTTCAGTCACTGTTTCAGTATTTAACCAAGACCACAAACTTTCCCAAACCATAACCACAGCTTCAGCAGCCTTAACGTAACAACTTAAATACCAAAGCATAAATTAGGTAAGTGTTAATCTATAGTAAAGACTGTTTACCAAAGAATGATTGCAATTCTATACTTCCAACATATGTAAGTCTGTTCACATGGTATTAAAGTCTTAGTTTGCATTGTTTGAAGTGTGGTTGGATGGGGAACTGATCTCGTAGATGGCGGTTGGCACGCCTCCAGTTTGGAGAAGCAGACAGGAGGACATGAATGAAGCTAAGCTAATGTACCGCTGTGACTGGGGGCAGCAACAAACCAGATTTTAGACATTAAAAAACCTAAAAAAAAAAAGGTGATCAGATTGCCCATTTACTTGCACATTAAAGCTACATTGTATAATTCTAATAAATCCTGTTGGTGCTACACTGACTTGTAATCAGGTGAATGGTGTCTCTGTCATTTGTACGTCTGTTCTCACACTATGTAACTTTGGGCTCCGGGTCAGGAGAAGTACGTAACGCTTTACGGCACTAAGTCACACACCACCAACTATTTGACTGATTTTGGTGAAACTGGATCATATTTTATGGAGAAAATGTTTTCTGCTTTTCCCTCTGATGTCCTCCGGCTGCTCCGCCTCAACTCTCTGTGATTTACAGAGTTTCCTGATGGACAGTGAAGTAAACTGCTGCCAACTGTAGCTGCTGTTAGCTAATGTTAGCTCAGTTTGTTAGCCTCACGGCCCGGGCTGTGAGCTCAGAGCACCGGGGGAGCGTTAGTGTTAGGAGGGAGTGCAGTTTTACATTCACTGTTAAAAAATGTAGACGATCTCCTGACCTGATCCTTTAATCGTCGTGTAGTTTTGCAAAGTAGTTAATATGAATATGGTTTTTAGGAGATATGCTAAAAAGATTTTCCTTTTGTTTTATATTCTTGTGTCTTTTACTCCTCCTGCCTTTGTTTTTGGTTTTCTAGTTCTTTCTCACAGAAACACACACATACTCACACACTCTGTTACTCTATATTGCTTTCGCTCACACACATAAACACACACAGCTCCAGGGCAGCAGTGGGTGGAGTGGATCTACACTCCCAATTGAATATTTGGTCCAGCTGGCGTGTGTGTGTGTGTGTGTGTATTTGTGTGAGTGTGTCTATATGTGTGTTTTAGGGCGCGTGGAGCGAATAAGCACAGGTCTTTCCGGAACCCCGGGGAGATCAGTGAGGCGAGAGGACGCTAATACACACACACACATACACAAATATATATAGACACACACAGACACACACTCAAATACACACATACACACACAGGCTGCTCTTTGTAAGGCGCTGAGAGATGGCGGCCAATGAAAGGCCTATTGATTGGGTCTGATGGGCGATCCAGGCCTTTGAATCCCATTACCAGCAGCAACACACTATTGGTGGCAACATGAGGGGGAGAGAGAGAAAGGGGGAGATAAAGAGGTGTGAGAGGGAGGGAGGGCGGTCTAAGACTACCTCCACACCAAACGACTAAATCTGAAAATGCAGATTACGGGTGAAAACAGACACAGCAGCTCCTCAAGACTTCCATCCTTACATAAGGAAAACAGATTAACCTTCTTCTTCTTCTTCACATTCTTCTGCGGTAGAATAAACATGTTGATCACAGCTCAAAGCTCCACTCTCTCCGCTTGCATTATAGTAATATGATTAGATTTTTCAGGGTATTTCTATTTGAAATCCAGTTACAATAATACAGTTAATAATGTAGCAATATTACATCAGAGGTTGTGCTTTAAAGTTATTATTAACACAACACTTAAGTGTCAATAATAAGTTAAAGTTCACCCTCCAATGTAATGTTGCAATGATACAACAATTACCAACTTAAATGAAATACATAATAAAATGTTTCACATTTTGCTCACAAAATAATAAAATAATAAATAAACTGAATAAATACCACACATATAAACATTATCTGAATAAATACCACACATATAAACACTAAACTGAATAAATACCACACATATAAACACTAAACTGAATAAATACCACACATATAAACACTAAACTGAGTAAATACATATCAGCACTACACTGAATAAATACCACACATATAAACACTAAACTGAATAAATACCACACATATAAACACTAAACTGCTTTGCTAGTTCAGTCTTGTTCACATAGTGAAGATATCAGCTGAAAAAGAAAAATTTTCCATGGACAGATTTAGCTGCTAAGTCGGTAAACTTATTTTAAAGCTAATGGCACTATTAGCTACACACTACTCAGCGACTCACCGTACAGCTGATGGAGAATGTGATCCAAACATTTTCAACAACTCAATAAAATATACTGAAAAAAAGATTATCAAGTATCAATGAAGTACACACCTGTATCAACACGGCGGTCTAACAGGTCCCTAAAATACAGAATATTCATTCAAGACCTTTGAAATGTGAAATTCAGATTATTACTTAATTAAAAGTTGACTTCTAGTGTATTCATTCATATTTATTTACATGTTATATATTTTTTAGGATGTGACAAAGTGGGGATGACGGAATAATTTATGTTAAACCTTTTCTACAATAACCTAGAAGAGCCAAACTAAACACTCATTTACAAGCAGCAAGAAATTCAAATTTCTGACCGTATCAGATGACATGCATAAGACCGGATCACTTGTCTGAGTATACATGCCGTTCAGAGAATCGGATAAACAGCTGGTAAATAGCCCTCTCAACAAAGAGCCACTTTCAGTTGACCTCTTCTTATCAGCAACAACAAACTATCTGAAGGCATTCAAACAAAGATGGCCTACGAGGAGATGGACGTTGCTACAGCGGCGTACATTTTGTGCATTATTTTCGTCCTAATAACGCGTATAAAAAGAACAACAGATCTTTTGGCTTCAGGGTGAAAGCCCCGGAGAAAATGTTGAAATCTGTTTCAGATCCGACTGCTGAGTATACATGGCGTTAAAAATACGACTATGAACAAATTATCTAGGTGTTCTTATCCGATTTTGAGATGTCTGATGTGGTCCGAAATAGGTCAGAAGTAAATCGGACTAAGGTGTTTACAAGCCCTTTAAAAAGTCCGAACTAAGTCTGATACGATCAGAAATCCGAATTTCCGGCTGCATGTAAATGTACTGATTGACTCCAAATAGAGACTTTTGGGTTTTCCACTCTAGTTTCTCCTTCACACTAGTTGCAGTCAACACCACCAAGTCCTACATGATGGACTTTTAACACGTAGAAGGATGGACGGAGAGGAGGAAGAGTATGGGAGGAAGAAGAGTGGGCAATGGAGTGTTGTGACGAAAGAGAAGTAGTAAGAGGACGGAAAAGAAGGGAGGGAAAAATGAGGAGGGTGTACTGTATTGGAAAAAGAGAGGGAGAGATTGAGTTGGGGGATGAGAGGAAGAGAACGGAGCCAGGTGAGAGATAGTGAGGGATGAAATACGAGAAGGGAGGGGAGAGACAGAGAGAGAGAGAGAGAGCGAGAGAGAGAGAATTGCATTTTATTGCTTAATATAAAAACTGAGAGAGAGGGAGATGAAAAGAGGGATGAAAGAGAGATGAAACACACACACACACCTTGGGGGAATACAGGCGTCGCACTGTAGTTTGAGACAATTTGATCATGATTATTGCAAAGACTCTGATCAGATCATGTCTCATCAACCAAGTGTGTGTGTGTGTGTGTGTACACAATCTCAATGTCAAACCTCAATGTCATCCGAGTATCAGAGCTGCACACCTCTTGGCGCCTCGCTAATATGCTAATGCTAAAAGCTAAATGATATTAGGTAGGCTTCTGAGGCTGTCCTACCATGTGCTCCAGGCTAATATGCTAATGCTAACAGGTAATCTGATCACTCAGGCTTTGAAGCAGCAGTGTGTGTGTGTGTGTGTGTGTGTGTGTGTGTGTGTGTGTGTGTGTGTGTGTGTGTGTGTGTGTGTGTGTGTGTGTGTGTGTGTGTGTGTGTGTGTGTGTGTGTGTTAATCAGAGCGGGAAGTCATAAGGTTTTAGTCCAATGGCCACAGCTGCTGAGAAATCTCCAAATCCACTTGATACTTTCACCATTTAAGAGTTTGATTTTTAAACTGTGAACACTAGCAATGCTTAGTTACCTGTAGGTCTGTTTTATTTGTCCAAATGAACAGTTTTCAGTCACATTTGGAAAACTGAAGTTGTCTTTTTGATCTATGTTAATTTTCAGGATTGCAGAATCAGAATACAAAAAAAGAAACTATAATCAGGCCAACTTACATTTAAGTAATGTGTGAGTCGATTATAGTTACATCGTCATGGATGACTTGATTACATTTTGGTGTAAAGGGTCAGCCACGATTGCAGAGTTTTGAACTGTTTATTTTACCTTCACTTGCTATTTCATCATCACATTTAAGCTCGTAACTAATCATGGATGTTTGCATGTTACACTACACATGACAGTAAACACATCGGGCTGACAATGAAACAAAATATTACAGGAAATCCAAAACTTTGAAATACATTCCAGCAACCATAAGCAGTTTCTTTGATAGGCGTCTTGCTTTGCATGATCTTGAACTGTGTTGAGTCAAGATAAGACGATTAAAAAAGAATATTTGTGGAACTCAAATTTTATGACGGATTCATTATTTCGAAGTGATTCAAAAGTATTGAGAATAGAGCCACCACGCTAAGCTACACAACAGCTCTTCAGAAACCTGTGGGCGACGTTACAGACCCTACGTTCAGGTTTTATACAGTCTGTGGTTTGCTAAGAGCACTGCTCCAACACTCCAACGTGAGTCTGAAGCTGCATTTCTCAGCCAAAACGTTAACATCCACGCAGACGCTAAATGCTACACAGAAGTTGTTTTTAATGCGAACTCTAACAGAAAACAGAACTGAAATAATGTTGAAGATGAGCTCCTCACCCTTTGAAGTAATGCTGGATTAGGTCGGACGTGCCAACCTTGAGATGTCAAAAATAGACGGATGAGTGAATGAAAACTGGTGAATAATAAGTTCACACTAGAGGGGGGAATTCTTCTGTTTTCTTTCCTAAGTATTAAAGTGTTTAACAAATGTTTAACAAATAAAAATGTTTTATTATTATTTTGTCATTTCCTTTCTTGAAGGCATCAGAATGCAGGAAACAAAGCCTCTGAAAATCACATTTTTCTAGGAAGTCCTCCATATTTTTGAGGTCTGGCAGGCAAGTATGCTTCCCAGACTTCGCTCCTCCAAACTGGAACTCTTTGTTAGGACGCGACTCATGAAATCTGGCACAGATGACGGGTCTTCCACTGGAGAAAATGTCATGTGCTTTCTGTTCATTTTTGTAGTCCATAACTTTTCTGTAGTTTTTCTGCTCAGTAGTACAAACGCATAAACACGTGCGATGTCCTTTTCCTGGTTCCCTTTACACCGTCGCAGACACATAAATACATACACGCAGCCTCTTATTACCGCCTGCTGTCCGACGTGCATAAAAGCATGCTCTGCATGCCTTATCATCATGTGATTGATGGCTCTCTGTTCTCCTCTTATCGATTCCATGCTCTCCATATATTAAATGGAGGAAACGGAGCTGAATCGCTCGTGGAATAAGGCGTTGAAATACGATCGCTCTCCGATAGCCCGGCTAATCTGCACAACCTAATTCATTCCTAACATCAGCCGGCCCTATCCCAGAGACGCAGACAGTCACGCTGTGTTTTGTGTAGCACTGATAAATGTACTTTATGTTTATTAGCTGTGAGGTTTTTCACCAGCTTATCTGGGAAATTATGTGGGGCAGAGTGGCCGCCGAGTCTGTAAAATTACTCAATCAGCCGTGAGATTTGAAGTAATTTACGGCCTTTGCAGGGCAGTAATGATTGCAGAATGCAGACAGTCATGTTTTATTTGGATAATATTGATATATGAATGTGTTTTGGGGCGCGTTGTGGAGAGATATAGCTGATGGTTTGGTTTTCAAAGTGATATTTTATTGTTTATCTGTGAAATGTAATATGTAAAGGACAGTGTCAGACTATCTGCTCACGACTGGTTTAGAAGATGTGACGTTTTTATGAGAGAGGAAGAAGGAGACTGGTGGAGTTCAGTGGATGGAGCACTGTTACAGTGCTAAGGTTGAGGGTTCAATTTCTTGCTGAGCTCAATAGGTAATCTTGTTTTTTTTTCTTTTCTTTTTTGTAATACTGGTTTTAAACCTGTTCTTTGAACAGGAACCATCTCATAACACTCAGTTAATTAAGCAATATTACAGGAAAGGATGTGCTTTTTCATCATTATTAGCACGACAATGATGTGGTCATGTGGTCCATAAGCATCACTGATGTGCCAATAATGACAGTAAAGCACACTCAAGTTTAATATTAGAATTAGACTACAGTTATTAACTAAACTAAACATATCATGAAAATGTATCATATTTTGGGCAATTCACTTTCAAAATGGCAATTTTTCTACAATTTATTTAAAGTTTAAAGATAACTGGGATTGAAATGAATCATCAGTTGCAGCTCTTGTATACCGTCTCCTCAGAAATAAGATCAAATTTTTATCCCAAATATCCAGATCCTTCCCGCTGGCTGCAGAGCACCAGTTTGTGCGTGTGCTTTGTGTGTGTGTTGTGTGGGGTTAAAACAACTCGTCCCATCCGTCTCCGTGGTGTGTATCCTGCTCCATAAATATTGGTGGTGTGGAGGTCTGACCTTGTCATGTGTTGACTGATGCCGTCGCCCGTCTATCCCTCACTGCAGACGTCTCAGGCCGAGTAGACAGAGACGGAACACGATGGTGCTTCTTAGAAAAAATTCAAAATACCATGAGACTCAGCGGGGGAGATGTTTTTGATGGTTTTCGGGGGCTTTGTGCATATTCCACATCACGTGTTTCTTCTTTTGTCAGTTAACAAAAAAAATAATCACCACCATGTCTTTTCTGCTTTGTTCTGGCATCAGAATCAAATTGTTGCCAAGTAGATTTTCTACTCCATAGACTGTAAGTTATATCTGTTGATAGTTAAAGCACACCTTAATCCATTCTTATAAAACAGGTGGGACCTCCCTCACTTTGTGTCTATAAGTAATATGATGATTTAGAGCATGCACCAATCGCTAAAATCACATGATATCACTGAAAATTTTACCTGGCCATTTCAGTGGTAACATTGTCGACGGTCGGCTACAATAAACAATACAATAAGGTTCTGAAAGACTTTTTTGGTTGGTCTGCTTTGTTTCAAAGGTTATATTTATTTATATATATATATAATATTTAATATATATTATAGAATAATATATTGTTATATTCTATATAGGCTGTGATATGGTCTTCTGTCATTTATCTCCATAAAAACAAAGATAACAAAACATTTTTTAAATTTCAATATTACATTTGAGAGTGTGCCTTAACGTCATTCTTGGCACTGTAGTGATGCTTACAATCCTGACCGCATCACTGTCGTGCCAATAATGGCGATAAAGCACATCCTCTCATGTAATACTGCAGGCTGATCAGAATACACTACTGACACACAGCAGAGTCTTGAGAGCATTGTGTGTGTGTGTGTTAGTAAGCCTCACTGTCCTCAGTCCTCAAGACTTAACCACTTCTGACATCCTGCTGTGCTGCACACACACACACACACACACACACACGCACACACACACACACACACACACACGATCAGAAGAGGCTGTAATATTGTTCATAGATCTGACTGGAGTGTTTTCCAACTGTGCCTCAGGCTCTGTGCCTCCATCCTTCCATCCATCCATCCATCCATCCGTATATCATCCATTCTTACCACCTATTATTTTTCTCTTACATTTTCTTCCCACAGTTGTTTTTTCCCTTTTCTTTATGTCCTTTATCTGCTCTTCCTAAGCAGATATCTAAGTAGAGAAAACAATCAATCAACTAATGTTATTTTTTCATAGTATGCTCCATCATTTCTGCCAGCAATCTCTAAACACATCTCTGCTAGAAAATGGCCGATGACTTTTTTCATGTAGTTGTACTGTTATTTGCTCTTATAAAGACAAATTTATTGCTATCTGTTTTTTTCGTTTCAGAGTTTCAAACTAAACGTGGACAGTCACAGCGCTCTGAAGGAGAGTATAATGGAGGAAGGCAAAGCGCTGCTCTCCGTCATCACCTGCCACCAATCAGGTATGCTCTCTCTCTCTTTCACACACACACACACATATTCATATTCATTCACCTAACACACAGTGAACAGATACACACTCAAACACACACACAGGTGGTCATAATGGAGCCCTGACTCTGTTCCATTCATTATTAATATTTGGATTAACAGAGTGACCTTCAGAGAGGAGAACTCATATGAATGTAGCTGAAAAAGAGACAGAGAGAGATAAAGAGTGAGATGGAAAGGCAGAGATAGAAAAGCAGAAAGAAAAGCCAGCGGGCTGAAACTGTCTGAAACATTCAGTTTCATTTTATATTTTTAAAGAGAGGTCACAGGTTTGGTTAAAATAAGTACTTCTTGGTCATGGTTACGAGGAAAAGGAACTAGAAGAAGAAAAAAACCTACACTGAGTGCTGATAGGAAATAGGTGGTGGTGGTGTATTACGTTTCAGAAGCTTTTTTCCTACGGCTTTGTTACGTTTGTATTATTTTGAAAATTGATGGGTTTCTTGATGATGTTTCTGTGTCTGACTTCCCGTCAGCTCGATCTGCTCTGTGATGTTTGTAATGTCCGTCAAACATAGACCAGGGTTACGTCACACCTCCATCTTTGCCTCTGACAGACAAGAATCATAATTCACATGACCTCTAGAGGCTGTTGAGCCTGGTTACATTGCCCGCTTGCCCAACTCATGTTCTGGCACAACACCAGCTGTGCTCCCCATCAGCATTCCCGGTGCTCCAAAATGTCTGTGGTACAAACACTAGCACTCCCCCTGTGCTCTGAGCTCACAGTCCAGGCAGTCCGGCTAACAAACTGAGCTAACATTAGCTAACAACAACTACAGTTGGTAGCAGTTTACTTCACTGTCCCTCAGGAAACTCTGTAAATCACAGAGAGTGTAACAGATGCACATGTACAGCTGTCCATATTTACCACAGTGCTATTACACTTTAAAAACTCAATAAACAGAATTTAAAAATGAAAAAAACTCTGTTCTACCTTTAGCTGTGGACCTCTTACATAGTTACTTCTTACCCAGTTTAGCTCAAGCGATCAAAGTTGGGATCATAAAACATGAAATATATAAAATGAAATATACACAAATCTCTGTTTAAAGTGATGTGATGATTTATAGGAGATACTTTGAGGATATTTACGATTAACGATTGCTCCTATTACAAAATGACGAACTCATGAAATTTCTGCAACAATTGGATTGTTTCTTTTTATCCGCCTCTCTCTCTCTCTCTCTGGTTCATCCTTATATCTCTCGCCCCCTCAGGTCTCAAGGATATCCTCCATATGGTTTCCAGCCAATGGGATCAGCTCCAGCGGCAGATCCGGCGCCAACATGGCTGGATGCTCCGTGCCCTCCGCTGCATCCAGGCCCGCCTCCTGTACACCAGCCAATCACACGAGTCCTTCACAGCCTCTGGAGAACCCTCGGCCAATCGGCAGCCGCCGTGCCCAGTGGACGGCCTCAAGGTAAATAAAAAAAAACCTCAGCGTTTTTTATTTTCTGTTTATCTTTCTTATTCTGTTCATCTGTTTTTTGTTTGTTTTTCGCTCTTCGGTTTTTATCCTTCATTTCCTCTGGGGTTGATCCCTGTTATCCACACACGCACACACACACACACACACACACACACACACACACACACACACACACACACACAAACACACCCAAGCTCAAACTCAAATACACACACGGCCTTTGTAAATGTATTTGTAACATTTGTATTGGCTGTCAATTAACACCCTGATTGGTTTCTCAGTTCTAATTGGCTGCTGGTTAATTAGCTGGACTTGGTTAATTAGATGTAATCTCCCTTTCTGTCTCTCTCTCTCTTATTGCAACAGCTCATTCACAGCTCGTCACTGCTGTGTGTGTGTGTGTGTGTGTGTGTGTGTGTAAAGAAATTTCACATGATTCATCTATGACCAAAAAAAGAAACATCATCATCCTTCTTCTCCTTTATTGCTCTGTTCCCGTCTTCGTCCTTCATTTTATATCACTGTCTGCTCTTAAATTGAATACGCCATCCTTCCATTCCTCGCTCTTTCTGATTTCTAACAAACATCGCATCTGTTTTATTTGATTTTCTTGCAATACATCTTTATCGAGATGCAGTTAAACACGTGGAGATCATTTTCTCAGAGAAGAGAAACGCTTTTCACTTTCATTTTGTTGTCTAAAATATTTTGAGACATAACTGACAGATGGTCTTAAAATCTGAAGAGTTCTGAGGCAGACGCAGAGAAATGTGAAAGCAAACAAATGCAAGGCAACATGAGTGAAATAAAGAGACAAACAAACAGAGATTTACCGGCCCAGTAGGTCAGATTTACAGAATATTCAAAACTCTGTTTTCATTAGTGTACCATCACCTGGAAATAAGATTTTTTATGTTTTTGTTACCTTAGGATCAGACTTTATGGGGCAGCGTTTAGCCCAGTTGGTAAAGCAGCCGCCCTATGTGTGGGGTGTCATTCCCGGTCTCTCTCTCCCTGCATTCCTGTCACTCCTCAGCTGTCTCTATCAGAAATAAAGCTTGAAAAGGCCAAAAAAAAAAAAAAAAAAAACCCACAGACTGCAAGGGTCCCCTTTCACAGAGTCCGCCATGTTGAACCGCCATGTTTTTACAGTAGCCCAGAGCGGACAATGATCTCCTCTTTCAGTACTTGCGTTAGAGGTCCTCAGTGATCTGAAATTTTGGACCTGATCTGAACCTTCCTGAAACAAACATGTACACTTTTCCTTCCCTCCTCCTTCATTCATTAGTCCATTCTTAACCCTTCCTTCCTCACTTCATTCCCTCCTGTCTCTTCCTCTTTCCTCTGTTTTTTCTGTAATCCATCCCTCCATATTTTACTTCCTGTCTTACTTCATCTATTTCATTTTGTTTTCTCTTCCCTATTCCTTCTTCCAATAGCTCATCTTCTCGTCCTCTTCCTCTTCTCTCTGGTCGTTCACTCTCCTCCTCCTCCTCCTCCTCCACCTCCTCCACCTCCAGCGGCCTGACTCTGGTTGTTTTTAGATTGTTTAGTTGCAATTAGAGCTGCAGCAGCCTGATCACTGTGATCAGTCAACAGTGACAGCCATTAGCCAGCTACCACCTCTGTATGTGTGTGTGTGTGTGTTATAGTGAAAGTGTGGTTTTGTATTTGTGTGTTATCTGTGTTTTTATGTGTGTGTGTGTGTGTGTGTCCATTAGCTGCTTGGCCGCAGCACATTAACAGTCCATTCATTATCTGTGTGAATCTTCTTCCGCACTTAAAGCTTTGATCCGTAAAAGCTCCAAACAACAAACCGAGGTGTGAACCTGCTGAATTATTTCTGTCATGTTTTCGGCGATTCAGTTCAGGTCTGATCTGAAAGCTGAACAACAGCAGCAAGTACAAAATCTGCAAGATCCCCCTCATGTGGGCACAGGCAGACCACATGGACCCCAATGTGTTCAGGATTTATCAGGAGCTATCACACGTTATTAAAGACCCAGAAGTCCACGTCAGGGCTAAAGTTATCCACAACAAGTCCAAGTCAAACCTTGTTTCATTTAAAGCAAGTCAGGAAGTCAAAAGTCATTTGAGACTAGATGAATTCAGGATTTTAGGTTCTTCAAGACACATCTAAGTCAAGTCTCAAGTCATCAGGGACGAGCTCAAGAAAGGTACAGACCAAGACCAAGTCCAAGTCAGGACCAAAGACAAGTTTAAACTAAGTCTAATGTCATGTTACGTCAGGATATGAGACATTTATATTAAAAGCAAATAAAAGTCTAGTCTTTAGACTAGATGAAGCCTGGAAAAATCTATAATTCAAAATAATTAGCTTTCCATGGTTTTCATACATGTTTACAAATCAAGCATCAGCCACCTCGTCCCTTTGGCGTTAACCTGCAGCCGTGGAGTGTGTGGGTGGATGAGGCGGTCCTGCTCACCGGTCCTGGTTTTGTACCCGTGATCATTTGGTAACATCACGGCCTTTTCAAGCACAGTGAAGCTCCATCCTATTTCACACGGCTCGATGTCGTTGTGGAGGTAATAAGAATCTCTGAGCGTGGCTTTACTGTGTGTTCATTATCTGCTAGTGCTCTTTAATGACAATCAGATGCATGGCCTAATTACTGCCACAGACACCGAGGTGGGGAGCGGCGGTGGTTGGTTGGTTCAGGGGCAGGGGGGTAGACCGCAAGGTCAACCAAGGGCGTCATGTTTGTGTGTGTGTGTGTGTGTGTGTGTGTGTGTGTGTGTGTGTGTTTATGGACTTCAGTAAAAAAGGATGATACATGAATGACCAAGGGCAGAGGATAGGTAAACACACTGCACTCCTTTTGTCTGTGTGTGTGTTTTCAGTGCAGATTTGTATCTGTTAACATCTACGTGTGTGTGCGTGCGTGTGTGTGTGTGTGTGTTTAAATGAACGTAACCTTGACTAAAGGGCAAAATAAAGGGCAAATTGGAATAAATGTATCAAATTATGAAGCCTCGTACAATATTTATAACCAGCGGATCCACTATTCATTACAAAAGATTAAATACCAACTTGTATCAATAATTCATCCTCTTAATCTTCATTTTTAGTGCAATTAAGAGCAGAAGCAAATGACATATTTCACACCCGACTCTTTGATAGTTAGCGCGCAATTTAGTGAATGTGACTGCGGCTCTGCAGGCTGCTGGTGTCTCTAATACTCACTGTGTCACATGTTAAGAATCTTATTTTAACTTTACATAACACTTAAAGACGACAGATTTAGAAATGCATTTATAGATCCACAGTTAAAAAGATAAACTGTGTTATCGTATTGTATGAATCTATATGTCATCTATGTGGTGCCATGACACTAGCTGACAAACGTTGTCTTCTTCTCAGCAGGATTTAATAACTTCTTATCATAAAGAACACGTTTTGAAGCATGTTTTGTTTCACTTTTCTTCTCAGACTTTCTTCTTCTCATGCTAGAGAAAGCTAACCCCAAATTCTGAATTAATCTGCGTAGATGTCTGAATTATTATTTTGTCTCTAACATTTAAGCACCTCTCTTTTCAAAATATTTGTTGAGACAACTGATCCCATTTCAGGCTCATTGAGCTTTAGCAGCTAGAGTTTTCTCAGTTGTCATGGAGATAAATGCGTTAACATGTGAGCTCGGTAGCTGCAATATCATCCATAAAGCATAACTTCTGAATTATTTTCAACCTGCACCTGATTTTTCTCTTTTTTAAAATCTAAGTGTCAGATATAGGGACAAATGGCAAAACTGGTTTCACTGTCATTTAAATTTAAAAAGTAAAATTACTGGCAAAGCCATATAACACCTGTTCTTACAAATTCATGATTTTTTTCTAAATGTTATCAAACACTTAGACTAACAATTTAACCCAGAAAAAGAAGCATTTTTAGGATGTATGGACATTGGTGGTTGCAGCCAGTTTTGAGGCTGCAGCTTGGTCACCAGATTCAACCTTTAAATTCCTCTTACTAGCTTTTTTTTCAGCTTTCATCTTCATCTCACTGTCTTCTTCACATTAAAAGCCCTTAATATGATGTGTTTGTCGGCTTGATGTTTCGCTCAATCTCATCTGAACGTATTTCATCTCTCCTCTATTAATTAATTGCTGGTATGGTTGCTGTAGCAACAACAGGTGTGGTGTGAGGTCATTAATTTAGGCTGGGCCTTAACGAGTCTCCAATGAGTAATAGTGTGTGTGTGTGTGTGTGTGTGTGTCTGTGTATGTGTGTGTTGTGTGTGTCCCCTGGTGCTCATAAGAGCTTGTTGTTATTGGTGTTAACATATGTCAAGCTGACAAGGTGCCCGACTTTTCTGTCTTTCATATCATTCTTTTCATCCCTCCTTCTTTTTACTTTCTTCCTTGAAACATGAGACATGTCCATCCATCCTGCCCTCATCCCTTTCTTCCTCTATTATCTCTTGTTTCCTTCCTTTCATCTATCTATCTATCTATCTATCTATCTATCTATCTATCTATCTATCTATCTATCTATCTATCTATCTATCTATCTATCTATCTATCTATCTATCTATCTATCTATCTATCTATCTATCTATCTATCTATCTATCTATCTATCTACATTTTCTTGCCTTCATCCACTCTTCTTCTATTTCCTAATCCCTCTCTCTCATCCTCCCTTCCGTCCCTCATCCATGCATCCATCCCTCCTCTACACCCTTCCCCTTCGGTTTAAACCCCCGTAGACCTTCACATTCATGCGGCCTTCTCTCATCTCGTATCCTTCCCTCCGTCTTCCATCTCCTCATTCATCCTGACTCTCCTTCCATCCTCCATCTCTCCTTCCTCCTCCCTCTTTCTGTCTTTCTGTCCGTCCGTCTGTAGAGGGGCGATTCATGTAAATGTCAGGAAATATCAGAGCCGGGGTGGTGGGATTAGGCAGCGAGGAGAAGATACACTGATACCAGCAAATATAACGCTCTGACAAGACGGCCAGCGCCGGGGATTAGGACACTCACACACATGCGAATGCGCGCGCGCGCACACACACACACACTGCACACCTCAGGGTTTAGGTTTGTGTGCCGTATGAGAATATTGTGTTATGTGACACTTCAGTGTGTCGCTGCATTTTAAAGATTTGTTGTGCATGTGTGAAGATTTTCAAGTGACATCTGTAGTGGGATTTTTTTGCATCCTGAAGATGAATGTAAAGGTTGAGGGTGTGTGTGTGCATGTGTGCATGCGCACGTTTGTGTGTTTTAGCGGGGTGAGTGAACACAAAGACAGAGAGAGAGAGAGAGAGAGAGAGAGAGAGAGAGAGGAGAGAGAGGGGTAGAAAGGTGTTTAATACAAGTGTGAAAGCAGTGTAATATTTAACAGCTTAGTGGGATTTGTCTGTCACATTACAGGGGATTGGAGTGAGTCTGGTAACACACACCACATGCACACCAAGCGGCAACCTCCATAGCTGTAAAATCAAGCCAACGTGGAAGTACCAAAAAGTGTAATTTCCTCAATCGTCCACTTGAGGCTGGCTCCAGAGGCGAGTAGTCTCCATAAGTTTTAAGATTTATATGTGCATCTTTGGCTCATCCTCCCTTTCAGGATCTCCATAAGTCCCCATGTTCAAATGTCCAACTTCACAGCAGAAACAGACATGTTTACATCCTGGTTCTCCCATCTAGTCGTTTTTGAATTAGCTGGAAGCCGGTGGAGGCAGGACTACCAAGAGGGATACGACCAGAGCTACCACAGTGAGCTTCACAATGGCTCTTCAGAAACCTGTGGGAGACGTCCATGTTTTATACAGTACACCAGAACCGGGCTCAGCAGCCAGACTGGACTGGGTTTGAGCACAGCCTCTGAGACCAACAGGGAATAACGTTACACTACCTATTTACAGACTTCATGATGGAAAGATTGTTAAGAAGTGAAGCACATACCTGTCTAACAGGAGGCAATTCTGGCAAGAAAACCACCTCGGTAGGCTACTTTATTTTTCTGACAAACTGGCCACCACTGGTTACGGGGAACGTTTTCTGTCCCGGGTCCAGCCACGTTCACTGGGAGGTGGATGCTCATGTAGAAGCAAGTGCATGTACAAATATAATAAAAAAAATAAAAGTAATGAAACAGGTGAGTTGTATATAAATCCACCCTCAGTACAGTTGTCATGAACGGGGAAATTAGCTATAGAGACCAAAACTGTTTTTTTGTACCAGGCTGTAAACATGTTTATTTCTGCTGTGAAGCTGGACATTTGAACATGGGGACTTATGGAGATCCTGAAAGGGAGGATGAGCCGAAGATGCACATATAAATCATGGATATGATTTCATGTTTCAGAACAGATCACACATACTGTACAACACTAAGGAAGTCTCACTGTATATTTCACATATATATAATTTTCTTTTTCCAAGAGTCTGCAAGTGGAACGTACCAATTTCCCCTGGGGAGGAGGTTGGGGCGTGTCATGCAGGGTGAGGTGGAAGAGAGGTGATGGGTCGAGATTAGACCATGTTCCTTTGGACACGGGGGACACAAATCCTGTTAGAGAGTTGAACCAAACAGCCCTCAGCACGCACACACTCTCGCACACATAATCACACCTGAACACGCATACATCAACATTTCTGACACACAAAGGACACATGTGCGTGCAGTGTGTGTGCCTCTGGAGAGCACGGACACGTAATATTTGTGTGTGTTTGTGTATTTGTGTCTATTATATGTAGAGAGAAAGTGACGTCCCAGGTGGCACTTATATACAATCACAGACTTAAATAACATTTACTGTGTGTGTGTGTGTGTGTGTGACTGTTGGCACTTGTATGGTGACTCTGTGTGTGTATGTGTCTTATCAGTGTAGCTGGTGGAGACAGCTTGTTGGCCTCAGGCCTCTATTTCACCCTACAGACCACACAGAGGAGGAGGGAGGAGGGGGGAGAACAGAGAGGACGGGGGAGGGGAGAAAGAGAGAGGAGATGCACTGTAAAAAAAAAAAAAAAAAAATCATAAAAAAGAAAATTCAGACGGCTGACATCTGCAGCTGCCAAACAACACCCCTCAAATGAAAGTAAAATATAATTCAAATAAATGGCAGAAATGAAAAATTTGGTATAAAGTTGGATCAACATTTTACAGAGAAAGACCGTTATTTCACAGATTTCCTCTGAATTATTTAGACCAAACGTTCAATATTACTACTAGAGTTAAATACTAATAGTTCTACAGAGTAAAACTGTCATTTCACAGAGTATACAGTTTCATATACACATTTAAAATACAGAAAATTACTGTAAAAATATGTTTCCATAAATTTATGTTTTTTGTTTTTACAGTGTAGGGAAAAGAAGAATGGAGTCAGGTGAGGAGAGGAGGAATCACTGTAAAAGAAAGAGGGAAAGAATGGAGGGGAAAAGAGAGGAGGAGGAGAAGGAGGAGGATTTGTTTTGCTAGATGTTTCTTTTAAGGAAATATAACTGCTCAGTGTGAGTGTTGGTGCTCGGGGTGGATGGTGGCACAAAGTGCAGGACTTCAGAGATCCGGGTCCACATTCCGAGTCCTGCATGTATAACGTTGATCCAAAAAGTTTGGGCATGAATGAAATGATTTACATTTGCATCTTAAAATGTATTGTTTTTCAGCCACTTTAAGATTAAATAGCGGTTTCACTAAGATGTTAGCAAAGTAAACATGTTGTGTCTAATGTCTCCACCTCCAAGTTTCCTTCTTGATTGGATGTTGTAGATAGGCAAATTAAATACTTGGTATGTTCCCTTGTCATACTGACATGACATTTCCAAGAGACAGAGTTTGAAATCTCAGAATTTTAATTTATTATATGTGTCCAAGTGTCATTACTTGTTTTTTGGAGCTGAAGCATCATTAAACACACCACAAAAGAAACTTTTCACAACAGTTTGCCTTTTAGTTTCTTTTTTAGTTACAATTCAGTCCCTCATATAATAATATATATAAATTATGGACTAGCTGAACCTCAGCTCACTTAAGTCTTTTCAGTGGACGTTTTTATCATCACAATGAGGTTCATAGAGGCTCAAAGAGAACAGAGAACACTGTTTTCTGGTCACAGAGAAGGAAAGGAGCTATGACACGAGCACAGGAGAAATTCAAAAAAGTGAAAAGGAGAGGAGGATAAGATGAGCAGAAGGAGGGAAGGAAGAGAGGGAGAAGAAGGGAGGAAGAGAGGAGTGAATGTGATAGAGATCCGACTCGAGTGTTGAAGCGTCCTGAACATGCAGAGTGGCTCTTCTCCCCCTCTGAGTGATTTAAATATTGACCTCAGGTTATTACGAGCTTTTTAAATCAAATTACTGAGTGTTGGACTCCTGCCTGATACCTGATAGAGCCAATCAGACGGCTCGTCCCGCTCCTGGAGCTCCACCACACGGCACTTTACATAAATTAAGATTAAAGTTGAGAAGTTTGAGGAGTTAGTTTAACCACACAGCGACACTCTATCAAGATAATTTGTGTTAAAAAAAAAAAAAAAAAAAAATCTCAGTGTTGGTGTTAATCCCTGGGTTAAGATCTGCAAAGCTGCATTTCCAGGTCATTTGAAAGTGTTTGCAGCTGGAGGGTTTTTATGTTACACAGCAGCCGTTCGTTTCACACCAACACTGTAGGTTACTTCTTTAAAATGAATCAAGAGATGAAAGTTTGCCGGATCAGGAACATATGCACACCATTTTAAGATATTCAACATATTGAACTCTGATATTCCACATAAATGTCTCCATAAGAGCCCTTAAGTTATGAGGGAAAAAAAAAAAAATCAATCATCGAATGCAATACTCAAATCAAAGAGAGGTTTTTGGCTCCATTATTACATCACATAAACAAATCAAGATATGCATCAATATCATCTTATGAAACCAACTCCGCTTGAAGTTGACTGCAGTCCTGCATGTTTGGAAACCTTGAGATGAATAACAAAAGTCTCAAAATGTCTCATATTTCATCCACTGATTTCCATCAACATCAACAGTGCTTTGGTGCCTGCGGCGATGATTTAAAGCATTACAACTATCACAAAAAGCTTTTAATTAACACGATTTAGTAACATTGATAAAGCAGCGAACAGCTGTTTGCTACGTAAAGGTGCCGCGGAGTCAGGACGAGGACGATGTCACACTGCGTGTGTGCATGTTCTAATCTGAGTCTCTGTGCACGTGATTCAGTATTATGATGTTTCAATAACCTATGCAGTAAAATTGCTGTTTTTGTCAATGGAATCTGGTAATGAGTGAAAGTAATGATTCAAGTTAGACGTGAAGCCTTGAAGACACTTTGTACATGCGCTGTGTGCCCCTTTTAGTCCCATAACTCTAATAAAAGTATAGTAGAGCATCTGTCCTGTTCGTTTTGTACATTTTGTTACTCAGACAGTTTAAGATATTTAATTTTAGATTCTGACCAAAGTGTTAAAATTCATATTTGGATTAAATTAAGTCTGTGAAGGAGAACAAATATTAAACAGAAGTCAGGCTAATATTATAAGAGTCTCGTGTTTTTAAGTTAAATATGTTCTATTTTGAGATAAAAGTAACAATAATGAAATTATTCTGAGCAGATAACATTTTGTCAAGTTCAACCTTCCGCTCTGCTGGTTTCAATCAAAGCTGATTCCGAGTCAACTCAACTGTCCAAACACTTTTTTAAAAAGCCTAAAACTCACTTCTACACCGACGACGTGTCCGCTCCAGCTTCAGGGTTGACGCGTGTTCACAACGAAGCGAGCCATGTAATGACACATTGGTTTTTCCATTAAGCTCTTAAAAAGTTTGACTTCCTGTTGTTCGTTCAATTGGCTCGCAAAGCCAATTGAGTAGAAGTGATGTTTTAATTGACGTTTAAGCACATTTTTAAACCGCTTTCGGACCTTTTTTGCATCAGCGCCTGTGCGATATTGAACACTGATGTCGTTAATTATTGCCAATAATCTGCATCCGGCTGACTGAAACGACTGAAATCAGCCTGGATGGTGGCTCCTCTGAACACATGCGGTCAACGAATCCATCTTTTTTTTTAATTTATTTATTTATTTTACATCATCCAAAAGTTGCAGAGACACAAAGTGAAAACTGTCTCACACGCCCCGCTCTCCTCCCTCCCACCTGCAACATCTATAACAGCTAAATGAAATATGCAAATAATCGCCGCCGATCCCAATAAGAAATAATTAACGCTGTCTGCTCTCCGTGGCAGCAGGTATTAGCATGCCAAAGCACTCCAAAATGTAATTTATAAAGTGAGTTTAAAAAAAAAAAAAAAAAAAACACACAGAGCTCTTTCTGTGTCTTTGCCAACGGCAATCTGACGTTTCTAATGCACTCTGAGAGAGGGAATAAATTGATAGTGGTGGCGGCGGGCTTTTTCTGTTTTAATTTTCCATTCCTGATATTTTTCAAATATTTAATTACGCGGATGGTAAAAGTGAATATTTAAAGTGGGTGTTTTTCTTTTCTTTTTTTTTTTTTTTGAAGCCACAGAGGGTTCGTGTCATATTACCTTGTTAAACACGGATATGGCGGTGGTGATTATTAGAAGAAGTAGTTAGAGTTTGATGGAAGTTGTAGGAAAGTGGCGGCGACGGCAGCAGAGCGGTCGGTTAACGAGCAGGCGCCTCGAGAGGCAAGAAATGAGTTTGCTTCCTTCAGCTCGACGCTCTGACTGACTGCTGGATAGAAGTTTGGATGTTTCTCCTCCAGCTTCCTTTGCAGAGGTGAAACTTGGATTAGCGTGTAGGTTCTGCTGGAAAAGTCTGTTCATCCACATGTAGTTTCATTACTTCTATGATTTAATAAATGACGCTGAGTGACTTTCAGCAGGTAAACTAAGTTTGAATTTGTACAACTGTGACTGAAAATATGTCTAAAGTCTTAAAAAGAAAAGGTACTTTAAAACAAAGCGTTTTCCTTCAGGCATCCTTCACCTGCAGCCCTCTTTTTAAAATAAAAAGTGGTGTTTTTCATTATTGTATATTAGCCCTAGCACCTTGAAACATGTGGTTTGGGGGTTATTGTGTTCAATGAAGAGTCGTACATCCTATTTCTTTTTTCTTGGATAAAGTAGAGCTTCACATGTCCCCGTAAAAAACAGGAAGCCGAGTTCTGTTTACGTCCTCATTTTGACGCGTGAACGTGTCTAACAGCTGATTCAGTTAGTAGCAGTCAATTTGCGGGTTAGCGACTGTGAATCACAGAGCGTTGAAGCTGAGCGGCTGGAGGACATCGGAGGGCAAAGCAGCAAATATACCCGGAATAAAATCTGATCCAGTTTGATAAAAAATCACTGAATAAAGTTATAAAGATATGAAGGACTCCGAAGCACTCCGAGAAAGTGTTTTTATTTCAAAATAAAAGAAAGGATTTTATTTCAAAATAAGAGCAGAGTAATACGGTGTGTTTGTAGACTGGAGGAAGATGATTTCATCTCTGACCATCAGATTTTTTGACGTTTCTTTTCTTTTTGTTTTTCTTCTTTGTTTTTTTTTCTTTCTGTTTTCCAGCTGATGGAAATTTTTCATTAAGGAAGTCTGGTGAAAGACTTCTGCTCTGACAAAAAAACACACACACACACACACACACACATGTTCACAACATGCACACATGCACACACTACACTTGACATATGGACTTACACATGAATACAAATGGATAAATCAATGCCAGGACACAAAGAATAAACACTGAAATAAACACACACACACACTTTTGCGTACACATACACGAACACACACACACACTGTCCCCCTGGTGACTTAATTACATCCCCCTCCCCCCTCTCTGCTCTCAAAGCCACACAATCAAACCCACATTTTGATATCATTTCACTCATTTGTATTCATACATCAAGGTACACACTTACTGTGCAAACAGACACACACATTTACTACATGCACGCACACACACACGCACGCACACACACAAACTCTCTCTTAGTTTCTGATCAAAGATTCTTCATCTTGTTCCTAAATAAAAAAAGATAAAAACAGACAACTGTAGGCTGTAATTACTACCAAAGCATATGATGCTGACTCTCTGTGTGTGTGTGTGACTGTGTGTGTGAGACTGTGTTTTCTCGTTATTTAACTTTGATTCTTTGTCTTCTGGTTGTTTCTTGAGTTGATTTTGAGTTGAGTTTTTTTTTTTTTGTCTGAACAAATAATGAATCAGAATGAACAGCGTGAGCACACGAGTGTGTGTTTGTGTGAACACAGTTACAACAGTTAGAACTTCAAGTAGTTTTTCATGGTGATAATTGATATAATAATTTGAACAAAAATATTTCATTTTGGGTAAATGACTGTAAACGTCAGTATGTTCGGCATACAGCAGCATTAGTTAAGCAAAAGGGGAAAAACAGATTATTAAACATGGAAATGTTCCTCAAGGCACCAAAAAGTGCTGCAGTTGTGACTTTGAACCGGTTCCAGAGGTGATTTGGCGTAACAGCGTACTCCTGATCCGCACAATATTAACGACCGCAGCACTTTCGAACCGCTCACTTTACCTCCGCCTACTGTCCCATGTCACATTTTAGCTCGTAGCTAATCATGGATGTATGCACGCTACCTGCATCAGCGCTGATATTACAAGAAATACTTCAATAACTTATTTTCAATTTCAGCGATCTCGCGTCATTCTAAATTTAGCAAAAATTGTACTTTCAAACTACTCCTCCACGTACCACTAGAGGGCGGTTGTGTAACACCCATGGTACACGTACCATAGTTTGAGAACCATTGATATCTGATACTGTAGAAACAATGTTTATGCACTCTATTCCTCTACGTCCTGACTGACTTCTGCCTGAAAGCTACTTCCGCTCTGCTCCTCTTCTTGCTTCCTTTCTTTGGCGGGGAGTTCAACAGAAAGTCATATGTTTCTCTTTTACTGAAAAGGTGATGAGAGTGAGGAGGAAGAAAAGTAATGGGCGGGATAACGGATGGAGGGAAGGAGAGGAGAGCGGCGAGGGAGGAATATGAGAAAGCGGGATGAGGCGAGATGCGATGGATTGTTGAGAGAAAGAAGGGATGAAAAATGAAAAACGGGATGAGTGGAAGGAAGGATGGACAGGTGAGAGGACAAACGCAGACATAAGTAATAAGATGACAGAGAGAAATGAAGGAAGGGAGGATGGAGCAAAGTTAAGAGGGGAGATGTGGTGGGAGACTGAACGGTAGAGGGATGGATAGAAGTGATGGAAGGAAAAAAAAGATGGAGCAGAGGAGGAGAGAGTAAAAAAATGGCATGATTTGAGAAGAGAAAGATGGAGGTGACTGGTGAGAAAAAAGAGGGCAGAATGGATCCAGGCGCTGGAAGAGGGATGAATGAAAGAGAGGAAGACGTAAGGAAGTGGTGGGAAAGGATGGAGAGACGATAAGGATTTTAAAAAAAAGAAGAGGAGCCAAAAGTTTAGAGGAAGAAGAGACGGACGGAGGGATGATATGTGGGCTGAGAGATGGATAGAAGCAGGTGATAAGAAGGATGAAGCAAACATGGATTAGAGAGAGATGAAAGGACGGAGAGGCGTTTTAAAGGATGAAAACAACAAGAGGGAGAAGGAGTGAGAAGAGATGGATAGAATAAAGTTTAATCGCGAAAAAAAGGGCAAAGATGTGGAGCAGAGGAGGTGCAGAGGAAAAGATAATACAAGAACAAAAGATGAGAGAAAGGCAAGGGGGGGATTTGATAGAAGAGTGATAAAAAAAAGCAAGGTTGAGGAGTGGATAGGATGTATGAGGGGATGGAGGGATGGATAGATGGATGTGATGGAGGTGTGGAGGCTGTTTTTGTCTCTCTACCTGTGAGGCACAGTAAATCAGAGGCAGATAAGGTAATTCTGCGCGCCGTACATCATCGGGCTGCTGACAGTTTTATGGCCAGCAGATTGGCTGTAAGGGCTGCTGATTACAATGAGAGAGAGAGGATGAAGAGAGGGGGAGAGAGAGGGGAAGAGAAAGAGGGGGAGAGGGAACATTCAGGGAGGTGTTTAGAAATGAAGCTCTGTATCTATTAAGGTTTGACCGATAAATGAGGTCGATACTGTGACTTGATTTTGGGGGATTTGTATGTTTTGGTTTTTTTTTTCTGTGGCAAGAAAAAAATCTTTAATTTATGAGGTTTTATCCCCAAAACAGTAGAAATATAAACATCCAGTGATAATAAAATGCCATAATGAAGCGTCTGTCCTTATATGTTGCTGTCTTTTCCAAAAATGTTAAAAATGAGAGTAAAATGTGCGCCTGGCAGAAGGGCAGGTACCACTGGCATTGTGAAAATGGCAGCTGCTGGAGGTGAAGTGGCCACATTGAATGCCTTGATATACAAGTTGTCCATATGTTTAACATTAATATTTTGGCGGTGTAATGTTGGAACGGATGCAGTCAGAAAAAAGCGGTGAAATGTTGATCACCGTTTGAAACGAGTTCACTACACCAGGAAGTACATAGTGTACAGTGTACTGCAAAGATGTGTACTTAATGGAAGTATCTAAACGGAGACACAGCATTACATGTCTGTGTTTTATTGACTAAAACTAACAGAACTAGTTAAATGTCCAGTGGGTCAGTGGGTTCAGACACCTGAAAATAAGATCCATAAGAAATATGTATTTGAGCCTACAGACGCCACAGGTCTTCTTCCACGGAGTCCATCATGTTTCTACAGAGCAGACCAACTAAAGACTGGCTCCAGATAGACTTTTTGTACGTTTTGCAGCCACTATTGTTACTATTCCTATTGTTTCTTCCTTTAAAAGTATTGTGAAAAGTCCTAATGAAATTCTGCTTTCTCTAATTCCTAAACCCCCCCCCAAAAAACTAAAATTTCTGTATTTTATTATTAACTGAAAGAAGAGGAGAACTTGTGAAACTGAAAATGTTACTGTACGTGTGATTAAAACCCATTTCTATTTGAAGTACAGTATACTTAGATGGCAAATGTACTGGAGTAAATGGGAAACTATTCCCTGCTGAACATGCAATGTTCATCCCTAAAAATGTGCAACAGCACAGTTTCACAGTCAAATCCTAGCTAGCATTAAAGCATACCGGTAAACCCACTGCTCAGCAGCAAACTGTAGACAGACACGCTTAGCAAAAACGAGCATTTAAGCAATTAAAGGTGCAGATATTTCATTCAGGAGGTGGTGGAGACCAAAAACAGAGATAAAAGAGAGTATTGGACACAAACATGAATGCAAGGATCATGTTGTTCTGCGTCTGCTGAATGTGTATATATGCTAACACATTAGCCATCAAAACCTTCCAGGATTATAATACGTCAGATTATCAGGTTACGTTGTTAGGTTCATGGACATTTCAGGAGGGATATGACATGGCTGCTGTGTTCCATGTTTCTGGAGCTTTCTCTCTGTTCCACACCTTCGGTCTCTTGCTCATGGACGCTTCAGCAGGACCTCACTGCTACTGATGCGGCAGTTAAACGCGCAACCTCTTTGACACATTCAGACTCTTCCCCACCAGACCACTCTGAATATTTTAAACTTTCCACACTCCGGCAGATCAACACTGGATTAAAAATTACAAATGCCGCTGGTGGTTAATTACAATTTCATGATCTCCTCAGGTAAAACGAGTCCAATCCAGTGAAGGAGGGGGCAGGGTGGGGGGGGGGTCGAGAAGGACACAAAATGGCCGATGAGAAATGGCCGCCAGTGCCGAGTGGTGTTACTGTATGTGAAGCGAAAGCAGAGGGTGTTTATTTAGTATTTATTCTGCACTTCATCATCTCCCCTCCGTTAATCCACTGGCTGCTGTACGCACCACTGGCCACGCCGTATCGCTAACCTCTGCCTGGATCACAGAGAACGGAGAGAGTGTGTGTGTGTGTGTGTGTGTGTGTGTGTGTGTGAGAGAGAGAGACAGAGAGAGAGAGAGAGGATGATGTCTATCCCTCCATCTGAAACCTTGTTAAATATTCATTGACAATTATTCCGCTTTGACCGAGGAGTTAGATGATGCTACTGCAGAGAGAGAAACTGAAAGAGAAAGTGTGTGTGCGTGTGTGAGAGGGAGAGGGAGGGAGAAAAGCACGAGATGAAGGCGAAGAATAATAGAAGATTGTCTTGGAAATATTATGATAAATCACTTGTATGTGAAATCATTAAATGAGCTGCAGACAAACCAAAAAATGCAGACTGACAGAGAGACAACACCCACTCTGTTTCACGCACACACACACCAGGTCTGAGCATGATTAGGTGAGCGTATTAAATATTAAATATCAAATAGTGCCCTTGGTCGACTCTCCTGCCATCTGACAGGCTGACTCTCAGTGAAACAGACAGAACTGAAGCACTCAGCCCGTTCAGGTACAATAATCGCTCTCTGCTTGCTGTATGCTCGCCTCATGATGTCGTTTCTTTTCAGAAGCAGACGCTGATTTAAACGCATTTGTTGACAAAAAGTTTGACTCTGGTTCTTCGGACCCTTCGATAAACCGACGGCTTTGGCGTCCTTCAGATGAAGAGATTCTTAGATCGCCCCAAAAGAATCCTTTTCAGCACGCTGCGTCTGATTATGAAATGCAAATATTCAGCGAATAAATCATGAGGCATGTGACTTAAACCCTCTTCTTCTACAATGATTTAATAACACCTGACTGGAGAGTGAGCAACATCTACCGCTTATCTCGATGAACCAATGCTTAACACTTGCAAAGCAGCAGTGGACGGAAACATGTAGAAATTTACATTTTCTTTGGCCGATATTCTGAAGTCTAAAAATGCGCGCTACATTTTGATGGAAATCTTCGACTGTGATCATTTTGAAGAGGTATAAACTTGTCAGAGTACATACCTTTTACTGAGAGACAAAAAATATGCAATAATATACAGATATAGACGACTATATATGATAAGAATTATATCGTTTTATAGAAGCACTGCTGTATATAGGAGACAAACTTTACCAACAAAGTGTCCGTACTGCACAGATTAAATTGGAACTGCAAAGCTGAGTGCTCCTTAGGAAGCAAGGCCATTGTAAAATAACTTGGTTGTTGGCAGATCCTTGGAGAATCTCCCCAGTTAAATGAACTCCTGCTCATTTCGGCGTTGACGCCTCTTCTCCAGCTGCCTGGGGGTTCTGTTTCAGGGTTTATAATATGACATGATGTTTTTTTCAAGTTCGCTGAGGATTTGTCCTATCCAGCATCATCGATTGACAGCAAAGAAATCTGTCCATGCTGGGACATGGACAGTCCAAACTATGGTCCTGACTAGCAAATAAACTTTTTCTAACATCTCTGAACATAACCATTGTATAAGACTCCTTAATTTCATTCATTTGGATTTTTGTGGATACCAATGTCTGGTATCATTGTGAAACCGTTGCTGCTAACAATGACAATGATAAAAGATGTGGGCAAAACATACTCTGAGTAATAGGTAGGGGGATTTTTCTCCATTTTATAGACTATATTCTCAATAAAACAATCACCAATGATCGAAAGCAATCATTGGTTAACAACAAAATAAAACACTAGTTTGCCAAATTCATCTTACCGCCAAAAACATCATCAGTGGAGATAAAGCCCTTTAAAAGACTTTCTTGGTCTCACAGAACCTTTCCAACATCTCTTTGAGATATGTATCAGACATGGCGTTCCCAATATAAAACCCAGATTTTACAGTATTACCCAAATGTGTTTGGGATTTTGGAATCCAATGAAATTCATCCAGCCCTCGAGGACGTTCTTTATCGAGATCATGGGGACGTCGCGGTGGCGAACGCTCTCCCAGGTGTTGTTACAGCAGCTGGTAATTCCAGCCGGGCAATCTTACTGGTCGAACTGGGTACAGCTAACGAGGCTGTAAAAAGTTCCCAGCTGAGGAGCCAGCTAACGGCCTCCCCTGCTAATTCGGGTCTGTTTGTTTTATTTTTTATTCCCCCTGGAGCTGGTGTGTGGCATTGTTACTGTGGCAACCATAATAATCCAAAGAAGAAGACCCTCGGGGGCGATGGTGGCACATTGTGGCATATGCCAAAAGCAGTAAAGCATTTCTGTAAGACAGAGGCTCGCTCTTTCCTTTTTCTTTCTTTCTTTCTTTGTTTCTTTCTGTCTAAGATGTTATTGTTCCTAAAAGTCCAAATCAAGTAAAATAATGAACCAATCGGATCATTTCAGCCAGTTTCCAAACTAAATGTTTCAGTATTTTGTTTATAATAAGTTAATTTAAGTTATTTTTCTTTAATCGAGTTAAATGCACTCCTCTGTATTCATTCCATCTTGTTCTGAGAAGTTCCTGAAACAAGCTGATTTGTTTGAGAAAAAGGCTGAAATAATTTTGCTGCACCAACAGATTTATTTAACTTATTTTGAGATAATTAGAGAAGAAATGAGATCATAAGTATCTGCAGTTTTCTCACGCCGTTTTCCTCACCGTCTTTCTACATTTCTCTTTCTTCTCATCCTTTCCTTAATCTTTAGCTTCTCTTCCTCTTCTTCTTCTCTGTTTTCCCTCTTTGCATCTCCCTCTCTCCACCGTCTCTCTCTGTATCAGTCAGTGGAGGTTGAGAAGCCGCAGTGTCACGCGTTAGTTTTGATTTATGTTCTATCTTTGATATTAAAAATAACTGGAATGGTGTCCTTGAACAGAGCGAGAAAATTCCAGGCAGGGGGGAGGAGGTAGAGGTGGAAGAAGAGGATTTTGAGAGGGAAGTAGAGCAAATGAAGTGGATGACCATCTACTCGCTGTCCTCTGTTTGTTGCATCAAACATTCATTTACAGATGCTCGCCGTCAAATTACATCTAATAGCTGATAATTAGGCAGAATGTGGACTTAATTACCTGTAATGTACCCCCCCAAAATCTTAATTCCTCTCCGCCACCCGCCATGTAAATAAACGCCACATCTAATTTGCTTGTTTTGGAGACCACACGGTGCACAGTGATGGATATGAGAGGCCTTTGAATAGGCTCAACGTAATTTGATTCTGGATGAGTCCACTGCATTTTTAATGATCTGAACTCAACCAGGCGTGAGGTCGCGGCTTTTTTTGTTTGTTTGTTTTTCACAGTCTTACCTTTTGATATGACACCTTTAAAGGAGAAATAATATATCACCATCAGATCGAAATTAGATTATTTTTTATATATATAAAAAAAAAGATCATCACACACCCAGTACAAGGTGTGTATTAGTGTGTAACATATTGTATAATCTCTAACATCATCATATTTTATGAGGTGATCACAATATTTCTTGCTGAAGTGTTCAGGAGCAAAAATTATGCAGTAGCATGAAATGCTACTGAGAGTTGTATTACTATCATCTTCATCTGTAATGTACACAAGTCAACACAAATAAAAGGAAAGTGAAAAACATATTAGTAAACCAAAAACCCAAAAAATTTGGACATACTCTTCCAGTAAAAATATGAATTAGGATGCTGGGATGGGGATATGAAGAATGATAATCAAGTACAAACATTCCATTCTATTTTTTCATAACTATTTAAAAAAAAACAAAAAAAAAAACAACAACATAAAAAACAGTAAAAACTACTCACACCAACGATTACGATTACATTTGTTAGATCATTCAAAATTGTTTGGTATAAAAAGGAAATAAATAAATAAATCATTCAATATATAACAATTAAGAATAAAGCCCAGGAATTGTAAAAAGTTTAAACATTTGGGACCAACATTGATAAAATATAGAGATACAGATACATTTTTTTTCTACAGGATAAAAGTTCATATATTTATTCATTTTGAACAATTTCTCAAAAGCTGAAATTGCATGAACAAAACACATTTGAGGTACATTGACATTCATGACTGTGGAGAGTTTCAGCATCTCCACAAAAAACACTCTCATGCTCATTTTCACGTGGTTTGTTTGGTTTGAACATGTCTGTCACTGACGCTTCATCAGTGAATGTGTCTCGAGTTTTGTTCCCACAGTTTGTACTAACTCCAGATTTAAACCACAGTTTCTATTTAAAAGAAGAGACAGAAACATGCATCCACGCAGCTCATCTTTTTGTGTTACGCTCCCATCTCACACTAATACTCATAGATCTGGACATTAAAAAAACACTAAATCATCACCATCATCTGCCTCGCACTCCTGCTGAGTGTGTGTTTGTGTTTGAGCCATTGCATAGAAAGAATTTGCTTTTTAAATCATATTTGATTTCATGCATAATTAGCTCGGCCATCAGCATCCGCCGGACTGCATGCTGGGTGTTTACACAAACACACAAACACACAGTTCAGCCCAGGTCAGGAAGATTATATATATACACTACAAAGACAAAATCACAACATTTCTTCCTCTCGAGCAAGTCCACGCTTGCTGCTTACCTGTGTGTGTGTGTACTTGCGATCCTATCCAACATTGGACTTTACTGTTGTCACACATTAATCAACAGGGGACCTCCAAGCCAACAGGGTCCCTTTAATACATGTAGCCCGCTTTAAAATGCAACCTTCACAGATCATAGTAAATATCAACAAGACCACAGAAGAATATGAATTCCCTTGAGAGAAATTTAAAATTAGTGTATCAGAGTAATAATAAGTTATATGATGAAAGACTGAATAAAGTCAATTTTGTTGCAAATACTGCAGTCATTGATACCAGTGCATGGAGCCAAATAAAAAAAAAAAACATAAAAAAACATTTTTTTAGTGTAATATTAAAGTTAAATGGTCAATTTTTGAAAGAAACAAAGAAAGTCTTAAACACTTTTAAAGTGAAAGATGGATACAGACAGTTCCACTGGAGGTAAAACTGGAGGTTTTATTTTTGGTTTTTCACAATGACCAGAAACAGAGGTCCACAGTTGGTAGTGTAGGAATGTGTGTGTGTGTGATTTGCGGAGCCCACAGGCAGCTTCCAATTTGCCGATAGAGTGAGACAGAGGAAAGAAAAAGAGAGCGCAAGGAGTCTCTTCTTTGCTTTGCTGGAGACTCACTCGCAGTCGGATTAAAAACTTAATTATGTTTTAAAATGATATTTTAATTAAATATGGAGGGAAGCAGAAATGGATTGGCACCAAAATAATTAATCAAACATCAAAAAAAAAAAAAAAAGGCGGTGTCTTTCTGCTTCGGCCTGCAGAAAATTCAGTCAGCAGGCCTGTTAGCTCAGCTCAACATTCAGTTAATTCTCCCTCTGTTTTCTTTTTCTCCTCTGTGTCCTATGCAAGACCAAATAATTTCCATCCCCACAATTCATTTTGGGATGATCACTAGATATAATTAATTGTCAGCTTGCTAATTAATGATCAGTGTAGTCTTTGGGATCTCCAGTCTGTGGTTTCTAAAATCAGGAGACTCACTCGCTGCTTTAGCCTCATAGCTGCTCGCAAACACTTTTAAAGCCTATTCACATCCAGGTAATGCTAAGCTGCTTGGTAACATTAGCAGCTGAAGTGAAAGTAAACATACCCTTTGGCAGGATAGTTACCTTGCTAGTTAAAGCTGCATTCATTGATTTGTTTTGTTCTTGTTGGCTGCATTGCTAACATAAAAACACATACAACATATTATCTGCTGCTTTTTACACCACAAGCAGACTCTGATCATCACTAGAATTCATTTGCCATTTTGGTTGTTTACCTGATGATCATAAGTCCAAAACCAACCCTCTGTGTTTGGTTTCCACCACCTCCTAAAGGAAATAATCTGACTCTTTAGACACTAAATGCTGCGCTTTCTTCATCAGCTAGTTTCATACAGTCTGCCTGCTGTTTGCTGATGGTCAGGTAGCATATGGTGGGTTTGTCAGAGCTTGTTTGATTAAAACAGCTGCTGCTTGACGCTGAACCAGACAATAAATGAGCCACAAAACTAAAGCTATGATCTAAAAGACACCATAGACCTTTGTTACTACAAGCTACACATTTAAGTTGCATTTGATTAATTGTTAATGTAAAAGAAATGTATTCGTATAACTGTAGCTAAAACATTAGCAGCTAACTTTTAGCATATGCAAGCAGCTAAAACTATGCTGCAGCTTGCTTTTAAGGCTTGAATACGTCGGCCATTAAAGAATGATACAGTAATTTGGTTTAAATGCAAACGTAGTTGCTAACATATGCTAACTAGTTTGATAAAACTGCTCTGTAAACTAAAATGTGTCTGTTTTCCAGGGCCTTTTTCGTCAATAAATAATTTTCTCTTTTTTCTTACTTATAAACATTAATTAAACATATTTGAAAGTGAAAACAAACTATGTTTGCATTCAGAACACAATCACAGTCAACGTTAATAATAAAATTCCTGTTTTGTGTCACTGACAAGCACAGAAAACCATACTCTGTTCCTCGCCAGCCTTTTCTTCTTCCTTCTCTCCTCGTTTGAATCGTCTGTTTCTGTCTGATTCTCAAACAGTTTGGGGGCTGACAGAACGATGGACGGATGGATGGGTGAAAGGATGGAGGGATAAGGTGGAGGAGGGATGAGTGGAGGAGAGAGGGAGATGATAGAGGCAATCAATATTTCTAGCATTCTAATTAAAGCCACTCTGTGGAATAAATCCATGTAATTATCAGTAAATGAAATACAAGGTCACTCTACCTGATGGAGGGATGGATGGAGGATGATGGAGGGATGGATGGAGGAGAAGACAACAGAAAAGATGTTTAGCTGTGTAAATTCTGCTGAGAATGGACAATGTTTCTTTTTACAATTTTTGGGTGCTGTGACACACGTCTGTACCAATACTTGAATACAATGAAGATAATACATGTATTGACCCTTGAACCAACATGAGGTCTGATTTTTGCAATTTAGCACCCCTAGTTTCAGAGTTAGATCCCACTGTGGTAAATATGTTCAGCTGTACACGTGTATTTGTTCTGATTAAATTACTTATATTAAAAAACTCCCCAATCCACAACTTTGCCAGTAGCCAAACATCAAGCATGCTCTAGGTGTAAATGCTCTGTGCTCACAAGCTAACAAACTAACATTCGCTAACAGCAGCTACAGTTGGCAGCAGTTTACTTCACTGTCCATCAGGAAACTCTGTAAATCACAGAGAGTTGAGGCGGGGCAGCCGGAGGTGCTGATCTGCCTCAACTAAAGTAATATAGTTGGTGGTGTGTGACGTAAAGTGTTACGTACTTCTCCTGACCCGTAGCCCAAAGTTGCATAGGTCACTCACCATCTTCAGCATCAATGTAGTCCAGGAAACTTCATACATATAACAAAAATCTAACCTAAAAGGTTAAGAAATGATTAACAGATTTTAAATTCAGGTGAAGAAAAACTATAAATCTGTATTACAGAATTAGATATAATTCATATAATCAGTCATTTATGAAAAGAGTAAATGTAAAAACACATATGAGCAAAATGAAAAGCCTTAAATAAGCCTTTTATACATAAACACAAATTACAGTCAGCTCCATTTAATCACTCGCTGTCTCTTGAAATGACAGTTTCTCGACGGGAGATTTTCATCGCAGGTTACCGCCTTGATTTATGATTTTTAAAGGATTACACTAACTGCTATGCTAGCTGTAACTGAGACAATACTATTAATTGCAGACACGATTCAACTCACCGCTGAAGGGAGGTTTTTAAAGACCGACTCAGAGAGACTCAGATGAACAGAGAAGAAGATAAACACTAAATAAATGACTAAACACACTGCTGGAGACTTTAGATGTTTTCTATGCCTTCTCTTTTTTCCATCTCTTTGCTCCTTCGCCTCACATTTACCAGATCACTCCTTTTTATTCACTATTTCATTTATTTTTCTCACGTTCATTTAACCATCTCCTCTTTGAAAACAGCATGTTTGATTCAGCGTGTCTGTTTAGATAAATAGAAAGACACTAGAATAGAATAAAGTGAGCCTGACCTTGTCTGTCATTCAGCACCTCTGAGCCAATCAGAGACACTTCCACCTGCGTGCTTCTGTGTTTTAACCAATAAACTGTATTGTCCTGATCTGTGTGTGTGTGTCTGTGTGTGTGTGTGAGCAGAGACTGGAGAGATGTTATTGATTTTTCAGGTGATCATCATTTTCGCTCCACTCTCTCTTTGGGCTGGTTGACGTTTTTTCTTAATAGTGTTTTAGGTCTGCATCACTAGAGCATGCTGGGAGATCAGCTAATTTCACACAGAGACGTGTCAGGGACCTGTGTGTGTGTGTGTGTGTGTGTGTGTGTGTGTGTGTGTGTGTTTGGCAGGTATGGTGTGTTTAAGATGCTAAACTGCTGCTGACTCCTAAAATAAAAAGGTTAGCAACCAAAACGTCGTCTCTCGCAGAGAAAGAGAGTGACTGTCGAAGTGGCCAGGTTTCTGAACCTTCTATCTGGTTCAAGTTTAAACCGCAGACTGAAAAAAACACCTGGACGTAGGTTTCTGAAGCGTTGTCGTGAAGCTCAGTGTGGTGGCTCCTCCTTCTTGAACAGCAACAATCCCCCGCTGTCCCCCTCCACGAGGCCCAGAGTTTCTGTCTGTCCGCCTCGACCTCATCTCTAAGTCTTTTTCATCAAGATCAGATTTTTTTTTATGTTGCTTAATTATTTCCTAATTAGTTTGCGTGTTAATTAGAATGGTGGCTAATGTTAATTAGCTGTATTAATGGGTGCTGCTGTAACACCTGCCCCCAGCGCCGGGCTCCGCCGCCTGCCAAATATCTTCATCTCCAACCACACTGCGCTTCATAACTGTGGGTGAGCGTGAATTAAAAACGTGTTCTACATTATTGATGTCGGGAGAAAAGCTTAAAGCTTCAAAAAGACATTGTTTTTCTTTCATGGTTTTGCTTGATGAAACATTTGGACTCTTGTATGTTTTTGACATTTCGTGTATTACAAAGTACACTAAATATAGTTTAAGTGTATTTCAATTATGTTTAGATGCTTTGTGTTTTAATCTTTCCTCCCTTCTTAAGTTCACTAGCTAATAGGCCAAATTAGCAAAACTAATAATAATACTACTGTGCAGTAATGTCAGCGTAATTCTAAACACAGAGCTAGAAGTGGCCAGATTACCTTGTTCTGTCCAGTCTATCTCGTGGATGTCACAGCATATGTGTACTTATCCTCACTCTGATGTGAATCAGTAGCATTCTGCAAACCAAGTTTTTTTTGTAGGATGGTGAATGCATGACCCGCCTTACTCTGACTCTATTGGTTCAGACTTGTTACATTCATTGGTTGGGTTGATTAGGTCTAGGCATGAGGAGCCAACAAAGCAAGTGCCAAAAACTGCAGTTCCTCAATTGTCCACTTGAGGCTGGTTCCAGAAGTGAGTCAGTCTCCATAAGTCCCCATGTGAAAATGTCCAACTTCACAGCAGAAATCAACATGTTTACAGCCTGGTACAAAAAACAGTTTTGGTCTCTATAGCTAATTTCCCCGTCCATGACAACTGTACTGAGGGTGAATTTAAATGCAACTCACCTGTTCATGTTCTGCCTCTTCGGCCATTGTTTAATTAGCTAGAAGCCGGTGGAAGCAGGACTGCCTTGATGGGGACGACCAGAGCCGCCATGAGCTTTACAACAGCTCTTCAGAAACCTGTGGGGGACATCATAGGTTACAATCCGGTTAAAATATGTAAACAAATTTTGTTTGTGAAACTGTGAAAGTTTCATGTTGATGAGATTTTGGCTTCTAATGTTTTTAGTATGTTAAGAAAATGTGTATGTGTTTTTTGGACATTTGTACAGCAATTAAGAATATCACGATAATATCCTTAACCGTGATAGTTTGGTTTTCACTATAATCAAGACATCACATTTACCATATCGTTACATTCCTACTGCCTGTATGACCGCCAACAGAAACGTTTGTGTGCTCAGTGATCTGTCCAGCTGTTCTGGACAGATCACTGAGCATTTCTTCTTCAAATTCTTCCTCTCAACTTCTTGCCACCACTGCAGTTTCTGACGCATTTCTTTTCTGAAAGAAAACGATGGATGGATGGATGGATGGATGGATGGAGTGGGGGAGGGGGAGGTTAGAAAGGTGAGCTGGAGGTTTGTTTAGTTGATTTTAGTTTCAGATGAAAGCCTCAGTGGAAACATCTGGACAACACAACCAGCCTGCGGACAAGACGCTCACATCTGTTATGGTCTGATTGTCATAAACTGAAGCGGTTTGCAGGGGAGGATGTGTGTGTGTGTGTGTGTGTGTGTGTTGTGTTTGTGTAGGGGTGTATTTGTGTGTAGGTGCGTGTGTGTGTGTGTGTTTTCTTGTAGTGCTGGCGATTATTTATTCTGCCCTCAAAGATGAAAGTAGAGCATTCATTCAACTGCTTCACACAAATCAAACTGTATTACAGTATCGACACGCACAGGTGTGTATGTGTGTCTGTGTGTGCTTGCTGGCAGCTGGATGCAGCCATCTCATATCCATTATTGATCCTATATCATTACCCACTGCTCCGCTCTATCAAGACAAAAACACCCTGTTATTGGAATATCTCACCTCCAGTATTGACCTGCAGCACACACGCGCGCACACACAAATGCATTGATGTCCCAAGAAATTAACGTCAAATGTGGATTCAAAAGACAAACCGATTTGATGACTCACTGATTAAAACCTCTTCTTTCTCCCCCGAATGTGTCACTACCAGTTTTATGACGTTTGTCCTCTATCGTGTTTTTAGAAGTCAACTTACCGTCCTGCACATCGATAAGCAGCTATTGCAGACTTAGCCTTTGACTTTAGATGAACACTTTTATTATTGTTAGTCACATTTTAGTATAAATGTTTTCTACTTTTTCTCTCGGAGGTTGCTCGAGAAAGAGAGAGACGCTCAGAGCGATTTGCCTGTCATTTTAGCCGAGATCTTCCCACGACTGTCGTCCTGTGGGCGCTTCTAGCTGCAGGATCAGACCTTCTGCTGCCATGCTGCATAATGTCGCTGTCTGTCTCAGAAACTAGCTCACAAATGAATCCTAAAACACTGTAATAAGACCAGAAATAAAAGGTAAATGGTTTAAATTGGTTTACTTAATGTTCATCTGACACTGACATCAGTCTGACTCGGTTCAGAGAGATCGTTATCTCAATTAACACTCAAAATGTTATTATTCAAAGCTCTTCTCCTTCTCTCTATTTAACATGCATGGTGTAAGAAGACATCTTTTGATTGGTCAATAAGGGTGTAAATGCTGTCAGGGGACGGGAGAGGATATGCTTGTTCCATATATTTAAAAAAAATCATTAAAGGTGGAGATTGGTGGTTTTCATCAGACAGAGACAGTAAAGCTGCCGTGTTGTGGGTCAGGTCCAGGTCGTTAATTAAACGTTGTGTTACGTTTTGGTAACTGGTCTTGTAATGTTTCCTCCAACTTATTGAGCTAAAGTTTTTTGGATGTCTGACAGCACACATGAGGAATGTGCCACTAAATCCTACACACCGGACCTTTAATGCCCTGTTTTGAGCGTCGGAACCTGTCCTAACACTGGACAAATAGCACAGCACAGCAGCATGCAAGTTAACCCCCATACAACAGAATGCACCACTGGTGTTTCCCAGAGGTTAAAAACGTTTCCACGGCACAAAACAAGCAACATTCTGATGCCTCTTTGGCACGGAGCTACAGGTGATCCGGTCATAATTAGATCGGTTCATGACAATCAGGTGCAGAGACGCACATCGGTGTTGGCCGACGCATTTTGTCGCAAGTGTTCTCTCCACCTGTTGATGACTAGACCTGCAGAATTTGATGTTTTCGAGCAACACTCGCGGCAACAATTGGTGCTGTCGGCCGCTCAGAGCTCGTTCACAGGACTCCCGGCGTGAAGTTTTTCCTGCCGGAATAAAGATGACGCAGAGGCAACACTGCAGGCGCTGCTGGACGCTCAGTTGTTGCCACGCTGCTGCTTCACAGAGGTGACTAATATTGTCTGCACCACAGACATATAACACAAGCCCTGTTTATGGATCTAACGCTAACACAGTGTTCACTCTGTGACATGATTGATCGGTCGATTGATTTGTGTATTGACTTATTAGCTGATTTGTTTTTAATGAATCGTGTCGAAGAGCAGACGGCGTGTTTCAGATCCTGCAGTGTGTCTATATGCTGCTGCTGCTGCTCAGCTCTCAGTCCTAACACCGCTGTTTGATTGGCAGTTATAGCCCCGGGAAAACCCCAGGAGACACACACACACACAAACTCACACACACACACACATATACATGTAGACACACAAACAGAAACGCGTTCGGACAAATGCGCACACGTTGGGGATCACAGCAGCGAATCAACCGGCGCGCTTGCCAGCAAACACACACACACATTTTTGAAACGCGAAAACATGCAATGAAGACACGCGCACACACACACACACACACGCACACACACACACACACACACACACACCTCGAGGGAGATGTGCTTGTGAGGGTTTCTAGGGATGCTGGGTAAATTGGCCCTGACATGTAAACAAAAAGCCTCAAAACGACTTGATTCAGCACATCGAACACACGTGCACACAAGCAGAACTACAGAAAAGACACACGAGCTGGTGTGTGTGTGTGTGTGTGTGTGTGTGTGTCAAGGGACGTCTATATATTCATCAAATGAGACAGATTCTTATTGATTCTTGTGTCTGTCAGCAGCTGGAAACACTGGACTCAGCCGCTCTAATCACACACACACACACACACACACATTATAAATCCAGTTATGAGAGAACTGATGGAGAAAATATTTTATTTAAATCTAAATTTTTTTTTTTTTTTTTTTTTTTAAAGATCTGAACATGTAGCAACCGTCAACAAAATGGACGTAGTCTCCCTGACGTCACGTCGTGAAGCTCAGTGTGGCTCCAAAATCCAAAAACGGTTACTCGAACCAGGAACCTACGACGCACCCACCTGTCAATCAGAACCACCTCCACCATATTTACTGCAGTCTTTTCTGTGCACTCACGATCGGTGTCATCCTGTAACCAGACTCGTGGACAGCTTACAGTGGTGGTCAAAAGTTTACATACACTTGTAAAGAACATAATGTCATGGCTGTTTTGAGTTTCCAGTTATTTCTACAACTCTGATTTTTCTCTGATAGAGTGATTGGAACAGATACTTCTTTGTCACAAAAAACAATCATGAAGTTTGGTTGTTTTATGGCTTTATTATGGGTCAACTGTAAATGTGACCAAATCTGCTGGGTCAAAAATATACATACAGCAACATGAATTAGCAATTTTGGTGACTTAGAAAGTCTTGTCAATGAAATGAGCTTTATAGCATGGCCTCTTAACTTCTTGTGAGTGATTATGAGTGACTACAGCTGGTGACTTCTCTGAGGCCATTCAAATAGGGCCCACTGGATACAAACACCTTCACACACCCACAGACGCTACAATGGGAAAGTCAAAGGAGCTCAGCACAGATCTGAAAAAGCGAATAATTGACTTGAACAAGTCAGGAAAGTCACTTGGAGCCATTTCAAAGCAGCTGCAGGTCCCAAGAGCAACAGTGCAAACAATTGTTTGTAAGTATAAAGTGCATGGCACTGTTTTGTCACTGCCACGATCAGGAAGAAAATGCAAGCTATCACCTGCTGCTGTCAGAAAATTGGTCAGGAGGGTGAAGAGTCAACCAAGAACCACCAAAAAGCAGATCTGCCAATAATTAGAAGCTGCTGGAACACAGGTGTCAGTGTCCACAGTCAAGCGCATTTTGCACCACCATGGACTGAGAGGCTGCCGTGCAAGAAGGAAGCCCTTGCTCCAGAAGCGGCATCTTAAGGCTCGACTGAAGTTTGCTGCTGATCACATGGACAAAGATAAGACCTTCTGGAGGAAAGTTCTGTGGTCAGACGAAACAAAAATTGAACTGTTTGGCCACAATGCCCAGCAATATGTTTGGAGGAGAAAAGGTGAGGCCTTTAACCCCAAGAACACCATACCTACCGTCAAGCACGGTGGTGGTAGTATTATGCTCTGGGCCTGTTTTGCTGCCAAAGGAACTGGTGCTTTACAGAGAGTAAATGGGATAATGAAGAAGGAAGATTATCTTAAAATTCTTCAAAATAACCTAAAATCATCAGCCCGAAGGTTGGGTCTTGGGCGCAGTTGGGTGTTCCAACAGGACAATGACCCCAAACACACATCAAAAGTGGTAATGGAATGGCTAAATCAGGCTAGAATTAAGGTTTTAGAATGGCCTTCCCAAAGTCCTGACCTAAACCCCATTGAGAACTTGTGGAAAATTCTGAAGAAACAAGTCCATGCCAGAAAGCCAACAAATTTAACTGAACTGCACCAATTCTGTCAAGAGGAGTGGTCAAAGATTCAACCAGAAGCTTGCCAGAAGCTTGTGGATGGCTACCAAAAGCGCCTAATTCAAGTGAAAATGGCCAAGGGACATATAACCAAATATTAGCATTGCTGTATGTATATTTTTGACCCAGCAGATTTGGTCACATTTTCAGTTGACCCATAATAAAGTCATAAAAGAACCAAACTTCATGAATGTTTTTTGTGACAAAGAAGTATCTGTTCCAATCACTCTATCAGAGAAAAATCAGAGTTGTAGAAATAACTGGAAACTCAAAACAGCCATGACATTATGTTCTTTACAAGTGTATGTAAACTTTTGACCACCACTGTATAGACTAAAGCTGCAGTCTCCTCGACACCAGCCGAGTCCATAATGTCCCAGTCAGCTGTTTTGTCTTCATTATTTAATGTTTTTTCTACATCCCATAAGTCAAATAACGTGTGCTGTGTGTGTGACAGGATCAGCAGAGGGTCAAGGGATGGAAAGCAAGCAACTGTAAGAGAGGGGGTTAGTTGGATAGTGGGGTAAAGGACGAAGGGATGAGGGTAGTTGGGCGGCAGGTAAGGGATGAAGGGTAGTTGGATGGAGGGTAAGGGACGGGGGGTGGTTAGTTGGATAGAGGGGTAAGGAATGAAGGGATATGGTTGAGCAATAAAGGGTAGGTAAATGGAGAGAAAGGACTGGAGGGTAGGTGGATGGTGGGGTAAGGGATGAGAGGATGGATGGAGGAGTCCCGAGTTGGACCAGTGTTGGGAAGACTGGAAGGAACCAGGAGGGAGCTGGCACTCTGAGAGGGGGAGTCTAATCTTTATCACTCTACGGCATGGTTCATGTGTTCGAAGCAGAGAGAGAAAGGGGAAACGGAGAGAGAGGAAAAGAAAATGAAAAAAAGGGGTTTGGGGATGTGAAAACTGAGGAAAGAGGAAGTGAATGGATAAGTTGTGCTTAAGTTCTTTAGGTGCGGAAATGGGATGAGTTCAAGGCGTGCTCTTTGTTCCTGAACCTCGTCATTAAACTTCATTTATTGTTTCACACACGAGTTCTCGCGAACGCGTGTCGATTCATGCGTCTGTGGCACCAACACCACACCAACGATACCTCGCAGAAATATGTACGTTCAGTTTGATCCACTTTACAGTTCAGTGGACAGACCGGCACACGCACACACACACACACACACACACACACACACACACACACACACAAACAGATGGAGCCATGAGTCTAGTTTGAAGAGAAATAATTTCTGACAGAAATCCTTGAAGATCCTTCAGACTGGGAAGCAGCCCAACTCATCAGTGTGTGTGTGTGTGTGTGTGTGTGTGTGTGTGTGTGTGTTTTAAACAGACACTGTGTTTCATTTTTCCTCAAGGCGTCCAGGAGAAATTGCTTCACTGTGTGTGTGTGTGTGTGTGTGTTTCATTATGGCTTTAGTCAGCTGTTAGGTATGAAAAAGCCAATTACAACCATAAGATTGCGTTTGCTTCGGAAAAGATGAACAGAATGAATAACTGACTGTGCAACTGACTCAGTTACTGACCGCCGTGCTGACGGACAGAGGTATCGATGACAGATTTACACTCACGGTTTCAAAGTTATGTCAACAAATGACTTTTTCTATGAGTCGTTCATCCACTACGAAACCTCCAGTATAAAACAGAGCGCAGAGGTTGTGATGGTCTGTTATCTGACGTGAAATGTGTCATTTGTTCACCAGATGAAGCGCAATTAAAATGTTCAGTTGGGCTCAGGAATGAAGCTGGGATTTATTGTCTGTTCTTGTAAATGTGGTCCTCTATTTCTGTTGTTGTTGTTTTCTTTCTTCGTGCCTCAGTTGAACTTCTTTCATTGTTTTCATTTTGGCAATTCTCGTTGCCTGCAAATGGAAATCCGAAAGATTTCACACTGATTGAATTAACTTCAGGATGAGATTGAGAGAAGCTGTTGCAGCATGGCCAGGATTTAGGACACGCTGAAGATAACGTGAGGTTTGAGAAGGTTTCTTTGGAGTGACGGTGAACCGCGTGGTCCCACTGGAATGGCACCACCAGAATTCTCTAAACAAGGAAAGGTGCTTCAGTGCCTCCTTTGTTATCTCCTTTAGCATAGACGTAAAGCAGAAATAAATCATCAATTGATAAAGTGTGATGCAGACTGCGGCAGAGAGAGCGTGTGAATCTGGACAGACGTGTCCTTCTTCTGTGGTTTCTCAGTACTCGCAGACAGACTCTCGTCTCCTCTGTGAAACCTGCTCCGTGTCCGCTCTGCGCTGCACTCTTATAAACTCTGATGAACTGATCGTTCCTCTTCATCTCCTGCGGTTCTCCGCACTCGTTCTGTTGTTGTTGACCGTGAAGCTGCGTTCACAGACTCACCGCCTGTTGATGTTCAAGTTTGCTTGCAAAACAACTTCAACTTATTCTGTCCGTTCAAACTAATATGTGGAACGGGAGGGAGCGTGAGTGACCATTCTCAATATGACAAGCACTTTGTTTAAAGCTTGTGACAAGTGGCCCTTGACAATGAAGTCATATTTTTTATGTTTATATATCCTTCATAAGACAGGGAGAAGTATCTACGAAGAAGCTTTTCGTGGTCCATATTCTGAATTTTGTAGTTTCACCTCCAGTCTTTATAAATTCTTCTTCATATTTTCTTTCATGACTTTTTCTGTCAAGACTGAGGAAAAGTGTTCAGGAAAGGAAATAGGAGGCCATCTTTTGACCACAGCCTATCAGCAAATAGGGAGTGGCGATGAGAAGGAAGCCAATTTGCAAAACCACGCCCACAACACGTCACATATGGACAAACAGGAAACGCAGGAGAAAGAAATGGAGGCAGAGCGGTGCCCTTGACAAAAGAAATGACCAGGAGCGGGGCGAGGGTTAAACCCACCTGTCTGATTGGCTGCCCCTCTTTGAGCACACACGCGATTAATCATCTGATCATAAAGGTCACTCCCGCCTTCCACTAAATCCACTTTTAACAAAGACGTTTGTCCTGAATTAGAGGATTCTCTTTTGAATGTAATTCTGCAGAGTTATAACCCGCGCGAAGGAGCACATTAGCAAAGAAAAGAACAATCTGAGCAGCTAATGAACAACTTGACTGATTTACTGACTCGCTGACCGACTAACCAGCCAGCAAACAGCCTGCAAAACGCAACCGAGAGCCAAGTAATGAACGAAAGTGGAGAGACATTTAGACAAAGTGAGAAGAAATTTCTCTGAGAGCTTCCAGTTAGTTTCATTTCTGTAATAGCAGCACACACGCAAACAAAACGCACACACACACACACACACACACAGAGGTGCAGACAGCGATGTTGATTGTGTATCGCCTGTTTGTTTATTAGCTCGCTGATTGAGCGGCTCTGCCTTCCGCAGATTGGATGACCTTTCCAGATCCTTCCGCCGAGTCCGCTAAGTAGATCGGACGGCGAACGCGACGCGACGACACTTTATTCAGATTGTTACCGAATGAGGAAAAAGCAGCCGGTCATATGTGTGTGTGTGTGTGTGTGTGTCGCTGTTTGTACACACTCACTCTGCCTTCATTGGTTCAATTGAAGCCTCATCTCCATATAGTTTGTATGCAATTACATCTGAGCGGCGCGCTGAGTGCCTCTGTATGATTGTGTCTGGATACTGCTAGTGCGACAAGCTGTGGTGTGTGCGTGCGTGTGTGTGTGTGAAGGATAATTTGTGAGAAAGAGCAGCGAGTCATGCTCGTAATGTGAATATATGTTTATTTGTGTGTGTGTGTGTGTGGCTTTATGGGAACATTTGTGCATGAGAGGTAATTTGTGCCAGAGGAAAGCGATTCATGCTAAATGTAGGTGTGTGGTTTTATGGGTAATTTGGGTTAGCGTGTGTCTTTCTGTGGAATATACCTTTTATATGCATATACATGTACATAGGGGTGTATGAGTGTGTGTGTGTGTGTGTGTCGGCCCGAGATGAGAGCGCAGGATAAGCGTGGAGTGTTTCTAGTGGCTTGTTGGCCGCTCGCGGGGCTTTAAAGGGCACGTCCGTCAAAATATGGCACAGAGGAATCTCATTCATCCGCAATAAACAGCTAATCACACTCGGAGGAACATGATCCCACTCAGACACAGCTTCAACACACACACACACAACCTCTGTTCACTTTCAGAGGACAAATGCTGGATGGGTTTAACACGTCCACAGTAAGGTTGCTTGTCACTTTACTTTGTTTCTGCTTATCCCGGCCGAGAAAGTTGGGGGGCGCTTCCTAAAATGTACACAACAGTTTCCAAACATGCACTGTATAAAACCTGAATGTAGCCTCCGCGCTGTCACCCTAAGGTTTCCAAAGAGCCACGGTGAAGCTCAGTGTGGTGGCTCTGGTCGTTGCCATCTTGGCCGCCATGCCTCCGTTAGCCTCTGATTAGTCTAAAAATGGTCAAAGAGGCGGAGCGTGGGTGGAGCTGAGGCGGCCTGAATCAAATCAAACAATCCACCTGTAACAACACCCACCAGTCAATCAAAGCACCAACTTAGTATGGACAATCTCTCCAGTGAAGTTGGACATTTTAACATGGGGGCTTAAGTGGACATTTGAGGAACTTTTGGTACTTCACTTCACCGCCACAGAGGTTGCCTCTTGGTTCCAAACCCAGTTTGAAATGTGGATCCCATAATCTGACCCGCCCTCCATTTCAAACCCCACCGGGAACGTTTCAGATGCAGAGCATTTAGCCCACCAGACTTCGTTTACTTGGTTAATCTGTGCAGGTTGATGCGGGCTGATCGCAACATCCGTCAAAAATAGAGGATGCAATGGGATGCTTCTAAAGTGGACAGTGGTGGGGCCATTGAGGTTCGAAACATTGACTAGAATGGCCACGTATGAGTCCAGCAGCATTGTGGAGTCTTTACCAAGTGACAATTCGGTTTGATTTTCAGACTCCGTCAAGAGGATTTATCTTTTCAAGATCATATATGTCACAACATGTCGTGTGATTGATGCCTCATGTCCTCTCTGTGTCTTCCAGTCTGAGCTGATCTCCAGTCAGTGTGAAACCCAGAGAGCCGCCCTGGAGCAGATGGCCATCAAACTGAGCACCCTACAGTACCCCTCACCGGCCAGCAGGAGGCAGTGCAGCCAGCTGGCCAGGAACAACAGGTAAACACACCACAGAAGAAGACTGAATACGTTTTATAACTGTTATTTTTGGGGCTTTTTAGTCTTTATTAGATAGGACAGCTTCAGACAGACGGGGAGAGGGGATGCTGTGCAGTAAAGCGCTGAGGACGGGAATCGAACCTAGATGCTACCGTCAGCACTACCTTTTTTTTTTTTTTTGAGTACGCTGCCTCTCTGGTCTCATGTCTTCAGGGAGGCGGTTCCACAGACACGGTCCACAGTAATATAAGCACGCCTCTCTGTGGGTTTTTGTTCTGACTTCAGGGATAATTAAAAGAGCACTGCCAAAAGACCCGAGGGCTCTCAAGGGTTTTCCGGTTAAAATCAAATCTGATAAATAGGTGGGACCAAGACCAAGAGCTTGAGAGCTTTATTAACCAATAAAAGGATCAGAGGCAGACGGGTTAGGAATTTTCTATTCTATCATGCCACATACTGTATGAGGTTACACAGGGTCCTCATAAGTCCTGAGGTCCCTGTATGGCCAGTGTTGGATCTCATGTTGTTATGGGCACACTGACTGACTAACTATCCTTGACATACAGAGCAGCTGTCTGTTTGTGTTTAGTACAGCAGACAAGGCGCCATTCTGATCATTACTATGGTGACAGAGGTCAGTGGATACGACTGTCCCACTCCCTTGACACAACAGATAGGTACATAAGGTAGAAGCCCCTACAGAGTCAGATAACAATGTCGGAACACTAAACAGTGACATATTTCTGAGTTTGTAGGGACAGCTGTGGCACAGTTCTGATAGTCGAGCCAGAGAGGACAGCTTCATCAGAATTGAGGCGGCATCATGCCATGAAAACGTATTGATAAATCAAAACAAGCTTCAATAAACATTTCAGTGTGAGGAGTCCTGAGCACTTTCTCTGCACTGACTGAGCTGACCACTGATGAATAAGACTCTCCACAACACAGCAGTCAGTGCAGAGACTTTGAAATTGTAAACATAAACTACAGCAGAAGAAACAAAAACTGCCAGATGATTATTCTCTGTCACAATGACGACGAGGAGAAGAAAACAAGACATGTGACACGCACACACACACACACACACACACTCACACACACACACAGTTGAATGTAATCATGCACACACAGAGTTTGAGCGTTAACAGCAGTAATCTGGTCCAGCCAGGCTTGGCTTGGCGTGCAGCGTCTTTGGTCACGCTGCCTGTCGGCGTTTCATCCACAGCTTTGAGGAGCCTCCCCTACGTGGTTATCACACGCACTCACTCACACACACACACACACACACACACAGATATATAAAAACATGCACAAAGTTGTGTGCATGAAATGAAAAATGGAGCTTGAATTGCTCACTCCGAGTCTGTAGTATGTTTTGTTCTGCAGACTTTGTTGGTGTCGTCACAGTGACTTACATGAAGGATGTGGTGTGTACACACACACACACACACGCGCGCGCGCATGCATACAACCACACAGTAAACACTGATTTTGTTTGTGCTTTTCACTCCTGTGTGGCTGCAGTGTAATGTTTCAGTTCATTTACATTGGGTGTGTTGGACACTAATTGGTTATTCATATATTAGTTGCTGCTCTTCAGATTTGTGTGTGTGTGTTATGCATTTGTATTAATTGGATGTTTTTTTTTCCTGTAGCTGTGTGAGTTCAGCTCAGCTGAGATTTCTGGTTTGGTTCATTTGTGAAGAAAATGAAGGGCAGACTGAATTATTTTCTGATCTCACATAAAATATCTCAATTCTAAATGAATGAAAATAAATTTAATAGAGGGAGAGAAAAGAAGTTAAGAGTAAGTAGTTATTTTTTCAGTGATTTATAGCTAAAAAGCTCGGTAAATGGACAAATACAGTATATTATATAATACATGTTGACTGATTTGAATGTGAATTTACCATTCATGACCAGAATAGTTTTAAGTGGTGGAAAGCTGTGCTCTCACCAACAACTAATAGTCAGTCCCAGATTTGCTCTTGTCTGGCGGCTTCTTGCTCGCTCACTCTCTCCTTTTCTCCTCTTAGCTTCCTCCAACAACGTCCTCTTCAGTCTCTTCTCCGCTGTCATTATGTCCAAAAAGCGTACAAACACTAACACTCCCCCGGTGCTCTGAGCTCACAGTCCAGGCACCCCCGCTAACAAACTGAGCTAACAGCAGCTACAGTAGGCAGCAGTTTACTTCACTGTCCGTCAGGAAACTCTGTAAATCACAGAGGGAAAAAAACCCCATAAAATATGATCCAGTTTCACCAAAATCAGTACAGTGAGTGAATAGAAGAATGAATACATAAATGAGTAAAGTAATGCATACACACGTGAATGAATAAAAGAATGAATGAGTGAATGGGCGTCAGCAGGTGCTCTGTGCTGCTCGCTGTGTGTCTGGTTTCAGAGTCTCTGTCGGATGGATCCATTAGACAAAACGAATGTCAGTGAATCGCCTCATAAATCCAAACAGATTCTCTGACTGAAAGGTGACGGCTGCCAATATGACTCATTCAACCTTTCACTCCATCATTTCGTCCCCTCTTCACTCCTTCATCCCTCCTTCCCTTCTTCCTCTTCCTGGTGATACTCACCACCCTTGCTCATTTCGGCTTTAGCTTCCTCTTGTTCTTTTTATTTCTCTCTTTCCTTCTGTCTTTCTCACTCCACTTCCCCCATCTCTGCCATCTTCCTTCTTCCCTTTCCTTCGTCCTCTCTCTCCCTGCCGCCTGCCCTCCCCTCCTCTTCCTCCCTCTCTTCTTTCTGCCATATGGTGGATGGTGAATTAGAGACAGTGTTTAGAGCTGCTATCATTGTTGCAGCAGAGAGGGAGAGAGAGAAAGGCAAGTACAGGAAAGTGATGAAAAGAGGGAATGAGAGGATGATGGTGAATCCATCCATTTAAGCCCGACTGCAAACGCCATGCATGTGTTTTAACCAACAAGTTTACATTATTCTCAGGCCTGTTCATTTAAAAACACAAATGTATTTGGCTTGAAGTAAGCAGAATTTGTATGACAAAGAGTGAAAGAGTAAACAACAGCCAGAAGAATCAGAATCACATGACGATGGACTTTTAGTGATGGAGCCGTAGAAAGGCACCATCACTGTTCACCATCATTTGGCCAAAGCCCCAAAGAGTCCATCCTCTTTGGGGCTTTCCTGGTAATGGAGTTGATGTTCACATCCAACTTGAGGTCCTGGGACATGATGGTTTCCAGGAAGCAGAAAGACCCTGAAGTGAAGACTGGGCTCTCCTGGTCAGAACACCTCTAAAGGAAGACGCCAAGGAGGATCCTGATAAGATGCCAGAACCACCTCGGCTGGTTCCTTTCGACCTGACAGGACGGCGCCTCTACTCCAAGCTCCCTCCGGACGCCTGAGCTCCTCAACCTCTCTGTAAGGCTGAGCCCATCCAACGGAGGAAACTCATTTCAGCTGCTTGCACCCGCAAACTTTTTCTTTTGGTCACTGCCCAAAGCTCATGACCTTAGGTGAGGGCAAATTAAGAGGTTTGACTTCTGGCTCAGCTCCCTCTGAACCAGAACGGTTTGGCGCAATGTCTGCAATACTGCCAACGCTGCACCAATCTGTGTATACGGGCGCACATACTGGTGATCCTGGATAATAACCAGGAACGATTAAGCTGTTTGATCAGAGATTTGATCGGTCAGCAGTTGGACTGTCGATACATTTTGATTGGTTTGGTTGGCTGACTGGAGATTTTGCCCTTGCCCATTGACTATTCAGGTATGAACATGAAAATGAGTCAGCAATACAGCTGAAATGTCTGTAGAACTAGTGGAGCTATCAGTTTGTGTTTTCAATATTCAGATTTGTACTAATTCACATGATGCGTTTTATTGTATCTGGTGTTGACTTGAATTATGACAAGTTAGAAATGAATAATAGATTCCTATAATTCGAATTTCCTCAAGTGACTAAATGTCAGAACGTCTCACTGTAACACCCCCCACGCTCTCCGTCAGCGCCGCGTGACAGAAAGCGAACCTGACACTTCAAACGCTCTGTAACTGTCCCGGTGTCGAACGCAGCCCTGCAGTGCCGCCACATCGCTCCTTCCTCTCCGATTTGTCTGTTTTCTCGTCTCACTCCTCCTGAGAGATCCTGTTTTACAAAGCGTTTAGTTAACATTAGTGTGAGAACAAGACGGAAACGGGGGAGAGGAGGGTGAGGGAGGGAGTGGAGAAACGACAAACGACAAGAGAAAACAATCTGTGCGAGTGTTGTATCTGCTTCATCTGTCTGAGTCAGTAAAGGGCCGCTCCGCTCGCCGCATAATGAGGAACGCCGCCTCGGGGGAAGGAAGCAGCGCTCGCTTCCTTTGCTTTCTTCTGTTCTCTGTTTAGTTTTTATTTTATTGAGAATCACTCGCAGTGGAGGACGGGGGGGTGTGAGGAGAGGGAAGAGATGGGAAGGAAAAGTTGGAAGAAGAGGAAAAAGACGGAGGGGAGGAGGAGGTGGGAAGATGCTGGAGCTGACAAGGAGAAGATGCTGTATGACAATGAGTGAGGATGAGGTGCCAAAAGAGGGACGTTAAGAACGAGAAGTGAAGAGAAATTCAAATTTCTGTTCTTTCAGTGTAAGGAAACAAAGTAAGGACATTCTTAGAACGCTAAGACATGTTGGGAAGCCAGTTGACATTTTGGTTAGTGGTGAAATTTTTTTGAATTTGAGGACATTTTGAGTAAGCTGAGATATTTTTTATGACGAAGAAACGTCTAGGAAGTGATGAAAATTGTAACTGAGCCCAGTTACATTACTTACTTGCCCAGCTCTGGTTCTGGCACGACACCTCTCCCCATCAGCATCAGGCCTGTAAACCTCCTCTTCTTCCTGGTGGTCCAAAACTCCTGTGGTACAAACACTAACCCTCCCCCGGTGCTCTGAGCTCACAGTCAGGGCAGCCCGGGCTAACAAACTGAGCTAACATTAGCTAACAGCAGCTACAGTTGGCAGCAGTTTACTTCACTGTCCATCAGGAAACTCTGTAAATCACAGAGAGTTGAGGCGGAGCAGCCGGAGGACATCAGAGGGAAAAGCAGAAAACATTTTCTCCATAAAATATGATCCAGTTTCACCAAAATCAGTCAAATAGTTGGTGGTGTGTGACTTAGTGCCGTAAAGCGTTACGACACCAAAGTCACATAGTGTGAGACACCGTTCACCTGATTACAAGTCAGTGGTTTAAAATCAGTTTCTTAGAGAAATGTTATACAATGTTGAGAATTATGTGTGAAAATTATGGGTATTATATGAACAGGTAGAGATGCACATGTCAGCTGTGTAGATATACATCATGGTGAACCTCAGTTCAGAATTTTGCAGCCTTATAATGAAACAGGAAGAGAGTAAAGTGCTTATTTTATTCAGTCTTTGTTCGTGTTTCTATAATCTCATTCATAGTTTTCTGTCTCTACTTTAAAGGCACATCAAGTTGGTGTGTTTGTGTTGCATTGTGGGTAATTGTGTGCATGTATGTCATTATCAGTAGGCGTGTGTTTGGGTTGCTCCATGTATTTCAGTCATTGTCTTCATGCGTGTTTGTCTCGACTAGTGTGTTTATATATGTGTGTGTGTATGTGTGTGTGTGTGTGTGTGCCACGGCCCTGACAGAGCTGTCAAACTGTCGTTGTCGGCGACCGGAGAATTCCAAACAATTTCACTGCTAATGTTGAGAAACATGTTGGCGATCCCCGCCGAGACCGAAAACCACAGAATATATAAATAATAAACACACACACACTTTCTCTCACACACCTTAACAAAACGGCTGACAGTAATGTGTGTGTTTGAGCAATCGGCCTCTGTTCCAGCAGCATAAATATTTGATGTGATCCTGTGTCGAGGAGGAGGAGGTGAGAGGACAAGGGAGGAGGAGGGGGTGAGAGTGGGAGGAGTGAGGTGGAAAGGGGAGGCTGTTGAGGGAGAATAATGTGGGAAAGAAAAGGCGGAGGAAGGAAGAGTTAGAGCAGGTGAACGGAGAATGTGGACAGTGTGAGAGGACGTGGGAGGGAGACGCAAGAGAGACTGAGGAGGAGGTGAGATGGAAGCTGAAAGGTGGAGGTGAAATGTGGAAAAGACAGGAGGAGGAGGAAGGATGTGGGTGGAAAAAGGTGGAGGGGGCTGACAATGGAGGGAGAACAAGGTAAAGAGATGATGAGATGTCAACCAAACGCCAGGACTGACACACAAATTGTCAAGAAGGTGGGTCTCATCCAAGTCCAGGTCCAACCCCAGGACGGATTGAGGATGGATGACCCTCTGGAGTCTTGGCTCCTAGAGGGTGGAGTCTTTGTCAGACTGGCCCGTTCCACCATCTAAGATAGTGACCCTCCATCTGCTTTGGTTTCCACCATTTTGCTTTGGTTGTATTCGTTTTTTCTTCAGTTGTTTTTGAAGTAAAATAAAGCAGAGCTGTGTCTCACTTTGGATACTCTTAGTACACTGTGTAAACTCTGTACTGCCTGGTGTCGTGCAGGGATGTGTTGTCTTAATTCAAGCACTTACCCCAAATGACGATTTCAACACTTTACTCACTTGCCGAGTTGCAAGCGTGTGACACGCTAGCGCCAACATTCGAGCTCCTTCAGCTTCTTCAGCCATCTTTGTTATGATGCCGGTGATCCTTCCATTTCATACACATAACCAAACATCACCACCGAGGATGAGACCGTTATGATTGTCCTACTGCTGACACTACACTGAATTCTGCCGTAATTGACAGTGTGAACACACTTATGTATTCAAATTAGTTAGTGTGGAAGTATAAGAAACTGAGACAGAGTGCAATTTGAAGTTTCAACAGGAGTGGTGTGCCTTGTTTGGTCCTTGAACCAAGCTTTCTTATTGTGCTTAACTTTTGACATATGAGGCATATGAGTCCTATTCCTTGCCAAAAGTTGTAATGGATAAAAAAAAAAACAATATTATGGCCTAGGAAATATTTAGGTGAGAGGTGTGGATCAGGAGTGTCCCTTTTCAACTTAGTCAGGATTCAACAACAATCCTTTTTGCAAATAAACCCACCTCTTGTGTGAACTGTCTATAGCTGAACAGAGTCGGCCTACGCTGCCGTATGTGAACATCTGTTAAAAAAGGAGGAACTGCCACTTTGAGCTAAGGTTGTACTGGGTATGACAGAAGACGCAGGTGTTCATAGTTCCAGCGCATATAGATAAATAGACACCAAAACTGCAGGAATGTCATCAGTTAAAACCTTGTTTGGTTTTCTGTTTTGGGTTGAAGAAGCCTTGAAGATGGAGGATGACGCCAAAACATGTGAAATCACTGTCTCACCTGCTAAAGGACTTCATTTTTACACAGCGTGGTTCATTCTGAGTGAAAGATTTGTTTGATTTTGTGTTTCAAAAGAGAAGTGACCCCCGAAAACTGTCTTCCTTAGCAATCCAGACAGATGGACTGAACCACGTCTCCACCTCCGCCTGACATTTTATTTACTAAAATCAGCTGACAATTTTAAAGATAGCACAATAACTTTACAAAGTGGGAGTGGAGTCGTGTTGTGTGACGTACTGTATGTTTGGTTCACCTGCAAGAAGTAGCATCACAGGAAGTTCTGTCCCCACAGCTTGAAACAAACAATTTTCTGCTTCCTCTCTGCCTTTTTTCAGCCCATGTGTCTTTCAATCCGGTTTCCATTCTCAGCCTAATTTTTTACCAACATAACAAGATGCATATGTCTCTCATTGCCGCAGGACAAAGCAATAATAATAACAGAAAGGAGAACATGCAGGAAACACAATATGAATAACAGAAAAAAAATGGGTTACAGTTATTCAGCTCTCTCTGTCTCTGTCTTCAGTCTGCAGGAGTTTGAGGCCGATTACCAGGAGCTCTGGGATTGGCTGATGGACATGGACGCCATGGTAACGGACAGTCACCAGCTGATGATGTCAGAAGAGCAGAGACATCACCTCTTCAAGGTAAGACAAGCTCTACTGTCTGTGACTCAGAGAACCTCACGACACTCAAAGAAAAAGTTCTCGCTGGTACCACAAAGTATTTCTTGACCTCCTCTTCCTCTCTGCCTCCAACGTGGCGGAAACCTCTCAGATGATTGGCCGAATCCAGCTCTGTGTCTCACTTTGCATACCTCTATACTTAACACTCGTTATTTTTTAGTTCATAAGTACTAAATGCAATAATGAGGTGCACAATTCAGTGAAGAAGAAGACTACTCTCGGGAGTACTTGTTGAACCTGAGACAAATCTACGCTGCTGAAATGAGCTCACTACACCATGTACTCCACCCTCCAAACTTTCAGACTGGGCCTTCGCGTCTTTTTCCCGGTCATCGCTTCAAGTCTTGAACTTGAACTCTAACCCGCTGAGCTGTGACTGGATAAAATATAGTTCAAGACGAGACTTGACACAGTCGATGGTGTTCTCCATCTCAGAATATTTTTCTAAACAGTGTCAAATCCATATTATTATGACATGCCAGTAATCTTTTGAAAGAAGTCAAGTGGAGTCAGCACCTGGACTGGATTCTCCGGAAGTCCACAGAAAGTCAGTCTGAGTGCCCGTAGTAGACTTGAGGACTTATGGATTTTGACAGCCCTCTGCACATAAAGTTTGTGAGTCTGTAATTGTGGGGAAGTCTGGACATTTGGATTCAGTCGACATGGTGGAAAGTGTTGCAGGGTGCTGGCATCAAGTGTCTGACTGAAAATTGGTCTGTCAGCCACTTGTTCTTATAAATTTGCTCAAAAGAAACAAGTACCAAGGAACTCTACCAGGAAGCTTTTTGTCCGTCTTCAAAGTATGAAAGTTTTCACCATGAAATATTTAGCATGATGATCAGACTGAAGTACGATCACTCCATCCAGTCGGTAGTAAGTGGCGTACCAGTCTCACTAACATTTTATTGAAAACAGAAACTGTGGTTGGAGTTGCTAAGCACAGTTAATGTTTTCACAGTGATTGAAGAGTCCACAACAGCTTTTACAGCTGTGCTGGAGGGGTTCAAACCAAGAACCTTCTTGTTGTGAAGCGACAGTGCTAATCATGGCACCACAACAGTGGTCATGTTTTCAGCAGGATCATCGCCTCGACCTGCACACAAGGCGACTTTCTTGTCATGTTTTCGCCCAACAAAATCAAAGCCATTGGGATTATTTCCAGCGGCTGAATGTCAGAGTTTCCATCTTCAAGCCAGTTCGCTGCTTGAAGTTTTGTGATTTGATGGTTGGAGTTCAAATCATTCGGGGCTGACAACAAAAGATTGTAATGAGTTGTTAATTAGCATTTTAAAGACGGCCTAAACAACTCTCTGCCATGCACGCGGAATCTGAACTGCCTTGATGCTCCAGAAAAGCACCAGCTTTACTCTGTGGAGAAACGGTTGTTAAAGTTCACACTTTAACAACCGTCGTCGCCGTAACGCACAGCAAAGATTCTCCGCTCATTGGCTTCACTGTGGTGTCACAAATTTCCCATCAGCCACCTCTGCCTCCATCACGGAGAAGCCCTGAAGGAGTGCGTGATAATCAAAATGTCTAAATATGTAGAGACAGAGCGGAAGCTGAGCGATGTCCTCCCACATTTCATTCATCCGTCAATTTGTCCGTCTGCCACCGTCCCCCCTTTCACTCCTCTCTCCACCTCACCACCACCCTTTCTTCAGCCAATCACACAAACGCACACGGACACACACACACACACACCCTGTCTTCATCCATACCAAGGAGAATGGGATTACAAGGCATACCATCCCTCATAACCATATCATAGAGAAGGGTGTGTGTTTGTGTGATTGTGTAATGCCTTGACTGCAGCCAAATAAGACAGAGGAGCAGCGTGTGTTACGATTACAGTTCTGAGTCATCCTCTTCTGTCCTTCACACACATGTACACACACATGCTCGCTTGTTTGCGCGTGTGCACACACACACATAGACACACACAGAGAAAGAGAAAGAATTCAGAGAAAAAAGTCTTGTGTTGCACAGCTCCCGTTATCTAGAAAAGGAGATTTTAAGCAGCATTTCATATTTTCATTGAACAAATGTAATCAGGCTGCTGTGAGTTGATTCCGCGTGTGTCCGATGCAAGTTATCTCATCTCACAAACACACAGAAGCTTGCAGACCCACTGGTGATGCCACGGTCACACCTAAACTCCACCGGGCACGGCTTTATGACGTCGTGGCTGCGACGCTGTTTCAGTCCGTTCTCCACACAGCTTCATATTCCACAAGAAGCATTTTGCCTGCTAGATTTTGTGAGCGAGTAAGTAGGCTGCACAGTTTAAGCTCTTCCCTTTTGTTGTAACGATCATGAGACTGCGCAGGCTGTTTTATTTTGGAAATTGACCGGATTTTCTATGCTCTTTCTGTGACTGACTTCTGTCAGCTCCGTCTGCTCTGTGCTGTCCGATGCTACATATTCTCCATGAAGCAGAGTGGAGAGACGCTTCTGAAACGCAGGTTGTTCTTTTTTATTTATTTTTTTTTTATTTTGGCGAAACATGACCTGCATTTCTGCCAGAAAGGCTTTGTAACACGTGGTCAATGTTGTGAGAGCGTCTGTTCTAACTCAAACCATAATATTTTCCTGGAACTAACCAACTAGATTTGTTAATGAAGTCTAAAAATGATTCCACAGGGAAGATTCCCATTCATCCACCACCAACTTCCCCTCCAGACGTGGACTTAAACAGTCAGTTAAATAAAATCCTAATACAAATATTCCTTTAATTATAAATTACACTATTTAAAACAGTGTTTTTCAAGCCTGGTCCTCGGGGAACACGGCCCTGCATGTTTTAGATGCTGATTCAGCTCATCATCAAGCTCGTCATCAAGCTCTGCAGTGGCCTGATAACGAGCCACTCATTTGAATCAGGTGTGTTGGAGCAGGAACCATCTAAAACATGCAGGGCAGTGTTCCCCGAGGACCAGGCTTGAAAAACACTGGTATAAAAAAAACACTCTAAATATTTAACATGTAAATAATGTCTGACATGTCATCTGATTAGTCGTAAACTAGCATGAGGCTCAACCCTAGACTGTACATAGACCTTAGACATTTTAACATGGGGACTTATGGAGACTGACTCACTTCTGGAGCCAGCCTCAAGTGGATGGTGGATGTTATTTCGCAGCCATGGAGGCTCAACTTTGTTTTTAGCTCATTGTTAGCATGCTAACACACTGCAGTCGTCAGGGTTTGGGGTTTAGGAGCGTCTCATTCAGTTCATCACCAGCATTCGTCCAGATGACATTACCATGAATAGAGACGACAAACACGCCTCAGAACACCATCACAGCACAGTTTCTCGCAGTAAGATCCACTCATTAACCCTTAAAAAGACATGAGTATATCTTCACACACAGAAACATACCGACTGTCATGCTGCTCACACACACTGTGGTTGTTTTAGGGGTCGATCTGCTGACATCTCATTCTCTCCGTACCCAGAAGGCATTGCAGCGCACCAACACACACATAACTTTGTGTTGTTTTCCGTTCTTTCTCTCTCTCTCTCTCGGTCTCTTTGTCCAAACTTTTCTTTGTGTGTGTGTGTGTGTGTGTGCAGAAATGATTTATTTAGTGGCCGATGAGACTCACCTGCCCTGCGAATTATTGATAAGTGTAAAGATGAACCTAATTTCTCCATAGGAGTCACACTTAAATATTCATCTCTGTATGAATATTCATGGTGGCGATGATGCATGCATGAATTTTAGATGACTCTGGAATCGCTGGGCATTCTTTTTTCTTCTCGCTCTCTTTTTTTTTTTTTTTTTTTTGATGTGTCAACTCTGCTGTTAAAATATTGATGCGGAGCTCGACAGCGTCTCCTCGCCCGGTCCAAGGTCGCTTTCTTATACTGTTTCTCTCCCTCTCCACCACTGAAAGTTACACAGACAGGTCTGTATACTGTAAGCTGCTCATATGTGGCTATTTTTATCTGATATATCACTCAGATTTTTTTTTTTTTTTACTTGTTGGCCTTGTTTCTGTATTTACACCATGGCTGATAATTTCATTTAAGTTACTTAATCGAAAGACACCAAACCACGCTGTAAAGACACTCCAGTAAAAGTCCTGCAGTCAGTTGTAGCAGTAAAACGTGCAGTTTCTTTCATTTACCTACGTTTTAGTGTTTCCAATTAAATATTTTGAAAATATAGACCAGTTTTATCACTATCTTGACTGACGGTTAATAAGTACACTAATATGAAAGCTCCATTGTCTAACTTTTGTCTCATAAACTAACAGATCTTAAATCATGTTGATGCTACACTGATTTGACACTGACGGTGTCGTGCCAGAACCGGAGCTGGACAAGTGAGCAATGTAACTGGACGTTTTCAATTATAAATAACGTAGTCAGAACAAATACACGCGTACTGTCCATATTTACGACGGTGAGATCTAACTCTGAAACTGGAGCAGACAATACTAATTTCTATGTAATGTTGCTTCGTTAGCTGCAGCTCTACAGACATCATCAGAAGTTGCTGATGATGACTTGTAGTTTAGTTGACGTTATCAGTGAACAGATGGACGTGTATGGCAGGGAGATGGCAACCTCTGTCTCTATTTTTAGGGCCAGATTAACACAGTTTAACACACACACCTTCAAGTCAGATTGTTTTGTCTTACATCAATATGATCCTTTAAAAGATGTTTACTTTCCATCCTGCACGATGATAAAATGAGAGGTGACACAAAGTCAAAGCCTTTAAAAGCAAGAATTACTGAAATGAGAGCCTCGATGTTCAACTTTTCACAATATAGTCATGATGTTTGGAGTTTTAAACTTTTGTTTAACAGTTATTCACTTCCACCATGTCTGCCTGCCCCTGTGTGTGTGTGTGTGTGTGTGTGTGTGTCTGCAGAAGAACACTCTAAACCCGTTCTGTTTTTTTTTTGGTTTTTTTTATCCTCCATGTGACCGTTAAAGAACCTCGCTGTGCTCCACTAAAATGCTGGGGGGACTCGACCCTGTAACCATAGCAACTCCAGAGCTCAACAAAAGTTGTTCTTTTTAGAGGTGTGTGTGTGTGTGTGTGTGTGTTGTTTGTGTGTTTGTCTGTGTGCGCTTTGTGTCTATGTGTGTGTGCCTTTACATGTGTATGTTTGTGTGTTTCTTTGTGTGTGTCCTCCGGAAAAGGAAAGCTGGGCTGACAGTTGTTTCTGCGGGCAGGCTTGGCAGGCCGAGGCTCTACTGTTTATTGTGATGTTAGATGGAGCCACTTATCAACCTTGGAAAGGAGGGAGGGAGGAGGAGAGGAGTGTTTGTGTGTGTTTTGATACAGATACGTGTGTTTGTTTGTGTTTGCGCGGTGCTGGGAGTGTTACGTAGACAAAAATGTTGAAACAATGTTCTTGGAAATCTTTCCGATTTGTGCTTGACGGATGAATAAACACATTCATCTGAAAAGGGGGACGACGCTCACTTCTTCACTTTGACACTGAGACCTTCATCTGCTGCCTAGCAGGACAAACTTGTATTTCTATTTGCAGAGTTATTTTATTTATTGAACTCTGCAATTCATTCATCACACACATATGATCAACTATTTCCTGCATACTGCTGTTATGCTGAATATGATCAGCTGATAATAAACCTGATCAGCCACCGTCAGTAATCAATACACAACCAATAATCAAGCCAATAACTAACAGCAGTCAACGTCAACCTTATCATACTTAAAGTTACCTAATGTTTCTGTAGCGTTGGCAGAACGTTCAAGAAACAGACTGATATTTCCACCAAAGCGACTGTCAACACTCTTATTTCACTGGTTCACACATGATACAAAGCAGTGATTTGATCATCTTCACAGCCGTGCTGATATTCACTACATCAGCACTCCCTCTCGTGTGATATTGCTTGAATATACAGTATTTGTTTGTTTTTTGAATTTTAACATCAGATCAGAGACTGGTTGTAGCTTTGCCTTGTAGGTTTTTGACTTAGTTTCGTTTGTTCTGATTTTGTTTCTCACAGTGTTCACATTTTTTTGTCTGTGTGTTTGTCGCTCTGTTTCCCATTCCCTCTTCAAGCATGTGTGTGTTTGGCTGATTGTTGGTGTGGATCCAGATGGCTTGTGCGCCTTGTTTTGTGTCCGTTGGTTGAGGATCCGCAGGGACATGAAACAAGCATCAGACCTTGTAGGTGCTGTCAACCAATCACACATCAAGGCCCCTGTAGTTCAGCCAATTGATGATCAAGGTTCTGGCCCTGAGTCCCACAGGAGGCGGAGCCAATGCTCATTTCCCAGTAGAGTGTGTGTGTGTGTGTGTGTGTGTGTGTGCAATTTCACTGACCGTGGTAATATTTTGATTGAGACGCAGAGAAATGAACACACTTACACACACACACACACAGCTAATGAAAATGCACAGGGAAACATTAAAGCGTGGATGTAATGTGCAAACATACACACACACACATTTGATGTGCCTTTATCGAACAGAAACACATTTGGTATCAGTGAAAGTTTCAATTACAAATGATAAACAGCCGCAGGAAGAACTGCAGAGGAAAATAATAGAAAACAAAAGCAGTAGAGATGCTCTGATCAGAATCAGATGATATTCTTTAGAAATGACTTTGTCCATGGAAAAAAATCACAAATAAAATAAATAAAACTGTTGAGCTGAATAAATAAACCTGGGACTCCTACTACCTCATGTGCCATGCTACAGCTAATGGCTAATGAAGAATATTTCGAGGATTTATTCATAAATATTATTATTATTTTTTTAACACCATAGTCAACCGAGTTATGTTATTCATAAACTCATGTTTTCAAATTTAGACTTCAAAACAAAGCTGTCATGGCTGGGAAATGAAGCCAACTGCAGCTCCTCAAATTCCACTTGAGGCCGGCTCCAGAAGTGAGTCAGTCTCCATAAGTCCCCATGTTAAAATGTCCAACTTCACAGCAGAAATAAACATGTTTACAGCCTGGTACAAAAAACAGCTTTGGTCTCTGTAGCTAATAATAGAACTATATAAGAATTATATTAAGGCTTAAAGTTATGCAAAATTAACAGTGACAGGTTTGATTGACAGGTGGGTGCTGTTACAGGTGCGTGGTTTCAGTAACTAGGCTTCATTCAGCCTTCCTCGGCTCCATCCACCTTTGGGTGGGTGTCACGGAGATGTCGTCCATCTTTTATACAGTCTATGCTTAAAATAGAAAAATGAATGCAGAAAGTAAAAATAAAGATGTTCCAAGACTGAACCTTGAGGTCAGTATGTTTAGAAAAATAAAGATTGGAAATGGAATTTAAAAAAAAACAATGAAATAGTTATAATGTATGAAAGTACATATATATTGGCAGTGAATAAATCCAAGCTAACGGAAATATTTGTTCTCTGACCGATTAGATGAGAGGAAGATGAAGACAATTGTTACACGTGACACTCGGCTTCAAAGAGTTTGATTCAAGACTTTTTTTTCATTTGAAAACATTTCATTAAGTCATCACAGATGTCTTCTTCTTCTTCTCTCCCTGTGGCGGCTTCCAGTGGAGTCCAACTAATTACAGTGGCTATCAGGAGTGTGTGTATGTGTGTGTGTGTGTGTGTGTGTGTGTGTGTGTGTGTGCATGCATCCCTGCCGCTAAATTCTCATTTCAAATAGCCCATGGTGCTCTGATGGAGCACTGGTGTGCACACACACACACACACCTGCTCATTAACTGGATTCCAAAACCAATCAGTGTGAGTCCGACAGAGGAGCTCTGTCTGAGGCCACACACACACACACACACACACACACACACACACACACACACACACACACACACACACATACACACATACACACACACACACACACACACAAACACACAAACACACACACACACACACACACTGTGTGTTTTCAATGGTTGTCTGGTAGATCTCTGGTCCGAACCAGGAAGAGACATTCTGAACTGATTAACACTTTGGAAAACACCAACTGATGCACAGTGAGAAAACGAGACAGTTTAACTTAACCAAGATTAAAATAGTTTAATCCTCTGATGGCAGATAATGATGTAGGAAACATGTCATTTTATCCTCTGTCATGTTTCAAAGTGGAAAACATCCAGGACACCTTTGAGGCTTCAATGGAAACACCAGGATTAAAGAAATAAATAAAAGATACAATTTTATAGTTGATTAGCTTCACTCCAGAGACACAGACTGGAGTCATATGATTTATACTTTTCAATACTTCCAACTCACATAGTGTAGATACATGGGGTATTTATTCAGTTTAGTGTTTATATGTGTGGTATTTATTCAGTGTAGTGTTTATATGTGTGGTATTCATTCACTTTAGTGTTTATATGTGTGGTATTTATTCACTTTAGTGTTTATATGTGTGGTATTTATTCAGTTTAGTGTTTATATGTGTGGTATTCATTCACTTTAGTGTTTATATGTGTGGTATTTATTCAGTTTCAGTTCATTTTTTTTTATTTTTACCTAAAAATATAAAATATTTTGCTTATATCATAAATTTACTCGGTAATTATTGTAAAATTGCAATATTACACTCAACCATGAGCTTTGCTGTCATTATTGTCACTTCTGTTAGGCTTATGGACGGTTGTGCCAATAATGACGGTAAAGGACACCTTCTAATGCCGTATTGCTTAATCTAAGCATGTTATATATACATTTTATTGAACATTATTGTTCTGGAATAGTCTCTCCTAGACAATGCAAACATATAAAAAGTAAACATAGCTCAGTTGAAGTGTTTGAAACAAAAAATGACCTATGATGTTATTTTTCTGGAGAGGAAAGTCTCCTGTAGAGACACAAGTCTGAAACAAAACACAGCTGAAGATTCACAGACTGTGTTTCTCTCTCCATCTTAAACCCTGAGGACAATACACACACACAGTTTGGGTTATATTCCAGTCGACAGTCATGCCCGAGAAACACACAGACGGCTTAAGTCCTATATCCTCTGAGATCTCTCTGTCTGCCTCTCAGTCTTTCCTTCCTTCTTTCTTTTATTTTGCCTTCATTCTAACGATCATACAACTTTATATTATGTTGCTGTGTCAGGGTTGAATATTAAAACATTTTCATTTTGAAATTAAATGACAAAATGGCTTTTGTCTGCCTGTTGAAGTGCCCTTGGGCAACATACTGAACTTCATTAATTAAATAATAAAAGCATTATATAAATCACCAGAACCAGAAAAGAAACAAAAGAATTGATGTTTCTTTATGTTTCTTGGTCAAAAGATCAGAGTAACTGTCCATTTTGGAGAAAAGCAATGCAGGTTAATAATGCGAAACATTTTATTTATACTTATAGTAGTTAAAATTAGCAAACAACCTAATGAAAATCTACAGCACACATGATTGATCAGACATTAAAAGCGGATTCATTCAGGAGGCTCTTCACGTCAAACATTTCTCTTAAAACAAACACTCTGAGGCTGAACAATCACTCTTAAGTCTTAATTCATAATTTTATATTTTCCTTTAGAGAACTTTAGAGCACCTGCTCAGCTGAGCACAAATACATTTAAATAAAAATGGGGGGCTGTGGAGAAGGCTCTATCGCCCAAGGTCCAGTTCTTGGTCCTTGAGGTGGAGACAGAAGGTTGCCATCAGAGGAGCCAAGGCTGAAGGACTGTGTGAGGGAGCAGAGTCAGGAGAGGGAATTTGAATTGGATCATTGTGGCACAGGAAGCCCGTGGAGGTTCTGGAGCACATGGGGTGATGTGGTCAGGCAGACGGGCAACAGAGTTCAGGATATACAAGAGTTTGTTTCCAACTTTGGATAATGTGCTGTATAAAATGCTGTTGCAGTCTTCTATTCTGGATGTTATGAAAAACAAACAGGTTTATCAGGTCTGTGTGGAGCCATCAGGGGTGGGTTATATAGAGCCATGAGGAAACAGCTGATCAGTCATGTGACTTCATTGTTTGCTATGTCACAAGTTATTTAGCCATTTAGAGCTTTAAAGATAAAAACACATCAAGAGAGAAGAAAATGATTGTCTTCATGAAGGCATGTGGAGAACGGACCTAAACAGAATAGTGACCGCGGACCGCAGTGGAATTTAAGTGTTACAGGAGAGAAAATAGGGAAATATGAGAGAATGAAGAAGTGAAGATGAAAGTGAACGAACAAGGAAAGGAAAGAAGAATATGAAAGGAATTAAAAATCAAATGAAAAGTAGGAAATAATTTGTTTTACCTGCTAAAAACTGTGACCTGCAGAGAATTAGGTTTTGATATGGACCTTCCCAACATCCCCAGACAGAGCGAAGGATGAAAGAAGAATGTTAACCCAAGAGAGAGAGAGAGAGAGAGAGGCTGAGGGAGGGAGAGAGAGAGAGAATCTTTAATTAGAGACAGATGACTTTGCCACGCCTCAGAAGGCTGGAATTACACTGCAGGCTATGAGGCGAGGCTAATTTCACATGTAATTGTTGCTGCAATCCTCGCTGTGCTGCTAACGCTCCCATCATCCCTCCATCCAGAGTGGGAGAGAGAGAGAGAGAGGGAGCAAGAAAGAGAGGAAGAGGAGGATGAGGACGGGGGGTGAGAAAGAGGAGGAAGAAAATGTACAAACAATAAGAAAAAAGCAGTGAAGTTATTTTTGCTTTCAGCCTTCTTATTGTAATACAGAGGAGGCAGGAAGGAAGGAAGGAATGTAAGGAAGGGTGAATTGAGATAAGGAAAGAAAGGAAATTTAAAGGGAGGGAAAGAAGGAAATAAAAACATTTGAATGGGTGAAGAAAGGAAGAAATTGAGGAAGAGGTATAGAAGGGGTAAGGGATAAAAAGAGGTTGAAAGGAAAAAAGCCAAACGCGATAAACAAGGACACAAGGAAATATTAAGAGAATATCAAGAGAAATAAAGATGGAAATAAAGGAGGAAACAAGCGATGAAAAAGGAAAAAAGGAGTAGGGGAAAGAGAAAAAGGAAATTATCTATTTTATTAAGAAAAGGAGAAAAGAAGGAAGGAAAGAAAAAGAAAATTAAAGAAGCATAAGATGGAATCAACAGGGGAAAGAAGGACTGAAAGAAGGAGCAAGGAAATATATAAGAGGAATAAAGAGGAAAGAATAAAGTAAAAAAAAAGTAGCAATGGACATTAAAATAAGAAAGAATGGGAAATAAAGGAGGAAGTAAAGAAGAAATGAATGACAGATGGGGAAAGGAAGATAACAAAACAGGAAGGAAAGAAGGAATAAAGAAGAGAAAAGGGAAAATGGTATTAAAGAAGCAAGAAAGGAAAGATGACAAGAAACAAGGGAGCAAGGAAATATGGGAGGAAGGAATGACTGAAGGAATGATGAAGAGAAGGAAAGGAAAGGATAAAACTGAAGGGAAAGAAAGAGGGAATTAAAAACGAGTCTAGAAGGAGAAAGGAAGAAGAATCAAAGAATGAACTGATGACTACGAAATGTGTTCCTATAATCCACCACAGAAGAAGAAGTGACCTCTGTACGTTTTAAAGGAGACACGGTAACAAAGACAAAACAGAGGGATGAAGAGAAGAAGAAAAGAAGGAAACATCTGTCTTCAACCATTAAAGAAAAAACACTTTGAAACAGCAAAAATCTCTCGTTATCCGACAAAAGAAACGTCCTGCAGCTCAGGAAAATCTCTCACGCACACGCACAGACACACACACACACACACACACACACACACACACACACACACACACACACACACACACACGCTTTCTTTGTAGACTGATATTCCCTTTTCTTCTCTCAGGAGACCTGCAGAGCTCTGCTGCTGCCTCGTTGTGTGTGTACAGTGTGTGTGTGTGTGTGTGTGCATACAGTGTGTGTGTATGTGTGTGTACAGGTTTATGTGTAAATGTGTGTACAGTGTGTGTCTGGCAGGATGTGTTGAGACGAGTTCCTGGGTCAGACGTCCTGATGTCGCGTTTTGTCGTTTGTCGCAGCGTGTTATACGAGCAGAGAGCTGAAAGTCCTCTGGGACCGCTTGTGTGTGTGTGTGTGTGTGTGTGTGTGTGTGTGTGTGTATGGGTATGTGTGTATGTATTTCTTTATATATTTCGATTCTTTCAGTCAGTTTTTTACGATTTCAATTGTGTCTTTCTGTGGAGTTCTGCGTGCTTGTGTATGGAGCTCGATTAGGGTCAAAAGTTTTGTACTTGAAAACGTAAAAAGTCTGAAATCTGAAAGTGAAAGTTTTGATCTTGGATTTTGAAAAAATACAGCAACATTTTCTTTTTTTTCAGGTTAAATACATTTAGGATCAACTGTGGTAATTCTTTTGAATTTACCATTTATTTTCTTTTTCACTTTCATATTTTTCTTTCAGTTGCCTGTTTTATCTTTATCAGATTCAGATCTTATTTTTTACAGTTAAGAAAAATATTCAGTTTCAGATCTTTCTTTTTCAGTTTCAGACTTTTGACCCAAATATAGCGCGGGGGGCGTGGCATCGACTGAGAGGGGTGTGGAATCATGACAGACAGCTCAACCGAAAGGCTAGAGATCTTCCCCTATCACGTTGCCTTCAGGGAATGTAGGCTCTACAACGATTTGGCTACGCCACATGATTGGCATTGAAAAAACTGCTGTCAGTGACTAGCTTCCACTTGCACACCATGCATGAATATCTTCATCATCATCATTTTTTTACATGATAACTTTTTACATCAAGTTATAAGTTTTCAGGTTATAACAGAAAACGTTTTATGTTCTAAACAATCTTAACAATAAGTTATCCTGTTTGTTATGACGTGTTACAACATGCTCTGACCTGTTTTCACTATAACATATCGTTTTTTGGTCATAGCTTATATTGTCGTTACTTAACAAAATAAGCTAGCTCATTATAGCGTGAAATGTTTCGTGTTATAACGAGGTAAATAGTACATCGTTATAACAGGATGGTGTATGATGCTACAACATGATAACTTGAATTTTGACGTCATGCTATAACAACATAAGTTATCTTGTTAACATGAAACATTTTGTGCCATGACATGACCACTTATGTTGTAAAATAGTTCAGTGTTTGACATCATGACATGGTTTCTTGTTAATCAATTTACTATTGCTACTAAATATGAAACATTATAACGTAATGTGATACGTTTTGACCTTGTTGACCTTGTAACAGCATAAGTTATAATCACAGCAAGTGAAATGTTTTCTTATAACATGACGTTACAACAATATGCCATTAATAACTTCTGTTATTAATAATACAGTGAAATGAGTGAATGAAGTAAGTGGTGCTCAGCGTGTGTGTATACGTGTGTGTTCATCTGTTCCTGTTCATCATAATCCATTCTCATGTGTTGTGACATGTGATAGAAACATGTATGTTTGCTTTTTTTTGTCAGCGTGTGTGTGTGTGTTTGTGCATTTACTTCTGCTCAAATGTGTTTGTATGTGTGTGTGTGTGTGTGTGTGTGTGCGCATGTGTGTGTGTACAGTATTTGTCCTCCAAAAGTATGCGCACATATTTTCAAAGTTGTGTGTGCGTGTTGTTGTGTGCATCATCAGACCTTGCCGAGTTCACTTTCTCACCTGTGTGTGTGTGTGTGTGTGTTCAGATTCACGTGTGTCTCTGCACTTTCTCAAATGTTCTTAGTTTTCTCGTGTGTGTGTTCACGCTTTCAGACCTCTGCGTGTCTTAGCGTTTCTGCTGTCTCTCTCTCTCTCACACTCTCTCTCTCTCGTGTGTGTGTGTGTGTGTGTGGATTATGTGTCCTGTGGGAGGCTGTTTCCTGTGCGTTTGTTCTGTCAGTCTTGATAAAGTCGGGGATATATCTGCTTTAGAACAAAGAGACACGACTCAGCAGCATCTCACCAACTTTCCTCCCTCTCTCCCTCTTAATGTCTCTCTCTCTCCCCCTCCCTCCCTCCCTCCTCTCTCTCTCTCTCTCTCTCTCTCTCTCTCTCTCTCTCTGTATCTCGTCTCTCCTGAGACTCCCTCAGCTTCCCAGGAACGCCGTCTGACTGAAACCTGACGCTAACGCACACACAGAAACGAGCAGGATTTCTCACACAGAAATAAAAGCAGTTTGACGAGCATCGAGCCAATGTCGGGCCAAGGTTGGCTGTAAACATGTTTGCAGAGTTTCTCTTCAAAACAACAACAAGTGACGAGTCGTCACACTGAGCGAGATGAGCAACAGCAGAATTAAAACCAATCAGACTTTTATTGGGAAAGTTTTCCACCCAAACAAGTCTAAACTCTCCATGAGACAGGAAACGGGGTACTGATATGCTTCCCTATGGAAAAGGTCAGCTGGAGAGAGACTTGTGGATATTGAGTGGCGTTTACAGTAGCCAATAGTCAGTGTTCGTTACACGCGCACCAGCGCTAGCGAACAAACTAATGTCAGCGTCAAACTTCCAGTGAACACGAACCTCTGAAAGCAGCGGTGCTCAGTCAGTGAATATACTGAGGCGGGGCTGGAGGACAGTCTCAAAAAGAAAAACTGCTGTTGGTCACAACTAAGTAAATTCAAAGTTTATTGATCATTGGTGGCACTTAAAGAGAGAAACACACACACACACACACACACACACACAGCTTTACCTGCAAACAGTTTTTATTTCCAGTGACTGTTTGTTTAAGTGTGTGCTGTGAGAGTAATGTTTAATGTCACCTCAAGGGGAAACCCTGCTTTAAAGCATGTGTGTGTGTGTGACACAGACACACTGTGAACATGCCAGTCGCAAAGCGACTGGGAGCTCTGGTACACAATTAGTGTTTGAGCCACATGATGTATGTGTGTGTGTGTGTGTGTGTGTATGCTCTCCATTCATCACCCTGCTCTCCGTTTGACCTTGGCACCTTCTTCATTAGAATAAAGATTGTCTGTCGTTTAGGCTACATGGTCGGTCCACTGGACACACACACACATGCTGAGAGCCAGGCTATTACATTTCTGTCAGTGTAGCCAGGAGAGGAGAGGAGAGGAGAGGAGAGGAGAGGAGAGGAGAGGAGAGGAGAGGAGAGGAGAGGAGAGGAGAGGAGAGGAGGTAAATTCTTACAGTATCCTGTGCACAAGTAGTTCCAACCGAGCAATCTGATTGGTCACTGGACATTGCGAACCTGCTCAAATTATGACATCACACTGGGCTTGCCATGGATATTATTCTTTGTTGTGCTCAGAGGCTGTGATTGAACCCGGTCTGGTCCAGCTGCTGGCCACCTGCCTGGTTCTGTTTTGTGGTTAGGCTAAAGCTATCTGTCCATAGGAAAGAAATAATATTAGAAATAAAAGCCTGTCACAGATAAAGGCCCGGTTCTCTCTGCAGTTTGAATCAGCCTATTCTGACTTTCTATTTGTCTCATTTACTTCATTTAAACACCCACACAGCAGCGGAAGCCAACAACAGAGGCTGTGTTGTTGACCAACACCTGGCCGCTTTAATAAGACTGTAAGTCATTGGTCAACTCTCTTTCTCTCTCCCTCACACACACACACACACACACACACACACACACACACACACACACACACACACACACACACACAGATGATTTGTAAATTGACTCAGTCAACAAGTGAACAATGGAGGATCTCTCTGTGTCCCTGTTTTTCACTTCAGTTTAGTGAGGCTTTATTGCCGTGACATTTTAATAACAATAAAGAAACCTGTTGCCAGAGCAGATTACAGCATGAATACAACAACAACAATCACACACACTTTGTTATTTAATATTACTTATAAAAGTTTTCAGTCTGGTCTGCTCAACTGGAAATAAAAATAATATTACCAACAAACACGCACAGCGAAACGTACATTAAAGGATTCATTTGTGTTGTTTAAACGTTCATTCCAAATGAACGTTAGTTCTGATCCATCCTAACGCGTTAAAACGCGCGCACACGCTCAAAAGTCGCACAGTAACACAAACAATCCAACCAATCAAGGCGGTTGACCAGCAACTCAAAATGAGTTTTGTCTGGTGGCTTTGAACAGAGAACAGATTGATATCAATGCTTTACTTTGCCATCGCACCGCCCTCTATACTCCACCGTTGTCTTCATTGGATTGTTTGTTTGTGCGCTTGTGTGACCTCTGGCTGTTTTTAAGCTTGAATTTAAATGAACACCAGCAACTCCCATCTTCTGTGACACAGGTCTGTTAGCTTTAGAGGGAGTGATACATGCTTCCTGTCAGACAGCAAGGTAAAGCAGTGAAAATGTTTTAAATATAGTGTACACTTGATATTTTTAGGCTGGTCAACTTTGAGGTGGCTGAAATCTGTTTTGTTGCTGCTACGTTAGCTTAGCTTCATGCTAGTCCTTCTCGCTTGCCAACCGCCGTCCTCACTACATAGCAAACTGAGTATGGATCAGTAACTCATACCAGCGCACTTCAAATAACACAAACTATCCGTTTAGAGCCCGTACATACCAGCACATGCTCTCTCTCTCTTCCTGTTTCTCAGTATAAAGACCGTCTTTGTTTCGATACTGAATAGTCTGATCCTTCCAGCTTCCTATGGGGTCAGCAACACACACAAACACGTTTGTACTTCTATACTCATGAGGGCACTCATTCACTTAATTTATTCCCTTGGCCCCCAACCCCTAACCTAATACTATTCTCAACTCTAAAGCTCACTTTGACCCTTTGAAGAAGCAACGACAGTCCTCACTCTCAAGGCCTGTAACATGAGGCCTTTACAAAACTAACAGTTATGGACCCCCATCACCTAATTTCTCTCTTACTGTAGTTACAGGCTGAAAATGAGATGAGCAGTCGAAAATATGAGATGTTGATTGACATTGATTATTCTGTCTTACACCTGTTTTTTCACAAACTTCTTGATCAGAAATACGAGTTTAATGAGCTCCAAACATTGATCTGATATGCATAAAAAGTTTAACTGGATCGCTCCTGTATGTAACATTCCCCAATCACGACGAGTGTAATTGCACTGTAAATATGAACAGCTGTACACGTGTATGTGTTCTGATTACATTACTTAAGATCAAAAACTAGCGAGTCGACAGCCAAACATCAACCATTGCCCGCTTGTCCAGCTCTGGTTCTGGCACAACACTTGCTCCGCTTCCCGTCAGCACTCTCCACAGTCCAGGTAGCCTGGCTAACAAACTAACATTAGCTAACAGCAGCTACAGTTGGCAGCAGTTTACTGTCCATCAGAAATAGTTGGTGGTGTGTGACTTAGTGCTGTAAAGTATTACTTCTTGCATTATTCTCCAATGACATATTCACACCAGTGACCTGATTACAAGTCAGTGTAGCATCAACATGACAACATCATGATTTAAAATCTGTTTATGGTATGAAAGGTTAGACAATGTTTCTTAAAAATAAAGAATAAAGTTTCAGTTGTACCATTATTGCCATGATCACCAGTGACGTTAAACAGCAGAACTGAGTACCATTTCTGGCATGATTTCAACATGCTCTTTGCTAATCAGAAAATGATGAGGTGCGATAAAAGGTTTGATTCGTTAGCACTGGCGGTCTTTTGTTGACCAGTAACTGGATCCAAGATGGAAATCATCCCTGGTTTTGGTGGAATATTCGTGCATTCCTCTGCGTTTTCTTCTTCTTTTGTTTCATCTCATACTGTCTTGCCATGAGAGAATTCCCAGGGTTCTTAGTGGGTCAAAGGTCACCTGGCATGGACCACAAACGGCATACCACAGTCTGTATGACTCAACCTCCTGACTGCCAGCACTCACAGTCTCTCTTGCTTTATCTGTCACTTGTTTCTTTGGACCAACAACATGAAGAATAACTGTGAAAATGCATTTTTTCAATCAGTAATAATAATGCCTTTTGTTGACTTTACAAGCCTTTTTTTTTTTATTTATAAATTTTGACCATCTTATATTTTAGTATTGTAATGCAGATTAAGACAAATAATAATAATAAGCAGAATAATAATATAAAGCCATGTTTAATCCCCCAGAGGCTGCAGCATTCATTGTCGTCCATTGTATGAAAGTGTTGGCCAAAACAGACATACTGATGATTCGGATTTTCTTTTTTCAGAAGAGGAGATGAAAATGTCAAGTTTGTCCTGAGGGTGGCATAAGAGATGGAACCTGTACACTGTACAGAAAAATAATGATTCCAATGAGCATTTGAAGATCCTCTTTATTTAGGGCTTGTTTCTTCACAAACTTTGTATGAAGCATTAAAGCTTCTTTATCTTTATTGGACTTATTTGGTGGGTATGAAATTCAGGCTGCTGCTCATGATTATTTTCTCTACAACATGAAAACCTGCATCTTATATTCAGGTGCGGCCTATATATTTACAAAATTAATTTTCCTTTAAAATTTGGCTGATACCGCTTATATTCAGGTGCGCTCACTAGTCCAAAAATGTTAAATGAAAAGAGGTGTACAGTTTTGTGCAGGATATATTATTTTATGGAGAAAATGTTTTCTGGTTTTCCCGCTGACATCCTCCGGCTGCTCCGCCTCACCTCTCTAAACTGCTGCCAACTGTAGCTGCTGTTAGCTAATGTTAGCTCAGTTTGTTAGCTGGACTGCCAGGACTGTGAGCTCAGAGCACCGGGGGAGTGCTAGTGTTTATACCACAGTTGTTTTGGACCACCGGGAAGAAGAAGAAGAGATTCACAGGCCCAGGGCAGAAGGAAATACTTATGAGAAGCGGAGCACACAATATTCTAACCATTTATGAAACCAATATGTAAAGAACTTATCAACCAAACCTTGAAACACATAGAGTATGTTAATTTTTTATAATATCAATGTATAAATAATTTAAAAATTGAAATGAAAGGGTTTTATGAGACCCCCCACCCCCATTTTTAATGGACAGTTATTAGTATGTTCATTCATTCAGCTGTCTGTTTTCTCCTCTCCCTCTTTATCTCAACAGACTGGTAGAAATGTCACCCTCCTTTCTTTGTACCGATGACCTCACAGCTACCCATAGACATATATATACACACACACACATACTCACTCATACACGTGACTGGCTGCGAGGCTGAATGGTTTGAATGGCCGTTTTTACCGGCCAGTCAAACGGCTCATTCATTTGGTTTCCATGGTGATAATTAAAACATGTTGCCAAGTCTTTTGTTGTCACCTCGTTTTTAGGGGGAAAAAGAAGAAAGTCGCTTTGCTTATTTTTTTGTTTGTTTGTTTTGTTGTTTGTTGCATCTTTGCCTCAAACAGAAACTTTATTTTTATATTTTTTCTTACTTATTTTATTTCACCAAGCTTTCACCGATGACCAGGTTTAGTCAGATTTACTCTTGTCCAGTGGCTTCTTGCTCACTCTCTCCTTTTCTCTTCTTAGCTTCCTCTGTCAACGTCCTCTTCAGTTTCTTCCCCTCTGTCATTATGTCCATAGAGGCTGCTGAGCCCAGTTACATTTCCTGCTTGTCCAGCTCTGGTTCTGGCATGACACCGGCTCCCCTCCCATGTCCTGTAAACCTCCCCTTCTTTCCGGTTGTCGAAAACACTAACACTACCCCGGTGCTCTGAGTTCACAGTCTGAGCAGCTCGGCTAACAACAGCTAACAGCAGCTACAGTTGGCAGCAGTTTACTTCACTGTCCATCAGGAAACTGTAAGTCACAGAGAGTGACGTACGAAAACAATGAGGCTTTGATATTTGTCTAAAACAAGTGAAGAGGAGTTTTGGCAAATGTGCAAGAAACTGAAGTAAAATAAATAATCATAATTATTGCAATTATTGTAAACTGGGGGCAGTTTCAGGATGGTGATGGCACTTAAATTTGTTTGTGGTTATACTTGTACACAGACGCACACACAGAGACACACACACACACAGGTTGAAGTGTCTGGCAGTATAAATGGGGTGTCAGAGAGCCACTTCCTGCTCTTTCATAGCCGGTGGAACATCCATCTCAACCGGAGACACTGAGTCACACACACACACACAGTTGTGCAGCATGGATTTTGTGTTTAGAAAGACAACAAAAGAAATAAAAAGCAGACCTGGACAAAGAATCAGAAAAATACATCATTTTTATGAGTGAGTCCCGCTCGTCTTTGTGTTTGTATTAAATGTACTATTGTAGTAGCAGCAGTACTCAAACTCAATACTATGCCAGCCATTAAGTCTTGTTAAAGAAACCTTTTGCACGTCCCTTTTCCCTGCTCTCCTGTCTGTCTGTCTGTCCTCAGCTGTCTGTCTGTCCTCAGCTGTCTGTCTGTCTTCTGCTGTCCACTCTCACAAGTTGAAAGCCGTCCAGAGTTACCAGCGAGTCCTGCATCAGTTCATTCAGCCACCTCTCTGTGATGCTACACTCTCCATACTCCCTCTGTAGCATGGTTAGCGCTGTTAGCGCCTGCATCTTGTTGGGGACGTTCCTCATGATAACAGACTGTACTCATGGCTTCACCATCTTTTCTTCTCCTCACTTCAGCGGGGATCTGTGGTCTTTCCACGGAGAGCATGCTAATGCTGCTAATGCTAACAGCTGTTCTCGAGTGTAAACGAGGGAGCCGTGGCTTTCTTTTGAACGGGTCACCTGATTTGTCATGAAATATAACAGAAAAAATCAACATCTCTAATCTCCATAGTTCCATGTTTGCACACAAAACAGACAGAGAAAACACAAAAATGCTAAAAACACAGAGAAGTGTTCAGAGCTACTGTAACTGTCTGCTAGCCACACGACATGGCAAAAATGATGTTTGGGTTGATACCATTTTATAATGGATACAAGTGGTGAAACATTTCTGTAAAATTGCACATTAATACATTAAAACCTTGAGGAACACCATAGACATATTCATGCTACAATGTGTAATCCATTTAAGGTCAAGTTTAAAAAAAAAAAAAAAGCTCAAACTACAATGAAGTGGCTCCGATGGGGACAAACATGATGACACATGAACAAAACTGGCCTCATTGAATCCCCAGTATGCATGTGATTAGCATAAAGTGGGCATGTCTGTAAAGAGGAGCCTTGTGGGTATCCATAGAACCCATTTTCATTCAGATATCTTGAGGTCAGAGGTCAAGGGGTCCTCTTTGACAACGGGCAGTTTTTTTCCATTGCCGAAATTTAGCCAAACTTTGGAACATTTCCACCGTCTTCTTGTTTCGTGTGGCCTATCTTCACTTTAAAGACTGTAAGAGGGTCAAATCGGCTCCTCTTGGACCGTTTTCCTGTAGAATTGAATTCCTGGCCACGTGGAGCAAGCTTGGAAGAAGCTTTTACAGCTCAAATATATACAGAAGATTTATAGTCCACGTTATTTACAGGGCAGTATCTGTCTACTGTACATGGTTCCAGTGTCATTGTATGATTTTTTTATTAACCCTATATTTAACAATACCTTAACTGTAGTATGTCCCATAACCACAATCTGTAGTCATCCTGTAAAAACAAAGAAAGAAAAAAAAACAGAAACAGGAGAGCAGAGGAGAAAAGATGATGAGGAGGGGGAAAGGGATGAAGGTGCGTCCTTATCACTTCCCCCGAACTTTAGTTGCCGCGACGACAGAATCGTTCCGTTACGCAGCCTCCGACAAACTTCTCTCATTTGGAGGATAAGATGAATCTGCGAGAAGAAGAAAAAAACTAATGTTCAAAATGCATTAAATGTTTTTCATGTATGACTGCATTTTTGCTGACATTTCAGCTCCGTGCTCATTAATATGGAGACCAAATTAAACTTATGATTGCTTGTTGATTTTCTTTCCCTCTCCTCCCCCCTCCATGCCCCCCCCCTTTCCCTCTCGTCTGTTTTGTCAAGCGTTTATCCGACGTTTCAGTTTCTATGGAAAGCTGCCGCTGAAAAATGTCTTTTTATAAGTTTTACTCTCATAAACATTTGGTTTCTGCTTCTTGTATCGTGATTTAAAACAGTTCTCATCATATTTCCAGCCTGAAGTGACGCATATTTTAATTTATTTGCCTTCTGCTTAGTTTTGTGGAATGTGTTGAATAATACATCTGAAATATGGCGATATATTTTAAAAATAGGTGATGTATTCGCAGATTATTTTCTTAATCAACTGATTCATTGTTTTGTCTATAAAATAGCAGAACAATGAAAAAAGCTAAATTTCCCAGAGAGTATCTAAACATATTTAAGGTGTGGTCTGTCAGTCATTGGAATAAAATATATATTCTAATATTCTGATATTCACATACTGACAGACATGTATATTTATATGCAAAAATCACATGTTGCCTGATTTATTTTATATCACTCTATGCTCGTCTATATTTCAAACCTACTGAGGAATGAAATGCAAGTAAACAGCTTTTGTGGAGCTGGATATCCAACATATGGGACTGCAGCAACAACTAATTAGTTTAAATTAGTCAAAATTGATGTTTTACGATTTTAGTCCAGACGCTGAGCTGATGCTCTGATCAACACAAACTTTTAATGGCTTCAGGAGCAGAAAGAGTCGGCAGATTCACAGATTTACAAGAAACCAGGAGAGAGGAGGCAAAAGGTCCAGAAGGTCAGAGTGGACTTTACAACCACCGAAAGAGAAAAGGTGCAGAGGATTATCTCTTCGTTAAATAATGGTTTTAGTAAAAAGTGACGCTTCGATTCAAGAGACCTGATCCGCTAACTCACATCCAGTCACATTCAGTCTGACATGTTCTCTTTGTTTTTGTCTCCTGAAAATTGTTTCTAGAGTCGACACATTTTGATGTAAATGAATGAATGAATGAGTGTAAGCTTTGATAGACACTGTCAAGACCTGTGTCGCGTTAAAATCTCAAATGTTCCGGTCAACACACATTGATTGAAACCGGAAAAAAAACATTGACGTTAACACTGTGTGAATGAGGACGATGTTCTTTAGTGATCTTTCCTGCTGAGCAGCACTTTGTTTCTAATTGAATCCGTACGAGAAGGGGAATCCAAAGATCCGCGCTTCTTTTCCTGACATTTGAGAGTGGAACGTTGTGTATCACCGGTGGTACCTTTTAAGAACCACATGTTGTGACTCACGTTCTTAAGTTCCAGTGCACCGGCTGCCGGTACTCTCCACACAGGCTCTCTGTTGAGACTGTCGGTAGTGCCAACACATTTTTCAAAGTTTCAGAACAGAGTTCACATTTTTTAAAAACATTGCTCCATTTTTTCTCCATGTACCACTTAGAAAGAGGTTGTGGACCACCAGTGGCATCATAGTTTGAGGACCACATTTTGTCTTCCGTAACTTAAGGTCCTGTATGCCTGATGGTAGTCATCATAGATGCCGTTTTTGGGGGGGGGGTCGTCTTGGTACGAGGATGTGGTGGTTCCATGGAAAATTTAGAAACACCTTGCCTGGATTTTAAGCTTGTGATTTCGATACTTAAATGATGAAACTGTTGACCGCAGCAATCGGCTTTCCTTCTTTTGGTTTAAAGTTCTTCTTCGTGGTAAAGTGGAGCAGAAAACAGCACAAAACATGTGATTTCCTGTCAGCACACTGTCGCTCGCTTGCATCAGTTGATATTCTTTTAAAGTTGAACCTTTGTCGACGCCTCCGGGTGACCTTTGTGTAGTGGTCGGTGGCGTTTGCACTTTTTTCAAAGTTCAGTTCATGATATGTGGCGTGCTGTCATGTCTCCAGAGTCTGAGGGTGGACGTGGCGTCAGCGTCCTCTCTATTTATTTACTGTCTTCTTCTTCCTCCCTCACATGCGGTCTCTCTTTGTCTTCCCTCTCTGACTCTCTCTGTCCTCAGGCCCTGTGTATCTCAGTCCATCCTTGCATGGAGATTGACTTGAGGCATGAATACATCACAACTAGCCATCCATGCATCCACCCCACCACCACCCTCTCCTCACACCATCACTCCCAGCCTCCCCTCCTCCCTCCTCCTCCACCGTCCCCATTTCTCCAAGATCCCTCTCTCAGCACTTATCTTAAAGTTCGGATCTCATGCATTTTAATCGGCGTGTCTATCTTCCTTTCTCCGCCTCTCCCTCTTTTCTTTGACTTTGGATCAGTGGCATCCTTCAAACAAACAACAACAACAAAACAACCCCCCCCCCCCCCCCCCCGACCCTCCCCACCAGTTCCCTTTCCCCTTTTTAAATCAATATTTGCCATCAGCGAATAAATCGTATAATTTCCTGACTGTTAGACGAGTGCGACGCAGACATATTTACCTTCAACTCACTCTTTTTTTTTTGCTGTCGATCCCTCGTTCTCGCAGCGTGGCTATTAGCTAAGTGAAGGGGATGGATGGCTGTGAAGCGCCGAGCGATAGCATCTCCATCAGAATCGGCGACGTTGAAAAATGGCCGCCGCCTCTCTGATGACAGCGCAGCAAAAACACACACACACACACACACACACGTATGCATGCATACGTCCTCTCGCACACACAGTCAGAGACATTTAAATATTCAAATGGGGCCGGGCGGTAATGATAAACGACAAGGGAAAAGTAGAATCAAGTAGCTATCGATGCAGAAAATGAAAAGAGGAGAAAGAGAAAAGAGAGGAGGAGGGGGTGGAGGAGGAGGAGGAGGGAAATTAAGCAACAAAAAAAGATGGAGCCATCGAAAGGAGAGTTACTCTAACAGCCGAAAAAGAGAGGAGATAGATGGAGAGTGATGGAGAAAGAGATGAATGAATTCAGCAAATAGAAGAGGAGGAGTGTTACAGTAAGGAAAATAAAGATGGAGATGCCACAAATTAGAAAAATGGAGGGAAGTACTGTAAGAGAAGAGACAAGGACAAACGGAGGAAGGGCAACAAAAGATCAAAATAAAGGGATGGAGAGAGGAGGAGAGTGGAGGGAGAGGGATGTGAGAAAAAGACTGAAATGAACAAAAAGGGGAAAACAGGCGTATAAAAGAGAAGAGGCAGGATAGTGGAGACATGGAACAGAAAATGAAGAGATGGAAGGTGTGAGAAGACGAGGGGAAACAACACGTGGATGGGAAAGACAAAAAGAAGAGGTCAACCCTCGAAACCCCCCCCCAAGTCACCAGGAACCTTTACTGAGGTGAACATTTTCATGCTCAGCCAACAAACAGCTCAATTTCTCAAAAGAAATCGACAACCACAAGTTGTTCTCATTCAAACTCACTTTTTAATTTGATACCAACTATGTGACATTTGAAACCCACTTTGATTCAGAAAAGAGAAATATAAATAGCACTAAAACTGTAACTGTAAATTGAATGTGACAACAGTCTGTGTCTTCAGTCACTTCAATTTATACAGTATGAGAAAAGATCTTTGACTTGTGTGTAAAAGTCAGCGTGACCCGGTCAGCCCTCTCTACCGACCCTTCAGTGAACTGTCCCCCGAGAAAACAGCCTCTGTCTGGGCAGTGAGAGCCCGTTAGGTCCTACTGGTGGTGATTATGTGACGTGAGCAACGCATTTGAACTCCCTCACAACACAATCTGACAGCTTCCTGAAGACTGTAAACCTAGGAATGCTTTGTCAGCAGAGACATTTTTAGATTTACCAGGTGGAAACCCGCCAAAATAAAACTGCAGATATCAACATATTGATATATATTTATGGTTCTGATTATCGATGAGAACTTAAAGTATCTACACTACAAAGATCAGGACTTTATTCAACATGTTTTCACTGGGAATAATTTTGAAAAGACAGATTCAGAAATTTTGGATGCACAGTTTAATTCCTGTATTTTCTCTCTCGTACACTCGGCATGTAACGGGACAAAATTGTTTTGTGTGGTAGAATTCCTGCTTGGGCGAAGAAAAAGTGCAGTTTTCTCTTCATGCATATGACAATGGAATGCATTAGTTCATTATTACACATTAAACAAGTACAGTACACGTGACGTGATGTAAATAGAAAACTGTTTTGAAGCGCCACAAAATCACAAACCAGTAGACCAATATTCAGCAACACTCGCTGATAGAAAATGGAGCAATTCTTTATAATCTTTCCAAAAAGGACTCTGTGGTCTGCTGTCAAGTGCCGCCGCCACTGCTGCTGCGTTTGATTCCAGCGCATCTGTGGAGCTGCGGAGCTGCAACGGTTTCACGTTTTTTTAAAGTGGTCAAAGAAGGTGAAGCTGTGAGTGAAAACTCCTATGAGTGCCTCCAACGTTTCATCGTGAGATGAGCTGCAAACAACAGGAATATAAAGATCTGCCGCTTTTTGGAAGAGCTGTTAAAGGAGTATCGTCTCTGGAGTACCAAATACTCGCCACATGTAGGCTGGTGAAGCTCTGCGGAGGACGGCGGCGGTTTGAGGATTCATAGCAGTTACTACAGATTCCAGTGGAGAGTTTTTACTTCAGAAATGTGAACTCAACCGGCAGAATGTGATGGAGAGAAAGGTTTCTGAAACTTTATTTCTGTTTGTGAATGTTATTTTTATTGACAATTTCCTAATAATGCCGTTTCCTTCAGACAGTGAGGTGGAAAAGTTGGTATGCTGATAAAAACAAAATATGACAAACTGCAATGGAAACTGATGCAGCAGCTAAATCATGACATACAGCTTAAATATAGACTGTATAAAAATATGGACGTAGGCTTTGTCACGTCCACGTGTGTGAAGCGCGGTGCGGCGACTCTGGTCGTCTCCGTCTCGGCAGTCCTGCCTATGATGACCTCTGTCTAATCCATCTTGAACATCATCTCGTTGTGTCGATGTCCTACAAGGATTCGTTTCAGCGGTGTGTCAGTCGTGAACGTATCATTCAACATGAACGAATCTTTTCTATGACGCTCGGTGAGTGATTCGTTCATTTTCGCGCAGTACGTTCTCTCGCCACGAGGCAGATGCACTCAGGCTGTGCGACGAGCCACACGCACAAACCGCTGAGCACGTGAGGAGCAGCACGTGCAGCAGTACGTTCATACGGATCGGTCTTTTGTTGAGTTCATTTTACCGTCCGAGAGTCAGTGATCCGAGTCAGTTAAAAGACTCAAACTTCCCTACACTAATTCAATGCCACCAGAATCACATAACAGTAGTTAGAGGACACAGAACTTCTTCAGTTAACCTTTACTCTACATTTGAATGGAAACTCAAACGGTGACACGAATAAAGCAAGTGAAGTTCCTCTGTCCCCTCCCTTTAAGTTGGGTTGTGTCTGTCTGTCCGTGTGACGTCTCTTTGTCCCGCTGTCTGTCTCCAGAGCAGCCACGCTGAGCTGATGTTGATGGAGAGCAGGAAGACGGGTCTGCTGGGCCGGGCAGAATCTCTGAAGAGGAGCGGGACGGAGCTATCCGCAGACTTTCACCGCAAAATACACAACCTGACGCACACATGGACACAGCTGGAGGTAACACACCCACACATAAATAAACACTACGCATTTTAGAAATCCCAAACACAGAGATAATATCTCAACGATCACACTGATGTTTCCGTTGAGACAGGACTGTGTGTGTGTGTGTGTGTGTGTGTGTGTGTGTGTGTGTGTGTCTAATTTTAGGCTAATCAGCTCTGATCTAATCCAGAACATGAAGATGATAATTAGTGTCGTCTCAATTAAGGAGCCCTGCTGCCTTCGTGGCCTTTTAGCTTCATGGTGGAATGAACTGAGATAGATCATTCTTCTCACACTATGTAACTTTGGGCTCCGGGTCAGGAGAAGTACGTAAACGCTTTACGGCACTATGTCACACACCACCAACTATTTGACTGATTTTGGTGAAACTGGATCATATTTTATGGAGAAAATGTTTTCTGCTTTTCCCTCTGATGTCCTCCGGCTGCTCCGCCTCAACTCTCTGTGATTTACAGAGTTTCCTGATGGACAGTGAAGTAAACTGCTGCCAACTGTAGCTGCTGTTAGCTAATGTTAGCTCAGTTTGTTAGCCGAGCTGTCTGTACTGTGAGCTCAGAGCGCACTGGGGAAGTGTTAGTGTTTGTACCACAGGAGTTTTTCAGTTTTCAGGCCTGGGAAATGCTGACAGGGGGTGGAACCAGTGTCATGCCAGAACTGGAGCTGGGCTCTAAGTGCCGCTCTACTTTAAATATAAAACAGTCAGATCTTCATCAAGCCATCTGTAAATAAAAGTAATAACAGTTGTTGTGTCAGGATATCTAATCCCAGTCAGACCTGGTCATGTCGGATGATGTGAATCATCTTGACTCTGGATGAGTACAAAGCAGATGGATAAATGTGTTTTTTTTTCTCCTGGGAAGAAAATTTGTTACATGATGGAAATGACAATGAAAAGTATGAGCACAAACAATGCCGGGTCTCTGAGACTCGGAGTCATGAAAGCAAAGATTGGTGTTGATCCAGAGACACAAGGTGCAGGTAATCCTCACGCTCTTGTTGGGAAAAGTTTACTTCCAGCCGTCAACACAAAAGAAACTCATCAGGAATCACAGGAATGCAGAGGAGCGTCTGCTCAGGTTGAGATGGACTGTGCGCTTGATGTCGCGTGGTAGATAAACACGCACAGCTGTTCATTTTCAATCTGTTCTGCAGTGAGATGACTGAAGATCTGCTGCCACGTCACAAACATTTTATATACTTAATATTAATATAACCTTTTGAGGAACATACCATGTTACCATACCATACCATACCATACCATACCATACCCACGAGTTTCAGAATCCAGACAAGCTGTCACAGGCTCAATATTTAGGCGTGTTGCCTTTTTAGGTTTCAGTTTACGCTCTGTAATTGGACGTTTCTTACTGAAATGCACCTTGGGAGTTGTAGTTTACTTTTGTCCTTCAGGTTTACCATCGACCTACCTATTTTGGACACCTGAACGTGAAACTCTGTGTTTCTCCTTTACATGTGAAAAAGCCAACGTGTGTGTGTGAGTGTGTGCGTGCCTTGCTGACGGGCACGTCGGCAACAGTTGTTTGTCTCTGCGCGGCGTGGTGATTAATTCCCGGTGTGTGGTTGGAGGTGACAGCTGGTGGCGGCTCGTCAGGAGGCTGAAATGTGACGATGTGACTTTGTTCCTCCGAAGCAACAAAACGTCTCCCGTCAACCCGAGCGGAGCGCCGGCGCATTCAGCTCGCTCACGCGAACGGAGAGCAAACGCCATCTGTACGTGTGTGTGTGCGTGCGTGTGTCGTCTCACACACAAATGCAAAGTTATTCAAAGTGTGTGTGTGTGTTAACAAATGTATCAACGTCGCTGAAACAGATGAGTCTCTCTCTCTCTGTTTCACCACGGTAACCAGACTGTGATTAAACTTCTGTTACTGACAAACAGACATTTGGACTCACAATGCCGTTACACACACACATATCAATATCGCGTGTCATCAGGGAGCAGATGGATTCTGGGTAATCTCTCTCTCTCTCCGTTCTCCTTCATCCTCCGTCTCTCTAACGCAGTATATGGTCAAAAGTGAAGGATGAGTCATCATGTTTATGGTTTATCAGGAAGTGACATGAAGAATACATGAAAACACCAACTTTTTTCTCTCCGTCCTCGGTCGCTGACCCTCTCTCCTCACTTTATCTTTCTACTGTACAGCTCGGCAGGCAAAAAAAACTGACATCTCTTTCATCTTTCTAGTTATTTTCCAATCAAAGCCGATGAATATTTGCCGCTGTCAGATTCTCAGATCTTTTATTTTGTTGTCATTCTTTGCGGTTTATGCGAGTGACTTGAACGTCTCTGTGATTTCATCTATCGGTCAACTAAACAAACGCATCGCCGAGCTGTGGGAAAGTTTATCAGGCATTCTGAACAATTCGCTTGAAAACAATGAGATTTCGTGAAGAAAGCTATGAATCAAGCAAAGAATTGGCTGGATTAACTCCTCCTCTCCTCCGTTGTCCTCTTTCACTTCCTCCTTACATCTTCGTCCGTCCTCTCCGTCTTTCCCCCTCCTCTTGTTCTTCATCCCTCTCTTGAAGTTTTTAAGGTGATTTTTTTTTTTCTTTTTCTTGCCAACATTTTCTCCATATATCAAAGGTGTGTTTGTCTCCCTCTAACTGTCTTTGCCTCCCTCCCCCCACCCTCCCCCCCTCCCAACATGGCGTCTGACTAGCATATTAACGGGCCTATCAGTGCTGGCGTCGGCATCTGCTGCTCTGACACAAATTGGGAATTAACTGGAATTGATGTCCTGCGCCTCGCCTCTGAACTGTCCTGGCCTTATGAAGAATTTATGACGGAGAGCCCCGCGCGCGCACGCACACACTAACACACACACGCGCGCACGAAGAAGAAAATAAAGAGGTTGTAAATTAGCTTTCATCTTCTCTGTTGTGGATTTCGACAGCGGCATGTCGTTTTTCGCCTTTGTTCAAGGTCAAACTGTGTAAATGCAGATACATAGTATCTGTACAGTGGACATTATATATATGCTAAATATATGCTTTATCAGCAAATGTTTAAATGAATCATTTAAATTTCAAAAGAACTATTTTATGAACCATCTTGATGTTTCAGGTAAAATTTTCAAGTTAAATGTTTCTTTGAACATTTTAAATCAAATTATTATGTTGAAAAACAACATTAACAGTTCTTTTTGAATAAAAGGTGCTAACTGGAACCAAAATGCTTCTTTGTCAATTTAAACCAGTTTTTTTTTTTTTTTACAGTCTCTACAGAGTCTGACGTTTTATAGACTAGCTGTTGAATGATTCATTGAGAAAATAATCAAGAGCTGCATGTAAAGTTTGTTAAGAACCGTCACCCAAATAAAAAGGCTCTTCTGCTGCTGGCTCTTTTTAGAACCGTCAGCAGAAGAACCTCTTTTGAAGAGAACCAAGAAACATGTCCATGACAACTATGAAAAAGGAACAAAGGCACCTTCTTTTGGTTTTGGTAAATTAACACTTGAAATGATCATTTCATGTGCGTATCCAACGTTTTCCCATCAACACTCTAAAATGCATGAGTCAGGACCCGATCACCACTTCAACCTGCCAGGAGAGGAGGAAGAGGAGGAGGCGGGAAAACAAATTCTGGTTAATTGAGTCTCCTACAAACAACACACCATCCTCTCTTTGTTTCATTTGCTCTCCCCCTCTCTTTATCGCTCTTATTTGCTAATTTCATTTTTTCATTTTCAGTCTCTCCCATTGGTTCTTTTTTAATTTGCTTTCTTGCATTCCCACATTTTTCTCTTCTTTCTTCTCAGTTTCTCTCTTTCACTTTTTTTATCATCTCTCTTCGCACTTCGTTCGACTTTTTCTTTCTCTTCTTGTTTGTATTTGTATTTGAGTCTTAGAGCTATTCTTAGAAACATGTCTGCATTAGTCAAAGCTCAAGCGTAGTTTCAGAGTTCGATCCCACTGTGGTAAATCTGTTCAGCTGTACACGTGTATTTGTTCTGATTACATTACTTATGATCAAAAACTAGCGAGTCGACAACTTTGCTAACAGCCAAACATCAACAAGGTCAACAACACAAGACATAGCAGCCAGCTAATATTACTTACTAGTCCAACAGCAGTCAGCCCAGCTCGGCGTCTGTCTTTCAGCCTTTTATTGCACCACTAACCACTAATGTTCAAAGTCATTCAGTTTTTATAGGTTTACATATGACAATGTAATAATACCGTCTTCCTGTAAAATAAAAAGTGGTCTGTGCTTATGCGAGCTTGAGCCAACCAAAATTAACTAATAACATCATGACGTCCATCCATCAATGAATGTGGAATCAGTGGAAACCTGAGAAAAGAAAACAGTGCAAAATACATTTCCAAATGACTCTGAAAACTATAAAAGTGTTAAAGAGACATAAATCTGAAGCTCAGTGGGTAATAAACGGACAATGTGCAACCTGAAAATGTCCACCACAGCCACCTGTAGAGAAAACAAAGCATCTTTAGAAAAAAAAATTAATGTTTCTTTGTCTTGAAAATGTACTTTCACTCACATCCATCCTCATATCTGTTCTGCCTCTCCCAAACTAACCACAGACTCAGATAATGGCCGTTGCCTCTTGAACGCACAGCTAACTGCACATTTCACCAGTCAGGGGGTCCCATAATCGCCCCTCTTCATTGTCTAATGGGCTGGTTTTTACCTGCCAGAGTTCAGCTAAAGTAGTGTTTCCACTCAGGAGGGAGAGTCGCTGCTATACCGACGGCTCAATACCTTTTTGTACAAACACATACATATGCAAATTAGCGACAGAGACCCATGCAGGGCTCGTTCAGGAACAGCCTGGTGTTCACAGATACTCAAAGTTTCGCTTGTTAAAGTCATAATGAGAACTGCAAGAACAGTCGCTGGATCCTTTAAATTTTTTCTAAATCAGGCAATATGAACTCTGAATAAGAGCAGATACCGTGCATGAACAGAAACTTTCTTTCTATTAAACAAAATAAAACATCTGGAAGCTGTAAGAGTTATGAATAAACATAATATTATATTAACTCTAAAAACAGATTCATGGAAATAATTAAAACCCAGCACCTGATTGTTGTTGTTGAAGAATTCTTGATATTGTGACAAAAGAGTCGTGGCTGAAGGACTTTGGGAGCGGTAACGATGGAGCGGTAAATGTATAAAGAACACAGAGAGACACAATGGTGATTGACTGCACACCCCGTCACAGTGACGTATCAACTTGATTATCTACAGAGACCCAACAATTCCAGCCATGAACAAGAACTTGGCGACAGCAGCGAGGAAAAACTTAATTTAAGAGGCAGAAACCTCGAGCAGGAGAGACAAAGATGGACAGTTGATAATGATAACTACAACGTCAGGTCCAAACACGGACCTCGCCTACGAGTCATGAGAAAGCAGAAGAACTCTGTGGAAGAAGCTAAGTTAGCAAGATCTATTAATGTACACATGAAGGGAAGTCCTACTGCAGTCTAGTCCTATAGCAGAATTAGTAAGGGACTGACCTGAGCCAGCTCTAACTATAAGCTCTATGAAGAAGGAAAGTCTTAAGACGAATCTTAAATGTGGAGAGGAGCTCTGCATCCAGAACCGGGACTGGGAGCTGGTTCCACAGAAGAGGAGCTTGATAGTTCTTACCATGACATAAATGAACCAGTTCTTGAAATGTGATGTGGTGTCAAAACAAAGTATCTTGATGTTTCATGAAGATGTTTCATGGACACCTTCAGCGCTCTTAAACTGTGCATGCAAAACATGTTGATGCAAAGTCACTGTCAGGTCACTTCGATTAATCCACAGATTTCTAAATACACACAGATTAGAAAAGAAAATTGCAGCGCACATTTGTACGGCAAACAACTTTAGCGGTTGCCCAACTACTCTGCCCCGAGCTCGTTGTCATCGCGAGTTTGTTTGTTCTATATTGATAAAAAAAAAAAGAGGGACACTTGTCTAAATCCAAGTGGGGAATAGTCTCTCTCAGCAGCTTGCTGTGTCGTACTGTGTGATCAACAGGGGTTGGAAAATTACTCTGCAGAGCTTATTACACACACACACACACACACACACAGAGTCAAGCTCTTGTTATTCGAAGTTGTTGCGGTTTGAAACAGTGATTGCTCCTCGGCGAACGCTCTCTGAGTTTGTATTGTGTCTGAATGATGTTTTGTTTTGGGTGTGAATATCAGCTCTGTAGGTGAAGCTCTGAATTAGCAGCTGATCTGTTTGCACCTGCAAGAAAGAAACACCGGGTAGATTCTCTGAGCTTTGTTCACAGACGCCACAACAATCACCACAGCGGCATTAGCAACATCACGCTAGCTCAAGTTACAATGACAGCATTAGCAGCTGTTGAAATCAATCTTTACGTAACAGATGGAGGTAAGCGAGCGGGGTGAATACATTTTTTAAATTTTATTTAAGAATAAATGTAATTCAATATTATGATATTGACTGTTATACAGTACATACGTCATACAGTGCAATAATTATCCTTTCTATCTAAGAGTTTCTATGATCATTCTTCTACAGCAAGAAGGAGGAAGCAGGAAAAATCATTTTTGAATGTGAAAGGCTCAAGGGGCAACCTCTGTTTCTGTAAAGACAACACAGGAAGTACCACAAACTGCAGTTCCTCAAACGTCCACTTGAAGCTGGCTCCAGAAGTGAATCAGTCTCCATAAGTCCCCATGTTAAAACTTCATAGCAGAAATTAACATGTTTATAGCGTGGCCAGAGTCACCACACTGAGCCTCACAACTGCTCTGCAGAGGTCCGTATTTTTTTCAGTCTATGGTAGGGCTTTAAAACTAATAGACACTACAGGATAGACTGAATAGGGTCATAATTTGAAATGATTTATATCGTCATTAAACCTTAACCAGCTGATTACTCACATAAAGATGATTATTTATATTTGCTCAAATAAAACAATAAAAAATAACCCAGCATCTTGATGTCACCTTCAAACAAGAGCAGATGTGTTATAATTACCTACACATTTAAGAAACCTCAAGTACAAAGTATCAAATAACCTTATGATTATTATTACATCTTCAACAGAGAAGTCTAATATTTACATCATCCTCTGGCGGTTTAGGAATGAATACATGACATCCTCTTTATTGATCTGTACATTAGTGAAGGTAAATGATTAATGGCCATGTATGTATTGATTGATATGCTGCTTTGCATGATGCAATATTGACACAACAACTCCCTGCCCTCTTTCCCTTTTCCCCCCTTGTCTTGCAGAAAATCCTCTCGGAGCATTCAGGGCCCGCCTCTTCGCAGCAGAACCAGTCAGGCAACAGGAACTCTTTGAGGGTCGGCGATCGCACTGATGCCATGGAAAACCCCCGTTTGGCCCTGTCCCCGCTTACCAACTCGCTCCTGGAGCAGCTGGAGGCTCGTATTAAAGAGCTGAAGGCGTGGCTGCGAGACACTGAGCTCCTCATCTTCAACTCCTGCCTCAGACAGCAGCACAAAGACGCCTCAGAGCAGCTCCAGAGCTTCAAGGTAGGTTAACTTAGCATGATGTTAGCAATGCCGTGCTGTAGAGGTGCTTTGGATCAATGGTTCAATGTGGGAGGTTTAGTAGAAGTTTAGAAATCAGCAGCTCTCCCGTAGCCTGGAAGCTACCAAGTTTGGTTCAGTTTAATTACATTTCATCAACCCCCAAACACCACAAGAAACAAGGGAACATTGCACCTGAATTTATATTCTACTTTGACCTTGAGTGAGCCTCCCAAACATCCATCCATTCGCTACCATTTCCTACCATTTTCTTTCACTTGTCCGTGAATGGGTTTCGACGGCAGCAGGGTGTTCCCGAATTTCGTCTTCCCAGCAACGTTTTCCAGCTCCTCCTAGGGGATCCCATCGCAATCCCAGGCCAGATGGGATATGTAATCCCTCCAGCAATTCCTGGATCTACTCTGGGTCTCCTCTCAGTTGGACGTGCCTTGAAAACCTCTAAAGGAAGGCGCCCAAGAGGCATCCTAATCACATGCCCGAACCACCTCAGCTGGCTCCCTTCGACACACAGCTCTACTCTGAGCTCCCTCAAGATGTCCGAACTCCTCTTAGGCTGAGCCCAGCTACCCTATGGAGGAAACTCATTTTGCCTGCTTTCAACGCGATCTTGTGCATTAAATCTCTACCCATATACTACCTCATGGCTACAGGTGAGAGTTGGAACGTAGATCGGCTGGTAAATTGAAACCCTTCTTGCCTTCTGGCTCTGCTGCCTCTTCACCACAATGGCCCGGTACAATGCCTGCATTACTGCTGACACTGCAACAAACTGCCTCTACCTTCTAAGCAGAATTTCAGATTAGTCTTCCAACACAAATCCTAAATAATATTTCCATAATGACTTCTGATTCATCTTTATCCGAGGACTTAAAGGTGGGGTCGGCCACGACGGAGCTTCAGTTGTTGCGTTTCATTCCTAAAGTGTTGCCATTAGACACCCAGTCAATGACACTCAACAATCAGCTATCTTTCTCCACCTTTACACTTCAAGTCATCCTTCATTAAACCACGACTAGTCCTTCAGAACAACACACAGAGACTCTCAAGTTGATGTTTTTCAAGCACATGTGTGTATATACTTTACTATTCCAACTACAAATCTAAGAGCTTTTATTTTGTTAACTGAACAAACAACCAGAACACTGTCAGTTCATCAGGTCAGGTTTCCACTCTTGTGTTTCATTTCACATTAGTCGTGTCTCACAGGGAAGGAACAGGAATAGATGTATTTATAGATAAATCACCCCAAAGAACTGTAATACTATATATATATTTGAGCATCAACTATATGGAAAATGAAGGTAGTGAATACTTTATACTTCATGCATAAATACTACAGCAACAGTGAAGATATGAGACACAAATAAAGTGAGAAGATCAGAAAGTTCATGTAAACTTACCTTCTCCAACTTTTTCCATCAAATATGTGACAGATCGCTTTGGCCAATCAGCATTAAGCTTTAAAAAACAAACATGTTTGCTCTGTGTGTGTGTGTGTGTGTGTGTCTGTTGCTAAGTATAGTAATACATCGTCTTAATGAGGCCAGATGAAAGCAGGGCTGTTTTGAAGCGATGGATGTATAGAGGAAACAGCAGTTAGCCTTAAAAGCCACGGGACGCTAACAGGATATTAATCAGCCTACATCACACAGCGAACAGCTAGCTGCGCTGATTAGCCTAGCCCTGCCGTGTGACTGACAACCAGGAACGCACACACACGCACACGAATACACACACAAACGCACAGTCATACAAATGTACATGCTGAAATAGACACAGAGAAGTGCATTAATTCATGTATGTATACTCATAAACGCACAGAGACAAATATGCAAATGAGTGACGCATGTACATACACGCACAGATGTATAAATAAATGAATGCATAAACATGTAAGTGTGTTTGTGTGTGCGTGCTTTAGTTTTTGTCAGGATCAACTTAAGTTTAACTTGGAGTGTCTTCGTCAAATCCTTTTCAAATGCCAAGAACTGCAGTTCCTCAAACGTCCACTTGAGGCTGGTTCCAGAAGTGAGTCAGTCTCCATAAGTCCCCATGTTCAAATGTCCAACTTCACAGCAGAAATAAACATGTTTACAGCCTGGTACAAAAAACAGTTTTGGTCTCTATAGCTAATTTCCCCGTTTGTGACAACTGTACTGAGGGTGAATTTATATACAACTCACCTGTTCACATTATATTAAGACTTAAAGTTTAGAATTAACAGAGTGTATGCTTTGATTGGCTGGATGTTACAGATAATACACAATTCATTCATTTGGCTTCGGCTTTCACATGTTTGACCAGGAGCACACAAAACATCGAAAACAACTTTAATCTGTCCATGTGCTCTTAAAATGACAGTCACATTCACACATCACACAATGTGATGGCATTTTAGAGTCAAGCTGTGAATTGGTCAGTATGGATATATGAACGCAACACACTTGCATCAGTGTGTGCTCACACAAACATTTGTACTCACACACACACACACACACACACACACACACACACACACACACACACACACACACACACACAGGCTGCCTAAATGATGAAACTGTACAGAAACGAGACTTTATCTGAAGAAAAGTGAGCCGAGCCGCTCTTACTTTTGATCCTTGTCACAGCACTCAGTGGGAAGCCATTGATTTCTGGCAGAAAGAGGCCCTGAGCTTCTGGAGAAATGAAGATTGGAAATATTGATAGCAGTCATTTGTATGGGGGGAGAGAGAGAGAGAGAGAGAGGGTTCCATTTTAAGAGAAGTGGGCTCCATTTTAGCGATCATTTGTCTGTTTTTGGCGTTTGGACTCGTAAATGGGTTCGATTTCTGCGCTGCAGCTTATTACTGTATGGCTGTATGAGAAAACAGCGGGGATCAGTAGAGGTCAAAGGAGCACACACACACACACACATTTACAAACATATATTTATAAAAAGACACACACATATACCGACGTTTCTATAACACGTATGCACACACACGGATATTTCTGCTGCATTAAGACTTACTCGCATACACAAACTCATGAATATCTCTTCAAGAAATGTAAGAGCATTTTTTTACACACACGTTTCATCATCATATGTCGAAGTGGGAAATGTATGGGGAGCAACGGTCTCAGTTTGTCTGGGGCTGTCCCCGTCCAGTGCCAGGTCCTGTTGCCAGCCTATGTACGGCTCTTTCTGACAGCATCAGAACCTCAGCATGGTAACAGTAAGCTGTCATGTTGAAGAGAAAGTCTGTCTTTTCTGAAGATGTCCAGGAAGCATATGCTTAATAGACGCAGCGAAAATGCTGCGTTCATGGTGTTGCAAAGTCTTATGCTTCTTCCCCATACTGAGGAACACGCCTGGTTCGGAAATGACCAAAATTGGGACACTACTGCTACGTCGTGGCAGAGCCGTGAATGGTGGGGTTTTAGGTGTTCCAAGTTTTGGTGAGGGATGAGATGAAAGTGCTTACAGTTAAATTGTACAACCAGTGACCAACCAAATCTATAGATTTATCTCTACATGAAGCTCTAATGCAGACCGTCCCAAACCCAAGGAGACCTGGAGGAGGTCATGGTGTTCTCATTGTTTTTACAGGTTGTTGTAGGTTTGTTTCTTCGCAGTTTGAGTGATCTAATATTTAACATTCACACTCAAAAACATGTTTTTACTCTTGACAGAGGCTTTGACACTTGATGTTTGATGGACCGGTTTGATGTTTAGGAGTGACCCAAAAGTTAGCATCTCACCGCGCTGAGCGCTGCAGGAAATGTGCTGCGTTGTAACCACACCTGCAAAGAAACCACTGGAGATTAGTAGAAACACGATTTTCAGGGGGTATTAAGTTACTCTTCCCCCTCCTCCTACTCCTCCACCTGTCTGTCTGTAAACTGGCTCTTAATTGAATTAGCGCTCCTTTAAGATACGGCGTCAGCCAGACGTTCCTCCAGCAGGCCCCAGGCCTCCGATGACTCTCTATTGTCGTGGAGATGCTCTGGGGGCTGGACACACGGAGAATTAATCGACTGAGTTTCACACACACACACACACACACACACACACACACACACACACACACACACACAGTAGAAGCAGGTATAGACACAAATACACACCTGCTATTAAGTGTGCACAGGTGTGGGGACACACACACTAACATCTCAGTCTAGAAGGTTAAATGTTGCTGGGTTTTTTTCATCTTCTCACTTTATCTAATTAGCTGCATATGTAATATATATACATATGTGTGTGTGTGTGCGCGCACGTGTGTGTGTGGGTGGATTTAATTGATTGTAACCACCTCGCAAAAATGAGACTGCCTTGCGACTGTAGAAACATGGCGGTTCGATGTGGAAGACGTCCAGCAGCATCTGTAGATATAAAAGTGTCATTCTAATGTAACAAAAACAAAAATATTCTTATTTTCAGGTGATTAAACACTGATTTCATTAAATATACAACACAAAATGAGGCTGTGTCTCAATTCACCTACTTCCATACTTACACTGGCTATTTTAAGTGCATAAGTGTGTTCACACTGTCAGCTATGTTAAAATGCTATGCCACCAAGCTCTGAGGTGATTCTGTTTGAATAACTTATTCACCCTCAGTACAGTTGTCATGAACGGGGAAATTAGCTATAGAGACCAAAACTGTTTTTTGTACCAGGCTGTAAACATGTTTATTTCTGCTGTGAAGTTGGACATTTGAACATGGGGACTTATGGAGACTGACTTAAGTGGACGTTTGAGGAACTGCAGTTCTTGGCACTTCAAAAATGGTTTCAACTTTGATGATCATGTCGTTAATATTATTAAAATAGATCCTATAATATATAGGTTATATCAGCAGTTTGGTGATCTGTGGGCATCCTCAAACGCAACACAACAGTGTCAATAATCAAAAAAACAGAATCTATGTCCCTTGTGTCCTTCCTCAAAAACTGGAGGTGGTAACATGAACAGCTTCTTTCTTTCTTGGAAATGGATTTTGTGGTCATGTTCCTTCAGTCAGATGGACACACACTGTCAGGAGGCGACCTCTTGCTCCCTCCGCACACACAAACAGAGATGCTAGCATAGATTGTGGCTATCAGTGTGAGCGTGTAGCTCGTTCGTCTGAAGTGAAGCTGGACAGCCTGCCCACCTCTGTCTCTTTATCCGTCTCTGCGTCTATACGTCATCTCAGTTCGCCTCTTTCTTGCTTGTTTCGCTCTGTTATTTGTTATATCTGCCTTTCTCTCTCTCTCTCTCTCTCTCTCTCTCTCTCTCTCGTTATCCGTACAGCTGCTCCCTCTCTCCCCTGCTGTTGACAGTAGATGAAGCTGTCCTCCCCTACTGTTTGTTACCCACGGCCGCCTCATCACCCAGACCCCTCCAGTCATGCTCTTTGGCCTCTGGGCATCATTTATAACACATGCCCCCCTCCCTTAGTCATGTCTATTTTCAGCTCTCCTCCTGCCATTTGTAAGATGTGACGACCCCCCCCCCCAATCTCCCACCTACAGTTTATAGTATGAACCTGCCCCTCCTCGCCCCCCAAACCACCTCCTGTAGCTCATGTACCCGCCCACCTCACCTCCTGCCCTAAAACATGACCTCATCCTGTATTCTATTAAATTTCAGTAAGCAATGACAAATCCAACATGTTGTCACCACACTGAGCTTCATAACAGCTCTTCAGAAACCTGTGGGTGACGTCACATCAGGGTTTTGTCCTAACAATGTTTTCATCAGGTTTGTAAGTCAAGTTAGTCTACCAAACACCGGACTAAAGAAAAGAGCAGAATAAAACAAAACACATATCTCGAACCCTCAAGAACACATTCGCATGGATTCGCCCAAGTTACCCGAGTCCAGTCATGCCAGCTGTGGCTTGATACACTACAGCAGAAAACCTCCAAGGAACTCAGAGGGTTGAATTTTCCGGAGGTTTCCAAAAGAGCAACACGGATTCCCAGACAATGCAGACTATCACAAAAACCAAAGAAGACGGAAGCCAAAGTCTCAGACAGTACTGTCTCACCACTTCCTGTGCTATCTTGGATTTCGGCATCCTGAATGAACTGACTGGTTTGTGGGTGAAGGTGTGAGCGACGAGCCCAAATATAATAAACCCTCATGAAAGCGATATCAGCTCACTACACAAGGTTTTTGTTGTTTTATCGCAATCCTTAATCATATTTTAGGACTTTTAGGAAATTGTGCCCAGCTTCAAGAAAATCACTGAAACGCTGTCAAGTTAGAGCAAACATACTGTACAGAGAGTTGCTGTAATGGAGACTACGGCATAGACATTTACATACAGATACCATGTTGGCACATAGATTTATGCTAAGCAACATTTTTAAACAAAGCTAAAGGATAGGTTCGGATCTATCTTAATACAGCAGTCACACTTTATGTTGAAATAATTATTGTAGTCTAATCATGGCTCCAGGACAGAATCCACAGCCCTCATTCTGTGCAAATTCTGAACATAAAACAGTCTTCATTAGCCAGATCTTTGTCCTGGCAGTCGTGTACAGGTTTGCTGCCAGTGTTCTGTCCCGGCAACAAACCTACATGCAACTGCCACAAATTGTCGGGGCTTGATTAACCCACTCGGGGCCCCTGGGGCAAAAATGAACTGCGTGCCCCTACTGAGACCCCTGAAGGTCTGGAGTCTTGGGCAGTAGCCCACCTTCCTCAGCTAGTAATCCAGCTTTGTATGTAGCTTTTTTTTTTTTTGATGGTTGGTATGTTTAATCGACTTCACTGGTGTCGAAATAAGGCGTGAGGATGAACAAGTGGAACAAACAGAGGCATCTGAGCTAAAATAGACACAAAAAATATATAGGATATATTTATGTTTATTAATTTTGCCAACGCTTTGTCCAAAGAACATACAATTGAGGTACTTTCCAAGCCAAAGAAATGCAATGCTTTGCATGTGTGTGAAGTAACATAAAAGTGCAAAGCAAATGACTTTTTTGTGAGAGAGAAACAGAAACAAAGAAAAAAAAGAGTATATTAAGTGAATAAGTATTTTCAAAAGTGTATCTTCAAGGGATTCTTTTAATTGAATTTAGATCTCATTCCACCACCACAAGGAGTGCCTTACACTGATGACAGATCTAGTAGTATTCAACATTACCCTATTGCTAATTCAGCAGGAATATCCTGTCAAATGGCCAAACAAGCCATTAATTATCATAATCCTCAACATTATGGGTTTGTGATGTGCTGCTCTCGTTCTCATCTCTTCTCTTCACCTCTGTCATTTCTGACACGGCCATCATTCTGGGGACGTAGTATAAAAAATAAGTTTGCATATGTAACAGGTTGGGGTACATGTCACATACATATAGTACATGTCAGACGAGTCATGTCAGGTGTGGAGCATGCACAGATACACCCTACAAAAACCCCACAAAACTAATACAAAAGAGGTACCTACAGTTTGAAGCGTAGGAATAAGATGCCATATTTTACAAGTTGGGAGAGAGGTCTCAGTGATGTCACGCAAAAGTTTCTGAAGAGCCGCTTGGAGACGAGGCGGCCTGAATGAAGCCTGGTCACTGAAACCATACACTTATGACGTAATACAGCTGTCAATCAAAGTGTCCACACTGTTAATTCTAACTTTAATCCTTAATATAATGTGAACAGGTGAGTTGTATATAAATTCACCCTCAGTACAGTTGTCATGAACGGGGAAATTAGCTATAGAGACCAAAACTGTTTTTTGTACCAGGCTGTAAACATGTTTATTTCTGCTGTAAAGTTGGACATTTGAACATGGGGACTTATGGAGACTGACTCACTTCTGGAGCCAGCCTCAAATGGACGTTTGAGGAACTGCAGTTTTTGGCACTTCCTGTTTCTGTCTTCACTCTGGAGAGTCTGTAAAACTGTAAAAAGAGCTCGGGCATGTTCGAGCAAGTCTTTCATGTATCCAGACGGATGCTGAATGTTTGTTGTTATGTCCACCTCTGTGGATGAAGCAATAGTTTTGACGTATGGTGACTTCACTTCTATAAGTACAATAGTCTAGAAACCACAGCTCCCTCACCATGTATGATCCTGACCCCCCTCCAGCGTCTCTCAGGCAAGCTAATAGAAGGTGACAGCAAGGCTCTGATATCGATACCTGCTGCATGATGAGGATTAAAGATCCACCGACTCCCTGCCAAGAACACAGGCTGCTGTGTGCCTTTTGATTACGCCCATCTGTGTGTCTTTCTCGGTTGTAGTTCTGTTCATGTTTATTCCTCACTTTGTGTGTGTGTGTGTGTTTGTGTGCGTGCGAGCTCGTTGGTGTTTTGAAGAGGTGTTTTCTCGTTAAGAGTTGCTCGTTAGGGGTTGAAGGCAAGCAAACAGGTGAGGCGTTGCCGCGGTAACAGCATCAACAAACAGATCAGACTTTCATCTTCATCGTCTGCTCGGGAGGAGAAGAAAAACCCTCGGCTCTTTCATCTGCTAAAGGAGTAGAGACAGAGAATCAAAACAGAACAGAGACGAAAGTCCTGTAGAGAGAGAAAAAGAGGATAGGAGGAGATAGAAGGATGGGAGGAAGAGAAAGATCGCAACGGAAAAGAAGAAAACACTTATTTAATCTGTTGGGAATTAAAAACAAATCGAAGAGATGAGGAGAACTTAGTGAGGAGAGAGAGGTAAGACTTGAAGAGAGGGATGATCACGGATAAAATGAACGAGATCACAAGAGATTGTAAGAAACTTTGCACCACAAAGACGATCATAGTTCTGCAAGTAGTTTAATAACACCAACAACATATTTATGATCAGCTGATAATACGCCTGATCAGCCACCGTCACTAATCAATACACAATCACATTCATCAAACCAATAACTAACAGCAGTCAACGTCAGACAGCCTTATCATACTTAACAGTTACCTAATGTTTCTGTAGCGTTGGCAGAACGTTCAAAAATAAACATGTAAAAACATACCACTCTACAAACACGAGATAAAGGACAGAGACGGACAGAGACGGCCGTGAACGATCACCGCCATCTGCTTAAAGAGCAGGAAAAGACAAAGCAAGGGATGGAGACAGGATGAAAGATGGAGATGGAGAAAAGCAAGTAAAGAGAAAGACGACTGAAAACTGAGGAGGAAAAATGGAGAGAGTTGGTCAGGAGGGAGAGAAACAAAGAAAGAGGACGGCGAGACAAAAAGAGATTTAGAGAGCAGTGGGGAAAGAGAGAACAGTCTGTAAAGTGAGATGCAGAAAGAGCAGAGGAGAAAGACGGATGAGAGAAAGAGGTGAAAAGACGAATATACAGAGAAATGCAGACAGACAGAAGGAGATTGGATTTTATTGATAGCGGTGTTTTAACTCGCCGCGGCATGCTCGCTCGGCTGCATTAGTGAGAACAGTAAATGCTTTCACTCACAAAGACTTCATATATCCTCCATTTGTTTACCGCTGCTGAATATTTTAAGAGTAAAGCTTTCATCTCTAAAATGTCGCCGTGAGTCGAGCGGGCGAAAAAGGACTTCAGCTAATAACTTACAATAATCAATAAGACCTGATGATGTCAGCAGTAATCCATTTTGACTTTCACATGAAGGCCGCTGAGCTTAGCGAACGTTTGCTTTAATCAAACAACTAAGCTGATGTTTGTGAAGAATTCTCTGCTAAACCTTCAAAACCTTGGAGGTGTCTTTGGTTAGTTTTCAGCACTGGGAGTGACTGAAAGGGTCCATAATATGTCAACATTAACAATTAATACCAGCAGGTGTCATGTCAAAAATATATTCAAGAACAGTTTTGATGGAAGCAAAGTCAGTTGGGTTCTTTGCCTATATGTCCAAACACCTCCATATAACTAAAATCATAGATCGATTTTTTTCTTTTCAAAAGTCTGCATATAAAACTATTTTGAAATATTTTTAACCATTCAGACCCGGTAGCACCCGTCATTCCCAACAGAGGCACTTACCCAGCTCTGCCCATACAGAGGCTGTTTACTGGGGACAGTTCACCAAAGAGTCGGCTTTTACACATATAAAGCGCCAAAGACCGTAGATAAACAGAGCGACTTACTCGGGGAAGGTTCACCGAAGAGTCGGCAGGGAGGATTTCTCATATAAAGCGCCAAAGACACTAACTGCTACCAAATTGCGCTTTGTTAGAACAATATAGATTGCTCTAAATTTCATCACATAATCATCATCAGTCGACAGCGTTTACATGTAGCGGTGTGTTCTTGTTTGTTCCAGAGCTGTTGTTTGTTGATTAAAATGAATGAATGACGTTGCCCTCCTGGTGCCCCCTTCTGGAGCTAACTGTGCCTCATGGTCTTGATCCATTTTTACTTCAGCATAAAAAAGTCAACCTGTTTCAGCTACTATGAGATTGTTTTTGCACAAATCATTGAAAACTTCTTGATCCTTGATGGACATCAGAGAAACTGCACTAATTAGTTGTTTATACCAGCCCAATGTGTATGACCAACGTTCTCTTATATGAGCTCTGCAGGGACAACGTGACCTCTGACCTTATCATGAAACACTCAAACATGAAAACATAAATTTCTCACTTTGCAAGTCGAGCTTGAGTACTAAATTGATATTTTAATGCATCCGGGTTGCCAGGTTTTGGCACGAATGTCACAAACAGAGCAGCAAAGTGAGTGGGAGAGGTACATCTTGCTTTATTGTCTGCCTCCATTTTCAGCGAATTGCTCTAAAAGCCTTTAACGAATCCCGCTGACTTTCAGGGCCCATTTATATGAGATGTTAAAACTGCAGAGCAGGAGACAGATGGATTCTGGGTCAGCGGAGGCAGGGCAACAAGGTGGATTTCATAATGTTTTTTGACCCATTTGATGAAGACTTATAAAATGCTATATATCACATTATCAAAGTAACTTGTGGTGAAAGGACGTCACTCATTTAACTTATTCAGCTATAGGTTATGAAGCCATCAAAGGAGAGATACAATCTGTGTGTATGAACCGTTCTGTCCGGGGAAAATATGACACCAAACTCCCTTTAAGATATATGACATCTGAACAATTCATTACGTGTCCGTAACAACACATCACTCTACAAACACGAGATAAAGGACGTCACATGTCGACAGTCTGACTGTCAATTCAGCATCGATATAATCCAGAAGGATAAACTGTGTTTCTCTACATGTTTGAGTGAGTTTGTCACCTCAACAACTCAACAACTCTCTACCAGCCTTATTTTAGTTCTAGACAAGCGTTATTTTAGTGTTAGAGAAGCGTTGTTGTAGTGTAATTTCGTGTTTTTACCGGCTTCACACACAAAAAAACAACTTAAAATCTTAGAGGGGAGGTTGTAGATTTGGTGTGCAACCATGTTTACCGTACCTCCGGTTTCCAGGAAGGACCCCTTGAGATCCCTCGACCCCAGTTTGGGAATCCACATCCTTGAGGTTAGAGGACAAGGTTGTGTGAGTTTAAAAATTCATGTTTCCAAACCCTGAAGGAGGCGATCTCTGAACACTCAATGACAACCGCCAAGTTTGCTCGTGAGCAAACCTTCGAGGCAGGACGCCGTCGTCCTGTAACTTTTTTTTTTTGTGTGTGTGTGTGTTTAATTCTGCTTGACAGATACAAGTAATTAAGAAGTAGCTGGGAAATAGTACAGTAGAAGAGAAGAGGAGATAGGAGGAGAGAAGCGATGCAGAAAGGAAGACAGAAATGTCAGACGAGGAGAGAAAAGAGGGAGAGATGGGTAAGAGTATGCAAACGACAAAGTTTGGTTAGCTGTAGGCGGTATTAGCAGCAGCAGAGGGAATATGTGTGTGGGAACAAATTGTCGACAGGAATTCATTAGGCTCGTTGTGCGATAACGAGTGCTTGTGGTTTTAATTGACTTAATCAACAAATAGAATTAATCAGAGATTTCTAATTAATGGTAATTGATTGAAATATCCACTGGGTCACCGTGCAAACAGCCAAAATTCTCCTCCTCTCTCTCCTTGTCTCTCTTTATTTCTCTCCTCACTTTCCAGTTTGTCCTTGCCTTCTTTTCTCGTCGTCCTTTCCCTCAATCGTTTTTCTTTTTCTCTTACTTGTTTAATACCAGTCTCTCTCTCACTTATTTTTCTCTCTACTTTTTACTCTTCTTTGCTATTTTCATTTCACACTCTCAGAGTAGTCCAGCAGCAAGAAGGCCAGCTTGGCGTCTGTCTTTCAGCCTTTTATTTTACCAAGCTTATGTCCATAGAGGCTGCTGAGCATGGTTACGTTGATCACTCGCCCAGCTCCGGTTCTGACACGACACAGCCTGCCCTCCCCATCAACATCCCCCCCTCGACCTGGGCACCATGGATAAAACACTGACCGGTGCTCTGAGCTCATAGTCCGGGCGGCCCGGTTAATAAACTGAGTTGGTAGCAGTTCACCGTCCATCAAGAAACTCTCTAAGTCAGTGATTGTACCTGTAGCCTGGTGGATAGCTCTGAAACCAGATAAATGCAATGCATTTTTGGTACGCAGCAAAATATGCAGCACCAAATATAAACAACAGTTTTGTAGTGTAGCATTCATTGATTGGACAGTTTCTGGTTTAATTGTTTTGACAAAGTTTTTTGGTTGATGGTGTTCAGCAGCTAACATCTGAGAAAATAAAGTGTTCAATGCCATTTTCATTTTAGCTGTAAAACTCTCACCATCCTATTGTATCAACAAAGTTCAAATGTCTTAGTCTTGTCTTTCTCTCTCTGTCCTACTCTTTTTTTTTTTTACTGTGTAAAAGCAACCACACCAACAACCTCCACTCGTCGTCAGTCCTCTCCTCCTTCCGTCCCTCTCTTCACGGCAGGTCCCGGTAATTAGATTGAGGAGATGAGGAGGTGCAGGAGAGCTAAGAGGATTTTGTTTTTAGTGGAGGCAGATTTAAGAATGAGAGCGATAGAGGAGGCTGGAGTGGGAGAGAGAGAGATCAAGCTTGAAAAAGAGAGTGAAGAGGGAATTAAGGAAAGAGCAGATCCTCTTCTGTTTTGTTTATCCCGACTCGGTCGCCCTTCCTGAAAGAGGATGTTGAGTGACGGACAGAGAAATACATGACAAGAGAGAGAGAGAGGCAGAGATAAAGACGGAGCTTGTTTTTTTTTTGTGTGTGTGTGTGTCTCTTCTGTTGGTTGACCTTGAATATGATGAAAAACATTACACATCGAGCGAACTGAGGGTTCTTGCCAGCTAGTTTCTTTCGCTCATCTTTATAGAGCTGTAATAATGTCTCAATGAATGATTAATTAGTTCAACCAAAATCATTTAATCCATTTGGCTGATTATGATCCATTCGGCTGATTTGGACAGAAGCAATCAGGCTAAGCAAGGTAGTCCTTTCTTTTCCTTTCAAGCCACATAATGCAGCTCCTCCAAAAGGATCCCTTGTAATCCCTTCAGTGTTTTCTTGGTCTGGGGGGAGGCTGTGATCAGGCAAAGGGCTGATCAGATGACGAACAACCTCAACTGGCTTCTTAAAAAGTGATTCTTCTCAGATCACCTTCTGGATGTCTTTGGCTCATCTGTAGAGACAAATAATGGAAGACATTTCTGTTCTTTGTATCTGCAATTTCATTCCTTCATTCCCTATCCAAAGGTCATATGTGAGGTTTTGTGAACACAGATTAAATGAGCCTCACCTTGAACATTAACCCCCTGTTTGCCACAGTTGTAAACTGTAGTTGCTGTTAGGTCGGTTTGTTAGCCAGGCTGCTCAGAGCTCAGATCAGGGGTGTGTTGGCGTTTGTACCACAGGCGCTTTGTAGAGGAGGTGTTTAGGCCCAGAGTGTGAGGAATGCTGGAGCAGAGCAATCAGACTAAGCAAGGTAGTCCAGACGCCTTTCTTTCAAGCCACATTCTGCAGCTCCTCCAGAAGGATCCCTTGTAATCCCTTCAGTGTTTTCTTGGTCTGGCTCTGGAGGAGGCTGTGATCAGGTGTCGTGCCAGAACCGGAGCTGGGTGAGCGGGCACTATAACTGGGCTCAGCAGCCTCTATGGACAGAATGACAGAGTAGAAGAGACCGAAGAGGACGGTGGAAGCTGAGACGACAAAACGAGAGACTGAGCGAGCGAGAAAGAAGATGTTGTTGACCTTGGTTTTTGATCATAAGTAATGTAATCAGAACAAATACACGTGTACAGCTGAACATATTTACCACAGTGGGATCGAACTCTGAAATCATATACTGAAATACTGATTTTTACAGTGTTGTTTAACAACTGGACTATAAGTCATATGTGTAAGTGGAGGGCTGGGTTTTGTTTCAAAACGTACTATAAAAATGCCCTTAAAGTGAAGCTGATACTGATATAGTACCTAAACCATTACTTCGTGAAGAAGCCATTGGTCTTGCGAACATAGTGTCGCTGTCCACCCTGAATTTTTCTCCACGCTTGATGCTGATGCTTGATGCTGCTTCATCGTATTAATCACATTCCCAGTTTTTCCTGAAGTCTTTCCGCATTTCATGCCACAAGCATGTCCAAACATTGGATCATTTCGGCGGCATCTCAGCACGTTATTCTGCCAACTTGATGCAAGCATTACGTTCCATTCCCCTTTATTCTGTGTCTTTGCAACTCCCTTTAATCTCTCCTCTGTCACTCTTAACGCTACGTCCCCTTCTCTTCCTCCTCTTCTCACTCCGTTTTTCTGCTCTTTTGTCCATCTCATCCCTCCCTCTACATCCTCCGTCTCTTTCTCTTTCTCTGCAGCCACTCCACGGCTTTCCATGTATTTTGGAAGAAAAGCTTTTTAGCAAATATTTGTCCGACTGTGTCTGTAGAGCCCTCTGAGTCAATATGGGCCCAGCCAGGCTCGACCCGCCAGAGAGAGAGAGAGAGAGAGAGCGAGAGAGAGATGGAGAGCGGAGGGGATCAGTGCATAAAAACCAGCAGTGCAGAAACAATAGAGACTTTGGATCTTGTCTTTCTCCTCTCTGTCTGAAAATAAACTCTCAGAGAAAAGGCCTCTCCTATCTGAAGCTGACCAAACTGCAATCACAAAACTGATAATGACGATATGATGATATTTATCAGGATTTATTCTGGTCCTGTGCACAGAAGATGTGACGAAACAGGAAAAAATGACAACCAGTCACAGTGGGTAATGCCAACTCAACATGATTTGCACATTTGGCGTTTCTCAGCAAAACTCACTGTGTGTTTGTTTTAGGATGAACAGACGATTATTGTTGTGTCGCAGCGTGTTTATGCCCGCGCGTAAGACACAAACAGAGCAGTTTCAGTTTGAGGTTTGAGGTGTAGGTTAACACAGGGTCAAGGGTGAATTGTGGATGAAAATAATGTGTGCTGGATGAGGAAAAACAGGCCAGCTCAGCGTTCAGAGCACTAGTTGCAGTAACAGCACTACACGTAGAAAATACAAATGAGCTGAAGAAGTGTATAAAATGAAGTACTACAGTATGGATGTTGCGTAAAAGCAAGTGTACAAAGTAGACAGAAATTATTGCTGAAGTATCACTGTATGACTAAATATGATAGTATTGTAAAGATAGGGTATACTACACACTACATATACTACACTACACATCTAAATATATGAAAATTGCAGATACAACAAGACTAAAGTATATACAGAAGTATTGTTCTGAGTAGTATCAGTCCTGGCACAGTAGCAGCAGTCATGGTTGGTGCATATTTTGCAGACAGCCATCCTGTTAGATTAAAAAAAATAACCAGAAATATGCATCACTATTTATTATTTTATTTTGCCGAGTTTCCTCTGTACATCTAAAACTGTCTCCACTGATACAGTTACAATCTTATGGAAGCTGCCAGACGAGGCTGTTCTCTAAGAGACGGTTCACCGAAGAGTCGGCAGTCGCAGTGACTTTTACGCATGCGTCAAAGATTTTTTATTGTATAAAGGCACGACCTGCTACCACATTACTGTTATACTGTTCTTACTATACGACTATACTGACACGTGCGTTGGTCCGTATTTAATCACATACTCGCCGTACATAAACAGAGGGGCTTAACCCTTAACTTAAAGGCTCTCACTGCCTAGATGGAGGTTGTTTATCTCGGGGGAGGGGGGAGTTCACCGAAGAGTCGACAGTGAGGACAGGTTTCATGTGGCTGTACTGCTGTTTGCTACAAATGTCACATATGTGGTATCAAATTAAAGAAGAAATTGTGTTTTTTAAAAATGAAAACAACTTGATTGTGGTTTTCTTTTATGTTTTTGCATTGGAGCTGATTTGTTCTTTGGCAGCCTGTAAAATTGACACTCGGAAGTGTAAAACGACACGTTACACTTTTTTACAGTTCTGCGTGGAAAGCGTGGGTGTTGTTTGAGTCATTACGCTTGCCTGTGTAGACAACTGTATTGATTAGCTATTGAAGCGAATCAGCTCCGGTCTGACCGCCTGTTTAAGCTGCTATCATTTATTGTCATGTTTGCTGACTGTGATGTCAAAGTTCCACAATTACAGTGTGTTTAAAATCAATCAGCGTCCGACGTGTCTGTTTGACTCTGAAGGCCGACCGGAGAAACTTCATCGGGTTCGCAGTTAAACTTCCTGTTGTTGAAGCCTCCTTCGTCGACACCACAGAGCAGATTTCAGAGTTATGACTGTCGTCCTCTGACTCTAACACGCTGAATTATTGTTCTAGCTTCAATCTAGTTTAATTCATCTTCCTTCCTTCCGCCAACCCCCACGCTGTCTGCTGCAGTTATTTGGCGCAGAGCGAGTATCACTCAGTCGTTTTGTTGTTGTTTAGAGCCCCCTCCTTCAACGTAATACACACCTCCTGTTTGGAATAAATTTATCTGCAACCTCACAAACACGCGCCGGGCATCGTCCTCTTGATCCCGTCTGCTGTATTCTGCACCCCCCCCCCCATCTCCTGTTTAGACAACCAGGCGAGCCGCAAATATGCTAAACTGAAGAGAGAGCGAGAAAGAGGAGATGAAAGACGGGAGGGGAAGAAGAAGAGTTGGAGTGTGTGCGAGAAAGAGGCTGAGAGAGTGTGTGCGTGCATGCAAGTAAGAGAGAGAGAGCGTAAGAGAATCCCATTTCATTGTAATAGTGTTTAATATTTATTGGAAAAATGTAAAGAAAATGTAAAGGAAGTGCTTTTCAGCAAGCGGGCAGGATTAGCATAAATAGTTTGGGGCTTGGACGTGTTTGGTCCCTGCCGCAGAGGCTGTCCCCTCTATCCTGTGACACTCAGAAATACATGCATATGTTTGCACACACACACACACACACACTTGTGCACACGCCTGCATGGGTAAACATTTAAACATGCAAACACACACACACTCACTGACCTTTGCGTGTGGGAACTCATCAGCATATAGTGATTTATAATAGGCACTGCCAATCCTTGTGTTTCTCTTTTTTTTTGTTGTTGCATTTATTAGACAGGAGCAGAGAGAGAGAGAGAGGGAGGAAATATTGGCTGTTGTCATTTATTTTATGCACTGTTACTGCTGATCAAGGATCTGCGTGCTGAATTTGACTTTATGCTAATGAATTGTTATGAATGACCTGAATTTAACGCCGCTGAACTGTGGAGAAGTGAAGAAACAAATAAACAACAAAACAAATTCAGCCCTCGTTTCCGACTACGGTTTGAAGGATCATTACAACTTGAGGCGCTGCTGCGAAATATGTGAACACGCCGACATCACAACAGCGCAGTCTGAGCCCGTTCTCACTCCCAAGCCGTCAACAAATAACTGCGAGTAAGCAATTGATTGTCGAACTGCCCCTTTAAGGATGTAAGTCGGGATGTGGTTGGCCTTTTACTGCAGCTGTGTAGAGCATTAGCACCAACGTTTGACAATTCAAAATAGAATCAAGTATGAGAACTGAAACACACCACGAGCATCGTTCTTTGTTTTTTTTTTCTTCTTTTGTTTTTAAACGCACAAAATGTGAAAAAACAGCATTTACTGCATCTTGATGACCTTTTTTTTTCTCTTTCCTCCTTCATGTCGCCCACCAGTCTCTATGTTCGGAGGTGCGAGCTCGACGCCGAGGAGTCGCCTCGGTTCTGAAACTCTGCCAGAAGCTCCTGCAGCAGAGCCAGGTAGGTGAAATCAGAGAGCCTGACTTAGATTAGACCTTTTAGACTTGACCTCCTCTCATTATAATAATAATAAGAAGAATTGAAGTTAATTTTGTTTAACCTTTTTTTTTACTAATTTTTGTTTGGGTTGTATTTGTTTCTTCTTCAGTGACAAACACTCGTGAATCAGCTTAACCTTGAGGAGGAATTATATCATTCTTCATTCAAATGAAAAAAAAAATCATGAATTTAATCATATGATTAGCATAATAATAGCCTTTATAATTCTGACAAAACTGTTTCTACATTCCCCACCTCTGGGACAGTCGGGCCCCATGGCGGAGGTGGGCCCAGAGGCGGAGCAGCACTGGGAGGCCCTGCAGCTGCTGTCAATCAACCTGGAGAGAAGGTGGGAGGCGATCGTGATGCAGGCGCTGCAGTGGCAGAACAGACTGAAGAGAGAGCTGGGAGAGCAGCAGGTTAGAGCGCTCTGACATTTACACTTTACATCCTTCATCCGACACCGCAGGCAGTCAGCTGTTGCACCGTTACACTCAGCGAGCATGTCGGAGTTTGATTTGATGCTATGATGCAGCGTGAAAGACAGATGGTGCTGTGATTGAAGCTGCGATGTTTTAGTTATGGAACAAACCCGATAAGGTGTTGTAATGTTTCGAGAAATAAGCATAAACTGTGGAACAAAGCGCAGACGTTGGTACAAGGATGAACTGGTCTTCCCTTTTTATTTGATAACAGTTTGGCTGTGATTAGATAAGAAAAATGCCCCGAGGTCCTGTTACACAATAATTTCTAAGATCTACTGAAGAGGCTCCAAGAGAGCCCCATGGAGCAGGTGGAGTAATGAGCATAGGTGGTTCACTTAATGGGTTTCCCAGATCTCGTCACTCAACTGTCGCCTTTTGCACTTTGATCATAGATTCTTGTTTCATCTTGTCAAAAGATGAACTACCTTCAACTTTTTTCAAATTTCAGCTCTATGACAATTCACCCTTCCTATTTTACTCTGCGCTCCAATCACAGTTGAGCAAGCCTCAGTCAGAATCTCAGTCAATTTCCTCCTCTCCTGTACTGAGATATGCTACATGCTAGCTCGTCTGCGTTGAAAAGAACCAAATCTAAAAGATGGTGAAAAGATAAAACATACATCTTAAGTTACCTAATGTTAACAACATTCTAGCTAACGCTGAGCTAAATCTACTGGAAAATGTTAACATTTGTAGTTAGTTAACTAGCTACTTAATCTACATCATTCGTTAGCGCGTTTTACAAAATGCTAGCCAACTAGCTGGTTAATTTCTATCAATCATTAGTTAGCTAGTTTCCGTGCTGACATAAACTAGATGAAACTATATATGCCTTTCTTTATCTTTTAACTATCTTCAACACAGACAAAAAAGATGCTTGGTCATGAGCTAGCTCGTACATACCATGCAATAAATCCAAGTATAGTTAAGGAGGAAGTTGACCATGGTTCTGACTGAGGTTTGCTCAACTTGGAGGATCAATTATTGGCCCTTGTTCTTCTACACGCTCCATTTAGGTCCATTCATTGTTTTGCTATATATCTTCATCACTCATCGTGTCATCATTGCTGTGCCGATGACATCCAAATTTCCGAAACCTGGCTACTAAATCACAGTGGAATTGAAGTATTCTCAATGCCCTCAATCAGACCTTTAAAGTTTAACAGTAGCATGTAGGACATATAGTTGGTTTCCAGGAAGCTAAGACCTAGCTTTGTTGTAATGAAATGCTATTTGCACCTTGTGATTATAACAGCTATAACAAGTCATACTTCATTTTTTTCTTTCTCTCAACATACTGTTACTTAGTAAAAGTTAGTCTAAATATATGGCCTCAACTTGGAAATATTAGCCTATTGGTGGTGTTCAAGGAAAAGTCAGTGGGTCAGCAAAAGCACGAGGAATCTGTTGCATTGAATATCTACAACAATCTGTGCAGATCAAGATATCTCACCATCAGTGGAACAATGGACTGACATCTGTTATCACCATCCTGATGCTCTGCTTCTATCAGAACAAAACTATGTGCACACGCGGACGTTTTAAAGCCTACAGAGACTGAAGCTGTATGTGCCGACTCCACTCTAAATCAGTCAAAGCGTCCGCAAGCCAGCCAGTTGATAAAAACTAATCTGTTAGTTCTCCAGTGCGATCAGTGTCTCAGAAACAATGTTTTCTGTGCCACTTCCTCCACAAACAAAAGAAACTCTGCAAATGAGATTTTGAGACACTTTGACAGTTTGCATATCACAACTCCATGCATGTCCGCCGCCGCCGCCAAAACGTTTGTCTTATTAGAAATCTTCAACCGGTGAACCACCTCGAGCTCCACGTCTCAGGTATGAGCTACACGCTGATCACAGCGACGGTTTACAGGATGACAGCTCAGCACGTGTGTGAGGATGTGAAGTACTGAGTGCGGTGGGTGTTGAAAAATATCGCTCATGAGGGAGCAGTCCAGAGCTGAGCTGCCTGGGCCGGACGAGGCTCAGAGAGAATAGAGAGAGAGAGCCGAGTGCTTTGTTCAGCTGATGTAATGTGAAGGCAGGGAGTTGCAGCAGAATGGAGCACGTTATGGATATCTAATAGTGATGAATATGGCTCTGTAGAGACTGAAGGTGCATTTGAATCTGAGGTGAAGAGTTCTGGAGACACAAACAGACACACTTATGTAAGCATGAAAGGCTGTTAAGTCTTAAAGTAGACACATGTATCAGTGCACAAACACACACATTGACAGTGACATAAGTACGTGTATGCAGAAACAGTCACTGTCATCTGAGGGCGCAAAGACACACTGGGACAATTTAATAGTTGATAGCAATTACTTGACAGATAGCAATATGTTAAGAGTGAGGCAGACTAGTCACTCAACAACTTTGCTAACAGCCAAACATCAACAAGGTCAACAACAGGGTCAAGACACAGCACCCAGCTAATATTACTGACTAGTCCAACAGCAGTCAGTCCAGCTCGCCGTCTGTCTTTCAGCCTTTTATTTCACCAAGCTCTCACCAACCACTAAAAGTCAGTCTGAGCCCGGTTACATTGCCCACTTGCCCAGCTCCGGTTCTGGCACGACAAAGCCGGGCCTGAAAACCTCTTTTTCTTCCCAATGGTCCAAAATGCCTGTGGTACAAACACTAACACTCCCCCGGTGCTCTGACCTCACAGTCTGGACAGCCCAGCTAACAAACTGAGCTAACATTAGCTAACAGCAGCTACAGTTGTAGGAAAGGAAGGAGTAGGAAACTCTGTAAATCACAGAGAGTTGAGGCGGAGCAGCCGGAGGACATCAGAGGGAAAAGCAGAAAACATTTTCTCCATAAAATATGATCCAGTTTCACCAAAATCAGTCAAATAGTTGGTGGTGTGTGACTTAGTGCCGTAAAGCGTTACGTACTTCTCCTGACCCGGAGCCCAAAGTTACATAGTGTGAGAACAGACGTACGAATGACAGAGACACCATTCACCTGATTACAAGTCAGTGTAGCACCAACAGGATTTAACAGACGTTAGTTTATGAGAGAAAAGTAAGAACATGTTGCTTTATGAAGAAACATTTCAGCCTGGTGAAGACCTGTAAACTGATGAGTGGCAGCAGGACGTGAACTGTCAACAGGCCAAGAGCAAGAAGCATCGGCAAGATGTAATCAAATAATCTGCTTCCAGATTTGCCAAGTTTTCTTCTTCAGCCAAGGCTGACTTTTTTTGTTTTCAAAATAATAAGTAAAAAAATAATAAAATAGGTAAATAAATAAAATAATAAGTAATAGAACATAAATTGCTGCTTATGTTGTTGTTTTCTAATGAAGTAAAAAAGCTCTTATATAAATTATTAATTGCTTTTCTTGTTATGGTGCAAAGTGACAGGAAGTCAGACGATTCAGGGAATCTTTGTATCATTTTGTAGGTGTTTGCTTGTGGCCTGCTGCCCACTACGATTCATTGGCTCTCCAGGGGAAAAAGTTTAGACAGCCCTGGTTTAACAGTAGTGTGTGTGTGTGTGTGTGTGTGTGCGTGTGTGTGTGTGTGTTTTCCTAGGTTGTGTGCAGCCACATTCATGCAGTCACCTTTTACAGTAATAAATAAAGTTGCACTGAACTGGAATCTACGGCCACAAAAGGGTCTTTGAACAGGACGAGTGTGTTACAATGTGACGGCTCATTTATGAATGTTGAAAATTAGTCATAATCAGCATAATTCTGCTGTACATGTGCTGCTCGAGGTCAGACTCTCTGCCTCTCTTGTACATTAACACACACTCACACACACACACACACACACACATACATTGTAGAGGAGGGGAAGACAAATAACAGAGGCCAGACACTTTGACCTCGCTGCCTGGCTGGAGAGTAATTTCACTTCTCCTGGGGATGGGAGAGGAATAAAGAGAGAGAGGGGGGAGAGAGGGAGCGGGAGAGGCATATATCTGGGTGGTTTAGCTTATAAATGAACACTTCTGCTCAGTGATAAAACGATTGTCCTCTCCTGGTCTCTCTGCGTGCATGTGTGTGAGAGTGTTTGTGTAAATGAGTCCGCTTGCTCGCGTACAAATGGCTGCTGCTGTGCAGGCTCCACACTCCACGCTCGCATTTTTCTGCACATTTGAAAGACACTTGTACACGTGTGTGCGTGTTACTCGTGTCTGCGTCTGAGTTTAAAGGCTCACGTTATTTGGTTCAAAACTCAGACCCGTTATAATTTGGACATCCAGTCAGTCCTTTGAGTCATTTCATCAAGAAAAAACAGAAACGTTCTCAAATTCTAGCTTCTCAAATTTTCTCGTTCTATATATTTTTTTTTAATTTTATAAAGTGAAATGAAGGTAAAACTGTAAAAGCGCAGTTCTTAAACAACCACTTGACGCTGGCTGCAGAAGTCAGTCAGTCTCCAGAAGCCCCCATGTTAAATCTCGTGTTTCTAGGGTGATGTGTTTCTGGACATGTAAGGAATTAAATTAAAATGTCATATTTCTTAAAGGGAGTTTGGAAATGTCAGTCTTTTTCTCATCTTGACGATCTGATAAAATCCTCACACACGACAGACAGTGAACTGACAGTGTTTAGAGTCTGTGTTTAGTTCAGCGTGTATCTGATCCACCAAGCAGCTCTTATTTTTGTGAGAAATCTTCATGTTTGAAACGGTCATCTAACATTAAAACAACGCTCGTCTAACACTAAAATAACGCTGGTAGAGAGTTGTTGAGGTGACAAACATAACAAACATAAAGTTTGTAGAGAAACACAGTTTATCTTTCTGGATTATATCGATGCTGAATTGACAGTCAGACTGTCGACATGTGACGTCCTTTATCTCGTGTTTGTAGAGTGATGTGTTGTTACGGACACGTAATGAATTGTTCAGATGTCATATTTCTTAAAGGGAGTTTGGTGTCATATTTTCCCCGGACAGCGCGGGGAGCTTTAGTTTCATTCAGACTGATAATATGTTTATTTTTGAACGTTCTGCCAACGCTACAGAAACATTAGGTAACCTTAAGTATGATAAGGTTGTGTGACGTTGACTGCTGTTAGTTATTGGTTTGTTATTGATTATGTATTGATTGCTGACCGTGGTTGATCAGGTTTATTGTCAGCTTGTGTCCTTGTAAGTGTTTTTAAACTATTTGTAGAAATATGTTCATCTGTTACAATCTAAGAGAGATGACAAACATGAATGTAATATTGACGTTACAACAGTTATAAAGTGGAGTGATATATGTAGTATATAGAATATATAAGCCTCAGTGCTGTTACTTCTGCTTGTCCAGTCAAGTAACTGTTGAATTATTTCAAATATCTTATCTGAGACTGACACTATGATTGTATCCATGATGTAATTTCAGATGTTGGAGGTGTCATTTCAGTGTGAGACATATATTTTCTCCTCGCCTTGTACAGTGAGTTAGAGGAGGCGATGACGGATCCTGTTTTGTCGTTTACTTGATGTAAATGGGTCTAAATTAAAGCTGCAGGGTGTTGGGAGGATGACGTTTCACTAAGTACACCTGGTAGTCGCAATGTAATATATGGAAATTATATTTTAGACCGCATTCCTCGCGATTATGAAATATATTTTAGAGCGGCGTTATGAGCAACATATGGAGGTTTTCATTCAACGTTTGCAATTACATTCCAAAGCAGCCTGTCTGCTCCTCCTCTCTGCATGGAGAGGTGATTTATCTGTGCGGTTCCATTCATTTTGAATCAGACCGGTGACGCCGGGCTCCCTCAGCACTTTGACAACCGCTACAGCAGAGAGCCAGCAGAGACTCGAGCAACAGCAGAAGCAGCCACAGCTCCTGGAGGAGCACGGGCACATGAATAATCACCCAGACGCTGCTAGATAGCTCCGCTCTCCTTGGGCCTTCCAGCAGATGCTATGCTAACAAATGGGAGCAGTCAAACCAGAGCTAATGGGAAAAAAAAAGTTTCCCGTTTTCATCCCCCAAAAAAATGCTACACAGGTCCCTCGCATGCACACAAACACACACACACACAAACACCGTCACCGGATGTGATTAAGGCAGTAAACAGAGTGAGGTGGAGCTGCTGTAAACACCAGACTCTGATGATGTTCATGCGAGCACAGCCACCACAACGGAGGCTTTATTTCAACCTGTTTCTCATGCAGATCAGCTTCTTGTAAGGCAGATTGACATGAAATTCCCACGTGTCCTGGAAAACCGGGAATTATTTCAATATCCTCCTATTTTCCTGTTTAGGTTAGAATGAACTACGAGGCTGACATCGCTCTGCAAATCTTTTAATAGCAGTCTTGTAGCAGATTAGTATCATTTAAGACTCCATATTACTAGTAAAGAGATTAAAATATAATGTGATGTTATAATTTGACGTGGAGTCAGAGGTGTTCAGGCAGCAAAGGTTAATTCAGGGTAAATGGGGTAAATGATTTTATTCACATAACACTTGCTAAGCATCAAGCACAAACGGTTTTTGAAACCAAAGAAGAAACAACACATTGACAGAATTTGAAAGCAAAGCATAGCGAAATGTGCCAACAACTCATCTGCTCTAATAACAGGAGTGAGTGACTTAATGTCACAGAAAACTCACCTCAAGTTCACATCGGGCTTTTTTTTTGAGAGTTTGTCTGAACATTATTGAAAAAGTCCTGGAAAATGATCTCTAGAAATGAATGAATGAGCCGTGTGAATCAATTGCTGGTTCCCAGATTACAACTTTCTAGATGAACCATCAGTCTGGTGTTTGTTCTGTCAGTCCCTTTTTTGCATCAAGCATTGCAGCTATCATATGTGCCACTTACATGTATGTATTTGCTGGCCTTTTTCACAATTAGCTACATGCCCAAAATGGTGACCATTGAAGGTGAGAAGGTCCCACCAACTTCTTGACCACTATGTGTGCACCATCAGTGCACTGCATTTAATTAACAGCGTGAACACACTTACATACTCTAAATAGTATTAGTATGGAAGTATGTGAATTATAAGACAGTGTGTGTGTGTGTGTGGATTCATTTAAACTCACGAGAAAATTCCGTCTGTTTATTTTCCTCCACTTTCTGTGCTTTCCCTCTCGTCTCTGTGGGTTTCTGAAGTGAAGTAATACTGTATTAGGATGGGTACACAAACGTTAGGGTTAGGTTAGGGCACCACCTGCAGCACCTGTTTGTGTCCATTCACATCTTTCTATTGACCTTGTGTACGATCCTGCAGTCTCTAAATGAGCTTCAGGTTCCGTTTGGACAAACTTGAACAGTTTTGTTCTCGGTTAAGGAAAATCTGGTCGAACTTTTAAGGGTGCAAGAAGACGTGATGGATAGTTTTGAATTTGGACCTCATTCGTTACGTTTCCATTATGAATAATGTCTTTATGACCAAAACACTTTAGTTGAAGTGAAATCCAAGATTATTCATGGCACAGTTAGCTCAGTCCATACAGACTTGGTTTTGGAACCGCTTCAAGTCCAGCAAGAACCAAAGTACGGAGGGTGGACTGGTAGCTGGAGAGGTGCCAGTTTACCTCCGAGTACTGCTGAGGTACCCTAAGCAAGGTACCGAACCTCTAACTGCTCCCCAGACACTGCTGTGTGGTTGCCCATCACTCCACCATCTCTCCTCATTTGCACGTCTATGAGCCCTTTGAGATGACGAAACCGAGGCGCTCTGACAATAGAGTAAAAGTTCAATCTCGATCATAATTAAGGACAGGATTATATGTATACATTTTGTTTTACTTTCCTGTCCGTTGAGTGGTTTGATTCCCTACAAATAGATTCTGGGATATGATTTTAGTGATTGATGTGTTGCAGTTGTGCTTTTCTTTGATATGTCTAACCATATGATAGTTGTCATTATTTGTCCTTATGGCACATTAATGTGCCGAGTCTGTCTTGTGGTCCATGTTTAGTTCTCCCAATACAACATACCCCGATCAGCCACGTGAATAACACTGATTATCTCGTTATCACGGCACCTGTCAGCGGGTCGTATATATTACACAGCGAGTGAGCATTCAGTCCTCAGACAAATTGTGAGGGCTTGACGACTGCGTAGGAGTGTTCTCGGTTTGCAATGATCAGTACCTATCAAAAGTTGTCTAAGGAAGGGAAAGCGGTGCACCTGCGACAGGGTCATGGGCGACCAGGGCTCATTGATTCACATGGGGAGCGGAGGCTGGTGCTCCGATCCAGCAGATGAGCTGCTATAGCTAAAATTGTTGAAAGAGTTCATGTTTGGTCTGATAGAAAGGTGTCGAAACACAGTGCATCATAGTTTGTCTGGGCTGTGTACCCACAGACCAGTCAGGGTGTCCATGCATCAACGATGGGTATGTGAGCATCAGAACTAGACAATGGAAGAAGGCGTCCTGTCTGATAAATTTATCTGTGGGATGTGTGGGACAAACAAGTCCAATCCATGATGGCCCCACCTCGCCACTAACAGGACTAAATCTGTTGTCTTGGTGTCAGATACCATATTATACTTTTAGTGGTGGAGTCCAAAGCGGGAGCTACACAATATTAAGCGGTACATACAGTAGGTAGTCTTAATGTCATGGCTGATTGGTACGTTTCACTGAGGACTTCCAATTTGTGAATACGAAATGTAGTCTTGCAGTTCATAAAGTGTCTTATTTTTTTTATCTTTGAGTGCAATGATTGTGGTGACCAGACTGAAAACAGGGTGGTTTGGTGGTCTGCAGGTAGATAACTAAACACAAGCTTACCGCTTAAGGTAGGTGAGCATCGTATATTCCAGTAATTAAAATTGACATAACTGATTTAGACTTCATGTTCATGTAAAGATCACGTCAGTCTTATGCACACCCCTTCAAATTAAGTCAAGTTACCAAAACTTGAACATCTGATGTCAGCACAGAGTTTGTAAATTTAGTATGATCACATTTGAATCCTCTAAAAATCCTGCACAAACTACGTCTTTAAAGTGAGCTTCAGGAACATCTGGATCAAGAATTTTGCGGAGGAATGCCCTGGCATGTTCCAGGAGTCTGTGGGAAATGATCACCACTGTTTGACTGGTAAATTTGTCTGCTCTGCCTGCTTGCCAGCGCTGCTTCTTTGGCATGTGACCAATAACACTTTAGAGTTATTTTCGCTTTGAGAAAAAAAAATGTGTTTTTGAAACCACTGTGGCCACCAGAAGTCACCTCCCCTCCTCTGTGTGGCGGTCCTAAAAATACCCTCAATTCAGCTATAAACTGTTACGAAATTATAGAAATGAGATGAATTACAGATATAAATTATATACAAGGTTTTCGTGGGTCATCAAATACTCGATTTGATTGGATTAGGCTGATTGATAGCCTCTCCCCTCAGCGCTGAATGTGTTTTTGAATGCGTCTGCAGTGGCAAAACCCAGTTCAGTCATTACCCCCATCTCCCTTATCAGCACAAGGGGAATAAACACAAATCTAATAGAAATTCATTACACAGACCCATATCCACACACACTCACACACACACACGGAGCCAACTAGTTTATTAGATTAATAGGCTATGAATGGCTAATACGAATTACCCCCCTCTCTTGTTAACGAGACGCGGAGCAATTTGTATAATTATGTCTGTGGAAGGGAAGAATTCCTGTGTCTAAGCATATTTTTAGACAGCCGAGCTTTCTGAAGGCTTTTGATTACGTATTTACTTTGGGGTTTTTCAGCTTCGTGCTTTTTCTCTCAGAAGTCGTTTTTGAATAATTCATCGCTTTGTTCCAGAGCAGAATAATTTGTGTTGAGATTTATGAGCAATTGCTTTTGAGCGAGGGGGTGGGCTGATTTTACTCTTTAAAAAAAAAAAAAAAAAAAAAAAAGATCACAGAACGTGTTTTGTCAGAGTCGGGTGTCAGTGTGTCTCTTTTCGAGCCGGCAGCCTTGAGTCGAGGCAGCACTCTCGGAGAGGACACGGGATTTTAAACATGTCTTTTTAAAGAGTACGGTGCCAAAGACAAGATAACCTATACTCCTGCAGTGTTTGATGGCACAAAGTAAAACAATTTCTGCACTTTGAATGACGATAGAGGACCATCTTATTTCAGCAGCAACACACTTCATTAAACCCTGTTTCAGACATCGACTAAAAATTACTGTCACTAACATGAAACAAGACATAATTAGACTGATTTTTTTCCACCAGGGAGGATTCAAGGAACTTTTTTAGAAACTTATTGATTTAAGACTCAATAATTGCCTAAATGACTTGTTAAGATGCAGTTTTCAGCAGTGTATTAAGGGGTGAACACCCGCGCACAACATTCATTTCAAAGAATTAAGTTGTGGGTAAAGTCTGTTTATGTTAAATATTATTACACTTTAAACCACCCCCTTTTTTTTTAAAGTTTTTGTTTGCCTTTAACGTTTAAAATCTTGGACATTGTGGGTTGATGGTTTTTCCTTCTTGAACAGATTGTAACACTTTTATTTCATTCTTTTCTTGTGTCTGCAGGTTCCTGGGAACTTTCTGGAACCAGGTCTAGTAGACCTCCATCAGATCAGCCCACTCCCAGTTGGTCCAGTGGCACCACCGCCAGATGACTCCTGGGAATGGGATGAAACAGATATGACAATCACAGAAGCAGAGCCACAAGAAGTACCAGAACCCGACCTTACACACAACCTCCCCACAGAACCAACTCCGCCTTTGGACAGCGCTCTGTCAAATGGGAATCAACCCGACAGGAATCAAACTGATGCACCAGGCTGTCAATATCCTGAGATGATGGGTGAATCCACATCAGATGTTCAGCCCAGTGTGATATCCCAAACTCTTCCCCCCAACAACAATAACATCTACCAGGTGTACAGCCTCCATAGTGTTGAATTATACAGACAGCCTCCGTTTCCACACACTTCCTCCTCGCTGCACAAAACCAAATCAGGAAAACGGAAACAGCAGCTTCTGCTGAAGAGCCTGAGCAAGGACTCCTCATTTTCCTCCATCGAATCGCTTCCAGACCTCCTGGGAGGTTTGATGTCAGACAGCCGAGGTGGTGACAGAATCATTAGATACCAGGATGGGGTGAGCGAGAAGGAGGGCGGCAGAGGAAGTGGCCAGTCAGGGAGTAGTCGACGGTCAGAGAGCGAGAGTGGGATTGTTAGTGATACAGGAGACATGGAGACGGTAATAAACTCTGAAATTCAGGGAGAAGAAGAGAACAAGGAACAGAAGGAAGAAAATGAGCAGAGGAAGGATGGAACTTTAGATGGGAGCCATTTGGCTCTGCACAAAGATAATGCAAGCAGGTGCAATGAAAGGAGAACCAAGACAGAGGAGAGTATGAAGGAGAAAAGATGGAGGACAGATGAACCTAGAGGTGACAGCAGAAGAAACAAAGAGGAAGAGAAAAGGAGGAGGCACAGGAGGGGAGGAGGTGAAGCAGTTGAGATCCTAATCAACGGGCGTGGAATCCTGACTCCCGCTGACTCTGACTCTGACTTTGAGGTGGGAGGCCTCAGTGTAGACTCCTCCAAACCTTTTACGTTCCGCAGTGACATGACAGAGTTCAAAGTTGATCAGTTTAACGGTTTGGAGACTCCTCCTGCTCTCAGCCGCCGTGCGTCGAGTCCAGAATTATCTCAGGGCTCCTCTCTGGAGTCCCTTCTGGCTCTGGGTGTGGAGTTATTTCCCTCCAAAGACCTGCTGCATCGTCGGGCCTCTCTGGAGAGCTGCCTGGTGCCATGTCGTGGCACTGAAGGGGATACCGGAGGCAGCCTGGCCAGCCTAGGGGAGCTGGACCTGGGGCAGAGCAGAGAGGTGGAAGGAGGTCAACCAGGGAAGGAGAAGAACAATGAAAGTATGCAAGGAGAGCCGTCCTCTGGGGAACTGAGCCGAAGAACCCTTGATCTTCTGAAACGCTTGGAGAATATCCAGAGTCCTCTAGCGGCGAAGATGACCCGCAGTGTTTCGGATATGACGCTTCGGAGCACCTCCCCACAGCGACTCCCTGCCTCACCCTCTCTTGGTGGTCGACACAGTCCCCTTTGTGGGATTCCCGGCTCTTCACGGAAAGGACCGCCATCCCTGGTCAACGAGAGCTCAGCAACGGCATCGTTGACAGAGCTGAGCAGCACCGAGGACTCGTCTCTGGGGTCTGAAGATTTTGCTATGCTCAGAAATCAACGGCACCTCTTCTTGGATCCCTCTATGGCAGCCAATGCCAACTCAAGCTCTTACAGGAAACGTTGTCATGGACACAGTCGAGGAGGTCATGGGATGGATGAAGCGGACGCAGCGAGTTTGAGCCTGGTGGTGAATGTCTCTTGTACGTCAGCATGCACGGACGAAGATGAGGACGACAGTGACCTTCTGTCTTCCTCTACACTCACACTCACTGAGGAGGAGCTCGGTGTTCGGGATGGAGAGGATGAAGAGGAGGCGAGGTTGAGCGGCGCCTCCTCTGGTAACGAGGACAATGAGGATGATGATGAAGAGGAGATGGAGGGATCTTACGTCTTGGGGTTAGAGTACATGAAGAGGGAGCTTCAGAGTTGGATCCGATCGCCCCGAACGTCGTCTTCCTCCTCCTTAAAAACAGAGGCCGGTCTCCGGGATGAGCTGCAGTGTGGAACCAACCTCTCATCCACCTTCACCTCCTCCTCTCAGAGCAAGGAGCAGCACAGTTTCCTAAACCGCACAGCCCAAAAACTAATAGAGACCAACACTAATGGTGTCAACAACAAAACAAAAAGAGATCATAAAGAACAGCAAGAACAGGAGGAGAAAAACAGGAGGAACGCAACACGAAGCTACATCAGTCAGTTTGTGGACGACGTGGAGAACGGAAATGTGGACCAGAGCTGCCTAAGAGGGAAAGATGAGGACGATGAACTCCTCAGAGAGGAGTCGAGTGTGTTCACAAAGAAAGGCGAGTCACTGAGGGAGTCCTACGTGTTCACCAAAACAGGAGAGTCAGTTCAGGATGTTGGTGACTTGATCGTGAAGACGGAGTCAAACTCAACAAAGCAGCTTTCCCCATCACCATCCTGTGAGCTCCTCCCCTTCCTGTCCAAACGTTCTTCCTCTTTAGTGGGACAGCTAAGAGGAGAGCTGCCCTGTCACAGCTCCTCCCTCCCATCGCCTCCTTCCCTCTCACCCGTTGAGGACTGCAGATCCCACGATGACTTGCATAACAGAAGGCCAGCAGCAGGGGGACGAAAGGCCATCACCATTCAGGAAAAGTTCAAATTCTCGTCTTTCGTGACGGAGGAGACAAAAAAGGAAGTCCGAGACAAAGAGTCGTCCCTGCCTCCCAAAAAGAGGCACAGTTCTCACTCCTCCTGCTGCAAACAGCTTCCGGCCCCGACTTCCCTCCATCCATGCAGCGTCGACGAGAGCAAGAAGGAGAACGTGCATGACTTTGTAATGGAAATCATTGACATGACCTCGCTGGCACTGAAGAGCAAAGAGAATCAGGCTGAAGAACCGAACCAGACTGATTACAGTGGGCCCATCCCGGACCAAGGTCCTGCATCACTCACACAGATCAGAGACAAGGTAAAGAATTCAAACTACAGATACAAAACTCCGATGAAAGTTTGGTACAATGTTCCACATTTGTTAAAACTGCAAATACAAACATCTAATTAAACAGAAATCAAACACATAACCAATGATTGAATATTTTTTGGAGATGGAACATTTGAAGTCCTGTTTGACCTCTTACATTCTGTACATTTTGAGGACAAATTAATCTGAAAGTAGGAAAACTTATCTTAAAAGTTAATTTGTTCACTGAGTTGGAGTAATTGAATAAATCGCATCACAGATCATAACTTTTAGGATGTAATGACTGATTTTTTTTTCCCAGTATCTTTTGCAAGTGAAGTAATCTAAAAGCTAATCAGCATTCAGACTCCATTTTATTTCTGAGAGGAAAAAAGAAATCGGGCAGAAAAACTGTGTAAAATATAAATAGAGATTTTATTATGCTAACTTAGACTTGATGGTTTGCTGAATGATTTGATTGTGTGAGATTTGTTTAATACACATGTATGTATATATATATATATATATATATATATATATATATATGTGTGTGTGTGTGTGTGTGTGTGTGTGTGTGTGTGTGTGTGTGTGTGTATGTACATAATTACATAATTCACAGTACACATATCCAAACAGAACAAACAAAAGGTCAGGTAGATATACCACCAAAAAAACTACCAAAAAAGTTATACTAAAAATGATTTATTTCATGAATCTGAATCTGAATTCATCCTGCTGGGTTTCATCAGTTTTTTCTGTCCACAATCTGTTTAACCAAAAAAAAAAAGTCAAGTCAATTCTAATTACAAACCTTAAACTCCCAAATCTGTCTCAGAGGGCGTTACAATCGACCCGGATAACCAAAAACAAACCAACAAAAACAAATCTTTACAAACTTTCTCCTTCCTCTTCCTTCAGGTCCTCGAACACTCCCACCGGCCTCTTCACCTTCGTAAGGGAGACTTCTACTCCTACCTATCTCTCTCTTCCCATGACAGTGACTGTGGCGAGGTCAGCCAGTGCTCCGAGGAAAAGAGCTCCACTCCGGTGCCCTACAGCCTCCCGTCTTACGTCACCCCAACACAAGGCCTCCACAGCCCGAGCCCAGAGCTGTTCACGAGCACCAGACAGCAACTATCGCCCTCAAACTCGGTCCCGTCTTCCAAGCACTCCTCTCCTGGCCCTCACTCCGAGAGCAGCTTCTGCACTCTAGATTTGAAGTCAGCCGAAACTGACATCACGGCTAACGGTAGCCGCACGGAGGAGCCGCTCCAGAGCCCAGACATCAGGGATGAGGAGACCCTGTTTGCGGCCTGTACGGAGGAGGTGTACCTGGGCCCGCCTCTCTGCTACAGCATGGTGCTCAGCAAGAAGCCGCGAAGGATTTTGCAGAAGCAAAATGTGGAGTGTTTGTCCTCCCTGGACCCTGGCTACGAACTGAACAAAAGTCTAGCCTGCCTTTCTGGTTCAAAACCAAATGACAGCCTTCAGTATTTGTCTCAAGAGGGACCTAGTTCCAAACCAGGTGATAATCTGAGCTACCTGTCTCCCTCAAAGGAGCCCGAGTTGGATAGAAACCAGGATCACAAGTATTTCCAAGAATCCAGTCCCGCAGAGGAAACACAGAGCTCCTTCTCTCCTTTCCTGGAGCCTTGTTACAGCTCGTTCTCCACCTCCTCGCCCTCGAACAGCGTCTCCGCCTCTCTCCAAGGGCCCGGCTCCAAACCAGAAGATGACAACCTTTCCTCTCCTCCTCCCGTGTCCTCTGGCGCAGAGGAAGAGAAGCGAGGTGAGGACCTGTACCTCCTCTGTGATGTCGCTGGAGGAGAAGTCGCGGCCGCTGCGAGTGTCAGCGCGCCGCGGGAGGAGAGGAGTCGTAATGAGGGGCCTCCTTATCTTAATCCCCGGGCGCGTGTCGCCCCGATAGACTCCTCCGCAGCCGAATGTTTGGCAGATACTAAAACGCTTGAATCCAATATGGGCGCCGTAATGACCAAGATAAGTGTCTGCAGCTCCGCTACAAATCCCTCAAAAGAGCCAGCCGCCACCGCCACGCGTATTAATCCCAAAATTAACTGCTCGGCGATGAGAGAGGCAGATAGGGGAGAGGGGGAGAGGCGAGGAGAGGTGGATACACGGCGGGTGAAGCAGGAGGAGAAGGGGAGGAGAGGGCGGAGCGGCTCGCAGCAGGAAGCGGAGACAGCAGCGGAGAAGCAGGTTAGTGTTCCACGTATTAGCCTGATGTGCTATCTCAGGACATTATACGGGCCCTTAATACCGCACTTCACCTCTCTACTCCAGGTATTAGTCCGAGCCGAGCCCCTCAGTGGGGATGAATGTAATGAGGCCGGTGTGCGTTTCTCTCATTTCCATTTCTGAGGCCGGACGGACGTGAGAGGTGCTGATATGTGTAACCTCCTCCACCCACCTCCTCCTCCTCCTCCTCCTTATTCTGTCACCTCTACACTTCACACTCCTCTCCAATCCCCTCCCCATCTTCTCCTCTTCCCTCCTTCTCCTTCCTCCTTCTTCACCTTCTCCCTTGTGACTTTCTTTTCTTCTCCTCTGCACCACTCTTTCCCTTTTTCTCTCCTCACCCGTACTCTCTTTCCTTCTCTCTTTCTTCATTTGTTCTCCTCCTCCCCTCCTCCCTTCTTCTTCTCTCTCCCCTTCACAGTCATCCTCTCCAATAACTTCCTCTTTCTTACCCTTCCTTCGCCTCTCCTCACTTCCTCGCTCTCCACCTTGTCGTCTTTTTCCCCCTTCTTCCTCTCCTCTCTCCTGTACCATCCTTCTTTCTATATTTGCTCTCCTTTCCCCATCCTCTCATCTTCCTCACCTCCTGCAGGTAATTTTTCCGCCTCTCATCACTTTTCCTTACACCTCTTCTTTTCCTCCCACCACCTCTTCCTCCTTCTTATTCTCTCTCCTTCACACTTATCCTCCCCAATCACTCCCCCAGGTTCTACCTTTCTTTTTCTCTTTTTCCGCATGCTCCTTCCCTCCATTTGTCTCTCCTCACTTTCTTCCACGCTCTCCACCCTTTACTCCTCCTGTATTTGGTCTCCTTTCCCCATCCTCTCATCTTCCTCGCCTCCTGTGGGTCATTTTTTCCATCTTTCCTTCTCCACCTCCCACCACCCCTTCCTCTTTCTTATTCTCTCTCCTTTGTCTGTCCACCTCATCCTCACCAATCCCCAGGTTCTACCTTTCTTATCCTCCCCTTTTTTCTCCTCCTTCTTACCTCCTTTTGTGTCTTCACTTTCTTCCTTGTGACTTTCCCTTCCCTCTCTTCACCTGTACTCCGTCTTTCTTCTTCTTGTCCTCCTTCCTTCCTCCTCCTGCAAGTTATCTTTCCTCTCCACTTTTCCTCACTCTTTCTTTTTCTCCCCCTCCTTCAGTCCTCTCTTCCTCCCTCCCTCCCTCCCTCCTCCTCCTCCTCTGCGTCATCCCTCTCTCCTCCCTCAGGTGTTAATGGAAGGGGGATTTGCAGACTTCTCACTTTTTTTAGTTAAAAGGTTAAGGTCCACAGAACAACATCAGCATAATTACTATCAGTCAGATTTCATTAGGATTCATCAGCTGAGAGCGTTCCTCATCCCGCAGTGATCGTACAATTCATTTCATCGCTGAATTAGCGTGTTTGTGCTCTTTTTAAGTTTTCTATTTCCTTATGCAAATGAGTTTTTTTTTCCCCTACCATCTCTGCAACCTTGCTACCTCCTCTGTTTATCAACTTTTACTCTTAAAGAGGAGCTCGGCTCGGCTGAAGAGGTTGTTTTGTTTCTGATCTGGTGCAGAGCGGCCTGTGGTTGGTTTTTCACACGGTGCATGTTAATGTGTGCTACGTGTCCGTTCTGCTGTTTAAAGTGTAATAAATAAAAGTTTTACCGCGCCATGAAACAAAATCACATTAATTAATCAAAATAATTACTCTGCTCCCCGCTGGTGGCACCTTGATGCTACTATGTTCATTACAACCCACAGCAAAGACGTGCTGTACAGAATGAACAAATATGACGGCAAAGCGGTGGTCACAACATGTACAACAGCCAAACTTTACACGGAATCACCTCATTTTATTGGAATTACTACAATTTGAACAGAGAACTTAAAGTTTTAGTTAGTTTGCGTCCTCTGACTGGAAACATCTTCACAGTGTTGGTCCAAAATGAAGTAAATTGTAATATTAGTGATGTCACATTGACTAATTTTATGTAGCTAACATACGCTTGTGTATAAATTCCTTTCAGCATGAGACAAGAGTGGATGGTAAAAATACATTTAGCCAGCGAGCTTTCTAACTGGTAGTTAACTGACGACTAGCAAGCACGCTAGCTTGACAAACATTTTGGGCTTGCTTATATTGGCATGGCTAGCTAGCATGTTAGCATGCCACCGTAGCATTCCAACTAGCACTCCCAGTAGTCAGTAGCCTGCTTCATTCACACTGCCACGATTTTAGCTTTAAGATGTGTGAATTTTCTAGTTTGGTCCACTGAACTGCTAATGCACAAAACTGACATGGTGAACAGTGTGAAAAATATGCTAAACATTAGCATTACCATTGTTAACCTTAAGTTTAAAATGCTGCAGCAGAGTGTTTTTTTTTTTTTTTTTTGGTGACTAGAAAATAAAAACACCAAAGTAGCTAAATTTCTAAATCATTGCAGCATGTCACATGGTATATATTGCCCTTTTCCCCTGTTCTCTTGAAGCTTTTGCTGGATCTCTGCAATAATTAGCTAGCTTTCTTCTCTCTGTTATTGAAATTTGACTTAATTAAGGCCTACAGCTCAATTAAACCAGGGTTGGGAATGGAGATGGTTGGAAATTGACACACAACCCTAGCAGAACTGGTGACCTTTATGGAATTAGACCACAACTAACAGAGCTGCAATGCCTTCACGATAACAGGAGGTTTAATCTTTATTCCACAATAGTGACTTACATTTTTTCACTGTACACATTTTTTTTTTTTTTGGTTTTTAGTGTTGAGATTTTATTTAGGTATTTTTCATATTTTTTGTGCATTTTTGACTTTTTAAAGTCAAGTCTGTTGTTATGTCTTTCATTGTATCTTTTTTCTAAAATTGTTGAGATTTTATTTTTATTCATTAATAATTTTTACAATTTCTTTGTGCATTTTGGAGGATTTATTTTAGTGCTTTTTTTTCTATTTTATCAAAAATCAAAATCTTAGATCTTAGCTTTTTGATTTTTGTATCAAAGTTGTACAACAGATGTAACAGAGGTTTTCAAAGGAATCACACAAATCACACAAACCTGCAGCCCCATTTCTTTCCTGATGTGTGAGTTTCCTCATTAGCTTATAAATTCATTAAAAGGGCGTCAAACAGAAAAAAATGCAAAGATGTGGGGGATGGATGTGCTTCCAGCACGCTGGCATGTATGTGTGCATGTAAGCGTGACTACATATGCATATGTGTGTCTGTGTGTGTGTAAATTCGTAGCTTTGGTAGATGTATGGGAAGGGATAATAGCTACACAAGTCTTTACAAAGCGATTAGTTGTGAACCAATTAAGAGAGCGGGGCGGCATCGGGGAGAGAATTGTTTTCGGCCTGATGCTCGTTGTTTTAATTTGCAACTTTTCATCAGTTTGGGCTCAAAGAAAGAACAAGCCGATTAGAAAACAAAGACAAACAACGTTTCAGCCCGATAATGCCGTTTTGATTTATTCTTCTCTCCTTTCTCTTGTTTGTCTCTCTCCTTTACTCGCTCTCTCGCCATCCATTGCCACCTCCCTCTCTCACTGTCCAAAAGAAAAGAATAAAGTGGAACGTTGCTTTTTGTATCATGTATTTCATGTGACTGAACAATTTCTCCATTGCTTTCTTGTTTCTCTCCATCTTTTCGTCTCCTCCTTTTGATTTCTATCTTTTAATTTATGTTCCATTTATTTCTCTCTTTCTTTTTTTTCTCATTCATTTTGTTTCCCCCTCAGGTGCGCTCTCAGTCATCCGTCCATCATGCCAACAGAACAGCAGCAGGGCGGAGCCAAGCCTCAGTGAGACCACCCACCTTGAGGGCAGTCAGAGTGAGTTAACACACACACACACACACACACACAGACACACACACGCACACACACACACACACATTTCATTCATCCGTCACTGGAGGCCTTTAGACTTTGTTTAGTTGAGCGATTACTGTATTGGAGATTATGTACTAATGTCACTAGATGCCAAACCAATCACAGAAAGTCAGAAGTGAAAACAAAGGATTTCACCACACTGCGACATGTAGCATGAGTTCACTGATCAAAATAAACACTATATGTTTCGTGACTCAACGATATGCAAAATTTATGAGCAACAAATAAGGCCACAAAGCAGCAGCCTCTGAAGCCACCACAGGAAATGCCAAAAATGGCAGTTCCTCAAATGTCCACTTGAGGCTGGTTCCAGAAGTGAGCCAGTCTCCATAAGCTCCCATGTAAGTGTATCTTTACGGATTGTATTGATGCTGAATTGACAGTGTCAACATATGACGTCCTTTATCTTGTGTTTGTAGAGTGATGTGTTTTTACGGACACGTAAGGACGTAGGGGAGTTTAATATTATCAGTAGGTCGATGTGCTCTCTTCAGCACCAAACAGGAAGCCGGGTCAAACTCCATCACACATGACAGACGGTGAATGAACAGTGTTTAGGTGACTGGTTTCACACTCCACCTCCTTGACCATTTTTTTTATTAGCCAGAGCCGTCCCACACTGAGCTTCACAATGGCTCTTCAGGAACCTGTAGGTGACATCACAGACACTGTGTTCATGTTTTATAGTGTGTCTACAGAGGCTACTTTGTCAGCTGATCATCTCAAGTCGAGGTTAGTTCACTTACAATTCTGGGACAGAAAGTCCTTCATGAACATTTTCTAATGAAATTATTAGAATATTTTTGTCCAGTTAGTGTGAAATATTGTACAATCTCCCAAACTGAATGCAGCTACGATGATCCAGGGTGCACTCGAGCAGTGAATTTATTATGATTTCCTTCATATTTTCTATTTTTAAACTCAAATCAAACCAGGAAGCTGCAGAACACGAACAAAGGCCATCACTGACACAATCTGTGTGTGTTTGGTGTGTTTGTGTGTATGATGTGGCCGCCCTATGGGTGCCTCGAGGGCTAAGCAAAACCTACTGCCCCCATACTCCAAACACACAGACAACACACACACACACCTGAGGGCAGGGCATGAGAGTCCAGGTAGAAGCTCTGACAGCCCAACAGCTGCAGGTTAGACAGACATGTTGTTCACACACACACACACACACACCAGAGGACAAACCCACATACACACTCACAAGCAAAGAAACGCACACATGAAAGTGCAAAATCGTGTACACGCACACAACGCATGTGAACCCACGACAAAGGACACACACACACATACACACACACGCACACACACGCATCATATCTGTGATGCGTACAGCTGGTCCTGACCCCCATGGCGTGCCCCAGTCTATCCCACCTGTTCACACACACACACGCATGCACACACACGCACACACAATGTACACACAGGTGCAATTAAAGCAATCGCGAATGCGGCTCATGATGTGCTCTGTGACCCAGACAGCAGAGGGTCTGCAGCGAAACACACAGGAGAGAGAGAGAGTGTGTGTGTGGTGTGTGTGTGTGCGTGTTTGTGTGTGTGAGCACTTGCAATACTATCCAAGAGTGGATTTCACCATTGTTACACATTCACCAACAGGGGTCATTTTGGAGGTCCCCTTTAAATCATGTGACCCTCTTGATGCTGATGCTAATACTGCAGTCGTTGATGATTCATTCATTGATAATGAATTCCAGGTAAAACATTATTTATTAGACATGGTTGTGATTATATTTGTATTTCAGAGAAATATTTAAATGTTTAAAAATTTAGCGGTAAACAAACACTCATTAAGAGAAAGCGTGAATGGACAGTTCCACTGCAGCATGTGGCGGTTAAGATGTTTGACGAAAATATTGCTACAGATGTGCAGCAATATTTTGTGTAAAGATCATAAAAAAGGGAATTTTATATTCTATTTTTGTGAGTTTTAAAATGACCAGAGACACGTCGGTCCACACTTGGTGAGTGTGCTGTGACAGTCCACTGTTGGTAAGGTAGGAATGTATGTGTGTGTGTGTGTGTGTGTGTGTGTTTGTGTTCAGGTTGCATTACTGACTCATGTTTGTAAAGTTTGATAGAAACCCAGATAAGGACCTGAGTGGAAACTGTGTGAGCAAAAATGTACAGATTCTAAATATACACAGTACGGGATGAGAAAATTACACGTTAATGAATTAATATGTTAATTAATATAGATTGTATGACAGTGAGTTGAGGAAATGTGGATTTATTCACATTTGGCGCTGTAGTGAGAATTTGTGACAGTTTTAATCTCTTTGTCTCTTTTGTTGAAGAGAAGAAAAATGAAGAATATCAGCAGACGTATATTTCAGTGTTCCATGTATGTGTCTTATTAAGTTGTGAGGTGACCTGAACAACAAAATGAGTTTATCAAGAGTGTCCACCATTTAAAGAGCGCCCTCTTTCTCTCTTTTCATCCATCCAGAAACTACCTGTGTTGGGAGCAGGAACCTCCAGGATCCAGCTGTAAGGGAGCTCTCTCCATCTCCACCCCAGCTGAGCTGATCTCTCTCCTTGACTTCCTCTTTCTGGCTGCCCCCTCTCTGCTCCTTCAACTCCCCCACTCCTACCTCCCATCTCCCAGATTTCACTGCTGTAACTGAACGGATTCTCTAAAAACTGGACTGAAAACTTATCCGGCAGTTTCAGGGTCTTCATACAACCGGCTTAAACTTTTGATCAGATCTTTTCACTGTAACAATGAGTCTGGTTTCAGGGTTGAACTTGTGTCCAGTATGTTTCTGAGTGGTGATGGAGCAGCCTTTAGGGTTTGTCTGTGCACATTTTTGAGTTAGTTTTTAGAAAATGTGTTTACACCAAAAGATTTAGACGAAGATTTAAGAAGAAAACAATATAGTAACATTACATCCAACAACCATTTAAAAGTTTCTGATCCAGGTTCAGGATGGATGTAAAGTGTCTGAATCCCATATTTCTGAAATCACAAAGAAATACCTATTAGTTGTATTTGTTATATAAGTTTGGGCTGAAGAGTAAAACATTTATTTTTAAATCATTTTTTAAAGCATGTTCTGGGTCATTTTGAGACAAACAACACCGCTTTAACTTTTGAACTGCAACAATGCAGAACGCGACGCTCATCTAGAATTTCGAGCAGGACAAATAAAACACCAAGAGTTGAATGAATGGTGTTCAAGTGACCTGGGATCAGATGAAAGTCACAGGTTTGTTATGAACACGCTGTCAACTTATATACACACTGTTTAAACTGTACGGGGCAGTGTTTGTAGCACAAGTAGCATGTTACTTCCTAGAGATAACACTCGTTCTTCTGTGTCTATAGACGATGTCAGTATTCATAATCTGTTGCTGTGAGTCAGGCAAACTCAGTAGATCTTTTCTCACTCGTGTAGTATCAGCACCACACTGCAGCCTGTGAGTTATCTGTGTAGTAGATGAACTGTAATATTGGCATCACAGATCTGAAAAAAGTCAACTGAATTTGTTAAACCTACCATAAAGAGACATTTAAAAGGTGGCAAGAAGCTGCTGTTAAAAGATCACTGGTCATCAATTACAGATATGCTGCCTTTGTTGAGAGCTGCAGAAGACTGTGCAAGTTAGTGTTAATAAAGCTACAAATTTTAAGATAAAAGACCCACTTTTGCATAAGCATATCCAGCTTTGTCAAACGTTGTTGTGATCAAATACAGATCTGTACAAAACACAAAGAGGCCAATAAAGTTGTATTAAACTGTATTTATAGAAGCTAAAACTTCAAAAATTTAACTGTATTATTGTGACTGAAAAGCAGTACTGAGGATTTGGGCTCAAAGGTGGAAAGTCATTGAAAGTCAAAAATGACAGCATGTTGATTTAAACGCCCAGCCCCCCTATATTTATGTTTAGCTAACAAAGACCTCTTGTAGCTGTGTGAATTATCATTAATTTGCTTTCAGGAGAAAACGACAGACAATAGTCATGTCTCCATCTGAATGTGTCAAAATATCAAACAGTCAGAAAATGTAGATGAATGTTTGTGTTGAGCCCATACCAAGCAGTAGGTGGCTCCAATCCTGTCAGAAAACCAGAAGACGACAGTGCAACGTTCACTATGAGGATCAACTCTTTTTCAAGAAAGGCAGCGACCACTTCAAGCGAGCACTAAAACTTCTTTTTTTTGCAAAATTTTGTTTTTTTTAAATTTGTTGCATTAAACTTTTCTAATGTGATACTTCAGAGTTCACTGATGGAAACATGGCTAATGTCTTCTGTCCAATATGCAGAAAGAACACGAGGGTCGTTTTTAAGGTTATTCTTCTATTATTTAGTTTGGAACTTTTGAGTAGAAGTAGAGGACATTGTAACTAACTCTGGTTTATTCACCACCAGATTTGTGAGCTGTAAAATCCACACAGAGCTCACTCACCAGCTGAATATGTGATATCGTATGGTCAAATGCGTGTAGACCAGTTACTAGACATAAGACAAGTATATAACAAGTATATTGTTGAAATAATCGACACGACACAGAAAGAACAAAGTCTTTGTTTTAATACCTGCTGGCTGAGACTGTCGAGCTTTCGACAACTCTGTGGCTGATGTTGGATCTTTACTTTGACGAAGACTCTGGCAGGTTTTTTTGTGTAGTCTGCTCTTACTCTTTAAAGTCAGGTCCAAAGGCTCCTCCAGATGTAGTTGACAGCCTGATTTTGTCTGAATTCAGAGAATGCAACCGTTGTGCTCTCTGCATCCCTGATGTTTTTAGTTTTTCAAGTGCAATGTCTTGGTAGCAAACTCTAAAAATTCCAACTTTCTAAGTTGGTGATGACTACCTGAACATGCAAAGTTTATTCATGAGGAGGGAATTGGTGATGATGCTATTGTGACTCGTCTAACTCGACAAGTCTAACTTGCTAACCTTCTCTTAGCCTTTTCAGAAGTCATCACCTCTGAAGTCAGGTCAACAGCGTCGCCTTTTCCAAAAGCTTCTTCAAATGTAGTCAACAAGTTAAATTTGTCTCAATTTGGAGAACACAACTGAGAAATATAACTTCTCTGCAAGCATTCACAGCCGAGTCAGCACACAGTTTGGTATTCACCATTTTGTGGGCAAGAAATATAATAATGGTAATATAATATAATAAGAACATACTCTTAGTGGAGGCAGGAAGTGGTGCTGCGGTGACTCCTCTATAGACCGCCTCATTTAACTGCCTAGCCCTCTGCTTCTCCAAATGTAGACGAGAAGTGCAATCCGATGTTGTCTCAGTTTGTTTCCTTCTGAACAATGAAAGATCTGGCATTCTTGGTCAGTCCAGTTGGCACCGTTAGTTGTTTATAAATCAACAATGGCTGCTTAAAGACCCTCATGTTAGAGGGAAGGTCAGGATCAAGCACTTTTAGTCAGCAGTTGATATTTGATCCATTAAAATGCAACTTCTTGGTGGTACACTCAAACATTTCTACCTTCCACACTGATGAGGACCACATAATTAGTTTTCTTCAGAAGCAGTGATGCTGTGGTGAATCCTCTGTAGACCACCTCTTTTTTTTTTTTTTTTTTTGGCAAATTCATTCTGCTAAGCTCCGAAAAATTCAAAGGATAACTTTTCTGACCAACCCTTATTCTGATTCATTCTAAAAACTCAGAAATTTGGTGATGACATATGTATGAGATATGCCTGTTGCTATGGAGGTGGATAAAGCCTTTGTGTTATGAATCGATGGAAATATTATTCAAACCCGTCCGGTTAAATCTACGTGTTAAACCTGTCCCTTCTCTGCTGGCAGCACTGTTTGCAAATTGAGGGTTGCACCAGGTGTCCAAAAATGAATCATCTAAACGACGATATTTTATCTATGCAACACGACCAAAGTTGGCGAAAGCTGAAACGGTGTTGTTGTGTAGGTGTTACGTTTCATGACTGTTGATGGAGACGTGTGTTGTTATTAATTCTGCTGTATGTATGTACACCACTACTGTACCATGTATTGTTTTCTTTTTTTATTTTCTAGACAACTCCAGAAATGATGATTAGCAGTGACGCTGGGGCTTGGGATTGGTGTTGAGACACGTGTGTGCGTGTGTGTGTAGGACAAAATAGGGTTTGAGATCTTTAAAATATAATTGTGTGCCTTGCTCTACTGTTATTACTTCTACCTTTTTTGTTAATTAAAACCACTGCTTTCCCCGGTAGGTGATGAAAACATGCAACAGAAAAATAAAATGAAAAACAAAAACAAGGTTTAAGTTGAGCTAGTGTATATATGTGGAGGTGTAAAACCTTGGTGTAAAATGCAAAGAGAGGAATGCTTGGTGTTTATTTAACTCTGTATGTGACCTGTGATGTGGAATATCTTTATTATTAGTATTGGCCATAAAGAGCTTGACTGCATGGTTCCTGCGAACTACAATGTAAAACCAACTGTTGGCAAATAAACTTAATTTATTGGAAAAATAAATTTTGTTTTGTTTTCTGTATTCGACACGTTATACATTCAGGGTGGGAAGATCAAATGTTGTGCTATGTTCCAGATTGTATAAATGCAGTGAATCTTGACTGTTTCCCTCAAGCAAATTCCCATAATACAACATAACACAGCAGAAGTATGCTACAGTTAGACAGCTAACGTTACCTTTTGATAGTAGTAGAGATCTGATAGGAAATGTGTAACTCAGTGAGCATAACATTTAACTTGTCGATCTTTCCAATAATCCAGACTTAGTCAGAAAAAAAAATGATTCCTGAATTTTATTGTCCCACATCACCAGGTGCAAACGGTGCATATATATTCGCTTTTACCATAATCATAAACTTAGTTAACTGCCATCGCGTCCGATCTGTGGTGCTGTATTTTGCTTCATGTGCTGTTCTAAATCTCCCGGAGAACTTTCCTATTGGTAAAAGCTGGTCTTTGCTTCATATTTTGTCAGACATTTTTCGATGTGTTTTTTAAATTTTTAAATTTTATTTATTTTTTTAAAGATGATTTTTTTGGCCTTTTTATGCCTTTAATGATAGTACAGCTGAAGATAGACAGGAAGCAGGGGGCAGAGAGAGGGGGAGTGACACGCAGTAAATAGCCGTCCGATGCGGGAGTCGAACCGGGGCCGGCTGCAGCGAGGACTGTAGCCTCCACACATGGGGCGGCTGCTTGATGTGTTGCTGGTTTTGTTTTAGCTGTTTAAGAATGAGCTGCTGCTATATTAATCTGCCGTTAGCAGGACACAGAATTGGGCTCAGCAGCCAGAGAATAACGTTGGACTACTGAGGTTCTTTACAGACTTTCCTGATGGAAATATTAATTAGCTACATGATTGACCGCGCTAACTACTTAGCAAACTGACTCAGCACAGCCAGACCGGCAAGAAAACCACTTTGGTAGGCTACTGTATACCCTGCCAGACTGGCCACTGGAGGTTGAGCTAGCTCATATGGCTAGCTGCAGTGTATAGCTGTGGGTAGGGGTGGGCGATATATATCGTCTGCGATGTGCAAATTTACATTATCGAGTATTCAAGTTAGCTCGCCAAAACAATGACACGCACGTCGAAACGCTTCACATTATCTATAAACGGCACATCTAAACAGTTACCGGAAGACCATTTGAGACAGGGAGCTTGATGGTGAGCAAAGGGAGTGAGAGGGAGAGACACTGTGTGTGTGTGTGTGTGTGTGTGTGTGTGTGCACGGCGCCTGTGTATCTGTCTCCACGGACACGGAGGGAGAGACAGAAACATTTCACTGCACGTGCCCCTGTATGAATTTCACTGGTTAAAAAATCACTTTGGAGTTTTAAATCTGCATAGCATAATCTACAGAATATGCACATATGGCAGTTCTTCACCGGTCTATTCACTCCACATACACAATGTGCGCTGCACAAGGCTGGTTTCACGTGTAGCGACTTTGGACTCATCAAATTAACGGCGCTCTGTGCGATGCTAGTTATGCAAGGGAGTCCTGCTAGCATAAAATGCTAACGCATATGTTTGCTAACTTTGTCGGGAGAAGCAGAAATGTGCAAATGTTTTTTACGCATGCAACTTGCCGTGTTCATGTTACTGATGAGAAAGGAAGCTGGCGAGGGAGAGCGCACTCTGTGCCGCGTGTGTGTCCCTGCCTGTTCAGTGTGTGTCTGTCCTTGGTGAACCAGTAAAGAGTCAGATCTTAATCAGCTGTGTGAGTCACTTCACAACAAAGCAGATGTTCCAAATTCAGCTTGTTACGCTGAAAATGATTTAAAACCTACAGAAGTAGGGCTGCTTTACGTGTCACTTGTTTTTGTTCATCTATTTTTGGAAAATATCGAAAATAGTGTTATCTTTAAAATCCTGAAAAATATCAAAATATTATTTTTTGTCCATATCGCCCGCCCCTAGCTGTGGGGGTGTATGACTGTAAATGATAACTCCAAAACATTTGTGGCCCCAAGGCCTAAAATAATGTCCTATGGTCCCCACCAACACATTCCTTAAACACACTGCTGACAAAATGCTTTTAATGCACAGCAGCACTGAACTGTAATGGAGAACTGAATGTGTCAAGAGTTTGAAAAATACCTCCAAAGTCATTATTAACTTGATGGAAGGTTGGCGAGTGTTAATTTCAAGTTTTGGCCACAATCTTTCAACTGTGGACCCAAAACCATGAAATCAAAGCTGGCATTCAGAAGTTTTGTTAAACAGCAAACATTTGTCAGGCCCCCAATTTTTACAAATACATCATTAACATTTTTTTTTGATTGTCCAATGATTTATTTTTTGCCCTTAATCAGACCTGTGTTTTCCTGCCTTCAGTCTGGATGGAAAAGTTTTAACGGCTAAGGAGATGAAGTACAATTGAAGACTGAAGAATGTGATTGGATTCAATGATAAACACACACATTGGCAATATTACGGAACGTTAAATAATGTTTACTTCATCAGAAGGAGGTCAGTTTGTGAATCATGAAAATGCTGCCAGTGACACCGAGAAGATGGCGGGACGATGAGGAGGACGGGCCAAGGAATAGCCATAATGTGGTTTTTACCTCTGCTGAATGCAAAGGCATGTGTGCAGCTCTAACACACACGGCAAATCAATTTGTCCCTGATTGCAGAGGCCGTCCTTGATAACATCCTTCAGAGCTGAACTTGGTCTGATGCTGTTGGTTTGGTGATGAAAAGTCTCTTTTCACATCAGAACAAATCAAACATAAAAATGTTTATGACCCTGCACCTCCCGGAAAATATTCTTATTGGGCTTCAAATTATTTCTGTTAAAGTATTGGTCCTCAATTATTGTAGATAACAAGACTGACTTGCTTGCGCGATTCAAATATTTTATTGAATAGGCACGTTGCTGTGCTGATGCTGTGGAAGGTGGGGAGGTTGGAAATCATCTTCTGGGGAGAATGAATCCATACTGCCTACGGGTAATGGGGTAAAAATGTCAACAAATGACTCTCACGGGCTAAAACTCAAACAGAAAATGTGTGTAACAAAAACTTCAAGAGCATCAAAAGAGTAATATGGAATACGGACTATGGATGGTTTTCGAATTGCAAACAAAAATGCTAATTTTTGACCTTTCGAAATAGTAGTCTGACGAAATGAATCCCAATCGAACACTAGATATAGGGAACAGAGATGATGTGTTGACATTATATACATAGTTATCTTTGGGACGTCTTGTCTGTGCAATAAAAAGTGAAACCTTCCTAATATTATTTTAATATTAATATTCCAATTTAAGTAAATGAAAAGGAATTACCTGAAAATCTCAAGTACGGCACTAATGTGCCTCTAGGCTGTTATCTGTTCAAATCGTGGTAACTGGAGTTGGTATCGAACAACAGCCACCACAAGTTTGTACTCTATGATTATTTCCAAACAGCTTTAACTTTGTTGTCACTCGCCCACAGACAACTGCTGATTAACGGGACATTTTGGAAGAGAGACCCAAAGTTTGACGAGGAAAGGACTGGATAAAAAAAGGAGACTTCTTAGGGAAGTGAAAAAGGAAGTTTGACTGCCGGGTAAGTCCTGAAAATATGTTAGCAAATAGCCCCCTCACACTGCTTAAGGAAGTCAGATTACGGGTGAATATTTTCTGTCTTACCCGTGAGTAACGCAACGCAGAAATTGCTGTGAACTCACCATAACCTGGACCCCATCAGGCACGGCTCTGTGATGTTACAGCCGTGATGCCGTTTTGGTCCATTCTCCAGAGGGCTTCATATACAGACTTTTACATGCCAGTCTTTGTTAACTTGCTTACAGGTTTGATCATGTTTATGTGGTTCTACCATGAGGAAGTAGCCATGTAATTCAGTGCAATCTAAATCAATCTTTCGCTACTTTAAAAAAACTCCTGAAGAAGGAAAGCGTCAGCTAAATGACTAAGCGTAAATGTAAAATTATCTATGATGTTTCTGTTTCTGACTTCCTGTCAGCTCCACCTGCTCTGTGCTAGCCATCAAAACTATACCAGGCGCGCGTTCTTGGTGGAGCACTGTAAATACACTTGGCCATGGCCACAATCATTGTCTAGAATGGGCTCAATCAGCTCCGCTGCCCGCCCCCGTGCAGGCGTGTAGCCGTGGATTTGAAGATAAGGCGAAGCATCGTTGAGTCTGAGTGAGTTACAGTGCACATGGGCAGGAGTCACAACCTTTGAACAACACTGAAAAAAGAGAAAAGTTACTTAACCACTTTAAAATTCATATAATTCATGTTTTGTTTTTTTTTCATTCATTTTGTTCTCAGTGATGAGTGAAAGTCAGCTGGGTGTCTTCTTCTCTACCAGCCGGCGCTCTGCACCGCGTATTTAACTCCGTCATAACGCCACGTTGTGACACTTCCTTCTGTCTTTCCGAGTATCGGAGCAGAGCTGTCAGAGGATTAAAAAAAAATAGCAGTTAGCTGCAACAAAACACACTCCACATTAAAGCAAATTGCTTCTCGCGATTGTTGATAGTTTCTCATTGTTGCGTCCCTCTCGGTTGGAGCTGTGATGTTGATTGTGGCTGAAGGGGCCTTCAGATGACTGATAAGCGTTGATGAATGAAAATGGAAATGCTTTTCAGCGTTTTGCCTTCAAAGGGAAATCAAATCGGGAGGAAGGAGAGCAGAGGAGGGAGAATATTTGCCTTTTTGCAATTAACAAGATATGTTCCTTTTTTTTTTCTTTTTTTTTTTGTGGTCCGAAAAATGGAAATGGCTTTTAAGGTCGTAAAGGTCGAGCGCATCGAAGCATGGTGGCTCCGCAATTACTCTTCAGGCAGCGGCCTGATTGGGGGGAGGGCGGGCGGGGAGGGGTGTGTTGCGGGGTCCGGCCGCGCACCGACGGTCAAATTAACGAGACGGCCGGCTCCCTGTTGAAAAGATCACATGTGATTACCGTACATCAAACAGACAGAGCGCTCAAATTATCTCCTTTCTCACTGTGAAGTCGGAGAAAAAGGGATAAAACGCAGACGGACTGATTAGTTAAAGGCTTTAAATGTCAAAACTTTCACTGTCCACAGCTTGAATGAATCTGCCGCTCAGATGAGGGGGGTCGCCCTCCAGTTTACACCAAATATGTATGCCCCCGTGACAGAATTGAGGACATGCTGGATGTCATTGGATATCTGTGAATCTTAGATTACAAGTTATGCTTTTAATTATTAATATGTGCATTAATTAATCTGCTAAATATTATGAAAGCTTCAGCCCTATGCATTCATACTGGGGCTGCCCAGTAGAACCAGTCCCCTTCTGGTTTTAGGTTTTAAATCCTGTTGATGCTACACTGACTTGTAATCAGTTGAATGGTGTCTCTGTCATTCGTACGTCTGTTCTCACACTATGTAACTTTGGGCTCCGGGTCAGGAGAAGTACGTAAACGCTTGTACGTGTAACGCTTTACAGTGTTACACATACAGCCCGGGGCATGGGGGAATGCTGATGGGGAGCGGAGCCAGTGTCGGAGCTGGACAAGTGGGCAATGTAACCAGCAGAGCAGCCTGTATGGGCATCATGGCAGAGGAGACTGAAGAGGACGGTGACGGAGGAAGCTCAGAAGAGAGTGAGCGAGCAAGAAGCCGCCGGACAAGAGTAAATGTGGGACTGACTTTTAGTGGTTGGTGAGAGCTTGGTGAAATAAAAGGCTGAAAGACAGATGCCGAGCTGGGCTGACTGCTGTTGGACTAGTCAGTAATATTAGCTGGCTGCTATGTCTTGTGTTGTTGACCTTGTTGATGTTTGGCTGTTAGCAAAGTTGTCGACTCGCTAGTTTTTGATCATAAGTAATGTAATCAGAACAAATACACGTGTACAGCTGAACATATTTACCACAGTGGGATCGAACTCTGAGACTGGAGGACTACTACTCAATGTTCAAACACTAAAGATTCACACACTTTAACTGATCTTTTCCAAAAAAAACAAAACAGCAGCGTTACAGTGTAGAAATACAATACAATACAATAAGGTGCAGGAAAAAACTTCAATCGTATTTCAGAAAATTTTCAAATATTTCAAAATACTGAACATTGCATATATATTAACCATATATGATTCTTATTTGTATAACAATACAAAATATGGATAATTTAATGAGTAACAATGAAAAAAGAAAATTAACTTTTTAATAATTAAAATTAATTTTTAAAAAATCGTTTTTCCGTCCTTGTGATCAAATTTACAGTGATGGGCTCCTCTCACCCGGTTAACCGCCTTTTTAATGTATCAGAAGCAGGACAGCCAGATGGGACTGATGGTCTACAGGTGTTGTTGTTATTCTCCTCCAGAGGATACTATAATGGTACGTGCACAAAGGTACACATCGCTGTTTATTGGTGCCGGGAGTATCCAGGTTATAATTATATGTATTTCAGTATTTTTTATGTGTAATGGTTTTATGGTTTTATCGAGGGTCATTTTATGTTGTTACCACTTGTTTTATGTCTTCAGTCTGCTCGCGTTGATGTTCTGAGGGTTCCCTTTTTTTGTCCCCTTTGCTGATATGGTACTAAAATATTTGATCAGAATCAGGTTTTTTGCCAAGTATGTTTTGACGCGTGCTGCGTAGATGCACAGTGTTTAAAATGAACAGGATGGAACGGGCAAGTGTTCAAAATGTTTCAAACGGTGCTGAAAGTGACGGTTTGTTATTTGAAATGTGGTTTTATGAGGTGCTGATCCACAGTCAGTGTGTTACCCACAGTAGACGGCATGAAGCTAAGCTAATGTGCTGCTCTGGACGGGGACAGCAACAAAACGTAATCCATAAAAGAAGGCAAACCTAAAAATCAGTGTACACTTTATGTAAAACATTTTCACCTTGCTGTCAGACAGACCTTTCCAACAGGAACCTGAACCCTTATAACGCTGTCCAAATTCCATTATTCTAATTCTGTCCAAAGCCACCAGACTCCATTGACAAAAAAGCTGGCTGTTTCTGCTAACGTTAGTTCGGTTCAAACTAATGTGTTAAAACATTAAAGTCACAAACATAGCTTTACACACTGATGTTGTTTTTTTTTAAATGTATTTATTTTAGGTTTGCCTTCTTTTATGTGGCTAGAACCAGTTTTATTTCTGACCCAGTCTACTGGATCTCAGTAACCCTAACCCTAACCCTGGATCAGTACTTCATACAACCACATTTCAAATAACCCAATAACCCCAAAGTATCCCTTTAAAGTTATGCACAAGTTCTCTGATGTTCATCAGGAATAGACACATAGATCAGATATTTGATGATATTTTGGTACTCAGACAGGTGAGGAAACCTGCAGCACTCAGAGATGTGACACTTCAACACAGGATGCAATCACTGCACACCGCAAGCCTCTGAATCAAAGTTAGATTTAAAAGTATTTGTGTTATTAGAATGCTGCAGGATGGAGCTCAGTGTTTTAAACCATTTGCATCGCTGCTGAATGAAAATGGGACGTGTGTGTGTGTGTGTTCAAGCACACGCGGAGTAAAGCACCTTCTCGAGTCTCTCTCGACGCTGTAATGATCTTCTTGTAGCGCTGCAGAAAAAGCCTCCGCAATCCCTCCTTCATTTTCCTCTCCTCTTCTCCCTGATGAGCAGAACCATCCCTTCATCATCAGCTGCACCATAATGTACTTTAGTCTGGGGACGAGGGGGGAAAATGGAAGGCTAGATTGAAAACAGATTCGCTTATAAGCTGATCCTACATTAGGGGATGTATATAATATGCTGAAGTCATCAAGGGTTTGTTCGCTACAATCAGAGTGATCCATCGACGATTCGACACGCTGCAGATGAATAGAAACTTCACTCCTGCGGCAGGTTGGAGGGAGCTCTCATCCACGTTGACAGTTTAGTTTTAAACACCTTATCAGCTTCCTCCTCGTCCGGCGGTTTTCCACAGTGTTTTCCCGTAATTCCCACTCAGCTGATTCCCAAACCTGCTCCTCAGTCCTTCAGCATCAACCCTGTCAACACTAGTGTGCCGTTGTGGCATTGTTGGCTTAATTTCTGAGTACCAGATTTGGTGTACATCAGGTTTCGACCTGTTTTCCTTCAGGTCCTTTGCTTTTATACATTACCTGGCTGTTAATGGAACATGTTTTTATGACGGACCAGGTAAACCTTGATGTGACCTCATCAGTTCTGTGCGTGAGAACAGCAAGTTTGTGAGGAAGACAGTTTGTTCAAAATTTAACTTGAACCTGAAACCTGCTGCAGGAACTTTCACTTTTCTGTTCATTCTGGCGGCCCCTGTTGACAAAAGCGGTTTTGTTTCCACCTCCTCGTTTTATTGATTTGATTATTGAATCTGACCTGATCTGACATGATTTCATTATGGTTGTCTTTGTTCTGATGACAAGTTGACAGAAAGCAAAGCCTCCATGGCTGTGAAGTGAAATCAACACAGGAAGCACTAAAAACTGCAGTTCCTCAAACGCCCACTTGAGGGTGGCTCCAGAAGTGAGTCAGTCTCCATAAGTCCCCATGTTAAAATGTCCAACTTCACAGCAGAAATAAACATGTTTACAGCCTGGTACAAAAAACAGTTTTGGTCTCTGCAGCCAGCTTAACGGTTTCAAAGTTGATCACATTCTGAAGTTTTTGCAAGTCATTTAACATCGCAATAAATGGCTGTTATCAGTTGAATAATGAAACTTTGTGTTGTGACAACACAGTGGTTGAGGTCTGGTTAGGTTTCAAGGACCAGTGTGTAGGATTTAGTTGCATCTAGTGAAAGAAAAAAACAAATGATTTGAGTCACATGTCTGCTGAGAAAGAGTTGTTTGTTGATGTAGGTCTTATAGATGCACCAGTATTACACTTCAAATGTCTTGTGTTATGTTTAAATAATGCAACACTTACTCACCCTATTTTTTTAAACTTGAAATTTCAAACTTAAGTTTTGGTAAAGTTCTGGGTCACTAAGCATGGTGCTCAATAGTTTTCCTGTCATAATTAAGTCTTGCCTGAATGCAGCATTACTTCCTGTCCCAGCTCTCTGTGGTTTCTGCTCTGTATTGTTACATCAATAAAAAATTGATGACAAAAAAAGAAAGTCACCTTCACTTTAACATCATGTGCCAATGCAGTTGCAAAAAGAGAATTTTTATTAGAAGAGCTCTCTTTAGTGTTGCATTCAAGGACACTCCCACCCCCATCCAAGACATGATAGTCGGCTGCCAAACAGCCAGAGCACTCTCAGGCATTGTTGTTGGCGAACATCACGTCCAGAGGTTCAAAAGAAGCAAACAAAGGTTGCTGTTCTGCACCATGTTTCCTGATTTCTACAATGTTGTAAAGGCAACCATTTAGGAACAAAAGTGAGAGTGACAACAAAATGTAAATGTAAAGTCATACATTTAAATACAATTTTTGTGTGAATTTAAATATGGTGTAAAAGCTTCTAGCTGTAGTTCAACTCTGTGTCCCTTTTCCCTAAACTATGATTCATTTGATGGTCATTTTCACCTGTTGAGTGAAACGAGAAGAAAGATGTGAAAGTAAATCAAACAACATCTTTCTCATTTGTTTCCGCGGAAACAATTTATTTTTCACAATTCTTCCACCTTCATCAAAAGCGTGTGTCAGGTGTGCCAAAGGCAGCGACTGATTTATGGATTTTTATCTTCAAAAAGCTCCAGATGATTTTGAAAAGAACATTTTCTCTGTTTTCACATCTCTGCCCCTGTTGACTCTGTGGAAAGTGTCATTTTGAAGGTTATTTCTCTGGAGCTCAGACTGAAGGAGACTTTCTGTGTCGAGGCAGACTGAGCTTCAAGGCCTGTTGTTGGACAGTTTGATTTTTTTTTTCAGCCTGAACGGATTCATGGATTTATTTGAAACAGTAACAGGCTCGCCACATGTGAGCAGGTAAGGCTGCTTCATGTGAACACAGTGTATGATTTTCAAAATTAAAGTTTTGTTGGATCTGAAGTATTTTGCTGCAGTATGTCCATATTTAAGGAAGGAAGACTGTGCTGAGCATTACACCCCAATATTTTGAGCATTTCTGATCATCACATCACTTTCTTTAAAATAACACTGTGTAAAATTGGTATTTGCTGTGATTTAGCACCTCCAGTTTCAGAGTGTAATCCCACTGTGATAAATATAGCTGTGCACATGTGTTTGTTCTGATTACATTACTTAAGATCAAAAACTAGTGAGTCGACAAGTAAGGGCTCTTTTCCTCTGTCATTACGTCCATAGAAGTTGCTGAGTCCACTTACATTGCCTGCTCACCCAGCTCTGGTTCTGGCATGACACCGGCTCCGCTCTCCATCATCATTTCCCCATGGCCCGGGCCTGAAAACCTCCTCTTCTTCCCGGTGGTCCAAAAACAAGCACTCCCCCGGTGTTCTGAGCTCACAGTTCAGGCAGTACGGCTAACAAACTGAGCTCACATTAGCTAACAGCAGCTACAGCAGTTTACTTCACTGTCCATCAGGAAACTCTGTAAATCACAGAGAGTTGAGGCGGAGCAGCCGGAGGACATCAGAGGGAAAAGCAGAAAACATTTTCTCCATAAAATATGATCCAGTTTCACCAAAATCAGTCAAATAGTCGGTGGTGTGTGACTTAGTGCTACGGCAAACTTTAAACAAAATGCTTACATTTTTATCTATCAAGATTATAGTTAGCATGTTAATATATGCAGCATGTAATCTTTTGGATTTCAGTAATTTATATGTATATTTATATACAGTTAGCAAAGCGTGGTAATGAGCTAACATTTAGCATGTTAGCATGCTGTGCACGTTCATCTAATAATAACAGTGGCCATTATCAGCTGTCTCAATCTCAACCTTTGAGGCTCAACCTGCAGCCAAGCAGGAAGTTGTGTAACTAACTGTGTGTGTTCATGGTAATGTGTGCCTCATTAATAGTTTTTAGACCAAAATGGAGCTCTGTGGCAGAGAGAGAGAAGATCCTTCTCATTTTTTCATCAGGGAGGGCTGTTTCATTTTATAGTTTGACTTCTGAAGAAAAACATCCTCAAACGACATCACTGATACTTTAAAAATCAATACAAAGTTTGAGGAGAGTGACCGTCTGACAGCAAAGTCTGCCTCCATTAAAGCATTATGTGATCTGATGATTGTAACTACGGGTGTGCGTGTGTGTGTACACTTTACAGGTTTATGATTGTGCTTTTAATATGGATTCATAGAGTTTCATCCTGATTGCATTTTCACATCAGTCGTCAAAATGCATTTAAAAAACAATTTGATATGAGACGGCGAGAGGCCAAGAGCTGCTGCGAACGGCCGAATAAATAAAAGCAATGATGATGCCAGCGTCAACCGGAGACTACAATCAATCATTAGCATACGTATGGAAGTGTGTGTGTGTGTGTGTGAGGGAAAGGACAAAAAAGGAGACATAAAGTTGATGTCAGTGATGTCTATTATCAATCATTTGCATATGGAGGTGTGTAGATGAGGAAATTGTGTGTGTGTCTTCAAAATGCTCCATCTGTAATTCCTCATAGCAGTTAATTCATCATCTGTGCTGAGGCGTCGGGGCGTCCGCAGGCGTTTAGGACTAATATTTCAGCTCCCATTACAGTGGCAGAGCAGAGAGCTGAGGCTCTGGTTCGACCTTTGACCTCAGCCGGGGGAATCACAGCCTGACCCCATCCATCAATGCAGGGAGAGGGAAAATATTAAGAGGGTAACATTATTAGTTTGATTACAGGGGAAAGAGATTTAACTGTCATTTTGAGCTGGCAGGGTGGGCGGCTGTCATTGGCTGTCTGTCTCTCGGGTTGGCTGGCCGGGCTACCTGTCTGTCTCACGACAGTGATGATATGAAGTCATGAAGACGGCTAGCAAAACTGTCAGATATAACTGTAGAGTAATGCTGTCTACAGACACGTCACTAAGAGAATGTTTTTTTTTTGTTCCCTTAATTTGTGAGGAAATTTGCTTTATTTCTTTACAGCACAAAAGAGTAAGTATATATCAGGTATATATGCATATATGTATACTGCCGCTACAGCCCACGGGATGACAAAACGGTGCAGATATTCACACAAAAACCTTTACATTCACTGCGTTAGATGTGAAAATATTTGTGAAACGACCAGCAATGGTAACAAAGTAGCTAATAAATATGTCAGTCAAATTTCTGCTGTGAAGTTGGACATTTTCACATGGGGACTTATGGAGACTGACTCACTTCTGGAACCAGCCTCAAGTGGATGTTTGAGGAACTGCAGTTTTTGCCACTTCCTGTGTTGGCTTCACTTCACAGCCACAGAGGTTGGCACTTAGTTTCACCCAGCGACTACTTCCTCCTCAGACATGGACACTGACCAATCCTAGAACTTGAGTACTCACAGGCGACATGTTTGTGTCAAGTAAAATGTATTTTGTGCCCAGATTTAAACAGATAATCTTTATTTAATGATTAAAGTAAATCTTTGGCAGTCATTGGTTTCAGAATTGAAATCGGAAAGTCTTTTGTCTCCTGAAATGTAAAAGTAAAAAGTTAGTGACACTTATCGTCTTTTTCAAGCAGGCTTTTGTTCATCAATCAAAACCCAGCGTGTTAGTTTTGTGTAAAAATGATGCTTTCTCTGTCATCAGCTGAGTCTGATATACATATAAAAAAAATATGAGGAAACAGAGATGTGTGATCTTTAACGGACGGATGGTCGGCTTAATAGAAAGGCATGCGTGTCTGCAGAGATGACAGGCTGCCTCCAAAATGGATTCTGAGAGACATGACGGGGAATTATTGACTTTTGTTGTGTTTTACAGCAAGTCAGAAAAACTGATGACAGCTGATGGTGTGTGTGGATGATGATACTGAACCTGAAAGGGTGTGTGTGATGGTGCATTTAGGTACAATGAGAGAGCTCCTTTTTCTTCTGCTGTATGTGTGTCAAATCTTTTTGAAGGAGAGACAAGTTTCAAGATTAAAGAAGAAAAAAAACATTTGTATCTTTAATCTTCTTCAGATTTTTTGCTTTAGTTCCAGATCTCAGGTAGTATTAACATTTCCCCAACAACATTTTGTCTCATTTTCCCCTTCCAAAATTTGCTCTGTCATGATCTGTGTGTATTCATGAAATTAAGTCAAACTTGAAATAATCAGGACTTATAGATGATTCTTCATGCATGTAATCAGGTGCGTTCACGCCGCCTGCAGTGACGGTGCATCTGTTTGCCTCCATTTGTGTCTTTCCATTGGTTTTGCATGAATGCATCTCTCTTGTAAATATTCTGTCATCATTTTGTGCATTTTGCTCCGCCTCAACTCTCTGTGATTTACAGAGTTTCCTGATGGACAGTGAAGTAAACTGCTGCCAACTGTAGCTGCTGTTAGCTAATGTTACCTCAGTTTGTTAGCTGGACCGCCCTGACTGTGAGCTCAGAGCACCGGGGGAGTGTTAGTGTTTGTACCACCGGGAAAAAGAGGAGGTTTACAGGCTGGGGGTGTGGGTCGCAGAGCCAGTGTCGTGCCAAAAACTGGAGCTGTACCTGGGACTCAGCAGCCTCTTTGGACATAATGGCAGAGGAGGAGAAACCGAAGAGGACGTTGAAGCTAAGAAGAGAAAAGGAGAGAGTGAGCGAGCAAGAAGCCGCCGGACAAGAGTAAATGTGGGACTGACTTTTAGTGGTTGGTGAGAGCTTGGTGAAATAAAAGGCTGAAAGACAGACGCCGAGCTGGGCTGACTGCTGTTGGACTAGTCAGTAATATTAGCTGGCTGCTATGTCTTGTGTTGGTGACCTTGTTGATGTTTGGCTGTTAGCAAAGTTGTCGACTCGCTAGTTTTTGATCATAAGTAATGTAATCAGAACAAATACACGTGTACAGCTGAACATATTTACCACAGTGGGATCGAACTCTGAAACTGGAGGAGACAAAGCATACCACATACTGATTTTCTGTATAATGTTGCTTTAATGGACAACCTTGACGGTACCTGAACACACCACAATGTTGTAAGAAATGTTTGTGGAGGCTGCTGGAGCACAGGATGTGTGTGTGTGTGTGTGTGTGTGTGTGCGCTTGTGTGTGCACTTGTGTGTGTGTGTCTATGTTGTCCTGAGGGATAACAGCAGGTTGACTGTCCTGATTCTGTCTGCTGTACTTTACCTGGTCACAGCTCACTAATACAGTCAGTACACACAGTCTGTAATGTAAACACGCACAAATAAAAGACACACACATTGCAGGGGCGAATACACAATCGCACATCAAATGCATATAGCAGTCATGGACTCGCGTCATGAGTCAGTAGTCATACTTCGAAAACGCAGATGCACATCAACATCAAGTACACAAACACAAGCACACACGCTGTTCAGTCCTAATTCTATAAGGGGGTCCAGCATGTCTCCCCTGAAACCTCCAGTCCAATTCATTTGATTTCATTACAGAGGGAGAGAGAGGTAAACTGTACTGCAGGCGAGCGAGGCCGAGCTGCAGCGGTGGTTTTCATTAGGAGCTGCTGGTTAGAGCTGCGATCCAATTTAGACTGCGGGCTGGCAGTGTGGCGAGCTGTGTGTTTTTATTGGTATTTAATCAGCTCAATTGGGACGTTTTATTAGTGCAATGCTTTGTTTCGGAGGACAGACGAGAACTGTAGGTTATTAGGGCCTCTCAAAAGTGAGGCTCGGAGTCCCAGCAGGGATCCAGGAGGGGGTTTCGGCAGGGTCCAGAGGAGGGTGAAATATTGAAAATGTGTCCTGGGTGGCTCGATAAGAAGGAGGAGGAGAGCAGTAAAACCGTCAGAGTTGGGGGTTCGATTCCCTGTGCTGAAAATGTCAGGATGCAAATTAGAGTTTTTTTAGCAGTGCGAACGTGTCTGAGAGGCAGAACTCTGAGTTCTCCTCAAGAAGTGGAGCCGAACAAAACAAACAGTCACAGCAAACCTCGGTGAAACAGGAAAAAAACTGAAGCTACAGGAGAGACATCAGTGATGCAGTGAGAATTCAGTTTCTTATAAATTACAAATATTCACCTATATTCACGTTGGACACGTAGGTTAATGCTGCAGCAAGCTGGAGTGGCTGGATAAAATGTTGTTGGTATAGTCCTTAACAGAAACATCATGTCAGATTTGGTATTTATGTGATTTGTCTCCTCCAGTCTCAGAGTTCGATCCCACTGTGGTAAATATGTTCAGCTGTACACGTGTATTTGTTCTGATTACATTACTTATGATCAAAAACTAGCGAGTCGACAACTTTGCTAACAGCCAAACATCAACAAGGTCAACAACACAAGACATAGCAGCCAGCTAATATTACTTACTAGTCCAACAGCAGTCAGCCCAGCTCGGCGTCTGTCTTTCAGCCTTTTTTTTCACCACGCTCTCACCAACCACTAAAAGTCAGTCCCACATTTACTCTTGTCCGGCGGCTTCTTGCTTGCTCACTCTCTCCTTTTCTCTTCTTAGCTTCCTCTGTCAACGTCCTCTTCAGTCTCTTCTCCCCTGCCATTATGTCCATAGAGGCTGCTGAGCCTGGTTACATTGCCCGCTTGCCCAGCTCAGGTTCTGGCACGACACTGGCTCTGCTCCTCCTGCCTGTAAACCTCCTCTTCTTCTTTCCAGTGGTCGAAAACGCCTGTGGTACAAACACTAACACTTCCCCGGTGCTCTGAGCTCACAGTCCAGGCAGCCTGACTAACAAACTCAGCTAACATTAGCTAACAGCAGCTACAGTTCAATACAGTACAGGCAGCAGTTTACTTCAGTGTCCACTGACAGAGTGGAGGCAGAGCACCCGGAGGACATCAGAGGGAAAAGCAGGAAACATTTTCTCCATAAAATATGATCCAGTTTCACCAAAATCAGTCAAATAGTTGGTGGTGTGTGACTTAGTGCCGTAAAGCGTTACGTACTTCTCCTGACCCGGAGCCCAAAGTTACATAGTGTGAGAACAGACGTACGAATGACAGAGACACCATTCACCTGATTACAAGTCAGTGTAGCACCAACAGGATTTAAAAGCTGTCGAAAAGTTAGGCTATGTTGCTTTAAACTAAATGTAGATATACAAGAAAAAAAGCTGTGGAGGCATTTTTGATATGTGAGGGAGTTAGAGTGAGTGAGAGAAAGGGGAGGAGACACGGAGAGAGAGGGAGAGAGAGAGAGAGAGAGAGAGTGTATGACTTTATTCTGGAGTCTGATCACACACCGAGCTCCAGTGAGCGGAGAGAGCAGAGCAGAGCGACTTCAGCTGTTCACAGATCAGACGAGAGACCTGACACACAAACACACCTGATGAAGAAAACTCCCTGAAACACACCTCACCCATTCACACTTCTCCTCTCGCTCCAGCCCCGTGAGCCGCCACAGACTCCCGAGCTCCTCCTGAGCACGGAGATGACACTTTCTCTCGGCTCGGGCTCGGACGCATTACGCGCAGAGAAAACCTCAAAGTTCGTCCGTTTTTCTCCAGCGCAGAGCTCTGAAACGTCTCTGCGCGCTGCTGAAAGTTGCTTTGGAGATGCGTGTGTAACATTTTGAAGACTTTTAGGAGGTGAAACAAACTGCGACAAAGGCTCAGGAATAAAAAGGTGCCATATTCTCTTAAATGTGCTCTTTATTATCTTTAAAATAAAGGCGCTGCGTTTTTCTGCTCAATAAAACGAGAGGAAATGTCCTCCTGCTGAACAAACAGCGCTATCAGTCAATCTCTCTCTCTCTCTCTCTCTCTCGGGCGCAGAGGACAACAGACACACACACACGCACACAACCACGCACAGACGCGCACGCACACACGCAGGCGCTCGCCGACATACCGACACACACTTCGCCGCCGCCGCTGCTGTATCACACCAATGTCATTGCCGAGCTCGTGCTGCTCGAGAGCCGCGCGCTCACTGTCTGACGACTGACTGACCGACTGGCTGCTCTCCTTCAGGTCCGCTGTTCCCACAAGACACCCACCGACTCTTCCCCCCTTTCCTGAGACCAGGCAGGCAGAGCGGAGGACAGCCGGGGTCCGGATGTCTTTCTCGGATGGAGAGCCGGCGGCGGTGCCCGTGTGAGAGAGGGAGAGAGTCCGGAGCTCCTGCACCGGGAGGCGACAGCACACGCGCGGCTGCCCGTCTGCCTTTTTAAATCGGTGATAATCATCACCTCGTAGATCCACTGATCCATCGATCCCATTGACTGTTGAGTGGGAGGAATAAAGAAAGGGGGGAGAGACCGCGCGCACCGGAGACACCGGGACCATGATCCGGAGCTGCACGGGGTTGCACGGAGGTTATATGTGAAGGATAGAACCGAGAAGAAGAAGAAGAAGAAATAAGAAAGGTTTGTGCTCGTGCACTCACTCATCCCGTTCATTGATCCATTGATTGGTGACTGTTTGTTTTGCGCACCGGGACCATGACCCGGACTTGTTTGAGAGTTATATCTGAAGGTTAAAGAAGAAATTCAAAAGAAACAACAAACTATCAGATTGTTGTCCTCTGCTGCTCAATCGATACCCGATTATCGATCCCAGTTACCGGTGACTGGTCTGCGCTGGGAGGAAGAAGGAGACGCGGAGGAGGTTGTTAAACTAGACGCGGAGGGAGCGCATCGGCGACGTCCAGGGGGGTTGGTGGACCATGATCAGGATCTTCCCGGATTTCAGCGTCCAGGTGACGGCTTCGGCAGGCGGTGGACCCGGGGCTGGAAGTGGTGGTGGAGGAGGCGGAGGAGGAGGCGGCGGGATGGTGACCGGACCCTCGGTGGGTCGGGTGCCGGTCCCCGGAGCCACGAACGGGACCCCGCAGAGCGTGCAGGGAATCACCGCCTACCAGCAAAGGTATGTGGGGAGGAAAAACAGAACGACCTGTAGCGTTCAGAGTAAAAAGTGCAAATTCAGGGAAATATTGAAATATTCCTGAAGCTTCAGAGTCATATTTTTGTTTTTCCTCCAAAATCTTTAAAAAATCTTCTTCATGAGACTTTTCTGTTCTGATCCAGTTGGGCATCTTTAACTCAGTGGACTTTTTTTTGGTCTTTTTGGGGGGGTTAATATATTTATTTTGAGATACAAAGATCATCTTCTATCAGCTGGTATTTTAAAATCAAAGTTTTTACCCCACTACATCATCCTGCACCCTGAAGAGGGCTTTCATCGCCGTCAGCGTTCGGGTAAATTCTCCATCAAAATGTGTCCTCAGTTTGTTTTAACCTGAAAAGGAGAAGGAAAAAAAAAAGGAGAACCTGCAGCCTCACAAGAGGATTTAATCCAATGTCTGCAGTCTGTTTTGGTAAAGTTTTCCATATAAATGTTTGTGAAAAAGAGGAATGTGAAGTGTGTGTGTGTGTGTGTTCGGCAAAAACAAAGGAGAGATTTTTTAGTGGAAACCGAGGAGTGAAGTTCAGGTAATCCAGTGGAAAACACCGGGATGAGGTTCTGCTAATTCAGTGGAAACGCTGGAGGTGATTCGTCAGGAACCGGAGGATGGAGTTATTTTAGAAAAAGAGAAATCCAACCTGTTCTTTTCTCCGTTTTTTTTTTTTCTGGTGACAATTCACTCCATCCATCGCCCTGTTATTTCCTTATTTCCCCTCCGCTCTGAATCTAAATGATTGCCTCCCCGTCCGGCTGGCTCAGTAGGGTTGTTTTTTCTAATCATCTGGAGCTGTGGGGGGGCCAAAACACACCCCAAAACACCCCACACACACTCTTTTGCCCCCCCCCCGAAAAAAAAAAAAACTCTCTCCATATTATAGAGTGTAGCTATGTGTGTGTGTGTGTATGTGTGTAAAAGTCTGAAAGCTGTGGGGAACAAACACGACATAAATCACAGCCGGGGCCTCTGAGTGCACCCAGAGCGTCTCGGCCCTCTAAAGCAACAAATGCGAGGAGAATAAGGGGCCGTATTGTTATTTAAAGCAGGGCTTCTGGGCACCGAGACCCCCGCGCAGGACACAACCTTATGTTTGTGTCCATATGTGGGAGGACATGGATTAGAGGCGAGGTTTGACACGTCCTCTGATGTGACGTGAAACCTTCCTGTCGTCATCCGGCGGCCCCGGGGAAACCGCCAGGACTCCTCGAAGCCCGTCTCAGTTTGATGCCGAGCCCGAACGATCTCGTTTCTACGAAGGTGAACTTGACCAAGAAAGGTTGTCGGACTCGTTTCAAATGTTTGTTTTTCTGAAAAACAATTAGAACAAGAAAAAAAAAAGTCTCCCCGTTCTTTTGGATCCCGCACCTCCATCGGCCCCGGCGTCCCCCTCTCCCACACATAATGTTTCCCCCAACAAACAGCTGGGAGCTAATATGTTTATACATTACGCTCCATTATCCACGTCGCCTCCGTTTGACTGCTCTCAGTAAGCAGAGCTGAGACGGGGTTGGTGGAGGGGGGAAAGAGAGAGAGAGAGGGAAGGAGCAGGCAAACCTCACCCCGGAGAGAACGGAGCGCTTGCAGTTTCACCGACACCGGACCGTGTTTGGGAAAAATCAGATGCGAGGCCGGTTTGGTGCCGCAGTTCAGAAACATACAGACGGAAGCAGAAACAAGTTTTAATTAAAAAAAAAAAAAAAAAAAACACCATCAGGTTTTGCTTTATTTTGGATCCCCAAATTTAAGAGGGGTGCAAAAAAATAATAATAAAAATGCAGTGGTCGAGTGATGGGAGTGTGCTGGGGGTCAAAGCCGTGACCTTTTCGGGTTTCGGACTCTCGTGTGACCAAAAAACTGTCACCCTCTCTGCTCCTGATCATCCTTTTTACACGCGGGCGGATAAAACGGCAACCAGGGATGCAGCAGAACCCGACCACACTTCATCCAACGCTGAGTTCTGATGTGAGAAACGTGCTTTTTAGGGCGAAACGAACGCGCCTGGCTGTCAGACACGATCGCACGTCGACGCCTTTCCCGAACCACGCGGCTGCACTTGCGTCGAAGAGGGTGGGGGGGTGGAGGGGGCTGGTTGTGACGATCGCCGGCCGGCGGTTGCCGTTTCCCCCTCTCCGGTCTTTATTTTCCACCACGGCAGCGCCTGTAACCCCCGTGTTTGTGTGGAGAATACCCAGCATGCCTTTGACCTTGACAGGTCATTGGTATAGAGAGGGAGGCTTTTCAGCTTCCAGGGCTGCAGCCCGGGGGTTAATCACACAGCACACCGATTAGGTTACAATGAATTATACATTTAAAAAAGAGAAAGGAGGAATTTAAATGAATGTTGAGGCGGGAAAAAAAAAGAAAAAAAGGTAAGAGAAGAAGCAGACGGCCGTTTTCTGTTGGAGGATAATGAGCCATCGCTGACGTGCAAACCTCGGAGCCTGGAGGATATTTTAGTGGCCTTAAATCTAAAACAAGTGAGCTGATAATTTTGATAATTTAGATGTCTTTAGGGGGCTTGAGTAACTCTGCGACGCAGATTCGAACATCGGAACATGAGCGAACATAACCAACATACCAGCTCCAGAAGTTTTTGATTTTTTTGGACTGGATTTTGACATTTTGCTGTGATGTGTTCATCATCAGGCTGAGGGGTGGAGGAGGAGGAGGAGGGAGGTGTGGAGGTGCATAGATCTGATTTACAGGGCAACCATCCAAATAAATCACCCATCACCCCCTGCGCACGCTGGGTGTTTTTTTTTTTTCTTTTTTGGTTTGTTTTGTGTGTGTGTGTGTGTGTGTGTGTGTGTGTGTGTGATGCTTAAAAATTGGATAATAGCCCCGCGGTGCAACCTGTAATACAGGAAGAATTAAATAAAAAAATGAAAACACACACACACACACACACACACACACAAACTGACTCCAACTGCAACTGAGTGGCGTTGTTGCGCCGGGGCTGGAGGAGAAAATACCGGAGATGTGTGGTGTCCTTTTTTTTTTCCCCTGTCAGCAGCCAGAGGAGGGAAAAATGCTCCGAGAAACCACAGACACTTAGACCGCCCAGCGACGCTCTGCCGCGGGGATTTGAACCGGGATCTAAGCGCTGCAGCGGCGGGGAGAATGTAAAGATTTGACGCGCCTGTTGTGGCTCTTTTTTTTTCTTCTTCTTCTTCTCTCTCTCTCCTCCGGAGCGCATGCAGGAAATTCTCCTGTAAACCGAAGCTGTGTGTAGAGGGAGAGAGGGAGAGAGAGAGAGAGAGAGAGGGGAGAGAGACAGCGGGATCAGAGAGGCATCCACCCCGGGCTTCCCCCTCACTCCGCTCGGCATGCCTCTGCTGCTGCAGCCCGCTCATTGCCTTCGCCTCCACCGCCCGTTGTTTCCACGCTCCTGAGCGGCGGCGGCGGCGGCGGCGGGAGGAGAGAGAGAGAGACAAGCACGAGACGCACGCACGCGCTCTCCCTCACACACACACACACACGCACACACACGCACACGTCCACACACTCACGGACATGGCTTTGTCTTAACACACCGACCATGACGCATTGCTGTCAGGGCGCAGCGCACCGCCGCGACTCCGCGTCCAAATAAATGTGAAGGAGAGGGGGAGAGAGAGAGAAGAAGAAGAAGAGAAAGTAAGAAATCAAATAATTGTTGCAGGAAGATGGCGCCCACCAAGCCGAGCATCCAGCAGGACCCGACGCGGAGAGAACGGTAACGGGGCTTGGATTTTTGTTCCCGCACACACTCCTCCTCCTCCTCCTCCTCCTCCTCTTCCTCACTGCATGTTTACAGCTGCACACACAGGCGGGTTTGAACGAACCGGCAGCCCGGCGGGCTCCGCGTCGCTTTGCGTTATTCTGTTGCTTGTTTTGTTATTGTGAGCCTGGAGGTGTCAGGAGGAACGCTGTCACCCTTTCCAGAGGAGAGTCGAGGCGTGCGTGAGCGAGCGCGTGCGTGCGTGCGCCGCTCGCCTGCCTGCCTGTGTGCGTGTGTGTGTGTGTGTGTGTGTGTTTGGAGAGAGAGGCTCGTGGCTTCTGGGTAACAGGTCGGTTGGCTGCCTGTTCGGGGAAACAGGCTTTGCCTCGCGCGGTCTCGCCTTTCCTGCACGTGATGTGTAGTGTGTACCTTTTATATACATACATGTGTGCGCGTGCAGGTTTGGGAAGCCGTGCACAGTGTTGATGCTTCAAGCGGGCAAGGTGTGTGTCGAGGGGAACACGTGTGTGTGTGTGTGTGTGTGTGTGTCAGAGGAATGAACAGGAAGTTTTAATGTGGAGGGATTCACCTGTGCAGGTCGCACTGGACATGACCTTTAAAGCTGCTTCACCGGGCCCTGATTTGTTAAGGTGGAATTAAGGTGGAAATGTGTGTTCTGCTGACACCTGATCCGCCGGCGCTGTTCGGCACAGCGCTCGGTTTTGGCACAATAATCTTTTTTCCTTCTTTTCCTGTTACCTGTTGATGAGATTCAGACACGCCATGTCTGCGCTGCTCTGTCGCTCACCTGTTGATTCAGAGGTGAGGATGAACCACGTGACTTTGCTCACCTGCGCGAACGTCGTCTGATGTCGCCTGTTGACTCGGAGCAAGGCGGGTCATCGGCTGGACTCGTTCATAATGTGACCTGTTCCACTCACACCTGCTGTGTCATCATCTTTGTGTGTACACCTGTTGTTCTGCTTGAGATTCCGTTGTTGTGTTCTTTTGTGGCTGTTTTGTAAATCGAACTAAATCTGTTGTATTTCGTTGTGTTCACATCATGTGACGGGTCGGGCATTGCTCACCTGTTGACTTGAATGGATTTGCAACTTAGTTTATCATACCTGCTATTCTATTCTCTTCTCTTCTTTGTTTTGTGTTGGTGCTGACAGGCAAAGGGGTTCAGTGTCCGCTCAGGACGGGGATGCATATTTGTTGTTACCTGTTGATTCAGAGATGATGAGCGAGCCCACACCTTCGATTCCGATCTGTTCAGATGTTCACACGTTTGAACAGGAACCTTTTTTTTTTTTTTTTGGGTTTCTTGTCACCTGTTGATGAAGAGGTTCAGTTTGATTCGGTCAGTGTGAGACGTTTGACTTCATTATGTTTTACAGCCGCTGTTTTGAAAGAAGGCTCTGCTCTGGTCGGACGTCGTCTCCTGGATGACGAATCGTTTTTTGTTTTTTTCTTTCTCCTGTTAATTTAGCCGTCATCCTTGACTCGGAGCAGGCAGGTGATCATCACATTTGCACGTGTCGTTTCAAAGAGATCTCGTCAGAAATCAAACAACATTTGTTTTTCTACCTGTTGGTCTATTCTGGCCCTCTGGATCTCACCTGTCGGTTTAGAGATGACAAGCAGGCACACACCTTCAATTCTGTTCTACGTAACAAAACTCACAACTTCATAAATAATCTCTTGGATTCTATTTTGCACATATTGGGACGCATTTATTTGTGGATATTCTCTTCTGTTATGTTCTGGTCACACTAGGCGACATGGTGGAATCAATTTGATTCATTTATTTTCCATAAGCGCTTACCTGCTGACGCTGATCCCAGCTGACATTGAGACACGTAGAGACAAACGACCATTCGCGCTCACATTCACACCTACAGGCTATTTAGAGTCCCTAATTCATCGGTAGACCTTTTAACGTGAATCGTTCTCTCAGTGTGAATACGCATTTTCGAGCATCAGTCGCACGTCATTGTGACTCTGTTGCGCTCCGATGATGTTGATGAGGTATTTCAGATCCGCTAAGACTTTGATTCCTCGTGTTTTCTTCTGTGGACTCATTGTCATCGCTCTGTCTTTGAACGTAGCGAGACGTGCTAAAGGAGCCGCGGCAGCATCACAGGACGCTGTTTTGTTTTGGATATGAAAGGATTCGACTTCGCCGTGAACAGATGATGTTCATGATACCCCCTCCCTCCCTCCCTTCTTCCTCTTTGTAACCTGCACACTAACATCTGTTGTTGTGAAGAAAAAGGTGCAGCGGATGATTTTGTTCCAGCTCGCTGAGGTCGCCCGGCCCTCGCCTGCTCGTCGTGTCGCTGCTTTTATTTCAGTCAGGCGTCCTCGTGTTTAACGACACAACACCTGCTCCGACAGAACCGCAGCCGACAGGGACGCAGACGCTCTCTCTGAGAAACATGCGTGGAAACTTGAGCTTTTGGTAAATATTGTAAAGATTGAAATCCACGTTGGATGTATTTTTTTTTTGTTTTTTTTGTTTCTCTGTGTCTCTGCAGTCCTGTAATTATTTGGAAGGACTCAGGTGTGTGTAAATAGTGAAGCAGCACAGGAACAGACCAGCCCATCAGACAGCAGCTGTGACCGTGTTGCAGTGACTTTCACACTGCAGCTCAGAGTTTTCTGACTCAGATCTGATGATTTCTCGTCATTTCCCATCTGGACCTCAACTATATGTGACTGAAGATGACCTGCAGCTGCTGTCTGAGCTGGTTTCATTTCTTTTTGACTGGTGTTTGAACTCTGTTAGTCTGTTAGCATTAAATATAACAAGAGAAAACGGCAAAATTGATGCTTCAGTTCAAGTCCAGGCCTATCTGCATGATTGGGACGTGCGTCTTTTGTTTTGTTTTTTTTTCTTTCCATTAGCATCTAAATCTATTTTTCAAGCTAAAGCTAACAGATATAAGAAATCAGGTGGATTTATGATTGTTTGTATAAAAAGTGTCAACAAAATCTGTTTACAGTCCCAGTGACTGATGCCTTCTTTTACTGCTGGAGTTCCTATCCTGGTCCTCAGCTGTGATGCCACAAGAAGTGGCATTAAAAAAACTGGATTCAAGAGATTGTTGTTGCAATATGGAAAATCTGTCCGAAAAATGGACATCGATCATTTGCTGTCAGTTCAGATTCATTGTTGGATAATGAACACAACTTGACACGTAAGTCACGTAAGTGTCAAGTTGTAGTTTTTAAAAATAAATTGTAGTTTTAAACACCGGTCTGATTATTTTTGGATTGTTATCTCAGACTTGACTCGGTCTCAACCGTCTCGGTTGATTGCGAAAGAAACGGTTTTATAAATTCAGAGAAATGTAGGTTTCCTGTACGGGTGAATGGCATCACAATCTTCTCTCATTATGCGTGTGAGGAAATAATGGAGACTTTTTGCCACAAGTTTGGTCCGAGTTATTTTTTCATGGGCAAGTCCAATTCAAGTCCTTAGTTGACAAAACTGAGTATTTTGGCCCAAAACAGACATTTAATGTTGTGTAAAAAAAAGTTGTGTAAAATGTCAATCAACATCAAAACGTAACATGGAGATTGAGATTGAACGCATCTCTGGTTTGCGGAAACGTAACGTTAAAATGCTAATGTTATTGTTGTTATGTTTTACTGAGGCATTTGGGTGGATAAGTGATGTCAGGCGTTAGCCGGCTAATGTTAGCTAGCTCCAGATTGTTCGATTTTGATTTTAGCTAATGTTAGCCAGATACAGTCTGCTCTCAGATTACCCATCTGATGTCGTCAAGTCTCACACAGAAGCTCCACATCACTGCTGTGTGATAATGCTGATTTCAGCTATATCGTCAAGAACTGTCCAACCAGAGTTGTGAATAAAATTTTATTTTTATTTTTCATATTTTACATGTTTGAGTGAATGTACAATGTAATCCAGAGCGAGTGACACGAGTACGATCTGTTCATGGCACCGTTACACCGTTTTTTGCCACATGTAGATGAGTAGACCACGACTGCAGTCCGAGGCATCAGGTCAGTTCTGAGCAGCAGATTAACAGCCGGCTATTTGCATACGTCTACTGTTATAGAGCAGAGAGCAGGTGGAGGGTCAGAGGTCAAATGTATGGAGCTGAAATTACACTTCACTGCTGTCCAGCCTTCACTTTCACTGATTCTGCTACAAAGAGGTTTTATCCTTTTAATTTGTCCTGAACTGGAAAGGCAGGAAGCTCTGACCTGACTGGAGGAAGTTGAATTCATGCTGTCGAGCGTGAGACTTATTATCTGATATCACCTTGGCCTTTTCTGCTCACCTGCTGAGTGTGGAACGCTCTGAAATTTCTCAGAGGGAATGCGGCGATTTTTTACCGCCCATACAGACGATAAACCAGTTTCTGTCTGAGGATTCCTGAAGGAGATTTCTGCAGAAGCTGGACTCTTTAGGGGAAATGTCCACAAGCGCGTTTTCCTTGTTGACGGCCCAGTGAGGCAAAGTGTTTGTTCAGTCAGGTGTAAGAAGTGATGGAGATGTCAATCACCTGTTGTATTTCCTGACGAATGAGTAGCAAACAAAACCCTCCTGAGCCTTTGAGACGACACTGAAGACGGTAAAAACTGTGTTCTGGCTTTTGTGACATCAATTTTCCTGGTGCTTCGAGGTCAAACAGTTTAGTCAAGTTAAAGGTTTGTGTTTCAGTTTCATATTTTCCCTCTGGTCTCCAGATGGATGATTGAATTTGAACCCTGTTGGCCAAAACACCAAACCATCGCAGTTTTCAGTTTGTCACAAAAGGTTAACCAGTTTTTTTTCTGGTGGAAAAATCCTCTCAGTTCAGATCCTGACTGATGGATTTTATCAGCTTATTATCAACCTACCCGCTTGTCTGCTTCAAATCAACGGTTATTCATTTTTTTGTAGACTTTTATAAAATATCAGAACATAGTTACTATCACAATTTCCCAGAGCCCAAGCTGAGGTCCCAAACCCAACGATATTTTATGTCCAATCATATAAAACAGGGGAAAAGCTGCAGAAGTTCATACTAGGGAATCTTATACTGCGGTCCCTTCAAGGCGACCACTGCTTTCACTAAATTTCCATTTCTATGAATCCTTTTAACCTTTTTTTTTTTTTGTTACGCTGTTGAGAGCAGAGACTGTTTTGTTGGTGCATTCAAGGATGCATCGAAAAATGAGCAGCGATCTTCTTCAAAGTTATGTATGTTAGAAAGTTATGAATGGATGCTATCCCAATCATGGCGTGACTTTAGTCACTTCTTGGGCAACCAAACAAACGACACATCGGAGCGTATCCATCTGCCTCTGCGGGTCTTTACTTAAAGGAAGGCTAGTTCCCAGTGAACATCGAATAGTAGTCCTCATTTGCTTGAAATACTTTCTGCCCACGTGTGCTGCCATTATGCTGTCTTTGAGCAGGTCAATAATAAATAAAACGTTTCAGGAGTGTTACCACAAAATTAAAACTTCATCAGGACAAGTGAGGTCCAGCTCCACTCACTCTCAGGCAAGCCAATAAAGAGACTCACTCAAGAGGATCTTGGGAATCAATATGTCTCTCTTCTGCAATCAAAGACTGTTACCCGGTCTCGCTTTAAGGTTCTGGAAATATCCGCATACTTAAAGGAAACTAATATTTACTGTTGGCAGGACGGCCGGTACGTTTACTGGAGTTTATTCTGCGTGGAGCTTGGTCACGCTATGAGAACATCCACCTACTGTTTCTGACTGTCAGACCTCAGATGTGTCCATGAACGCGCCATCAAGGCGAGACTTCGAAGCAGCTCATGCTTGTAACTCCATCACATGCCGATGCCCCGGCGTTGATGGGAGAAAAAAAAAAGGTGATTAAATCATTTATTGTGATGAATTATCTCTCTGCAGCAGGTTTCCAGGCTCTGTGAGCTACTTTTCATAGAAATGAACAGAAAGCAGTGTCTGCCCGGAAGGAACCAAATCAATCTAAAAACTGATGGTTTGTTTAGGCAATAAAGTGTACACATTTTTTAAGCAATCCGTCTATTAATTTCTCTTCACATCCATCCATCTTCTCCTCCCTCCAACGCTAAATTCTCCCACCATTTACTCCCTGCCTACATCCATCCCTCCATTCATCTCTCCATCTGCTCCCTCCCCCTCCCGTCCAGCAGTGTGTGTCTGTGTATTTCTGCTAAAGGCTGTCAGGCAGCGACGGCGTTTTGGCTGAGCTGCTGTTTGTGGATCTATTTCTGGGGGCATTTCAGCGGCGATAGGCATCTGGAGGAGACCAAATTAATTTCCAGGTAGGGAGAGAGAGAGAGACAGAAAGAGATGGGGGGAGAGAGAGGGAAAGAGAGAGAGAGAGGAAATGGGGGTAGAACCAAGAGGAGGACAGACTTCATAGCCGAATGCACAAGTGCTCCCACTATCAGTACACCACAGCGGCTCTGGAGAGGAAGATGATGGAGAGGTGATGGAGAGAGGAGGACTGAGCAAAAAGAGGTGGACATTAAAAACAGCAAGGAAGAGAAAGGGAGGAGGGATTATACGATGGGGAGGTGAAGGCAGGGGAGATAGGGAGAAATATTCTGATATATCGTGGGAAGACCAATAAAACCAACGTCATCAGTTGTTTCGGTAAGACCCCCAAAACAACACGTCTCATCCCGATGACGAAAAAGAAGGACTAAAAATAAGAGACGATGTAGGGATGGGTGACAAATGTGATGATGGGATCACTCATTGACTTGACTGGCTCACACCAGTGGACGATTCAAACTCACCCACAGGCTGGATAAGAGCCTCTTAAAGCCTGCAGGAGTGCCTGGTTAGCTGCCTCAGAGGAGGCAGGCGGGTGGGAACACCTGCCTGATCGCCCAAAGCCACTTCTGTGTGCAAGTGTTGTTTGTGATGTTTGAAGAATCGTTTGGAGACTGGTTGCATTTTTACACCAGGTCGTATTTTTTTAAAAAAAAAGTAAGGATAGAATCAGTTCAGGCTTAATCAAGGAAGTCTGTATGAGCTGTTATTGATGAGGATATTTAAACGTTAAGGAAGTTAAATTAGTTCCAGTCTATTAGAGTGTTGATGAATTATTATTTTTAGCTGAATAAAACAATTTGAAGCTTCAGGAGGTTGTGATGGGAATTTTTGAACATCTTTTGAAAATCATGCCACCTTCAAAAAAGTATTCTTTTTATTTTTTGCAATTTTCATGTAGCTTCATTTAGAGTTCGATCCCACTGTGGTAAATATGTTCAGCTGTACACGTGTATTTGTTCTGATTACATTACTTATGATCAAAAACTAGCGAGTCGACAACTTTGCTAACAGCCAAACATCAACAAGGTCAACAACACAAGACATAGCAGCCAGCTAATATTACTTACTAGTCCAACAGCAGTCAGCCCAGCTCGGCGTCTGTCTTTCAGCCTTTTATTTCACCAAGCTCTCACCAACCACTAAAAGTCAGTCCCACATTTACTCTTGGCCGGCGGCTTGTTGCTCGCTCACTCTCTTCTTTTCTACATTTACATTTAGTCCTTTAGCAGACAGGAAACAATGATGGTACAGGGTGACGTGTCAAGTCCAGCAATAGGTGCTGTGACAGTATTAGAGATATTTAGCATGAGCTGAGCTGAGCTCACAGTTAGCCTAGCTAACAACCTGAGCTAACATTGGCTAACAGCAGCTTCAGTTGGCAGCAGTTTACTTCGCTGTCCATCAGGAAACTCTGTAAATCACAGAGAGTTGAGGCGGAGCAGCCGGAGGACATCAGAGGGAAAAGCAGAAAACATTTTCTCCATAAAATATGATCCAGTTTCACCAAAATCAGTCAAATAGTTGGTGGTGTGTGACTTAGTGCCGTAAAGCGTTACGTACTCCTGACCCGGAGCCCAAAGTTACATAGTGTGAGAACAGACGTACGAGTCAGTGTAGCACCAACAGGATTTAACAGATGATTTAATTATGAGAGAAAAGTTACACCGTGTGGTTTTACTTACACGTCCTTTATTTAAAAAAATACTAAAGGATTCATGTGTTTATGCAGCCACCTGACTATGTCTAATGTCAGAATCTGTTCTCTGCTAAAAAGGAGAGAAAGAGGAGGACAGATGAAGAGGAGAAAGAAAAAGACTGGGGAGGGAGACTGAGAAAGTAAAACTGGAAGCCTGTGGTGGTGGTAGTGTTGGCGAACTTTCAGAAACAACAGAAAAACCACAAAGCACAAAGTTGGCTTTGTCTCTGAAAACACCCCTCCTCCCTCCGTTCTTCCCCTCCGTCCTCCCCAGGGGCAAAATAACACAATAAAATGTCCCATTACCCCATTCTGATGAGCGAGAGACATAGACACAGAAACAGAGCGAGAGCCAGAGAGCGGCTGGTCTGAGGGTTTGGCAGCCGGGTGGTGGTTTGGTGGTTTTTGTGGAGTGCTTGAGCTCGGCCAGATCCTGACGTGTTGTTAGGAAACAGCTCGAGATGCTTAAACAGCCTGAATACAAAAAAAAAAAAAGAAGAAGAAAAAAAAAAAAAAAGGCTTCAAGTTTTGTTTCAAACGTGGAGTTTTTGGTCCCACTTCCCTCTGTGATTTCACCAGATTGGTTTTGTCCAGACATGCATGTAAACACGGTTATCAGAGAGAGGAGGGGAAAAAAAACTGCAGCCTGATGCGTCTGTAGTTTATGTCTGAGTGAAAATTGCTTTCCTTTTCACACTGAATTTACATTTGTCTTTGGGAAGAAAATGCATAGGAAATGTCTCCGGCCAGCAATTGAGGCTCGGCGGCGGCGGCAGCAGCAGCAGCAGTTTGTACGTTGTTACCAAATAACAATGTGTAAATTTCCTGCACGCTGCTCTGACACAGACTCTGGTTTTTGTCCCAGATGGAGAAATGTATGAAAATGTAAATGATGCTGCACACGGCTGAAGCATTTTCCAGGGGCAGGGAAGTAGCACAAACATGTTGTTAGTAACATTTTTCTTGGTTTTACATAAACAAATGCTGTTTTTTTTTGTGTGTTTTTTTTTGTCTTGTTTGCCAGCAGTGTTCCAACTTCTATGCACAGCTTTTACTATTCCCCTTTTGTTCTCAACGCTGCTTCTCTGGAAGCTCCTTTCGGTTATGTGACATTTCTGGTTAGAGCGACCGACTGATGAAGATGAAAAAAGCTTCCCAACTTTCTGAAGTGGCCTGTTCTGAAAGGCCTCG